>LR990665.1:151723-1351723 GCA_905147715.2 Xestia xanthographa
GTTCAAATAGCACTCACCCTTCATCCCTGAATCCCGGTCCGCGTCCCGTGTCCCGGTCTCCAGGTTGTGGGGAGAAATTCCAAAATTTTTCTTTAAAAAACTAATATTTCGACTAAAACTCAAAATTTTTCTTAGGCACCTACCCTTTTTGATAACGCAGTTCGATAGCCCGCGCGGAGACGCGTCTCTGGACACCTCGCCCGTGCCGCTATCCCGAAAAACACATACAAATTTTTTAAAAGAAGTATTTTTCCATACATCGCTGCTAATACCAAAATCTACCTAGGGGAGCGGCTCAAAAACAAAAACGTTGATATCTTCGCTTCCAGACACGCGATTTTGAAGCTGTTTTCAGCATTTTTAGACAAAACTAGGCCTCCGCCTACGTTCTGACGATATCGCACGCACCTGCACGCGCGTCTGGACCTGTTCCCTGCGAAATACTCAAAAATACTTCGATTTCCAAAGTAAATCCTGAAAATTAATTGTTTTTCCAAATTCTTTTACAAAATTAGCTTCAGTTTATAGTTCAAATAGCACTCACCCTTCATCCCTGAATTCCGGTCCGCGTCCCGTGTCCCGGTCTCCAGGTTGTGGGGAGAAATTCCAAAATTTTTCTTCAAAAAACTAATATTTCGACTAAAACTCAAAATTTTTCTTAGGCACCTACCCTTTTTGATAACGCAGTTCGATAGCTCGCGCGGAGACGCGTCTCTGGACACCTCGCCCGTGCCGCTATCCCGAACAACACATACAAATTTTTTAAAAGAAGTATTTTTCCATACATCGCTGCTAATACCAAAATCTACCTAGGGGAGCGGCTCAAAAACAAAAACGTTGATATCTTCGCTTCCAGACACGCGATTTTGAAGCTGTTTTCAGCATTTTTAGACAAAACTAGGCCTCCGCCTACGTTCTGACGATATCGCACGCACCTGCACGCGCGTCTGGACCTGTTCCCTGCGAAATACTCAAAAATACTTCGATTTCCAAAGTAAATCCTGAAAATTAATTGTTTTTCCAAATTCTTTTACAAAATTAGCTTCAGTTTATAGTTCAAATAGCACTCACCCTTCATCCCTGAATCCCGGTCCGCGTCCCGTGTCCCGGTCTCCAGGTTGTGGGGAGAAATTCCAAAATTTTTCTTCAAAAAACTAATATTTCGACTAAAACTCAAAATTTTTCTTAGGCACCTACCCTTTTTGATAACGCAGTTCGATAGCCCGCGCGGAGACGCGTCTCTGGACACCTCGCCCGTGCCGCTATCCCGAAAAACACATACAAATTTTTTAAATCGAAGTATTTTTCCATACAGCTGCTAATACCAAAATCTACCTAGGGGAGCGGCTCAAAAAACAAAAACGTTGATATCTTTCGCTTCCAGACACGCGATTTTGAAGCTGTTTTCAGCATTTTTAGACAAAACTAGGCCTCCGCCTACGTTCTGACGATATCGCACGCACCTGCACGCGCGTCTGGACCTGTTCCCTGCGAAATACTCAAAAATACTTCGATTTCCAAAGTAAATCCTGAAAATTAATTGTTTTTCCAAATTCTTTTACAAAATTAGCTTCAGTTTATAGTTCAAATAGCACTCACCCTTCATCCCTGAATCCCGGTCCGCGTCCCGTGTCCCGGTCTCCAGGTTGTGGGGAGAAATTCCCAAAATTTTTCTTTAAAAAACTAATATTTCGACTAAAACTCAAAATTTTTCTTAGGCACCTACCCTTTTTTGATAACGCAGTTCGATAGCCCGCGCGGAGACGCGTCTCTGGACACCTCGCCCGTGCCGCTATCCCGAAAAACACATACAAAATTTTTTAAAGAAGTATTTTTCCATACATCGCTGCTAATACCAAAATCTACCTAGGGGAGCGGCTCAAAAACAAAAACGTTGATATCTTCGCTTCCAGACACGCGATTTTGAAGCTGTTTTCAGCATTTTTAGACAAAACTAGGCCTCCGCCTACGTTCTGACGATATCGCACGCACCTGCACGCGCGTCTGGACCTGTTCCCTGCGAAATACTCAAAAATACTTCGATTTCCAAAGTAAATCCTGAAAAATAATTGTTTTTCCAAATTCTTTTACAAAATTAGCTTCAGTTTATAGTTCAAATAGCACTCACCCTTCATCCCTGAATCCCGGTCCGCGTCCCGTGTCCCGGTCTCCAGGTTGTGGGGAGAAATTCCAAAATTTTTCTTTAAAAAAACTAATATTTCGACTAAAACTCAAAATTTTTCTTAGGCACCTACCCTTTTTGATAACGCAGTTCGATAGCCCGCGCGGAGACGCGTCTCTGGACACCTCGCCCGTGCCGCTATCCCGAAAAAACACATACAAATTTTTTAAAAGAAGTATTTTTCCATACATCGCTGCTAATACCAAAATCTACCTAGGGGAGCGGCTCAAAAACAAAAACGTTGATATCTTCGCTTCCAGACACGCGATTTTGAAGCTGTTTTCAGCATTTTTAGACAAAACTAGGCCTCCGCCTACGTTCTGACGATATCGCACGCACCTGCACGCGCGTCTGGACCTGTTCCCTGCGAAATACTCAAAAATACTTCGATTTCCAAAGTAAATCCTGAAAATTAATTGTTTTTCCAAATTCTTTTACAAAATTAGCTTCAGTTTATAGTTCAAATAGCACTCACCCTTCATCCCTGAATCCCGGTCCGCGTCCCGTGTCCCGGTCTCCAGGTTGTGGGGAGAAATTCCAAAATTTTTCTTTAAAAAACTAATATTTCGACTAAAACTCAAAATTTTTCTTAGGCACCTACCCTTTTTGATAACGCAGTTCGATAGCTCGCGCGGAGACGCGTCTCTGGACACCTCGCCCGTGCCGCTATCCCGAACAACACATACAAATTTTTTAAAAGAAGTATTTTTCCATACATCGCTGCTAATACCAAAATCTACCTAGGGGAGCGGCTCAAAAACAAAAACGTTGATATCTTCGCTTCCAGACACGCGATTTTGAAGCTGTTTTCAGCATTTTTAGACAAAACTAGGCCTCCGCCTACGTTCTGACGATATCGCACGCACCTGCACGCGCGTCTGGACCTGTTCCCTGCGAAATACTCAAAAATACTTCGATTTCCAAAGTAAATCCTGAAAATTAATTGTTTTTCCAAATTCTTTTACAAAATTAGCTTCAGTTTATAGTTCAAATAGCACTCACCCTTCATCCCTGAATCCCGGTCCGCGTCCCGTGTCCCGGTCTCCAGGTTGTGGGGAGAAATTCCAAAATTTTTCTTTAAAAAACTAATATTTCGACTAAAACTCAAAATTTTTCTTAGGCACCTACCCTTTTTGATAACGCAGTTCGATAGCTCGCGCGGAGACGCGTCTCTGGACACCTCGCCCGTGCCGCTATCCCGAACAACACATACAAATTTTTTAAAAGAAGTATTTTTCCATACATCGCTGCTAATACCAAAATCTACCTAGGGGAGCGGCTCAAAAACAAAAACGTTGATATCTTCGCTTCCAGACACGCGATTTTGAAGCTGTTTTCAGCATTTTTAGACAAAACTAGGCCTCCGCCTACGTTCTGACGATATCGCACGCACCTGCACGCGCGTCTGGACCTGTTCCCTGCGAAATACTCAAAAATACTTCGATTTCCAAAGTAAATCCTGAAAATTAATTGTTTTTCCAAATTCTTTTACAAAATTAGCTTCAGTTTATAGTTCAAATAGCACTCACCCTTCATCCCTGAATCCCGGTCCGCGTCCCGTGTCCCGGTCTCCAGGTTGTGGGGAGAAATTCCAAAATTTTTCTTTAAAAAACTAATATTTCGACTAAAACTCAAAATTTTTCTTAGGCACCTACCCTTTTTGATAACGCAGTTCGATAGCTCGCGCGGAGACGCGTCTCTGGACACCTCGCCCGTGCCGCTATCCCGAACAACACATACAAATTTTTTAAAAGAAGTATTTTTCCATACATCGCTGCTAATACCAAAATCTACCTAGGGGAGCGGCTCAAAAACAAAAACGTTGATATCTTCGCTTCCAGACACGCGATTTTGAAGCTGTTTTCAGCATTTTTAGACAAAACTAGGCCTCCGCCTACGTTCTGACGATATCGCACGCACCTGCACGCGCGTCTGGACCTGTTCCCTGCGAAATACTCAAAAATACTTCGATTTCCAAAGTAAATCCTGAAAATTAATTGTTTTTCCAAATTCTTTTACAAAATTAGCTTCAGTTTATAGTTCAAATAGCACTCACCCTTCATCCCTGAATCCCGGTCCGCGTCCCGTGTCCCGGTCTCCAGGTTGTGGGGAGAAATTCCAAAATTTTTCTTTAAAAAACTAATATTTCGACTAAAACTCAAAATTTTTCTTAGGCACCTACCCTTTTTGATAACGCAGTTCGATAGCCCGCGCGGAGACGCGTCTCTGGACACCTCGCACGTGCCGCTAGCTCGAAAAAATTTTGCCCGCCCACCCACCCTGTTATATATAAGGAAGGTGGACTAGGATTTTGTCCAAAATTTTTTTATTCTGGATTTGCTTTCTTAACATTTTCTTGTCCCGTAAAATTGTTATTATATGGTTTTGACGCCTTTTTTGCAAAAATTGAGTTGTAGGGATTGATAGTTGACAATTATTTTATTGACTTTTATTTATTTTAATTAGCCGGACTAAGTCCCAAATAAGGACCTATTTATTTACATTTATCTTATTATTATACACCTGATTTCGTTATTTTACCAACTTCATCCCCCCTTTACAGGGATTTAGTTAAATTTCCTTTTGTGTCCTCTGACAAGTCCTAAGCATGCTCGGGCTAAGGACCCCCATTAAGCCGAAAGATGCACAGGAAGTTTCAGGCGTGGAGGAGGCAGGCCCAGCCCCAGCTGGCCCCTCAGTGAGGCGCAGTATTGGGGAATGGGAGGCCGAAAAACATAAATCGGGGCAACTCCCAAAGGCCAGAACAACTCCTACGAAGGCACCCGTTCCCACCCCTCCAAATAAGACAGTCGAGACCACCTCCCCCAAACCTAAGCCCAAATTAATTCCCACACAAAGAGCAAGGACGGGAACATACGAGCTGCCGGGGAGGACCTTGGAGAGCCCGCCTCAAGAAACGCCACCAGTTAAATACTTAAGCAGAACTACGGAGGCAAAGGCGTGTCTTTCCAAGGCCAAGTTGCACCTGGAGAGCTCCAAGAATTTAAAAAGGGAAATTAAGGAGGGGTTAATCAAAGCAGTCGATAGGCTTTACCAACTGGTCAAGGAGGGAGAGACAGAGAGGGCCAAAATACCGGGAGTCGCGGTCGAACCCGAGAGGGCCCCCAAGGACCTGACACCGGCCCCCAGCGCACCGACAGAGCTCATGATGCAGCTCGTGGAAAATCTACAGCAGCACAAAAAAGCGCTGGAGGAATGTCAGCTGCACACACGAGCTCTGTCGGAGCACCTTCAACAGGCACCTCGCTTTGTCGCGGGCCAGGGACCCACTTTCGCGGAAATGGCCGCTGTCCCGAAGCAGCAAATCCAAGCACCTCTTCACTCGATGATCGTGTCATCAGTTGATGACAAAGACACGGGTGAAGAGGTGATTGAGAAGCTTAGGACGGCAGTAGACGCCAGGAACGAAGGCACCAGGGTGGAGAGGCTGCGAAAGGCGAGGGACCAAAAGGTGGTGGTCGGATTCAGGACCAGGGAAGAGCTGTCTCGGGTGACGGAGAGAATCAAGAAGGCAGGAAACCTCGTTGTAGAGGAGGTTAAGAACAAAGACCCCCTCATGATTATAATGGACGTTCTCTCCTGTCACTCAGATGAGGAGGTCATCGAGTCGTTGAAGCGACAGAACACCCACCTGATTGGGGACCTCCCTGCAGATGATGCGAGGATGGGGGTCAAGTACCGTCGTAGGACAAGGAACCCCCATACGTCTCACATCATCATGCAGGTGTCCCCGTCAGTATGGCAGAGGTTGACGCACGCGGGCCGAGTGCACATCGACCTGCAGCGGGTGCGTGTGCTGGACCAATCGCCACTGATTCAGTGCACCCGCTGCTTGCGATACGGTCACGGCCGTAAATTGTGCACGGAGTCCGCAGACCTCTGCACGCATTGTGGTGACCCCCATCTGAGGGTTGACTGCCCCTCACGGTTGGCTGCAGAAGCGCCAAAATGTAAGAACTGCGTATCCGCCAAGCTGACCCACACAGAGCACAACGCCTTCGACAGCCAGTGCCCAACTCGTCTCAAGTGGGACGCATTGGCACGACTGTCGGTGGCGTACTGCTAAGGGCGAGCCTGTGGTACCAGCGGCAAAAAACACCAGGGACTCATCCAGGGCCTCCCGATCAAATCCGAGTGCTCCTAATAGTTACCAGGTAATCCAAGCGAATCTGCAGAGGAAGAACTTAGCAACCCAAGAACTTATGATCGTGGCTAGTGAGCGGAGGGTTGCGTTCGCACTGCTCCAGGAGCCGTATGTGGGTGGGGTTAAAAGGATGCGAGACTACCGGGGAGCGAGAGTCTACCAGTGCGCTGAACAAGGAGGTGGAACTGTGAAGGCGGCAATAGCCGTCTTCGATCACGATTTAGATGTGATACAGTGTCCGAAACTCACCACCAACAACATCGTGGTGGTGAGGATCCGTACCAGCGCCTGGGAAATTGCAGTAGTCTCCTTCTACTTTGAACCAGACCAGCCCATACAGCCATACCTGGAGCAACTTTTGCAGATTCGTGAGGAAATAAGCCCCACTGGGATGATTATTGGCGGCGACGCCAACGCCAAGAGCACCTGGTGGGGTAGCCTGGTAACTGACACCAAGGGTGAGGACATGTCGGGAACCCTGGAGGAGATGAACTTGCAGATACTCAACGTCGGCAACACTCCGACATTCGACACCGTCAGAGGAAACACCTTGTACAGCAGCTTCGTTGATGTAACAGCTTGCTCAACGGAGCTGCTGGACTTGGTGGAGGGCTGGCGGGTCGACGTGGGACTCACTAGCTCGGACCACAATGGTATTGTCTTCCAAATTAATTTGCAAAAATCAAAAGGTACAAACGTCAACAGGTCTACAAGACTCTTTAATACAAAAAAAGCAAATTGGAGCCAATTTCATGAGAAACTGGACCAATTAAAATCGCAAGCAAAATTAAAATCATCAGAAATAAGTAAAATCAGTAACAAAGTAGAATTAGAAAACAGTGTAAAAGAATATATAAATAGCATTACCAAGACCTGTGACGAAACATTGAAAAAATACAAAAATAGTGAACAACTTACCATACCATGGTGGTCCAAGGAGCTCGCCGAGTTGATGTCGGAAGTCAACACTCGAAGACGCCGCATCCGGTGTGCCGCACCAATTCGGAGACAAAAGGTCGTCGACGAGTATCTGCAAGCTAAACTAAACTATGAGTCCCTTGCCATAAAGGCGCAGACGGAGGGATGGAAGGCGTTCTGCGGGAAACAGAACCGCGAAGGAATGTGGGAGGGCATTTATAGGGTCATAGGACGGACCGCCAGGAGACAGGAGGACTTGCCGTTGGTGAAGGACGGAGTGCCACTGAGCGCGCAAGAATCGACTCAACTGCTGGCCGAGACCTTCTACCCCGAAGACCTGGAGGATGGAGAAAATGCTGACCACCGTCGGACACGTGAAGCGGCCTGTCGTGTAAACGATTGGGCGCATGATGAACAGCATGACCCACCGTTTACACTTCAGGAGCTGAAAACCGCGGTGGAAAGCTTCAACCCTAAAAAGGCACCCGGGGCGGACGGTCTCACAGCCGATATCTGCGCGCAGGCCATTTCCCGGGACCCAGGGACGTTCCTTGCACTGGCCAACAAGTGCCTGGAGCACGGACACTTCCCTGGGGCCTGGAAAGAGGCAACGGTGGTAGTCCTCCGTAAGCCCGGAAAGGAATCCTACACCACCCCTAAGTCATACAGGCCGATCGGCCTCCTACCAGTCCTAGGCAAAATTCTAGAGAAGATGCTTGTAGCAAGGCTGAAGTGGCATCTGATCCCGCGGCTTAGTACTCGCCAGTTTGGTTTCATGCCACAGAGGAGCACCGAAGACTCCCTCTACACCATGATACAACATATCAAAGGGAAGCTAAGTCAAAAGAAGCTGATCACTGTTGTATCACTGGACATAGAGGGAGCCTTCGATAGCGCGTGGTGGCCGGCTATCAGGACCAGACTGGCTGAGGAAAAGATCCCGGTGAATCTCAGGAGGCTGCTAGACAGTTACTTGACTGGTAGGAGTGTCAGAGTAAGGTATGCTGGTGCCGAGTGTCAGAAGGACACAAATAAGGGGTGTGTGCAAGGGTCTGTTGGCGGTCCGATCCTCTGGAATTTGTTACTCGACCCGCTGCTAAAAGGTTTGGAGGAGCGGGGAGACTACTGCCAGGCTTTCGCCGATGACGTGGTTATGATCTTCGACGGTGACACAGGATTGGAAGTTCAGAGACAAGCCAATGCCGCCCTCGAGTATGTTCGGGAGTGGGGCATTCGAAATAAGCTCAAATTTGCACCACACAAAACCTGTGCAATGGTCATTACGAGGAAACTTAAGTACGATGTCCCACTCCTGCACATGGGCGGGGTAGACATTGGCATGTCCAAAGAAATCAAAATGCTGGGGCTCACCGTCGACCACCAGCTCACTTTTAACACCCACGTCGCCAACGTATGCAGAAAAGCTGTTAACATCTACAAACAGCTGGCACGGGCGGCAAAAGTGAGCTGGGGCCTAAACCCGGAGATCATCCGCGCCATCTACACGGCAGTAGTCGAACCAATTATTCTCTACGCTGCAAGCGCATGGGCACCTGCCGCCAAAAAAGTGGGAGTAGTAAAACAGCTTAACGTGGTCCAGAGGGGTTTCGCACAGAAGCTATGCAGAGCCTACCGCACGGTCTCCCTGAACTCGGCACTGGTGCTGGCTGGGATCCTCCCACTTGACCTTCGTATACGGGAAGCGGCTGCGTTGTACGAGGCCAGGAGGGGGGTACCCCGGCCCGCACTGGGAGGCAGGGAGGTTGAGCGGATGGCTCCAGCAGTGGAGGCTCCACACCCCGCGGACCACCTTAACCTGGAGTTCGGATGCCTGGTAGACGAGGAACACTACAGAAACCACAGCGACTTTGCTGTGAGGATCTTCACAGACGGCAGCAAGATTGAGGGCAGAGTCGGAGCGGCGCTATCCTTGTGGAATGGCGCCACCGAAACTCGGGCTCTCAAACTTGCCTTGCCGTCTTATTGCACCGTCTACCAGGCTGAGCTCCTAGCCCTACAAAGAGCGGCAGGAGAGGTGCTCAAGCGCAAGGAATGTACGTTCGGCATCTTCAGCGACTCCAGAGCGGCCCTTCAGTCGATCGCAAATGCAAGCTCCCCCCATCCCCTAGCCGTGGAAACAAGGAACATCTTACGACGATGTAACCTCCAGAATAAGAAGGTCTCATTGTTCTGGATTAAGGCCCACGCGGGATTGGAGGGAAACGAGCGGGCCGATCAGCTCGCAAAGGAAGCTGCTTTGGGGTCGAAGAGGAGGCCGGACTACGACCTGTGTCCCGTTTCATTCGTCAAGCGGCAGATCCGTATGGAGTCGCTTGACGAATGGAACGGCAGATACCAGCGGGGAGAAACAGCGGGTGTCACAAAAATGTTCCTCCCAAATGCGATCGACGCCCACCGCACTGTGCTAAAACTGAAACCAGCTGGCATAGTAACACAGATCTTAACGGGGCACGGTGGGTTCTCCGAATACCTGCACCGTTTCAAGTGTAAGGAGAACCCATCGTGCATCTGTGAACCGGATGCGGTGGAGTCGGTCGCCCATATTCTGACAGAATGCCCCGTCTTTGGTGCAGAGAGGTATAGAGCAGAATGCAAATTAGAGACAACAATAACTGTCACCAATCTATCTAAATTAATAGAATCAAGCGCCACTCGTAAAACCTTCTTGGAATATTGCACGGAAATTATAAGTAGAGTCATCAAAAGAAATAAAGACACCTAAACACTATGCTTTATCGTATATGGATATTTCTTAGCAGAAAGGATATAAAGATTAAAGTTTAGTAAAATAGAGTCTTCAAAAGTTAAATATAAAAATTGCGTTAAATTTAGATATTACAAAGTAAAGTAAAGCTGACCGCATTATCAAAAATAATAAGGTATAACTAAGGTCTCTGACTATGTCAGGGGGACACTGGCGGGGCAGGAGTGTGGTTTTAGCCGGTTCGAGTCCGGCACTACCTCGACTGTCTCACAGGAGAAATTCCTGTGGGATAGTCGAGGTGTCCGCGGGGATTTCCCACTCCTGCCAAAACAAAAAAAAAAAAAAAAAAAAAAAAAAAAAACCTAACCTAACCTAACCTAACCTAACCTAACCTAACCTAACCTAACCTAACCTAACCTAACCTAACCTAACCTAACCTAACCTAACCTAACCTAACCCAGTACCCCCCCAGCCCTCGTGGTGGTCGGATCATTTTTAAAGCTGCTCCGCGCTTAAAAATTCGAATTAATTGGTTTTTGTTGTCCGATAGTGAAGAGTGAGGTGTCTCTCGATGCGGAAACTGGTGCCGCTTAAAGTGCCGCGATCAAATTGTGCCGTTGTTCAGTGCCCAAAAAGTTATTCGCAAAAAACCTTAAGTTTAGAGGTTAAGTGAAAACTTGAAAAGCTTGGAACGCATACGCTGCGTAAACGAGATCGGCGACCCCCCCATTTTTCTTCGAAATCCTGTGGGCATCGTGGTTCCCGACCATCTGGGATACTCCGAGTCGTCCCGACATCGCGCTTTCGCGAGATATTCAGGTTTTTACAAAAAACACGTGGCCTGAAAAACTTGAAGGAGCAGAGACAGCGGCGTGAAACTTGGTGACAACCTAGACATCCATCATACAAGGCGAGTGCAACTCAGATTAGAATTTTAAGTCATATACATAAATATATATGACAGTTATAAATTACCAAATTTGAACCATCATAACTCTGGACTGAAGACGTTTTTCAAAATTTTTCAACTGCAGCCTGGTGCGCGCTCGTCAGTTCACTAGAGACACTAAGTTTTAGATTTTTAATTCCAATAGTTCTGTAATTATAAGGTATTTTTTAAGAAAACCACATTTTCAAAATTTCCCGATCTGTTTTTTGACTTTTAAAATTTTTGATTATTAATAAGTGTAGTTATATATTTTAAATATTTTACCTAAATTTTTTAGAATTTTTCGGCCAGTAACTCCAGAGTTATTGAATTTTAACTGATTTTCGGCTATAATTCTAAAATAAATAGAAATAATCCAATTTTGACTTCAGGACAGGGTCCAATATACATATTAGGACCCATTTAAGACCAAACTCGGGCCGCATACCTCTTAAATTGGCCGTTTTCACAAAAACGCGCCATCTTGGTTTTCGGGTTTAAATTTTCAAGACAGGCTATCTCGGGAACCGCTGGTCCGTTTTTATCCGTTTTTTCACTCAAGCCAGTAGTATATAGTTAACTTTAAGTGTGACCAGTTTACAGCTTGTTTCAGGCTCTTCAAATTTTTGTCGCTGAAATTGCTTTCAGGAGATACCTGAAGTGACGCCGAGCTGTATACCCAAAACCCCGTCCCTCTGCGACGAAGGGTTACAAAGTTACGGGCATTTTAAAACGACGTTTGACAGCTCGGCGGCCATTTTGTTTAGCTTCAAACCGTCATAACTTCTGAACCAGAGGTCGTGGGAGATTGCAGTTTTTGACTTTACTGTCAGGGACTCATTGCCCTTCATACCCCAAGATTTCAGGCGGTTTGGAGCTAAAAAATTTCGGGACCCTGAAAGCAATTTCAGCGGACAGTGGAGTTCAGGCCGAGTTGGGAGAGCCCAAACTCGGGGGGTCTACGATTCTCCCGAAGGAAGTTATCCGTTGTCAAAGTACGTCTTTGACAGAACTGCGGCCATTTTGGAAAAACTTGAAACAACCATAACTTCCCAACGGAGAGTCGTAGAGGGCTGGGATTTCCACTGGTGATATAAGCAGACCGTATAGTATAAGGTGCGACGCTTTTCAGGCGTTTTCCTGAAATAAAAATTTTTCAGGCTGAAAGCCACTCCAGTGGGTTGGTCTCGCCGAGTCAAGTGCGGAAAGCCCAAACACCGGGGTTTTTGGACCGGTGGTTCCGGAGATATCCTCTTGTAACCACTTTTGGTTCTTTATTTTGGTAAAAAACCAAATTTTCAAGCAGGGATATCTCCGAAACCCCTTGGGGTAACCATACCGAGTTTGGGGTCATTGTAAAGGGCTTGGTGAGAGCTATCCACTGGAAGCAATTAACTGACTCTACATAGAGTCTCAACAAAAATCGCTCTACACTTGCGATTTTTTGACTTTTAGAAAGGATTTTTCGACTGTTTACATTACTTGACCCGTTCTTTTGAACGTAGAGACAAATCTATTTAGAGAAATCGAGACAGGCTGAAGATTTTTAACAATCTTAAGTTTATTTACACTTTTTAGTTTTAGTTTTATTTTGATTATACACTTTTACTTTTATTTTTTTTACTTTTTACACTTTGACGCATACTTCCAAAATGATCGGATTCAGGACCCCACTCAAAGCTAAGGCGGCCGAAGGTGAAAAATCACCGAAGCAGACGACCTCGCCTCCAAACGTGAGACGTAGTGTCGAAGAAGGGGAAGGGGAGGCCGCGGGGCCCTCGAGCGCAAACGCAACTCCCCCATTAGCCACCAAGACGGTGCAGGCAGGCCCTGCGAAACCCACGCTAAAGCCACCCCCCTCAAAACTAGTACAGGTGCACTCGCCGCCGAAACCCCACTACGCGGACCGAACGGCAGAGGCGAGGGCCTGCCTAACCAAGGCAAAATTTTTACTCAACACTTCCAGAAACACCAAAACGGAGATAAAAACCGGCGTAACGGAAGTGCTGGACAGGATGTTCCAGTTGATTAAGGAGGCCGAAAAAACTGCCAAAACCAAAGGCTCAGGAGTGGGGACTGAAAATTCACGACCCGAAGGCGTAGCGGCTGACCTCACCTTCACAAGCGCAGCCGACCCAAGCCACAATTATAGCCAACTCGAGGCCCAAATACGGAGCCACTCGCTGCTGCTCGAGAGCCACACCAGGGGGATGGAGGACCTGAAGGTGGCTATCGAGCAGCACAAGCAGACTGTAGAGAGCGGTGCTGCCATGACGTACGCGAGCGTAACAGCGACACAAGGCGGAAAAGCGAACCCCGTGCGAAGTACGCTTCACTCGATCGTTGTTACCTCTAAAGACGCGACAGAGACTGGGGACGAAGTACTGGAAAAGTTGAGAAAGGCAGCAGATGCAAAAGAAGGCTGGGTGAAGGTGGAGAGGGTGAGGAAAGCAAAAGATAGGAAAGTTATTATGGGCTTCCAAACTACAGCAGAAAGGGACAAAATCAAGGAAAGACTGGCAAGGGATAGTAAGGACCTCCAGGTTGAGGAGGTGAAAAACAAGGATCCCATGCTGATTCTCAGGAGCGTTCTCTCGGTCAATACAGACGAGGACATCCTCAAAGCTCTGAGAAATCAAAACCGGGAAGTTTTTCACAACCTCGACAAGGAGGATGACAGGGTGGTGGTGAAGTTCCGGAGGAGGACTAGGAACCCACACACCTGTCACGTTGTGGTCGGCGTCTCGCCGACCATCTGGAGACGGTCAACAGAGCTCGGGTGCCTGCGCATAGACCTCCAACGCGTAAGGGTCGAAGACCAGACCCCACTGGTGCAGTGCACGCGCTGCCTGGGATACGGGCATGGCAAAAAATACTGCAAGGAACCGGCTGACCTGTGCAGTCACTGCGGTGGCCTGCACATGAAAGCAGAGTGTGCTGACTTTCTAACGGATGTCCCACCCAAATGCCGGAACTGCGCAGGGGCCAAGCTCGGAGACGTTGGCCACAACGCCTTTAGCCCGGACTGTCCAACACGCGGTAAATGGGATGAGATAGCCAGATCCACGGTAGCGTATTGCTAAGGGCACCCGCGGAAACCCAAACCCCTACAAGGTGGTGCAGGCCAACCTCCAGCGGAAAAGACTGGCGACCAACGAGCTTCTGATTGAAGCAAACAAGCGCGGGATCGCCATTGCTCTCCTCCAGGAACCATACGTAGGCGGGGCCAAAGTAATGAGGAGTCATAGAGGCGTCCGGATCTTCCAGAGCACTGACACCGGAGAGGGGACTGTCAAGGCCGCAATAGCGGTCTTCGATCAAGACCTCATCGTCGAACAGTACCCCAAACTCACCACGAACAACATCACCGTGGTGGGGATCCGAACCAGTGCCTGGAAGATCACACTAGTCTCCTTTTACTTTGAGCCAGACCAGCCAATCAAACCATACCTCGACCATCTCAAACGCGTTGAGGAGGAGGTGGGTTCCAGAATGTGGATTCTTGGGGGAGACGCAAATGCAAAAAGTACCTGGTGGGGAAGCCTGACCATTGACCGCAGAGGCGAAGAAGTGTCCGGAGTTCTCGATGAGCTGGACCTGAACATACTCAACAGAGGGGAAATTCCGACCTTCGACACGATCAGAGGAGGAATAAGATACTGTAGTCACGTCGACTTAACGGCATGCTCGACGGACATCCTTGACCTGGTAGATGACTGGAGGGTAGACGAGGGCCTCACGAGCTCGGATCACAACGGCATTGTATTCAATATAAAAGTAAAGAGATCTAAAGGCATTCAAATTAATAGAACGACTAGAATTTTTAATACAAAAAAAGCAAATTGGCCCGAGTTTCGTGAGAAACTCGGCCAATTATTGCAGATAAATAAAATAAATAAATTAGAAATTGACAATTTAAATACAGCAGAACAGTTAAACGCAATTACGAAACTATACACCAACCTAATTAGAGACGCATGTACTTCGTCAATGCCAAAGAAGACAACAAACGAAGTGTTTACTTTGCCGTGGTGGTCCGAGAAACTCGAGGGCATGAAGAAAAAGGTCGCTACCCTGAAAAACAGAATTAGGAATGCTGCACCAGTCCGAAGATCGAAGGTCGTCGAACAGTACCTGAAACTGAAAGTTGAGTATGAGACGGAAGCAGTTAAGGACGAAGTCGAGAGTTGGAAGAACTTCTGCTCAAGACAGGACAGAGAAGGGGTTTGGGAAGGAATCTACCGGGTGATAGGGAGGACAAAGGGAAGAGGTGAGGATCAGCCACTAGCGAAGGACGGGGAGATCCTGGACGCAAAAGGCTCAGTCGAACTACTGGCGAAAACATTCTACCCAGAGGATCACTCAGGTAATGATAGCACCTACCACAGTCGTACTAGAGAAAAGGCCGAGGTCGTGAATGCTGGAAGGCAAGGTGAACCATGCGAGCCACCATTCACGATGGCTGAACTGATGGCAGCGTGTGAGTCATTTAACGCCAAAAAAGCGCCAGGAGCAGACGGATTTACTGCCGACATCTGTTGCCAGGCCATTAGAAGTGCCCCAGAGGTAGCTCTGGCTCTCCTGAATGGCTGTTTGAGAACCCACCTCTTCCCCGAGATTTGGAAAGAAGCTACGGTAGTTATCTTGAGGAAGCCTAATAAAACAGATTACAGTTCTCCAAAGGCGTACAGACCTATTGGCCTATTACCAATTTTCGGAAAAATATACGAGAAGATGTTGGTGGCCCGTCTCAAGTTTCACTTGATCCCAAGGATGAGTACTCGCCAGTACGGATTCATGCCCCAGAGGAGCACCGAAGACTCCCTTTATGCACTAATGAAGCACATACGCGGTAAGCTGGAACAAAAGAAAATAGTAGTCTTAGTTTCATTGGACATAGAGGGAGCCTTCGACAGCGCATGGTGGCCAGCTATAAGGGTCCGTCTGGCTGAGGAACAGTGTCCAGTCGGCTTGAGAAGGGTCATCGACAGCTATCTTGAGAACCGAAGGGTCAGGGTCAGGTACGCAGGTGAAGAGTACTGCAAGGCCACAAGCAAGGGCTGTGTCCAGGGTTCCATCGGGGGACCATTACTCTGGAACCTGTTGCTGGACCCTCTTCTAAAGAGCTTGGAAGTCAGGGATGACTATTGCCAGGCCTTTGCTGACGACGTTGTGCTGGTTTTCGATGGTGACACAGCGTTGGAGATCGAGGGACGTGCCAATGCCGCTCTTGTGCATGTCCAGGCGTGGGGTGTCCAAAATAAGCTTAAATTCGCTCCGCAGAAAACTAATGCGATGGTCATAACACGCAAATTAAAATACGACACCCCACGCCTGAGCATGGGCGGGATCGACATTGCCATGTCAAATGAGATCAAAATCCTGGGTGTCACCATCGACAAACAGCTGACGTTTAATACACACGTCGCAAATGTGTGCAGAAAGGCAATAGGCATCCACAAGCAACTAACTAGGGCAGCAAAGACCAGCTGGGGGCTAAACCCCGAAGTCATAAGGATAATATATGTGGCCACCGTCGAACCAGTAATCCTGTACGCCGCCAGCGTATGGGCCCCAGCCGTCGACAAACTAGGTGTCAGGAAGCAGTTGGGAGCAGTCCAGCGCGGTATCGCACAAAAGCTGTGCAAGGGTTATCGGACGGTCTCCTTAAACTCAGCGTTATTGCTGGCTGGGATACTACCTCTCGATTTGCGAGTCCGCGAGGCGGCATCGTTATACGAGGCCAGGAGGGGGGTGCCTCAGCCGGTACTTGGCGACAGGAGCGTCGAGCAGACCGTCTCGGCAATGGAAGCTCCACACCCCGCTGAGCGCGCTGAGCTAGAGGTCGTAAGCCTGGTAAACCAAGAGCAACTAAATGCCCAGAGCGAACTTGAAGTTCGCATCTTCACGGACGGGAGCAAGATTGGGGGCAAGGTTGGAGCGGCACTATCCGTATGGAGCGGTGACGCCGAAACCAAAGCTGTCAAGCTTGCTCTCCCGCACTACTCCACCGTTTACCAGGCTGAGCTTCTGGCAATATGCGTCGCAACCAGGGAGATATTAAAGCACAAAGCGCAGTCGTTTGGAATCTTTAGTGACTCTATGGCGGCCCTCCAAACCGTACAAAATTACAACCGCCACCACCCCCTGGCAGTAGAGACAAGGTCGAACCTTAGGTCCCTGTCGATCCAAAACAAGAAGGTCTCTCTGTTTTGGATCAAAGCCCATGCGGGGTTGGAAGGTAATGAGAGGGCCGACGAACTAGCCAAAAGAGCCGCTGAAGGTTCCAAACGAAAGCCCAACTACGACCTATGCCCGGTTTCATACGTCAGGCGATGCATCCGAACGGCAACTCTTGACGTGTGGAACCGGAGATACTGCGCTGGAGAAACGGCTTCAGGGACGAAGTTGTTTTTCCCGGATGCGGTGGCGGCGTATGCGATAGTCAGGAAGATGAAAATTAGCAACGTAACTACCCAGATCATGACGGGGCACGGTGGGTTCTCGGAATACTTGAATCGCTTCAAGTGTAAAGAGAGCCCATCGTGCATCTGCGATCCTGACATTGCTGAGACGGTGCCACATATATTGTTCCACTGTCCTGTATTCGATCAGGAAAGACTTGTGGCTGAGCACGTACTCGACACCAAACTTGATGCAGAAAACTTATGGACAATAATGAAGGGAAAAAAGAGAGAGTTGTTTTTGGAATTTTGTGTAAAAATCTGTGAAAAGGTTATAAAAAGAAATAAAACAGCATAAGCAAAAATGTTTACATAATATTTATAGAATATTAGGGTCAAGCATTGAAAACAGACGTATAAACTTGCCGAAAAGCGCCAGAAAAGTTGACTAACATAAATATTTGTTGTCCATATTGATAAACTAGTGTAAGTAATCATAAGAAACTCCTAGAGATAAGAATAGAGAAATAAGATGGCTGTTTGAATTGAAACTCACAATTGTATTATTGATAAGAAATAGAAGTAGTCGTAAGAAATATGTAACTAGAAATAAGAATAGTATGTTAAGATGATTGTAATAGTGTGCAACATGTAATAGCAATAAGAAATAGAAGTAACCGTAAGAAATATGCAACTAGAAGTAAGAATAGTGTGTTAAGATGGTTGTAATAGTGTAAAAACATGTAATAGCAGATAGAAATAGAGATAAGATAGACTAAGAACCATTGTAAAAGATAAATAAAAACATTTGTATCATTGAGTTTACCCTGAAATAAAAACAAAAAAGAGAAATAGAGTACAGAATAGGGAAAAGTAGAAGGGCGTCCTACCCTTACAGACAGAAAGAGAAGGAATGATAGAAAGATATAGTATGTAGAATGAAAGTGCGAGAGGAATAATAGCGAGAACTTGTATGAATGTTAAGCCTAGCACAGGCTCCCATCATGTTGGAGGTAGAAGTATATAAAAAAAAAAAAAAAAAAAAAAAAAAAAAAAAAAAAAAACCTAACCTAACCTAACCTAACCTAGCACTGTACTTGGCGACACATCCCAACTGCCAAGAACCCTGCAGACCTAATATCACGAGGCGTGGATATTAGAATTCTGCAATCTTTGGACTTGTGGTGGAGTGGTCCCAGTTTTTTGAAGCAAGTCCAGTCTCATTGGCCGTCGCAACATAAATCATTAGAGTCAGACAAGCTGCCTGAAACTCGACCTCACGCTTTATTGAGCGCCAGTGTTAGTTGTAATGATCAATGTGATACAATCATCGATTTTAATCGTTTTTCTAGTTATTTAAGGTTAATCCGTAGTGTAGCAACAGTTTTAAGATTCATAAAGTTGTGTAGAAAGCTTCCTTGTCCCAGTTTCCTATCACAAGACGAGTTGCAGGATGCATTAAATATTATAATAATTAGGAGTCAGATTGAATCATTTCCCGAGTACAAATTACTTATTAGTAATCAGAAGTTGCCTCATAAAAGCGCCCTAATAAAATTTAATGAATTTTTAGATGATAATAAAATCATGCATGTCGGAGGACGCTTAGCAAATTCAACTTTTTCTTTTGATAAAAAGCACCCTATTCTTTTACAGTCCACTCATAAATTTACGAAATTACTATTCGAATTTGAACACAAAAAGCTTATGCATGCAGGTCCTCAGTTATTGCTGGCTTCAATCAGGGATTCATACTGGCCTATAGGTGGACGAAGCCTAGCAAAGAGTTGTTATCGTAATTGCGTGCGTTGTTGTCGCATGTCGGGTAGAACAGTTACTCCATTAATGGGTAATTTACCGCAGCAGCGTCTCCTTCCAGGTGGTTACCCTTTTGAGAGTACTGGTGTGGATTATGCTGGTCCCATCATGGCTGCTAGTAGGCAGGGTCGGGGATGTAGGCTGGTAAAAGTGTACATAGCCATTTTTGTGTGCTTCACCACGAAGGCTATCCACTTAGAGCTGGTGAGTGACTTAACCAGCAACAAGTATTTACTAGCTTTATTTAGATTTATCTCGCGACGGGGAAAACCCAGTGACATCTACTCCGACAACGGTACCTCATTCGTTGGTGCCTGCAACGAACTTTCGAATTTTCTTAAATCTAATTGCAATTCCTTGGGCGAGCAATTGGCTAATGACGGAATTAAATTTCATTTTATACCCGCGTATACACCTCATTTTGGCGGACTCTGGGAAGTGGGTGTAAAATCAACTAAATATCATCTCAGGCGAGTGTTGGGAAATTGTCACTTAACCTTCGAAGAACTTAACACCACATTAGTCCAGATTGAAGCGATATTAAATTCACGTCCACTGACGCCGCTGTCATCCGATCCAGCGGATTGCACACCACTGACTCCGGGTCATTTTCTTGTTGGCCGACCGCTGACGTCACTACCACAGCAAGATTTAGAGAACCACTCCACTGCTTCATTGTCCCGTTTCCAACGAATCGAGCAGCTATGTCAGCATTTTTGGGCTCGTTGGAGTAAGGAATATGTGTCCGAGCTGCAGCACAGGACCAAGTGGCATACCAGCAAAGATATGCTCAAGTTGGGTTCCTTGGTCATCATAAAGGAGGACCATCTTCCTCCTCTTAAATGGAGATTGGGGAAAGTCGTCGCTGTTCACCCGGGATCGGATGGAATTGTTCGTGTGGCAGACGTCAAAACATCCACTGGAGTCGTCAGAAGAGCCTTCAATAGGATTTGCCCACTGCCCGTTGATTCTGCGCTTGGTTGAAAGCGCCTCTGCTGCTTCCAACGTCCGGGGGCATGTTCGAGCTAACGCCTGCTCGTTTGGAGAGAGCAACAATCAACGTTGCGCACTCATTAGTTTGTAGTTAGATGTAAGGATTTTCTGTACTTTCTTGTCATTTTGTCTTCCATTTTTGTTCTCCAACGAAGCAATACATAGTTTGACTAATTATCAGCATTTTTGAAGTTTCTTTGGAAAATCACCTAAAATTCCCCCACAAGACCCTATCACTAATACTAATATACCCTAATTGAGAATTCTCCACGGTGACACATGGATCCTCCTCAGTACAATGTTTGTAAACATTTATAGCACTAGTGCTATATTCATTGAAAGTCACCTGTATATTAGTATTACTACTAATAGTCGCAGTGTTAATAATAGAACTAAACTTAGACATACTATTTATGTCTGTGTGAATATTATAAGCTAATAGCCGAGCTATTTTGTGTCTACATCTAATAGGTAGATACACCTTACCCCGTGTCGACTTCAGTTTACCAACAATAGTGTTGATATCCAGATATATAAGTCTGTCACTATAGTGACCTACTAAAAAATGTACATGGTTATTTAACATATGTATATAATTATTTTTTCTATTACCCAAATTTTCAAAAAATGGAAAACCACACAATATTATTTTGTTACAATTTAACATTAACAACTCTGAAACACAGTCAGTGATGTCTTCCTTTTTAATCTTAGAACTATTACCAACACATATAGTAATGGTGGTACTAGGATCACAAACGGTCTTTGTTACTGATGCCATAATCTGTTTGTAGGTTGATCCTGGCATGCAATAATTTTGGGTACAATAACTCAGGTTATTACTGATCAATTTCCCTAACCCTCTACCTATACTATCAGAGAACATAACTGAAAGATTAGAACCAAGACTATTAGGTGAGACCAAATTACTTAAGTCAGGTATTGTATCTTGGGTGGAAATACAGTCCTGAGTACTCACAGCTAGGGACGGGTCCTCCGTTGCCTCAAGCTGGAGGGCATCATTGCTGGATTCCCTCTGACAAGTACACTGAGTGTTGCTGAGAGTCAGCGAGTCCACTTTGTCTACCAATGCATTTGTAGCAAGAATATGCTCTTTAATTTGATTTTCCGAGCATTCATATTTATTACATAAAGATTTTAGTGACTTATTAAGAGCCTGTATTTCTGATTGTAAGCGCTGAGTGTCAATTTCATAAATATTTATACTATCTTCCAATTTAATCTGATAGTTATTTAATTTATTAACTAGAGAAACACGTTCTTTCCTTAATTGAATATTTTTGGAAAGGTGTTTTTGTTGTTTCTTGTATTTATTACATTTTTTAATTATTCTATTTAATCGTGCATATTTCTTAATTTTATTTTTACTAATTTTGTGGCTGTAGTTATGCTTTAGTAAGGAGTCCTCTGTAAGGTCTATTGTTATAATGGAATGAGGGTTGCAATTTGTATTAACTAATTCATTATACAAATGTTCAGTTTCCATAGCCTGAGTATGATCCTTTTCCTTTTTCAAATTTAAAAGTTTGACATTTGCATGGACTAATTCATCCTCTAAGTCCCTAATTTTACATAAAGCCTCCTCATACAAGTTGCTACAAGAGTTGAACCCATCCGTGACCGCCCATAGTTGATCCCGTTCATTGACAACATTCAAGAATTCCTGATGAAGGTCTACTAGCTCCCGTTTTAAGCTCGAGTTTTTGCTATTTACGTTAATGACCTCCTCCTCACTGTCCTCTCTCTCTTGCAACAGCTGCTGGCATTGGAGTTTAGAGTCCTTAAGTTCTTGGAGGGCCGTTCTCAATTTTAGCTCCATATCTTGAGCAGTAGCCTTACGGGTCATCACAGGCATGGTTTCCGGATTGGTTACTGAATGGGTATGTCTTCCCTTTTCCGGAATGGTTTTGGGTTTGGGAGGGTGAAGGAAGGATTGTGTTTCGAAAGACTGTTGAATAGGGCTAGAAATGTATAAATTGTTCTAGATCTAAGATAATTATAATTAAGTTTAAACACAATATTAACTCCGACTACTGCGCCACACAATTCCAATCTTGGAATGGTGGTCGGCTTAATCGGCGCCACTCGACTTTTAGCAGCTAAGAGACGAACCATGTATTCACCCTCATCATTGGCACTACGTACATAGACGCACGCACCATACGCACGCTCTGATGCGTCTGTGAATACATGTAGTTCCAGTATATTATGTGAATCACATATAACGTGCCGTGGAACACGAAAGTTATTGATAAGCGGCAATGCTTTGACAATAGCATTCCAACTAGCATTAAGTGGCGGGGATAATGGCTCATCCCACGAGAGCTTGTCTAACCACATTTGTTGTAGAAACATTTTCATTGTGACTACGCAAGGAGATAAAATTCCTAAGGGGTCAAAAATACGTGCTATGGCAGAAAGTACATCACGCTTTGTTACAGAATCTTTAGATGGCAACGTTAAACTTGAAAACCCAAATTCGTCGGAACTAGAATACCAGTTAAGTCCTAATAACTTATTAGGTTCATTAGATCCCATTTCTAAATCTAATGACGACTGAGAAGCTCCGGAGACTAAGCTAGGGCCGTTGGATCTCCACTTTCTAAGTGGCATGCAAGCAGATGCTAGTGCGTTGGTGACCTCTGTGCGGATAAACATAGCCTCATTCAAATCATCACTTCCTGTCAAGAGGTCATCAACGTAAAAATCATGCATGATGACGTCAGCAATCTTATTTCTGCTACCTGCGGATGACTCACCCATTGAAAGCGAAGAGATCTTACTGTCATTGGACTGATAATCCATCCCTATTTGCTTGAGGCAACGTGTAGCAAGAAATGGTGCACTAGCCGTACCATATGTTACGGTATTCAATTTGAAAACCTTGACAGGATCACATGCATTATCACGCCACAGAACCTGTTGGAGGTACCTATCAGATGGGTGGACGTATATACATCTATACATTTTCGCAACATCAGCTGATAAGACGAATTTGTGTTGTCGAAACCGAAGAAGTATAGATATAAGATCGTCCTGCACTGTAGGACCCACCATCTGCACGTCGTTGAAGGATACCCCTGAAGAAGTAACACAACTTGCATTAAAAACAACACGAAGTTTGGTAGTTGTGCTACATTCACGCAGTACCCCGTGGTGTGGTATGAAATATCCACTGGGACTGTCATTATTTTTATTTTCGGTCATATGTCCTAAAGTCTCATATTCAGACATAAAGTCGCGATATAATTTACCAAACTCTGGCTTGGACTTTAGTCTGCGTTCTAGGGAATATAGACACTTAGAAGCCCTTTTGAAGGATTCTCCTAAAATAGAAGGATTTTGCTTAACAGGAATACGAACACAAAAATGTCCGCTGTCTAAACGTGTCGTATTCTTGACAAAATGCTCTTCACACAACTTTTCCTCGGGTAAATAATGCGAGGATTGTGAACTAATCTCTTCTAGATTCCAGAATTTCTCTAAATCGGTGCGAATTTTATTTAAATCACCGTTACTGGGGGAATCAGTATGAGTTAAATTGCACGAAATATTATTCAACAATAACTTACCATTATTATAAGTAACAGGGCCAGAAACAATCCAGCCTAACAGCGTTTCACACAACACGGGCTTACCTATTCCTAGTCTAATTCTCTGTGAACCAACCAAGTCCCAGAAGAGATCCGCTCCTATTAAGACATCTACTTCTGAAGGCATGTAAAAGTTAGGGTCAGCCAAACAGATATAGCCGTGTGGTATCCGGCAGAGTAGAATAGAACCAACCCATCACACTCACGGGTGTCGTATAAGGCGACTAATGTCTGAGGCAGAACACCTCGCCTCCGTACACCAGAGAATGGGCAGCAGCGTTTTCTGTTAGTCTTTCATCACTGCGATCTCCAATCCGCCTGCCAAGCGCGGAGATTACGGCAAATTCCTCCCATCATGGGAGAGGCTTATGTCCAGCAGTGGACGTTATGGGCTGATGTAGTAGTAGTAGTAAACAGATATAATTTGGAATATTTAGGTCTGAAATGTCGACTTCACGACAAGGCACGACAGTCGTTAACGATGGCAAAACAAAACAATAAAACTTAGCAACATAACTATTATCTAATGACGTCATTTTTACATGACATGTTTTGCCTACGCGAGAACTTACGTTATTAATGCCATAGACCGATCCATTTATCTGACTAGTATTTAAGTTAAGCCGTGTACATAACCGTTCCGTAATAAAACACGATGTACTTCCGCTATCAAGCAGGGCCCGCACTACGTGCTCACGATCATTCTGATCACATAACTTGATAAGAGCGGTGGACAATAACACAGCGTGTTGTTTACGCTCACCACTTAGCGAGCTGAGATCCGCAGACAAAGTTAAATTATTTGCACTCACATCAGTGCTAGCCACGGCGTCAGTGGGTGATGACGTTAATACGGAATGGGACGAGTTACCGTTTGATTTGTTATCATAAGTGCAAGAATTCGCCGTACCTTTATTCTCCGACGAATGAATCAAAGTATTATGTCGGCGTTTACATAACTTGCATCCCGGCTTTTTGCATCGGTTAGCAAAATGACCTGCTTGAAAACAATTATAACACACTTTATAGTTAGGTATTAATTTGAGTCGCGCGTCGGTGCTAAGTGAAAGGAATTGTGAACAACTACTTAACACGTGATCAGCCTTACAGTGCGGGCATAACTTACTTAATTCGGTGCTGGAATTATTAGAACCTTGTGATACAACCATAGATTTCATCTTATTAGAATGGAAACTAGGCTTACCGGGAGTGGGATTAGTGCTATTTCGTGCTGATTCTAGTGTTTCTAACAAGTCAGCGCGAAAGCGAATAAATTGAATAAGTGCAGCAAATGTTATTGTGCTATCCTTGTCTATACGACCTTTGTGCTCCTCCCACTCACGATAAGTTGACCGATCGAGATTCTGAGTCACCATAAATATTAATAAAGTATCCCAATGCTTGATGGGCTCATCTAACGCTTCCAACGCACGGAGATTTTTATTAAGTTGATCAATCAATCCTTTCAACGCCACAGATGACTCCTTTGTAATAGCATTCAAATAATATAAGGACGACACATGATTTTGAACTAACATTCTTTTGTTATCGAAGCGATCACAAATTAACTTCCAAGCTGTATCGTAATTACTTGCGGAAAACTCAATCCCATGGATTACAACAGCAGCAGATCCTTCCAGAGACGCTCGCAAATAATGGAATTTATTAATTTGATCAATTTCATCGTTAGAGTGAATGAGGCTAGTAAAAGTGTCGCGGAACTCCAACCAATTGCTAAAACTCCCATTAAATTTAGGTAGCTGTATCGTGGGTAACTTAACAGGCTTACGTTGACTAATACGGGTACATTTTGTACTAACCATGGACTCATTATCGCTGTTATATTTACATAACAGCTCCTGTGCCCTAGCCAGTGCTTTGTAATACTGTGTATCGAATTCAGTACGCTCAGAGACTTGAGCTTTATCATCATCTACCAGACATTCCAATCGCAACTGTACCTCATCGTAATGCTCATACAAGGACTCGATTCTTCCAATCCGTAACTGCAACTCCTTGACCTCACAACTAGTCAACTCCTTGTCGCTGGATGCATCAAGATAATTGATAAATACAGTTAAGCGTCCCTTTATGCTTCCTCGTTTTTTAATTAGTTCTCTTTCTTCGGACATACTGGGAATCGAATGTAGTCAACCTGGAATTTATACAATAACAACTTAAGATATATTTTAATACTGAAATTATGATAGGAACCCTACGTCTAGTTACTATTGTAAATAAAACAATTTAACAAAGGAT
This sequence comes from Xestia xanthographa, assembly GCA_905147715.2. Lineage (NCBI taxonomy): Eukaryota > Metazoa > Arthropoda > Insecta > Lepidoptera > Noctuidae > Xestia > Xestia xanthographa. The sequence continues at coordinate 177,730 of LR990665.1, forward strand.
GTTAACACTGTAAATAATGAATTCTACCTGTTGTAAACAATGTCAATACAGACTGGGATTTTTAATTTAGACTTTGATTTAAGCTAGGTACAGAAATTCCTCAAAACTTGAACACTTAATTACCTAACGTTTAACTTTATGCAATACAATAACAAATTAATAAGTAACTAAATTGACTAATACGGTTTAAATAACTGAATAAAACTAATTATGACTTGTAACATCATCTAACACCAAACTACACACTAATAACTATTTACTATGAATGAATAGAACTGGTAGACTGCTATATAATACAATTATAAATGTAGCAAAATATCTACTGAACTTTCCACTATATTAATTAGAAAGAACGTATAATTGTATTTGCAAAAGTATCATCAAACAAAATAATGATAAGTACTCAATGATATTATAAGTAAAAAGGTGTAGATGCGTTATAAGCGCTCAGCAAGCGGTACGTTAAAATGTGGCTAATTAGCAAACCTTGACCTCAGTGTGACGTTGCCGGCGTCGACAGACGCACTTCACGTAAACACAGTGCATTAAAAGTGAAAGTGACCCAAAACTACCGAAAATGCCGTCGTGTGTCATGAGATATTGTACAAATTATACTAGCAAAACTTCTAAAAGTCAAGGAATCACATATCATTCGTAAGTATACTATTTATCTTAATATTTTCACAAAACAAACATTACGTTTTTAAAATAATGGCGTCCGAAAAGAAAGAGTGCAACAACAATTTCTCTATCAACAAGTGCGATAGAGATAGACGTCATTACCGATCATAGAGTAAAATTATATGTACGAAACAGACAAGTCAGTTGACTTTCAATGCATTTTTATTACATTACTTTTACTACATGAACTCTTGAGTGAATCGCATTTTTAGGCATAAATCACGGTGTAAGGTAATGTCATATCTGATTTATTAATTCTATATCGTTTCTAGTACACTTGACGACGCACTGTCGCGAATTATATTTGTCTCTTTTTCACTCGCGATACTTGAATCATGCCATCCTATTTTGACGACTAATTGTAATGTAGTGTGTTATTGCAATATTTTTAGTTATTCATGTGTGCGGTGTGCCGTTTTTGAAGATAGAATGTCGTTTAGGTAACGTATCTACACCTTTTTACTTATAATATCATTGTAAGTACTAGAAACTATTCACAATGTACTAAGGTAAATAAGTTATTTTAAACAATATTCAGGAAAATAAAATACTAACCTTTTAACATCGCTAATTATGGTTATTTATTACCTGAACGAGTGTTGGGTGATGAGTTTTTAACTAGGTATAATATTCTTAACACCGCTCGCAGCTTGAAGTTCACAATCACGTTGCCGGCTTATAACCTCGTCGGCACATCTCCCGGGTAATATTTACAGAAATCCACTGATTTTTAGCAAATCTTCATCGTATTACCAATCCGGCTCGGTAATGGACCAAAATGTGGGGGAATTTTAGGTGATTTTCCAAAGAAACTTCAAAAATGCTGATAATTAGTCAAACTATGTATTGCTTCGTTGGAGAACAAAAATGGAAGACAAAATGACAAGAAAGTACAGAAAATCCTTACATCTAACTACAAACTAATGAGTGCGCAACGTTGATTGTTGCTCTCTCCAAACGAGCAGGCGTTAGCTCGAACAGGTCTTGTTGTCTGAGGATGGTACGGGTGTCTCCAGCCTCACTCCAAAAATTAATTTAAACTAGGAAATGAGACAACAGGAGGTACGATTAACAATATTGTTAATCCTACCAACGTATCTTCTTGCACTCAATTAGTTAGTAAAAAAGGGCCTCAGCAGAACACTTTGAAATTATTCCACCAAAATATCCAAGGCATTTCTTCCAAATTATTAGAAATTGAATTGTTTTTAGAAAATAGTAAGTTTGACATTATATGTTTTACTGAACATTGGCTTAAGGATTACCAAATGCTTATCAATTATGAGAACTATATGGTGGGTAGCTGCTTTAACCGTAAAACTATGCTTCGTGGAGGTTCCCTAATATTAATAAGAAATTGTTTTAAATATAAGCAACGTAATGACATAGTAGGTCTCTCGGTTGAACATTGCGTTGAACTGTCCTGTGTTGAGCTAGATAAGCATGTAATTGTGTGTGTGTACAGACCCCCAAACTATCAAAACTTTTCTTTGTTTGAATCAATAATGGAAGATGTGATGGCAAAACTTGCAGTCAGTAATAAATCTACAATTATTTGTGGTGATTTTAATATCAATATTTTAGAAGAATGTGCAAATAGCAGTCGCTTATTAAATCTTTTTAAGTCATTTGACTTGACCAACACTTTTACAGAACCTACTAGAGTCACTCCATCTTCTGCTACTTGTATAGATAATATTTTCTGCGATTGTGATTACTTAGATAAAGCAATAGTAAATTGTCTACCCTCTGACCATAGTGGACAAACTGTAACCTTCAGGTGTAATACACCCCCATCGCAAAAAGTTCAAATTAAATTTAGACCTATAACTTCTAGCAGATTAAATAGGTATAATATTTTGCTACAGAACAAGTTAAGCGTTATGGGCCTTGATGATATTAATATAGATCAATTGTATGATCGTTTCTTTTCAATAGTTCACACGGAATTCAATAAAACTTTTGAAAAGAAGGCAAAAAGTATTTGCCCTAAATTCATATTTAGTGATTGGGCAACTAGAGGTATCAGAAAAAGTAGGGAAAGACTATTTGAGCTTTATGGCCTTAAGCCTTTTATAAACACTGAAACTTTTAACAAGTATGTTGCTAAGTATTCAAACATTTTTAGAAATACATGCAAGGTTGCTAAAGCACTGCACATTAGCAACAAGATCAAAACAGCAGAAAATAAAATAAAGACAGTTTGGAAAGTTATAAATAATGAGACTAACAGGAAGAAAATACGTAACACTAGCTACACATTAGATACAGCATGTGGTCCTAAAAGCTCTAATCAGGAAGTAGCTCAAGAATTTGTAAAATTCTTTACCGATATACCACAAAAAACAACGGAGGCTCTTATTTCCTCACCTGAACTCTCAATTGGTTTATTAAAGGCGAATGTGTCTGGCTGCCTGGTTGAATTTAAATTTAAACACATTAACCCTATGATTGTTATTAAAACTTTCCGGCAAATAAAGATCAAACTAACCGAAGATCTATGGGGAATGTCTGTCAAAGTTTGTACATCCATACTTGAGACTATAGCCCCTTACTTAGCTTTAATTTTTAATTTATGTGTAGACCAAGGAGTTTTCCCTGATTTAATGAAATACAGTAAAGTCATACCTCTTTTCAAATCCGGGGACAGTAAAGATACTAATAATTATAGACCTGTATCCGTGTTACCAGTTTTTAGCAAGGTTTTTGAAAAAGTAATGCTTAATCAAATGCTCTATCATTTTAACACCAACAGAATCTTACATGATCAACAGTATGGCTTCACCAAGGGACGTTGTACAACTGACGCCGGTGTAACCTTATTAAAGCACATATTTACTGCGTGGGAAGAGTCTCAAGACGCCATAGGAATTTTTTGTGACCTCTCCAAAGCGTTTGATTGCGTAAATCACGACACATTACTTTTGAAACTTGAGCATTACGGACTGGGTAAACTTGCACTTAGTTTGGTAAAATCTTATTTGAATGATAGACAACAACATGTTCAAATAAATGGTGTTAATTCACAGGGGTTAAAAGTAAAAATGGGGGTTCCACAAGGCTCAATATTGGGTCCTTTCCTCTTTCTAGTATATATAAATGATCTACCCTATTTACTGAAAAACCAACCTCAAAATATGGTGTTATTTGCTGATGACACTTCCCTAATTTTTAAGATAAATAGGCGAGCCCAAAATCTAGATGACGTGAATAATGCCCTACTTCAGGTCCAAAATTGGTTCACAGCAAACAATTTGGTATTAAATGAAAAAAAAACCAAATGCATAAGATTTGCTTTACCGAATGTTAAAAGTAGTGATTGTGATATAATATTGAATAAAGAGAAACTTGAATTCGTAGATAAAACGGTTTTCCTGGGGATTACGCTTGATTCAAGGCTACAATGGGGTTCTCATTTGACATCTCTTGCGGGGCGGCTAAGTTCAGCAGCCTTTGCCATTAGAAAAATCCGTCAGTATACTGATGTATATACCGCTAGACTGGTTTATTTTAGTTACTTTCATAGTATAATGTCTTATGGCATTTTGCTGTGGGGACGGGCTGCTGATATTGAGTCTATATTTATTCTGCAGAAAAGAGCCATCAGAGCCATATATAATCTTCGTAGGCGCGATTCTCTAAGGGAACTGTTTAAGGATATTGGCATCATGACGGTACATTGTCAATACATCTACGAAAACATAATGTACGTCAGAAAAAATCTGCACCTTTTTGGTAAAAGGGGTGACAGACATAATTACAGTACTAGAAATAGGGACCAACTAGTTCAGCCAGGTTTCAGACTCGCTAAAGTAGACTCATCTTTCATGGGGTACTGTTTGAGATGCTATAATAAAATTCCACAAAGTATTCTTGAACTGAATGAGACGAAATTTAAAACATGCATTAAACGCACACTATGTAAGCAAGCATATTACAAGTTGAGCGATTATATCGATGATAAAAATGCTTGGCTCAATGCTGGTCCTGCTCCACATGGACAGGGGCGCATAAATTGATAGCATTAAATTGTATTGTTGGAGCTGCTGAAGATTGTACAACTATCTTTGCATTGTATAGAATCAATCTCTTTAGTATTATATAAATGCATAGCCCATATTGTGTGAGTACTATGTACTAGAAAGCTATCATTCACTGGAAACCTACGTCTTTTTTTGACTTGAATGTGCCCTGGCGGTTTGGAGTATGTCATGCTCACTCTATTGTCTCGCTGATGGTGGCGCATGTGTCGGATCATTTAGTTCCCTTCAAAATGGTTGAGTTGAATGGTGCTGATCCATGCGTCATGTCCGTGAACGGGCGCTGTCAGTTGTGACTGGTCATCTCTTGGTTGCCATGGCTTATTTGAATGAATTATTTTGAATTGTATTTTTTTTTGTTTGTGTTTTTTTGCTGTGGACACTTTTACCGTGCACATCTTGCTACATTGTTCTCACATAATATACCATCTCAACGTGAATGATGTAACCAAGATTTTGTAACAATATTCTGATTTAAAAGAGTGTCCATGGAGTTTCTTGCCCATTCTTCTCCATAGAGATCTACGCTAGGGAATGGGCAACTACAGTACTTTCACAGTTTTTATGTCTTGTGACTGGGACTGTAGCTACATTTAATTTTCATCTTTGTTTCGACAATTCAAAAGTGCCTGTAACTGGCTTACTTGAAATAAATGCTTTGATTTTGATTTTGATTGATTTTGATTTTGATTTCATAGTGTTACCCTTTTTCCTCAATTTACCTTTTAAAAAAAAAAAACAAAAACCTAACCTAACCTTTTTTTTTTTTTTTTTTCTCGATGTGGAAATCCTCAATGGATGTCCTCCGCCCTGGGGAGAGCGGAGGGGTCTGTCAGACTGGTACTGACTAAAACCACACCGGTGTTCCCTCGCACACTTGCGTCGGGGGGCAGCGGGAACTGATGCGACTTCCGCTGCCCCAGACTAGTGCTGGCCCGCTTGACCTGCGGGCCTCGCCCCGGGGGGAGTGAGGTGTAAGACTCCCCCCGCTACGTCAAAGAGAGGCGCGCGTGGAACACAACGCACCGCCGTCTCGGGTCCATTGTGATGGGGGGCGACGGATGTCCCCGAATCCGTCGCCCCTGGACCAATTTAGGGGGGCCGGAAGAGGGCGTTGTCAGCCCTCTGCCGACGCCCGGCGCGCCTGCTGCGGGATGGGTGGGGGCTCGTCACCTCCCTTTCCCTTTCCGCAGCTTCCTTCTGCGACATGACGGTTTCGCAGAAGGACATCACCGCGTCCCAGGACGCTGCGCTGTCGACCATCGAGCGAGCGACGGCCGGCAGCGACAGGTCTCCTCCAACCTCTGTAACGAGGGCACGGCGTGGCTCATCCCACGCGGCGCACTCAGCCAGCGTATGCCGCGCCGTATCCTCCGTACAGTGGACGCAGTGATGGCACCGGGCGTCCGGCTCCCTGCCCAAGCGACACAGGTACTTCCCGAAGCAGCCGTGCCCCGAGAGCACCTGCGTCGCCCTAAACGTCAGGGAGCCGTGCTTCCTCCCGAGCCAGTCGTCGAGTACTGGCCGGATCGCCTCAACTGTGTCGAGGCCGGCGGTGGGGAGCTCTAGCCTCCCCCGCCATTCCGCCACCATGACCTGTTGGAGCTGAGACCGGTACACTGTTATTTGTCGCTGCACCAGCCTCTCGCCCCGATGTTTGGCCTCCTCGCGCCACTGGTATAGTGTCGCGAGGGTCTTCGCCTCCAGGTCCCACGGCGGGGATCCGGCCAGTACGCAAGCCGCCTCGTAGGAGATCGTGCGATATCCCCGTACGACCCTGATGGCCATTGCTCTCTGCGGTCTGCGCAGAACTGCGATAGTGCGGGCCATCAGGTCGGTCGCCCATATCGGGGCCCCATAAAGGGCCATCGATCACACGATCCCCACGTACAACCGCCTGCAGGTGGAGCTCGGGCCCCCCAGATTGGGAAGCAGCGTTGACAGCGCGCCTGCCGCGCCCATCAACTTGGGCACCAGCCGCTGAAAGTGGGGGCCGAAGTCCCAACGGCTGTCGAGCACCAGTCCAAGGTACTTCATGGTTGACCCGACAGCGATCTGGACCCCCCCGACCACAATGTGTGATCCCAACGGCGGTGCCCGTCGGGGGCCATGAAAAGCGATGGCCTCCGACTTGTTAAGGGCCACTTCCAGGCCCAGGCGTCGTATGCGGCTCACCACCTGTGAGACCGCAGCCGTGGCCAGCAACGCTGCTTCCCTGTACGAGCTCCCCCGAGCCTTGACCAGCGTGTCGTCCGCATAACACGTCAGGTTCACTCCCGGCGGGAGCTCGCACCGCAAAACCCAGTCGTATCCGATGTTCCACAGGGGTGGGCCCAGAACCGAGCCCTGTGGAACACCGCATGACATCTCGCGACGGCCCGCGCCGTCGCGTCCCATATAGGTGACACATCTTCCCGAGAGAACCTAACCTAACCTAACCTAACTTTAATTATTCTTTGTAGACGAGTATGAAGCCCGCTCCAGTCGAACACGACGGGAAGCCGTGGTTATTGCGACCGAAGTTGTGAGACACGCTATAAAACCCGACGCAGCCTGACTCGTCGCGACAGCTATTCCCCATAACCGCCACTTCTGAGTACAGACATTTGTCCTATATCACCTAATGAAGGAAATATTTAAAAATGATTAACATTTAATTTCAAATTATTTGAAAAAAAAAAAAAAATATATGCACTTAGATGGACAATAATGAGTTTACCACACTGTAAGAACGGGATCAGGCGTCAGGGTAGCAGGTCGATACCGGAGTAACCTTGAAGTTGAGCTCTGAAGCAGTAGAAACGGCGGCAGCGCAGATCTCAGAGTTCACCAGGACAGCTCAGCAGCAAGACAGTGCAAAACTCAGGGCCAGACGTAGGACAGCCCTGCGAGACCAGTAGACGGACAGGCACGTAGTTAGCCTCCAAACATCGGGAGTAGAAGTCTCAGGAGAAACTTTCGTTGGATCCCCTGGACAGTTTAAGAATCTCACCGCCAAAACCAAGCTGCTCTCTGATACTCCTCAAATCAGATTCCAGAGTAGACTTTTTAGCCGTCCGTCAGCTCGTTTCTCCCAAAGTAGTCTTCCTCTTTCCAATCTTAGTTTTCTTAGTGTGGCCATCATCTCATCTGACAAGTGTAGTCGGCCAGGACATATCCATGAGTGCGTTAAGAATTTTATAAATATAATCATTTAATATTAAGTTATTATACAATCGTAATAATTTATAAAATACATTGGCTAAGCATATTGATAAAAATAATTATACAAACCAAAAAGAGAAATCATAGAGCTAGACCATAGACTGAGCAGAAAGAGAATTAAAAAAACTGACAGTTTGACAATTTGACGCTTGACGTAAATATCACAACATGAAAATTGTAATAATATTTTATTTCAGCTATTTCCAAGTTAAAGAATCGTATTTAAATCGATTTGCTGAGTGTAGATACCTATATAAACAAATAAAATGCATGATAAATAGTATTGTGAATGGTGAATATGAAGCGTAAGTATAGCTAATACTATATGCTTTGAGGGAACGCTTCCAGAATTTTCTGTTTCCATTCCGCCCACGTAAATTTGTAGCTTCGTAGCGCACCATGCCACAATTTTGCCAATCCAACAAGACGTGCCTGCATATAATAACTTTTAACGTTGTCGTTCCATCCATGTATAGCACCTAGTTGCTCTATACTTTGTTAAGCCACAGAGATGCAGGTAGCTCTGGTCTTTCAGGATCAAATTCCGGTATTATATCCGGCTTAACCATCATGCCCGAATAATATGGAAAGGACCTACCAGGTTCATTTGAGAAACCAGGCGGGGAACGGCCTCTTCGGTCCCGGACAGGCGAACGCCCCGGTCGCCAAGTGTCGCGGGAACAGCTGCGACGCTCCTGCTGTGGGCGCTCCATCCGCCGGCGACTCCATCTGATAGGGCTGCGGGACCGGCTGCGAGACTGGCTGCGACCATCGGAACTCATCCCACTTCTGAAAATGTTACACACATTAGAACAATCATATTAAATAAACAACGGTAACACAGTTTAAATGGACATGTATTTATTTTCCTTAAGCCTATACATACAAGCAGTGTAACAAGATGGCATTTGACATTACATGGAACGTTATAATCTTACCAGTAAACACAACAAACGGTACACAATTCAAAGCTCAAGTTAAAATAAAGCTACCACAAAGAAAAACACAAATAATTACTCATAATGCGCGAATGGCACATTTAAAAAGATTAAAGCAACAACATAAATATTCAATAATATTAACAATTCCCTAAAGGTATAAATACTTAGCTTTTAAATCAGAAATATCCTGCGCTGCACTACTAAAAACTGAATAATTATGACTACAACTGCCACTATAACTGCTGCTACTATTCCCATATGATCCCTTGAGATTTCCAAAGAGCCCTCACTAAGAATCCTCTGGCAGAAACTCCACACCTCGTAATCCAACATCAGGCCACATCGAGCTTCACCGATTGGTTCGCAGAGGTGGCGCGTTGTTTCCGCCTTCCTATTGGTCGATCGCACGACGTTAGTACAGCAACCGTCCACCAATGCTAGCGCCGGCGCCGCCACTCGACGACACCACACGATACCTGCTGCTGTTTCTAGGCGCTCAGTCGCGCCATCTAGCGCCTAAAGTGTGTTACTATTCACATAATAGACATTATTTTGACAGTTGAGAACGCACGAGTTCGGGAAAGGTAAAAAAAAACACTAGTATGTAATAGCCCACATCCCGAACGCTACATGTCCCTGCAATACACCACTTTTTGAGCAACTGTATTAAAAAAAATATTAAAATTAATGGGTACTACTTTTACTGACTAAAACCCATCCATGTTCCTTCATCGCCCTTTGTGTTCCGGGGCCACGGTATCTCTTTCGAACAGTCCCGCAACTCCGGGCAGGCATCGGTCCTTACGGACCCCTTCCTTTTTGCTGACTCTCTTTGAGGCGCGCGTGGAACACGAACGCGCCGTCGACACGACCTGTCGTCATGAGACGGACGGACGGTGAGCTAGCCCTTAGCCTACCGTCCACAGGCCCGCGCCTACTGTGGCCCCAGACGCCCGGGGCGTCTCCCGCGGCGGCCGGGACGCTGAGAGGTTCTCTCCCTCTCCCGTTCCGCCACCTCCTTCTCTAGCATTACAGCTTCGCAGAAGGAGGTGACGGCCCCATTCCGTCTCGCTCAGTCGCTCCGGACCATGGCTTGCACCAGGGCCGGACGCGAGAGGTCGCCGCCGCCAATCACCGCTTCGAGGTCAACATGAATGGGTCCTAAGTAGGGAGCTGTTATATTTGATTCCAATAATAGGTATGGCAAAAACGCTTGAACGCACGGAAATTTGTTCTAGTTTCTACAAGGTCTGTGTCATAATTGTACATAACTCCGGATGTAACCTGTACACTATCCAACATAATATTGCGTTCATTCTGCCAAAGACTGCACTCCCATAAAATGTGATATGCTGATTGTCCATATTCGCAGTCAGATGTGGAACATTGACAAAAAGGCAAGTCAACATGCTTGAAGGAAAATAATTTACTCTTAAAGTTACCATGACCGGTGAGAAATTGGGCAACACAGTGATCAACCTCCAGCCATGTCCTGGCCAGCCGTTCACGAACTGATGGAAAGAACTGGTGGAGGTGTCTGCCCTTGATGGAATTATCCCACCTACATTGCCATTCAGACAAAAGTTCCTCCCAGACGTCGCTCTGTGGTTTGAATAATCTAGAAATCTTAGCACGGTCACGTAGGGTTAAAAAGTCTGCGTCCGTGGTCTCACGCGCGTTATAGTACATAGCAGCCCGTCGCTGCACTTCAAGATCGACTGGAAGTACGCCTGCAAGTACTGGTAAGGCTTCAGTACTAACCGTCCTATACGCTTTGCATAAGAATATCAAAGCCAAACGCTGGCTTTGAAGCAATGTACGTCGTACCGCTCCTATGGATACATTGAGATTCAACTGTGGTTCTTTCGAGTGTCTCAATATCACACATGCATTCTATTTTCAATTGAACCTCGTTAAATTCATTATAAAGATCCTCTAATTTAGTGACTCGCAATTGCAACTCCATTACCTGAAAGGGGGTTATATCTGCATCATTTAAATTACTTAAATAGGTTCCAAAAACTGTTAATCTTCCTTTATAACTGCTTCGCTTCTTTTTAAGATCTATAATATCAGTCATTTTGAAAGGTGAGTGTCGTAGACCTGTAATTACACAATTAAAAATATGTTAAATAACGAAACTATTCGTAACAAAAATACCTACCGTAATTACTAATGAGACTGTAAGCAAAATTAGGCTAAGTTATTAATTGTACAAAGTTGACTTAGGTGTATCTATCACTGCTAATAATAACTACCTTAAGTAACAATGTAAGGTAAAGAAATAAAGTAACAAACAAAACAATTATCTACTTTTTAAAAGGGTTTACAAAGCAACAATTAATTTTAAAGGTTTAAATTAGAAAATAATATTTGTATATTGAAAAAAAACTAAATAGCTAACCAATGTAGGTTAACAATAACACTACTGTACTGTATTTTAAGTACGCGTTAACTATAAATATATACAAATCTGATTTAACCTAATGCTCTGTAATTAATTCCTTGTAAATATGTACACACTAAAGAATAAAATAAGTAAATATAACTTTGTGAATGTAATATAAATGTGTTACTAACCTTGTTATTAAATACTTAATACCTATACCTATTTTAATATTACTGAGTGTTGGGTGAATTTGACTAATATTATAATGCATAAACACTTCCTGTTTTGTATCACTTATTGTCCGAATCACTCTTCTTCCAAGCACGTGTTTTGTATCACTTATTGTCCAAATCACTCTTCTTCCAAGCACGTGTTTTGTTTTGTATCACCTATTGTCCGAATCACTCTTCTTCCAAGCACGTGTTTTGTTTTGTATCACTTATTGTCCGAATCACTCTTCTTCCAAGCACGTGTTTTCACCTCGTCACTCCAGCACTCTATCAATATAAAATTTCCAAAATATCCAATTCAGCTTATTCCAATTCGCTGATAAGTAAATAATAAAATACACACAGTGGCACACAGGCGCAGTGGTAGTGAGGCTGCCTTACATTCTTAGGGTCCCGGGTGCGAATCCCGGTAGGAGCAAATATTTGTGTGATGAGCATGGACATTTGTTTCCTAGTCATGGATGGTGCCCAAAAAGTATGTATGTAGTATATCAACTATCTGGTGTCCACGACACAAGCCTCGTTGCTTAGTGTGGCACTAGATGGCGCTGTGTGTAATGTCCAGCGATATTTATTTATTTAATATCCGGTTCGGATGGACCATGTATAAAAACTGAAAGTTTTTTTTTTCCCTAAATTCCTGAGAAGTTTCTCAGGAATTTAGGGGAAAAAAAAAACTAGGATGTAGCACGCAGTGAGCCAACTTTGATTTATTTGATTTGACATTGAATATGAAAGCAAGGACAGTGAAATAAACGCCTGATAAAATACTTATAGCTAAAATCTTATTATCTACGAGTTGCGCCGAATTAAGTAACTTGAGCCAACGGTGGGACTGATGCTTTAACAGATGATGTATTTTGGTTGCCGCTATAGCAACAAATACTAAAAAATAGAATAAAATAAATATGTAAGGGGGGCTCCCACACAACAAATGTGTTTTTTTTTTAGCTCGATATTAATAATGGCAACAGGTAGATGCTTGAAATATTCATAGAATATTTAGTAGCATATTCACTTTAAAAATAAATAATTAAATTAAAATTAAAATATATTTAAGGTCTGTGCTGTCCCACTGCTGGGCAAAGGCCTCCCCCAATTCCTTCCATGTGCTCTTTTCTCGTGCCTCCTCGAACCAACCCTCCCAGTACGCGTCAAAATCGTCCCGCCACCTCTTTCTGGGCCGGCCTCGGTGCACGTCGCGGAGGCGCCGTCCGGCAAAAAAAAAAATTTTTTTCTGGGTTCTCCCATACAACAACATGATTTTTTTTGCCGTTTTGTTTTAAGTGCGTTACATTGAGTTCTACCACAATAGTACATTGTGATTTAGGAAAAGTGGAAAGTAGGTTATTGCAAGCGAGGTGTGAGTTTGCAATAACCTACTTTCCACCCTTGTATCACAATAGTACTATTTTCACCCCAAAAAAAAATTCGTTTCCCAGCCATGATTTTTACGTAAAGTGTAAAAATCATCAAGCATTCTGTACATCAAGATGTACAGAATGCTTGGTTGACGGCTTCGTGATGAGGTTGTTTACACCCTGTAGATCAAATTTCCATAGGCCTTAAAATTAAATTTTGTGTTGCATAAATTCCTTTAAGCTGTATAATTAGTAAGTCACTGTTATGTGTGACTCTAATGGAAACAGGAAAAGAGGGGGGGAGGGGGGTTAATAAAATTCGGATTTCTTAACATATATAACTATATTTACTTCTTCTCGAATACCTTGAGCAATTATATTTAAATTTTCCTATTCATAAGGTGATTACTGCGTAACATCACTTGTGCGACTGTGTGGGTGAGCCTCCACCACCGCAGCGTTGGCGCGCGTTAATGTGTACGAGTATGTACGTGAGCTAGTTTATTGTAACCGACTGAATCCCCTTTACGCTTATATTTGAAACCTTATAACAATCTGAAAGACTACCCTTTAATAGCCTACTATAACGATCTACAGTCTCTTAAATATGTTTTGTTTGGCTTCAAACTGTGCATCTTTTGTGCATTTATGTATTTTTCTATTGTGTACCTGAGTCTGAATTTAATAAAACTGTTGACGTCAGACTCATGGTCATGTGATCGCCGTTTAGTTGCAGACTTGCAGCACACAGTACACACGGAGACATGTTCAGCTGATGTGCGTCTGCAGTCAGTAATTATTATTTTTTCGGTGCTCAGTACCTACCTAACAAGTTGAACAAGTTAATACTCCGTGCCATTTTTATCGTTTTACACTAGCGCCGGCGCAGCAGGGGCGGTCCCTTCAATGTTTCCGATCTCAGATATTTTTTGGCAATAAGCACACTCTTAATTTATTACAAATAATTTACCCGCAGTAAGTTGTAAGTACAACTGCCAACAAATGGGATTTTATGGACGGTTCTTACACCATCCAATTTGGAGTTGTTGGCATAAAAAATGATTAATTACTAGGTTCAATTCAATCAATCAATTCGAAGTTTATAACGAATTAATATGAGTTTCGTGTTTTTGTTTTAGATGTAGGTATAGTACCTAATAAAAAAAGGTTGAATAAAGATAAAAATGGCACGGAGTTATAGGTATGTACAAAGTGCAGCAGTCTCGTTGTAACGTCTTCTAAGTGACAGTCGCGGCGCGTCAGCGGCGACGCACCTCGTTGTCGGCCGCGTTGTCGGTGGTGGTGCGCGCGGTGGTGGTGGTGGTGGTCGTGGGCGGGTCCAGCCCCTTGATCTCGAAGGGCCCGCGGAACAGTGGCCGGAACAGGCGCAGGAACGTCTGGTAGCGCACCGCCGAGTTCTGCAACACATTAAATTTATTCTTTACTCCACAACATCATAATTTGACAACGCACGGTTTCGTCAAACTGGTCAATCACTTTGGTTTAGTTTTCAAGCTTTTTGTTTGGTTGTGTTGACAACCGTATGCACGGTGGATGTAGTGTATACGGACTTCTGAGGCTTTCGAAAAGGTAGACCATGAAATACTACTTAATAAAATGGTGTTTAACGGAATCCGGGGCAAAATCTTCTGAGGTTTTTAACTTTTTTATAACCAATTGCAATCGGAGGGAAGTAATCCACCATCTGATATCGCACAGGTAATCTCTGATGTGCCTCAAGGCTCTTTACATGGTCCTCTTTTATTATATTTTACACATTAATGACATCAGCCATTGCTTTCGCAATACCAACTATCTGTCACCGTATGATTGTGAACATAGTAAGTTTGTCATAAAAGGAAAGAAAAAATAACTTAAATAACATTTTTCGGACAAGCAACCTCCCTAGAAGCTTTGTAAAAGATAGGGAAACTAATAAGTAAAACATATTCTATTTCGACAGCTCCTTTTTTAATCACGGAAGATAGATTATAATTAGCTAACGATGTACACCATCATACGGAGACATAATTTTGCGTTGCATTGTATAAAATAAAATAGTGTTCTATACATACACCGAGCACATGTGTGCTATATACCGTACAGACGTGGGATAGAGGCTCACCTGGATGACGTCCCCGATGATTTTAGTAGTGCGGATGAGCAGCGACACGGAGGGGCCAAACAGGCTCCCCGGAACGTCCAGGCTGACCTTGTTCCGGTCGAACACCGGGATGTCGTCGGCTGCCGCGACTTGGCGGCGGCGGCGCCGCGCTCCAAGGCTCTGCGGGCGGCCAGGGCTCTGCGACCACGATGGCGGCTCCCTCACCGGCGCCCGGCGCCTCCACGTAGTGCCAGTCTGCGACAGGCGCGCTCTGAGCATGCGTCACTCGCGCTTCGCAGCCCTCGCCGCGCCTCGCTGTCTCGTGTGTGTGCTTACGTATGTGTTGTTTATGCGAATGTAATGTTCCGTCAGGTAGTGCATAGTCTCTCGCGCCCAGGCTGAGCGTAGGGTGCGGGCCGCGCGCCCGTTTCGGTGTCCTCACTTGTCGCTGTACTTCGTTATGTTGTATACTACGGTTTTTTTTAAATTTCATAATCTAGGCAACAATAACGTCATCGAAGTAGACAATCATGGAGCGCGAGTCTCGGGTCCTAGGGTCGAAGTGTTTCCGCACGCGCGCGGCGCTGCGCCGAGGTTGTGTCTCGATACACCGTGTTCATTCCTGTGCAGCTCATCTGACGTACGACTTCGCGATTGTTAAGTATACGAAACACAAACTAAATCATCATAATTGTATAATAGTTAAATGCAATAATTAAGTAATTAAATTCTTCGCAGCAGAATCAGTTATACGTAAAAAGATATTTTTACACCATGTTTTTGTAAAAACTCAGTGAAGGGTGATGATCAGAAACAAATTACAGCCAGTGTATGTATAACGGTTTAAATAAGTGTAAGAAACTGCAGAACAACGTTGACTCAGTAGGACAATACTAGGTATAGCAGTTAAATTGAAACAAATATAATATGACATGAATGACATTTATTTCAAAGATATAATTTGAATGAGAGACAGGTAGGTACAGTATCGTGAAGTGAAACAGTGAAGTGGGAGGAGGTGCGTGTGTGCATGCGGCGGCCGCTACGGCGCGCTACGAGGGCTACGAGCTACGAGCTACGAGCTACGTGCGTTACTTCGCCGCAGATGCTGTGCGGCATCGCGCGTTTTTCTAATTAATGCATCATACTTTACTGAGTGTGCGGCACGGTGCGACACTGTGCGCACGACGCGACATCGTGTGATACCGTGAGCTACTTCAGTCCGCCACCCGGTGGTAACCGCACAACACACCACACTTTATACAAATGTACTTATTTACATTCAGCAGACGCTCTGATCCTAGTGAGAAACCCGACCTGTCTGCAGGACCGTGTACGTAACGTGGTACGGGCGACGTTGAACTGGACGTCAGAGGACAACCTGACGTGACGCGGTTTACTATTACAGACACGAAACAACTTACACCGCATGTTTATAATTAGTGGCCGGAAACGTTGGCATCCTGTACATTATTAGCTAACTAAATAATAACGGATGTTTTAAACGTAGAGGATAATTAAAAAAAAATACTATAGAATTATATATTTGTTGCAATGGCGACTTCGCGATGACTGTCACCTGTTACTTGTTTATAGTAACGATACGGACTAACTTACACGGTGAGCTTGTAGAGACCGCAGCTGTAAGCTAGGCACTTCATGAGGCGGAAAATCGGAAAAAGACTCTTTGTTTGTCCGCATTAAGTAAGAAGAGTCAAAATGAAACTGACCAAATGACTGACGGGTTCCGCCACAGTATGCTCAAGATCGTTTTAAATATTTCCGCCCAGTTAAAACAAATAATTCAGAGGGTAATTAAATCTTATATGTTTTTACGGTTTTTGTTGCGCACATTCTTTTCATTTTAATAATGTTCTTGCATAACATACGCGCGATATTCAATAATCATCATCGTTCACACATCAAACATCTGTTGTTACATTCATTTTCCATCAAAAGTTTTGAGAAATACATTTATAATTATATAAAACTAAATAAAGTTTAAAATTGAATGACTGTGCGCTGAGTGTACTGGTACACAAAGAGTGCATCACTGTGCGCGGTCACAATGCTGTACATAGTGCACCCAGCAAGTTGTGAAAATGGCTAATGTCCATGTGCGCGTTGCTCAAGCCGCGCGTGCCAGAGGTCGTGCGCATGCGCGTGTGACCTTGTGCACGCGGAGCGGGTGTGGCGCAACCACACACACGAATATAGTATATTATGTTATTTAGACACTATCTCACTTCGAAATCAAGCTAAGGACAAGCGGTGACTAGATACGATGGACACTGTCGCGCAGCGCGGAGCGGACTAGAAGGACTGACTACAGGCAATATGTACACAATATTACTCTCTACGTGTGTATACAGCGAGATGTGTTCGCATCCGGTGCAGCATGCGGGGCGATGTGCGCGCACATCGGGGCAAGCCATCACCGAGCGGGCGGGGACTATGTACATGCGGGAGGGGGGGGGGAGTGAGCCATGCTACGTGCAGCGTGCAGTAAAACAACGCATCTTCCGAGGAATCGTTTAATATTACCAACGCTCACCTAAAACCTATTTACAATATAAATACACAACGTAGAGCAGGGCGGCGCACCGCCGCCACTGGGGCAGGGGGAGAGGAAGAGGGGGGAAGCAGGGAGACAGGAGTGACCGCGGACTGTACAGGCAGCCCGGAGGGGAGGAGGGCAGGAGGAGTGGTACGACACGAGCGTACGCGTGGAGTCCCGGCCACTAGACCGGCACAATACTTAACCGAGGAGAAGCATCATGCGAGCGCGGTCCGGCCGCGCAAGCGCTAGTGTGAGTAGTGGCTGGACTCGACCTGCACGCCACGTCGGAGTGGGAGGGCGGGCGTGCGAGCGAGAGCTCACGCGTCGTCCTCCTCGGAGGAGTCGATGGTCTCGACGGTGCCACCGGCGCCGGCTCCGCCCGACGATGAGCCCGACAGCGACGTCGCGAGCGAGATAATGGAGCCGAGCCCGCTGCCACCTGAGCTGCTGCCACCACCGGCGCCGGCTCCGCCCGACGACGAGCCTGACAGTGACGTCACGAGCGAGATGATGGAGCCGAGCCCGCTCCCACCTGAGCCGTCGCCACCGCCGCCGCCACCGCTAGCGCCGCCCAGCAGCCCGGTCACTGCCTGGATCTTGGGCCCCAGCAACTGCAGCTTGGGTCCGATCACCTGCCCCACGATGCCGCTCAGTGACGCCAGCCCGTTCTGCGGCGCCTCGATGCCGTACTGCTTGTTTAGCTCGATGTTCTGTCGGTCCAGCGTGTCCACGAAACGCGTCTTTGCGTCAATCAGCGAGTTGATTTTCTACAACAGAGAGAGCGAGTGACGCACCGTGCAATGAGCGGGAAGTGACGGGAGGGGAGAGGGGAGAGAGTCGGTACTCACCCCGAATACGAAGCCGAGCACGGCGTTCTTGATGCCGAACTTGGCCTGCGTGGGGCCCTCCAGCTTGCGCTTCTCGCGCGCCTGCTCGTCGCCAGCGCCGTCCTGCACACACACACCCGTGTCACTACACTACACACTACACACCACACCTCACACCACACCCATATACCACTACACTAAAGCACTCCGTCACCATGGCCTTCCACCGGCGCGCCACCGTGTTATTTTAATGTTACGTGATGTGTGACGGTTCATGCGTTACGACCAGTCCTGCGGCCCACCTTGTGGTTTACTACTTGACTATCGCGGGGCAGGGAGGCGAGTATGATATTTTAGCGTTTCTTCTCTTGAGGACTCTTCAATACGAGCAGGGATATTGTAGGGTGCCTTCATGGTACCTATGCGCGTTGCAGTTACGTCATGTTGATGCTCTCAACACGGGAGAGAATACGTTCCAAAAGAATAACATGAAAAAAAAATTGATAGTGTTGTGCTAAAGTCCAGTGAGTGAGACAGTGAGTGGAGTGAGGAAAAACTTGAAATCTGAAGAA
Source organism: Xestia xanthographa (assembly GCA_905147715.2). Lineage (NCBI taxonomy): Eukaryota > Metazoa > Arthropoda > Insecta > Lepidoptera > Noctuidae > Xestia > Xestia xanthographa. Next base: position 196,639 of record LR990665.1, read on the forward strand.
TTCCCGTCAACTGTTATCTAGTCAACTCGTAACACTTACTTTCAGAAGAGATACTTGTCCGACTTGTCCGAACGACCGGTTACTACATAGATGGACATACATCTGAACCGAAGATTATATCTATCTATATCATAAATATACTACTAATAAGCCAACAAAAGCTACCTAAAATCACTGAATATATCCTGGTTCACAGAACACTGCTCGCCGCTCGGTAATGACTACTCACGGAAACCAGAGAAAAAACATCACTCAAATGAATAACTTAGTCGAATTGATATAATTGTTCACGTTCACGAAGAGCTTGGATACCCAGCGCTGTTGTTATGTCCAGAAAGGTCGTAGAGGTGATTGCGCAGGAAGAGCGCAATATCTTCATGTTTAAAATATTGTTTCTGTTCGTTCAAATGTATGAGTTCGACTGCATGTTGTTGTGACAGTTTTTTTTTGTGTTAGCCACGGTTACACCGAGTATCATGGAACCCTCCGAGTCTCAAGTGTGACTGACGACTTGCGCACGCGACGCGATCACGTTCCATGTTTCGTGAAGCTACCCACGACTGCGTTTGGGCAACACAGACTGTTCTGTGTACACGAGACAATAAATAACTAAATTTCATCATTTGAATAAATATGGCATTCTGAGCGAGCGTCCTCATTCAGTGTATTACTTGCCACGAGGGAGATGCCACGGCATAGTGTCGAGCGGCGACTGATCTAGTAGGCACCTACAGATCCTGGTCCCGGCGCGGGCGGACGCAGCGCGGTGAGGCGGGTCGAGGCCGCCCGCCTCTCGCGGCCCTGAGCGCACAACGTAATCACACTCAACTGGACCGAGTAGCGACACCATCCTACCATCGTTTGACAAGCTGCGCTTGCATCGATACGCGTGTGTCAGACACCTCTCGAGAAAACGCAGCGGAGGTCACACAATCTCGCGGATGGACTGTGCACTGTAACGTCGCCGAAGGTTACCGCAACGACCGAGAGCTTTCATGGCTTCTATTTGATTCTCGAAATACGTTATGATGAAACATGCACTGCAACCAGACACATGATATATCGTATATCGACATCGACGCGGACGATTCTGGCGCCTTTCTAATTTGTTGGAGTTCAGCGCAACGGAGATATGAAACATAATAATATGCATACATTGCTTACTGCAATACTGAGAGGGAACCAGAGGCGGAAGCGAACAAAACGTGGCGGGGGGAGGGGGAGGTGGCCCCGTGGGAACCGGCGCAAGAGCCAGTGGCGTGCGATACTAGACGGTTGGTTCACTCCATTCTATAGTATAATGTCCGCGGTTCCGAAATCCGCAAAAACAGTAAAATGGTAGCTCCGATGTGTTGTAACTGTAACGATATTGATAGTTGAGCAATACCAGAAGAAACATGGAGACAGCGTGAACGAGGGAACAGCGCCGAGCACTGCTGAGTGACGCCAAGTAGGACTACCATCGACTTTATAACCCTCCGTCCGGACTTTGTCCGGCGTTGAAATTTGGCCGGCCAGTCCAGTATAAGATTTTTTTTTTTAATTTACTGCCGAAAAAAAGAAAGTTTAAAAAAGCAAACCTAATAAGACATCTGTAGTGGAGTCGGAATATTTTGCAAATGTGCGGCTATTTTTCAAAATTACGATGTCGAGGCAGTGCATCTGTACGCCTGCAGACACCCCGGGGAACAGGCAGAGCCTCTCGAGTCTGCTAGTGATGTCTGAGTGTATGTGACAATGATATGTGTGTATGTGCTTCCGACGAACACACAGGTGATCACCTGCTCCTTGAGACAGTCGCAGCACCCGACGCTTGCATACGGGTAAATTATTGTAATTAACGTTCTGTGATCAGAATTACCAAAATGTACCTAATTCTGCGGCAACCCGCCACACATGCTAATAGCGGGCGTACGCCAGCCGCGCGAGCCTGTACAATTCCAACAAGAGTAGTGTGATATCGCCTCTATAAACGAATATCGCTATGCTCGTCATACTGCTCTTAGATGTTTGTGGCTAAACAATCAACACTTACAAATTAAATAATAAGGAAGAAAAGTTAAAGCTTGTAGAATGTTATTAGTTGTTAAGAAGTAAGATGAGCCATTGTTTGTGTTTCGTATCCGCGGCACGCGGCGCGCTGTGCGATAACGAGTTGTGTGCGCATGTATGTACACTCGTACAGTGTACAGCATGTGAGTGGCGAGGTAGTGACGCGAGCTCCGAGGAACGGGCAGTGCGTACACAGCTAGTCTGTCTAACACTGAGGGAGAGCAGGCAAACGGCTTCGTTATGTTCATGTCATGTTCTAAGGGTGAGAGGCGACTCCTCCCAGTACACACAAGTTAGTTTACCATAAAGGTGCATCTTGTTTTAAAAAATAACATGATGTGACGTGTAAAAGTGTTTCGTAAAACCAATTTACAGAAATAAATATAATTTATGATTTAAACCGAGTGGGCTAGGCTGCTGACTGGCTGCGGTCGCCGGACTCAGTCTGCTCGGCGCAGTCTGCTCGGCCCACTCTGCTCGGCGCAGTCTGCTCAGTTTGACAAAATAAGACTAAAGATGCACTATCATCAATTTCAAGAAAACATTTTAAGCCACCAAACTTATTAGATCTATTACAGCCTCTAACAAAAGAATTTTCGTGACTTAGGCGATGACATTTCGCGAAACAAAGAAAATATCTCATTTGCCGTGTTCCTGTGGGTGAAAACTAGGAAATGGCTCCTTCTATCCTTGTGTTGGTCTGTCTTCCAAACATCCTTTTAGACTTTTTTGACTTCTTTACACAAGCCTGTGATGGTGTAAAGAAGGGCAAAGAAGGTAATTTACGTACATTTTATAATTTTTACCTTACTACGGCAAAAATAAAGGAAGCGTTATGATTTTAGCCGTCTATAATGTATGTATGATGTTTGTATTTACGTCTGTTCGTCCGTAGCGCCTAAACTATTCATCCGGTTTTTATGAATAAGGTGTCAATCGATTCGTTATTATGGTCCGGGTAACATAGGCCACGTTTTAACCGACTTCAACAACAGAAGGAGTCGATTTTACGTTGTAAACCCCGAATTTAATTAGAACGCAAAATTCTTGTTGATGATGGTATCTATTAGATCACCATTAAATTTCGGTTTTGGCGTCTATAACTAATTGGAATGGAGATCATAGTCATGAGTGAAACAGTACAATGAATACGTAAACGCCGCTGTCGTACGAAGTGTAATTACTGAGATGACGTCCTTGAGCCCGCGCAGCAGCACGCACGCGCGTGCGCAACATGCAGCGGGCGCCGCTCACGTACATGAACTGTCAGAAGTTAGTGTGCGCCTCTTGCCGCAGACGGAGTGTGTACAAGAAATGTTAAATGAGATGTAAGCGTTATGTATGAGTGAAGCGAGTCGAGCAAGGCGAGCGGGACTGCGACGCGCTGCGAACAGACACAAAAAGACGCGACACTTGCACGAACCGGGCCAGAGTCGCAGCTCCCACAGTGCGTTACATAAAGCTCGTTACGTCACGCGCGTGCGCCGACGCCGCCGCGCTCTGCATTGTGTCCAACTGGACAGTAACCCGGTTACCCACCGACCGCCGATCACTGATCAAGTGATCACATGTGACTTGAAGTGGCAGTGATCAGTGCTCAGTACGGGCCCGGGGGAGCGAGGGGTGGGCGGGGAGCGGCGTTATGTCGTAGTAAATAGTAAGCATTAGTAATATGTACAGCGGGTCGCGCTAGGTCAGCGATGTGCCAACATGTGACCTATTGCGATAGTCGCTGCGCGTTCATCATATTTTACAGTATTTGCACTGATCGTGATTGGATAGGCTTGGGTTTTATCAGAGAACGGGTTTTTTTTATATGGAGCCTGTAGATACTGCTGTCTTGTGATAGGGTAACGTGACATTAGAGAGCCGGCTCCGTAACTTTCATGATGACTATCATTGCGGCCACCATTGTCTTTAAAAACGCAAGCTCTTTCATAATTTAATTTCTAAATGACATCTCGTTCTAGGACGCACAATACTCCAACACAGGCGGGTACAGAGCGCGTTACTTGGGCATAAGTACGACATGATTGTTTTTTAACAATATTTGTTTGTTTTACGTGAATGGCGTAAGTTGGGAGTTATCCAACCGCGCGCAATGTTAGTGTTGTAGAAGTGTGTGTGCTAGCACAGGCGGGATCGGTACCTCGATGGGCTGCAGTGCGTCGTCGTCGGCGAGCTGGCGGCGCAGGCGCAGAGCACGCGCGGGAGCCGCGGGCGCGGGGGGTGCGGCGGTGGCGGCGGCCAGCAGCGCCAGCAGCGCGAGGGACGTGAGCGAGCGTGAGGTGACCATCGTGTGTCGAGCGAGCGAGCAGACTGCCGCACGCCACTGCGCCGGCGCCGCCGCTCACCGCCCTACGCGCCCCACGCGGTCCCACCGCCGAGTGGGGCGCGCCACCACCACCGCCAGGGGACCGCCCGGCACGCATGTATGGGATTCATTCACATCATGTTGTTGATGTCCACTGGGTTTGAGGGTCATTCGAGCTAGAGTCTATGGGACTGACAAGATATCAATCAATCACATCTACATCTATACAATATTATGTTGTAAAGTAAACAATTTGTAAGTTTAGATGTAGGTTGTAATCTTCTGAACAACTGACCAAAATTGTTTCAATTAGGAAGCTACACTATCCCTGAATGTTGTTGTGGCTATAACCTCGATCGAGAACGTTCTTAATACGTACATTTAAAACGTTCCCGTGGGATACATTCCAAGTTTTCCCGACACTAGCAGCAGCCAGCTCGTCCAGCTCTTGCCGGCGGCAGCTGCTGGCTAGCAATAGGCGAAACTGAATTACGGATGATAGTATCAGCTTTCATTGTTTGATGAACTGCTGAAGACAACAATAAAATCTGATAACACCTAAGTATAAGATTTGAAGTGGTTGCGTTGCGTGCGCGTTAACGCACCTATTTACGTTAAATCTGAGTTTGGATCAATGAAGCAAGTAATTTAGTCAGTTTTGTGTCAGATCTTACAAACACTGATGGGTATCGCGGTAATTTATGCGCTATTATGATGTACCAGCGTCACGCACCCGCTAACTCAGACGCTGCGCGTTGATGTCTTTTGTATGGAAAATATTCTTAGTGCGTTTTATTTAAATAATTCAAACCTTTGAAGCTTATATTTCAGTCGAATAAGAATGCATTCATGTATTATGGCTGGAGTGCTTTGTATTTTATTTTCCAAATTAAAAATCATAGCTTTTAGCAAATGAAAGAAGTATACTTGTATATTTAAAAAACGGAACCCGTTTAGGATCACTTCGTTTTTCGTCCGTCTGTCAAGAAACTTTTTATATTAGTACCTATCAATCTATAAACAATCTAATTCATTTATTGGGTGTGATTTTTGGTACATTTTTACATGAGATCTTAAAATAAATAAATTGTTTCTCAAAAGAAATGGTAATTTATGTCGCATTATTTTGCTTATTCGCAAGTAAATCAAAACCTACACGGTTCTTTCCGTTGACCTAAAATTATGTAATTCAGGTTAGAAGAAGGGTCCCACAGCGCTAAGTTGTAGTTATATCACATAAAAACATATTTTTGCGATTACAGTTGGAAAATTGATCTCGATTATGTAAGAGTGTTATTTTAACTGCAAAATTAAATTTCTTCGTCAATCCGTCTTATATGATCTTACTAGCTGACCCGCGCAACTTCGTCTGCGTTATATAAGAGAGAGAGAGAGGGTTAGAGAGAGTGTGAGTCAACCTTAAAAGATAGACATGTGCTATCGTGAACTTTATAAGAGAAACAATCCCGTCATACATGCATGATTGTTGAGTAACTTTTACCGTTTACGCAGTGCACGCAACGGAAGCTTTCAAAAGCAATATTTTTTCTCTGTATTTGCAACATTTTTCATTGATGCTCCGCTCCTATTGATTGTAGCGTGATCTTATATAACGTATAGCCTTCCTCGATAAATAGGCTATCCAACACTAAAAGACGTTTTAACTCGAACCAGTGGTTCCTAAAATTAGCGCGTTGAACCAACCAAACAAAAAAACTCTTCTCCTTTATAATAAGTATAGATTCAAGTGGGTAACAATTAATTTTTCTCCTTTATAATAAGTATAGATTCAAGTGGGTAACAATTAAATTTCTCAGAAATATTGTTTTTTCCAATTAGAGGCTTCCCTCGACAGCCTTACATTTTTACCCTTAGACACTCGATGACAGTTTTACCCTAGCAAGGTCGAAAGTTCTCATCAAGATACATGAAATGAGCCCAAACGCGATATAGCTGCTGTATACTTTCAGGGACCTCTGGCTACTATCTTCAGTCTCCATCGTCAGATCTTCGATGAAAGTCATGCTCTTGTTAGGTCTAAAGTTCTCATCAAGCTGCATAAATGAGCCCAAACACCACATAGCTGCTGCAAACTCTTGCGAAGCTTTTGCAATTGCCTTCCGTCTCCATCGTCAGACCTTCGATGACTTTCAAACTCCAGCTAGGTCTAAAGTTCTCATTAAGGTGCATGAAATGAGCCCAAGCACGATTTTTCAATTTTAAATAGGACCAACTTTAAGATAATTATACGCTTTTCACAAAAAAAATATCATGCAATATCGGAATTACCTGTAAAAAGTTATGCATGGTCCTATATAAAAAAATATACGCATTGAATTGAGAACCTCCTGAATTTGTTTCGTGGGCATAACACCAAATCTGAGGCAACTGACTCGGGCGAGAGTCATTCTATCACGAAAAATCTTAACAACGCGATTCAGAAAATGGAGTGAAATGAACAACGCCATCTATAGACATGGAAAGCGGTCTAACACACACTATATTGGCTAAGTAGATATTTAAAGCAGCGTCATATAGACTAATTTAGAGTACCTCTTGCTATCTTAACTTTTTTTAAAGACGGTCACTCGATTTTTAGTTATTAGTACCATTTTGGTTGAATAGATTTCGCTGCGAGTATCTTACATTTTGATGATAAGTTCTTCTTGAACACGTTAAGTTCATTTATATCATTTGATAGAAAGCACCGATTACAATGAAACAAAAACTAAAACTTTCTTTATGTTATGCCCAATAATAATAATAAATAATAAATCCTTTATTTTCAGGCTATTTTGGCCCATAGATAAATACCTTACAGACTAACATAACATATCATAATAGTACAAAAACTTGTGTTAGTAAATAAGACTTAAAACTAACCAATATTTGTGCATTAAATCTAACCACATTGGATTTATAATTTACACGTGATGCTGTAACAAAAGACCCCGCACAGACATACAGACAAAAAAATTAAAAATGGTAGAAATGGGTTCTGTTAGTGATCCTTTAACACCCTACTATTTTTTTCTAAATATTTTCATTGTACAGAAACGCCACGGCATGAAATAGTTTGAACCAAAACGAAGACAAACCAAACAACAATGATGACAAATATTTCAAAGCAAATTAGTAGTAACAGCAAAATATTGCAGAACAGAAATGAGCTTGAACGTGAATCGTATAAGTCATTGTATCCTAACCTCAGGTTTTACACTATTCTGTAATCTGTGATTGATTCCTTTCAGCAGACGAAAAATACTGGCCACCTAGAAATTGGCATAAAAACTTTAGAACGTTATAGAACCTCATTTCATTACCTTTCAGCAGACGCCTGCATATTACTGAAACATACTGGCCACCTACAAATTCGCATTTAAAAAACTTAAGATAAACCTCAAGGAACTTCCAAATTCTTATTTCAATGTAAAATATGCATTAACTCGCTGTCGTAAAATTCAATATGGATCTTTTTCGGCTTCTGAATTCTAATTTCAATGTAAAGTATGCAATAACGCGTTGCTGTAAGATTCAATTTGGATATTTCCACTTTTTTCATACAAACATTAAACACCCTTATTTATACCCTTAAGGGCTGAATTTCATAAAACCTTAAACCTTAGTGAGCACCAAGAAGCTGAAAGGAACATTCAAGCCCACATTCACGTCTCTAACTTTAAAAACATAGGACTTTCATACAAACTTTGAGACCCCTTTTCAACCCCTTGGGGTGCGAATTTCAAAAAATCCTGTCTTAGTGCGCGCCTGCACCCCATAGAGAGTGCTTGTGCCAAATTCTGGACCTCACGGCCCAGTAGTTTCCGAGATTTCGTGATGAGTGGTCAGTCAGTGAGTGGACTTCTCTTTTATATATATAGAAGATAAACTTGAATCTTTTAACCTTTATTTTCGATTTTGATTTTGAAATGTGAATCCCGTTATAGACCAACCATCAACATATTATACAAGTTTTCAAAAAATCAAAATCAAAGCATTTATTTCAAGTAGGCCAGTTCCAGGCACTTTTGAATTGTCGAAACAAAGATGAAAATTAAATGTAGCTACAGTCCCAGTCACAAGACATAAAAACTGTGAAAGTACTGTAGTTGCCCATTCCCTAGCGTAGATCTCTATGGAGAAGAACGGGCAAGAAACTCCATGGACACTCTTAAATCAAAATGTTGTTACAAAATCTTGGTTACAAAATTCATGTTAAGATGGTATATTATGTGAGAACAATGTAGCAAGATGTGCACGTTAAAAGTGTCCATAGTAAAAACAAAAAATACAATTAAAAAATAAACATTCAAATAAGCCATGGCAACTAAGAGATGACCAGTCGCAACTGACAGCGCCCGTTCACGAACATGACGCAAGGATCAGCACCATTCAGCTCAACCATTTCGAAGGGAACTAAATGATCCAACACACGCGCCACCATCAGCGAGACATTAGAGTGAGCATGACATACTCTCAACCGCCAGGTTTATATGGAACCCTCGGTGGGCGAGTCAGACTCGCAATTATCCGTATTATAGCAGAAGATACGTATTCGCTCCAAAATGAGTAGGCATAGCAATTTATTACAAAATGAAACATCATCCAAAACTTGAGTAAAGGCACTTGTTGATAGTGCAATGTCGATATTACACTGTATTAAAAGTGAATTGTACAGTTCAATACAGGCGTTAGGGCGCGCGTGTCGCAAGGCGCGCTGCGTCCTCCGGCGGTAATGATCGGTAATGCATGCACTAGAGAGATATGTAACATGTAACGCGGCGTGTATTATAGAGCGAAGTGGTAATTAGTTGCGGCGCAAGGTCGCAGCACTTCGTTTTCAACGTAAAGCGCAAGGAAACGTCCTTTCTAAATCCGCCGAGAGGCCGCGGAGCGGTGCGCTGGTGGCAAGAGTGCGCCGCGCGGCAGGCACTCCACTGAGCAGCAGGCCCGTCCGGTGTCGCAGCACCAGCAACCCTGTGATACCAATCCAGTAATACTAGAGAACACAAAAATTATTAGCCTCTGTCAATTTTGCCAGTTCTCAATAAGGTGTTTGAAAAGTTAATGCTGATTCAAATGTTTCGTCATTTTAATAGAAACTCCATTACCTGAACGACAGTACAGTTTCACCAAAGGACGCGTACAACTCACGCCATGCTTGACCCCTCGGAAGAAGCACAACATGCCATTGGAATCTTTAGCGACCTCTAAAAGGCTTTCGATTGCGTAAACTATGAGACACTCTAAAGCAGCAAAGGTTTCATTACGAGAGCTAGTATTGGTAAGGTCTGTTTACTTCCTGTAGAACAGACAGGAGGTAGCAGTAGCAGCAATATTTGTACTTTTGAAATATGTTAATGAGCTACAAACAGTAGGGGGTGGCGATGAACGGGTCCAGTATTGTTTGATTCTTTGTGTTGGACAAATCATGGTGGGATCACAATATTGTAAGTTAGCCAGTGGTGTCGATTCTGTTGTGCACAAACTAAACTTAATTTAGGGTATTGCTATCTTTTACTAAAAGGCTGTGCAAGAAAAGGAGGGCTATAGCTATGAACTAAGTTAGAGATGTCAAACTAGTTTATGCCTTGCGCTTCACCGTGTTTTTAATCGACATGTTTTTACGTGCACCCTTCATTTGTATAGAAATATTAGGGGTTCCTTCTATCTGGCAGAATCTTGATGCTCCGAAATTTATTTGGCATAACACACTTGGCATAATCTTCTTTAAACGAATATTTTTAAGGCATAAAAATGATTTAATATAGTTATTGTTTGGCCGAATGTTTGTATTTCCGAATTTACAATGGCATACTTTTAGGATGGCAGAATTTTATTTGGCATAATTACCTTTGGCAATGTTCAAATTTCGCACAATTTCACTTCGCATATTACGAAGATGGCAGAATTTCATTTGGAATAATTTTATTTGGCATTATTGCAATTTCTATAAAATTGCATTTTAACCAAACATTTAAATATTGACTTAAAAAGTCAATATGATGGGCTACAAAACTTAGTGGCAGAAACGAATCGCTCCAAAACCGACTTTACGTAGTCTTGTCTGCCCTACCCCTAGAGTGTAATTTAAAATCGCGTAGGCGCGGAGGGGCGAGGCGGCCTGCGAGTTGAGGAGCAGGTTGTTGTAACACTCGCTGCCGCTGCTGAGGCTGGCCGGCAAAGCCGGCCAGCAAGCCGAAGCTGCGGTGGTGAGCGTTAAACACATCTGCGACGATAAGCTCGCGTGGGACCGCCGGAGCCCCGCAGCGCCGGAGCCGTGGCAGAAACCATGCCTGCTGCATGTTGCATGCTTGCTTGCATGCTGCATGCTTGCTTGCATGCTGCATGCTTGCTTGCATGCTGCATACTTGCTTGCATGCTACATGCTTGCTGCATGAATGGTGTATGCTGGTTTGCATGTTTGCGTATTGTATGCTGGTTTGCATGTTTGCATATTGTATGCTGGTTTGCATGTTTGCATACTGTATGCTTGTTTGCATACTGCATGCTTCCTGCATGCAAGATGTATGCTTGTTTGCATGTTTGCCTCCTGCTTACAGGAAAATAAAAACTACATGTTCACAATCAACTGTTTTAATGAATTTTCTGTGTTGTGGATGTGATAGATGAGTATTTCCATTGTTATGCATAAGAAATGTATGCCAAAAGATTATTCTAACTGTAAACTTTCTGAGATATGATAGTTCTGCTTTTAGTGACTATCGATATAAAATTTATGCCAAAAGATGATTCTGGCTGTGAACTTTCTGCGCTTAGATGGTTCTACTTTTAATTTTTATGCACATGAAATTTATGCCTAAAGATGATTCCGACTTACAAAATTATGAGTTTTGAATGTATGATAAATGAGTGCCTGCCAAACGATTTTCTGCGAAATGAAGTTTATGTTATCCGCTGTTATGCAAAGTAATATTATGACATAAAAAGTTCTGCTATAAAGGGTGGACCCAAATATTAGTTCCAACTAAATTTGACAGCTCTAAATTACGTCCGTCTCTTTCTCGTTTTATTAGAGAGAAAAAGCAATTTGAGAGATGAATTGATTATTTTATTGATTTTTTTTTTGGTTGATTGATTGTTGATGTTTTTTTTGAGAGACTTTTGTAATTCAATTATTTCATTAAACAATTTCAATTTGTAAGTACTGGTGAATAGCGATCGATTTAGTATGACATTGATCATTAAATTATATCAGACGAATGGTGTGTTGTGCTGATAGATGAAGGATTAAAAGAAACAGGGATTAATTATAATACAAATTTATTTATAAAATTGAGCAAAGTTTAGTAGGGACAAGGACACCGTAGATCTATATCCATGTAGTGTGGAAGGTTCGGCCGGCACTGAAGCGCGCCGGTTGTTGTTATGTTCCAGGCCAGTAAGCGGCGCTGTCTATCAGTATCAGCATCAGCGATTACGGCGTCCGCCTACTGATATCACATGCCTGACCAGCGGTTATCGCATTACCACCAGACTGTGGAAAACGCCTCACTCACCTCACCGCCGGAAGGTCGCTTACCTAACTTTGCTTTGTTTACATTGTAGGCTGATAACATCTCTCCACCGAACTTATAGTTTCGGATCACTTCATCTCTCTGTGGAAATGTGGAGCGAGCCGAGCGACCGAGTGAGTAGGGCGCCATCTCGCCACCGCGCGACCTGCTGGTGAGCGTGGTGTGTTAGATTACGTGTGGCAATAGCGAAGCAAAAGGTTAAGGAAATCGGCCCAATCCTACGAGTTACTTATTAATCATAAATAAATTATAGTTGAGGCAATCGTTGCCGGGTGAGTGTGCCACATTAGTTAATAGATTCGGGTGTATCATTACAAACTTATAAGCGCGTCATCTTCTCGGTAGTGATTTGAACTCGTTACGTAAGCACCTGCTGATCCTAACTAGGTATATGCTTAATATTATAAACGAGAAAGTTAGTCTATTGTGACACTCGCTCTGCGCTATTGGACTAGTCTGATTTGGAATTTGGCACACAATCGACGATAGAAAAATAGTAGAGTTGGTGTACTGGCACCGAGTCGCGCGTGACGTCACGCCGGAGCAGCGGGCGTCCGGTGCAGTGCGCGGTGCACTTCCTACATGCGCGCGGGTTACGTGACGCGCTATACTCTCCGCAATGTCTACATCATCGAGCAACTGTCAGATAACCTACATAGCTACATACCACACCCGAACGGATTACTATCGCTGCAAGTACTTTGACCGTAAATAGTGTTTGGGTAAACACTATTTTCTCGGATGAAGTAACCTGTTTGTCCTGTGGCGGGCAAAGAGATCATTTTATTTGTTTAAGAGCGGCCAACCCGCCATACTTTTCACGAGAATTTTGACGAACGCTCGTGACGTGCGTGATTATGCCATTGTTAGACATATATCTTTGATTTTTTTGAACTAATAGGTATCTTGTGGACTATATCTAGGCTTCTATCAAAGCAAAAAATAAAAAATTGTAGAAACAAAATAATTTCAGTCTAAGCCTCCAAAATTTGCTGTTTTGCACAACTTTTACCTCAACTTTGGCCGTTCTTATTATATTCATTAATTGTAAAAGTAAAGAAAGCATCCTGATAGAAGCCTTGCAAATGTAGTAGAAATTCTAAATAACAAATATTTATTTCACATACTTGTAAGACTAATTAAAAAACACGTATTTCCTGGAACAAGTTTGATAAATTTTCGAACACTATTTTTCGTTCAATGTCCTCGGGTTAGGCGGTATGAGGTGCGCGGGGGACGAGTAGTGCGGGGTTGGGTCTAGGTAAGACAGGGGAGTTGAAAGAATACCACCGCTGTAGCTCTGGATGAAACAACAAGCTTTTCGACCATGCTCGCGTTGACAAAAGGCGGGCCGGGAAGGGCCCTCTTAAACCACGCGAAGTTCCTCCAACTGGCTCCGGCCGGGGTGGTGGGATCATCGTCGCAGGAAGCTAGTGGCTGGCCCACACACGTAAGCGAGCCAACTACTCCTGCTCTCCTAGCAGCTGTATTGCGTAGCTGTAGTGTGACAGTGTCGCAGATGACCACCCACCTCTCAGGCTAGAGGCGCATGACACGCAGATGTCTTCTAACATTACAGAGGTATTATATTGTTCGTAATATGATGGGAATTCAATCCACTTGGTATGCCGAAACGTCAACATTAATTAGCTCGCAACATGAAATATAATAATATTGGTTTGATAAATTGTTTATTCGTTATTGTTAGCTAGCTCTAACTTGATTACGTGTGAAGCATTCAGTAGCATGTGTTGGACTTGTGATGTGACGCGTGTCGCAACTGTGCTGCTGACTGCTGCCGTGATGTACCGCTCGTTATCCGCCGCGCGCCGAGACTGCAGCACTGGCTAGAATATACTCGGAAATTTGTTAAACGTGACCATTACTTTAAAATCCAGTCATTGGTAGAATGCTAAGCAAAAACAAAAGATTCTCTCATCTTGATATATTTAGTACTAATAAGGTATATTCAGGAAACAAATAATAACGTCAGTATGTGACGAACCGACAAATACATCTAAACTAAATAAATAGAACTGAACCGAAGGTGTACGGACAATCACCACACACACCAATTCACAACACTATAATATACTCATTTGCAACTCTTTGCTGTAACTTCTTTATTGTATAGCTATTAAATTGAAAATCTGTAATTGGCTGAAAGATGTGCCAAACCTCCCCTTTTCGCCCCCCTTCCTCCCCCTCCCTATCGTATCTCGGAAACAAAGAGACCCGTATTTTTCGTTTTTTACGGATTCGTATAGAGGAGGCTCGGAGAAAAAGTTGGTCATATTTATGAGTCTCCTCTCACTGCCTTATTGTATATAATTCTATTATTTATTCGAGCAAAATAACTCATAGTGTTAGTAACAATTTCACTTATAGCTATGTTAGTAAACTAAATTATATACAAATCATGAAATTAACATAACAGGGGCACATCGTTACTATGCTTCAGGTGCAGCAGAAATTTTGCAGCACCGGTTAACGATCGCGCAGTCCAGTCGGCCAGAGATCATTTTTAGGATGCTGTTGGCGCTGCCCCGCACCCTGCGTACGAGGGATGCGCATCTTTTACGCATTACTGTATAAAAGCAATCTACGCGGGCTTCTGCAAACATCCCTAAAGCACTACAGAAGCGCGGCAACCCCATCAGCACCCTAAATGCGTTGTTATACTGGACACGAAGGGCGCTGTACGCCTTTAGTGTAAAATGAGCCTACAGGCTACACGCGTAGAATGAAGTACAATCTATATCTATATCGATACCTTTGGGTAGAAAGGTCGTATAAACCATTTTGGCCAAATTGAGTTATATATACCATTTTTCTCAGCTTTTTTTTCTCTATCGATCTGTATATACGCAATGCAGAAATTTGCACAAAAATGGTTAATACAGCCCAGAAATTTTCGATCATAGCCTCATAAAAAAGGTAAATTTTCAATGTAAAAGCCGAATGTTTTTTTTGTAGTTTTGTTATGATGTAATGACCATAATTTATATTAACTCAGGGCGTAAAAATAGTCGTTAATTGTAAATGGTTTTTACGCCCTAACGTGTTAAATGCATTACCTAAACATAGTGTAAAATATGCACATTTAACAACACTAGTTGACTCGCCAACGCACCACCGCTCAGTCCGACAGTCTGACAACGACTGATCTCCCCACCACTCGGACCGGTACTTATAACCGAGCGACGTGTGCGCCCGAGGCAACGTCACAATACTATTATCGGTTTGTAGTGCGATATATATTGATATCTACATACACTACATCCCTCCCTTATTTTAGTTTCTTTTAATTATTTTTATTTCTATAAGGACACTATCTGCTTACTACCTATAGTGCTCACTATCACGGCTATCACTACTAATCGCTATATCACTGTCTCACTATTACGCGCAGCAATGGCTCAATCGTACGTCCACCACTCACGGTGTCTATCGCTAGACTGACCGATTCCTTTTATTCCTCCTTTGATTTCCTTTTTAGATAATCATACTGATTTACATTTTATATTTTATTTATATAAACAATTCTCCCTTTTACTAGATAGACAACCAGTTTCTTTTTTATTTGTTTTAATGCTTTACCTTCTCAGGGTTTACCCAGTTACCCCATTTGAACATCACTTCCAATAACCACCACTAACTTATCTATAAACTTTATCGTCGACTCTAACCTCTGGGTCAGTATGATCTCGTTTTCCTATTTCCATATTCCTTTCCATTTTTTTTTTTTCGTTTCCTTTCATAATGACTTATGTTTTTTTTTTTCATTTTTTAGCCATTACGCATTAGGAATTTGATTTTTTGTACAGGGAATATAATTTAAGGTATAGAAGTATGAATATTGTTTTACTCCCTTTACATGACGTTCACACAACCGGTCATAGAGATGTACAAAGACATTCAAATATATTACTTGTATAAGTCTTTTTAGATCTCTTTGGAGATGTAGCATGTTATAGAAACTGTTTTGATAAATCGACAGTCATTCCAACAGTTTCTTTTTTTTTTTTAAATCATAGATATCTAAGTTACACTAGATTAGCAATTACCGCGCCAAGGCGTTGCCACGGGCATATGACCAGGGTCATATGCGTAGCTTATGTCAGTTCAGTGTTCTGTTTGACGCAGTACCGAAGTGACACGCGACAAAATATGGGCAAATGCGTAGTGAAAGAGTACGATTCAAAATCACAAAAACATGACAAATTAATCGCAATAACTTTCCACACGTACCTAATTTTATTGTTTCTGTGTTCCCACATGTATACGTCCCACGTGTATTGGTTAATATCACTGTCAAAACACAATTAATTCAATGAAATTTTGAATTTTGACAATTAGGTTCAGTGTTACCACTAAAAACTTGTTTTAGTTTCCCACATTTGTGGGAGAGTTTTGTAATTGATGAAATAAGTGATTTTAATATTATTTAATTGTTTTTGATTTTTAAACGTTTTTCATATTGTTTTAATATTGGAATATTTAAAAAATGTAAACAAATAAAAAAATGATTTCTTTTAAATGTTTGTGGTTTCAAAGCTACGTCGTCGCGTTTAAAAAGTGTTTTTTTTTTTTTTTTTTTTTTTTGACACATTTTATTGAGGTTTGCATCTTTAGTATATTTAACTCAATGTTATAAATACTTATGACGTTTGCTTCAAAATTATTTACCAAATTATTTATTACATAATTATTTTTTACAACTTATTTTCTTTTTTATAAAATTACTCCAAAACTCCGATTTTATTTACAAAAGAACTCTTGAAGGAGTTAATATGATAAGTGTAGATTAGAAAACAAAGTTTGATTTTGACGCAGCATGGTACGGAATTCCAGATAACCATGAGCATTCTCCTTCATACAACATGAGATATACCGAGAGAATTTCTCTTACCTCTTTGACTTTTATCAATATTATAATATCTCTTCAATATTTTGTGGTCGGTAATCAAATTGCTTCATAAAATAAAGATGTTTAAATGATTGATAGCCCAGACAAGAGCTAAGCTTCTTCCTTCTCTATCTGGCTATATCTTCGTACACAATCTGATTGACATTTACACCAATACTGTAAAGCTGAAGAGGTTGTTTTATACGTACGCTCAGTTTCTGGCCTATCCCTCTGCAGCGCGGTATGAAACAGGGAGACGTCATATCCCCGAAACTGCTCACCACCGCACCGGAGGACGCCCTCAAGGTTCCGGACCAGAGAGGGCCAGGCATCAACGCCAACGGCGAGCACATCACTCTCCCACGGCACGCCGGTAATACAGTAGTCTTGGCTGAGACCCTGCAGGACCCCAGCACAACGCTCGATGACCTCAGCAGAGCTTCCAAAAGAGTAGGTCCCAAAACGAACATGGACAAAACCAAGGTCACGTTAAACGCCCATGTAACACCCACTCCTATCAAGATCGGAGACACCACACTTTACTTTATATTTCGTGTACCTACCTGGGACAAACGGTCCAGCCAGGCAGGTTCAACCTAGAGAAAGAGGTCAATCGTCGAATCTGACTTGGCTGGGCAGCTTTCGGGAAGCCGTGCGGAATCTTCTCGTTGAACTTACCGCAGTGTCACTCTACATGTCACTCTACATGTCACTCTACATGTCACTCTACATGTCACTCTACATGTCACTCTACATGTCACTCTACATGTCACTCTACATGTCACTCTACATGTCACTCTACATGTCACTCTACGTCACTACGCGTCACTACGCGTCACTACGCGTCACTACGCGTCACTACGCGTCACTACGCGTCACTACGCGTCACTACGCGTCACTACGCGTCACTACGCGTCACTACGCGTCACTACGCGTCACCACGCGTCACCACGCGTCACCACGCGTCACCACGCGTCACCACGCGTCACTACGCGTCACTACGCGTCACTACGCGTGTCTCTACGCGTGTCTCTACGCGTGTCTCTACGCGTGTCTCTACGCGTGTCTCTACGCGTGTCTCTACGCGTGTCTCCTCAAGATGTTTTCCTTCACCTTGTCAATTTAATGACCAGTAGCTATATTCTACTGCAATTCCGCTTCCAATTTAATGGATGCCCAATGCTTCCAATTTAATGGATGCCCAATGCTTCCAATTTAATGGATGCCCAATGCTTCCAATTTAATAGATGCCCTTAACCTACAACGCGAAAACAGTGCGTGGTAAGTGTCACATGTCTTTCGAAGTATTTTTTCTAGGATCGGCGTTTCCTCAAGATGTTTTCCTTCACCTTTTCAATTTAATGACCAATAGGTATATTCTACTGCAACCACCGTCGTCCTTTGACGACTTGTCAATTTAATGACCAGTAGATACAATCTACTGCGGTTACTGTCAATTTAATGACCAGTAGATATATTCTACTGCAATAACTGTCATCCTTTGATGACTTGTCAATTTAATGACCAGTGGATATATTCTGCTGCAATAACCGTCATCCTTTGATGACTTGTCAATTTAATGACCAGTAGATATATTCTACTGCAATAACCGTCATCCTTTGATGACTTGTCAATTTAATGACCAGTAGATATATTCTACTGCAATAACCGTCATCCTTTGATGACTTGTCAATTTAATGACCAGTAGATATATTCTACTGCAATAACTGTCATCCTTTGATGACTTGTCAATTTAATGACCAGTAGATATATTCTACTGCAAAAGCGTCCACTGGTGATGAGTGGAATAATAACACAAAATGCCTGTCTGGTTTCGAACCCACGACATATGTCGGACAAGGCCATCAACGCTCTTTAATAAAACACAGTCACGTACGATTTACAATTTCATGTAGGTTCGCACTACCTGACACAAACAATCACGTACGATTTACAATTACAACTACTACTAGTGCACGACTGTCAATTGAATGACCAGTAGGAATGTTCTACTGCTTTTGGTTTCATATAGCACAAATCTAATAACCAAGCGTGAGGTCCCGGTTTCGACCTTAATTGTACTACCCAAATATTTAATACATATCTAAGGTGACATAGTACTTGCTTGTTACTTCGTAACCTATCTACCCATAATTTATTTGTAACATACCATCTATCTAATCGATGTAACTTATCCCAATTAATAATGAAATGTTACAAACTGGTACCCTTTTAAAAATCTATTTCTCATGTTCATTTCCACACTGTATTGGTACAACACCCATTGAAACTGCACCTTACACACTTCAAATCATTGCTTAAAAACTGAAACGGTTTTTATTTAGCCAATGACTGTGTGCTATTTACTTTACATTGCTCACTTTTATCACGTCAGTTTAATTACCAAAAAAGCTGTTGAGGATATAATTCCCCTGAATATTGTCAATCAGTGTCAATTAAATGACCAGCTATGCTGCTTCCATAATATCAATTTAATGATCAGTATAAACTGTTTACACTGCATAAACAAAACTAAAAAATAACTTTGCTATTTCAGGCACTACGCCAGCTTACTTGCTTCATTATGTTTTGAAATTATCCAAAGTAACCACTATTAAACACCACTGCCTATCTCTTAAATATAAGAGAAATAAAGCGTGATATTGATTTGATCATGATTTTTGTTAAAATAGCAGACGTACACACATCACACATATCACTTGGTGAGTTTTATAGGCGTGATTGTGATTATTTGCACTCCACATTACATCCACACAAATACCTTGTTTGTATTATAAAAACTATAAACCTCAGTAATAGTCAGTTTAGCAATAGATACCTACTAAGTACTAATAAAATAACCAAGTTAATCTTTTAAAAACACTGTTAGCAGTGCAGCTGCGTTCTGATCTAATGAGTCGTAACACTCTAAAGGCTGTCGTCACTTCCATTACTTATAAAATTGTTTTGGTTACTTGAATCATAACATCTCTTTGGTAATTGTAATAACACAATTATTTAAATTTGATTATTTAAAAATCATAGGTAGGCTGTACTGGTATAGATAAGGAACTCACCTGATAGTGTCGCGCACTTTAGTATTCCTCCCATGGAACACTATTATTTCACTTAACTCACCACGGGGGTTTTTTTTTTTTTTTTTTTTTTTACTTATACCCCACTTCCACTTAATTAAGTTTTATCCTCGTCGCCAATGTAAAATATGGACATTTAACAACACTAGTTGACTCGCCAACGCACCACCGCTCAGTCCGACAGTCTGACAACGACTGATCTCCCCACCACTCGGACCGGTACTTATAACCGAGCGACGTGTGCGCCCGAGGCAACGTCACAATACTATTATCGGTTTGTAGTGCGATATATATTGATATCTACATACACTACACATAGTTTAAATTCGACGTCGTAAATCCAAAGGCATTTCACGACGTTGTTGTATACACCATGTTCATTGCAAGAAGCACTTTACGACCAACACACAAGGCTCGCATTTGGCGCGCAGCGACAAGCAGAATAGCGAGCGGGATAGACAACTGATACCGGCCGGTGCATTTCAATACCTTTGGGTAGAAAGGTCGTATAAACCAAAACCCGACTTTTAAGGAGAGCAGAAAAACTTTTTTTTTACATAAAAATTTATAACTTTTTTGTTTTCGAAGTTATAAAAAAATGATTTATGAGAAAGGTACTTACAATTTTCAAATGAAAAAGGTTAAATCATCAAAACCTATCTATCTTCTTTAGTTTTAAAGTTAGCTTGGATTTACGTCTTAGAAAAAAACAATTCTTGGTTAATACACCCCATGAAAATGTACTTAAAAAAAACTGTATAGGACGTATATCCATTTTTGGTAAGCTTATGGTCACATTTACTGTCGTAAAAACCCATATATGTAGTTTTTTTTGTATTAAAAACCATCTAAAATCATAGATCAATTGAATTTTGACTAATAAACTATCCTGTTACTCTCAGAATTAGTAGGAACTTAATTATTATTAATCTAATACCCAATAATGATCGATTCAAATAAAATAAAACTACCTGAAATACAAAATCAACATTTATTAAGTATTATAATACTTAACTATTTTTCAATTTAAAAATGTTAAACCTGTTAAGTATGTTGTACCATTATTGAAATAATAGTAAATGTTGATTAGAAGGTATTTTAATAAATGTTGATTTCGTATTTCAGGTAGTTTTATTTTATTTGAATCGATCATTATTGGGTATTAGAATAATAATAATTAAGTTCCTACTAATTCTGAGAGTAACAGGATTGTTTATCAGTCAAAATTCAATTGATCTATGATTATAAATGGTTTTTAATACAAAAAAAACTACATAATGGGTTTTTAAGACAGTAAATGTGACCATAAGCTTACCAAAAATGGATATACGACCTATACAGTTTTTTTAAAGTACATTTTCATGGGGTGTATTAACCAAGAATTGATTTTTTCTAAGACGTAAATCCAAACTAACTTTAAAACTAAAGAAGATAGATAGGTTTTGATGATTTAACCTTTTTCATTTGAAAATTGTAAGTACCTTTCTCATAAATCATTTTTTTATAACTTCGAAAACAAAAAAGTTATAAATTTTTATGTAAAAAAAAAAAGTTTTTCTGCTCTCCTGAAAAGTCGGGTTTTGGTTTATACGACCTTTCTACCCAAAGGTATCGATATATATATACATATAATAAATCTGTAGAAAAATCGTTTTTGTACACGTCGAAAATATTTCGAAAAAAAATTGCCAGGGTGTTAAAGGATAACTAACAGAACTCATTTCCAGCATTTTTGGATTTTTTGTCTGCTTATCTGTTTGTCTGTTTATCTTTTTATCTGTTTCGATGATCAAGCATCACGTAATATTTACGCAACCAATGTAGATAACTTTTATACATAAAAACTAGTATTTGCGTGGGTGCGCAGCCCACGGGTTTCGTGTTTTTGAGAAGTATTCCTTACCCCTATAAAATTTTGAGAATCCATAAGAATTCTTAAACGAATTGGAAAATCCATTAGAGTCCTTAAAAGATTTTGTAAATTTTATAAAATCTTTTAAATATTTTGAAAATCCATAGGAACCCCTAAAACATTCTAAAAACTATTTTTTTTAATTAGTTTAAAAAAAATGTAAAAAAAGTCTAATAAAATTAAAGTAAAAAACCATATTTAAAAACTCAGACCTTTTCCCATTTAAAAAAACATTACCCTCAAGTTTACTTATCGTCGCCCCAGAGTTACGCTTCACCCACTCAACCTTCGTTACGCTGCGGAGGTCGCCAGCTCGCTTCGCTCGCCACCTCTACCCTTCGCTCCACTCAGTCTCGCAGGTTCGCTCCACTCAGAACCTACCTACCACCAGACAGGTTTCGACGCCTATTATAATATTTGTTCAAACACAAACAAATAAAAAAAATGTTCCAAGTCTCTTTGTTTCCGAGATACGATAAGGAGGGGGAGGAAGGGGGGCGAAAAGGGGAGGTTTGGCACTTTTCCCATAGTCGCGAGAGTTATTTGTTCATGAATCTGTCAAAATATACCCACCTCCCCATCCACCATCTGGGAGAACAATTATGTTAGTCAGTGAGTCAGTCAGTGGTAATCGAGCTTTATATAGTACTAGCTGACCCGCGCAACTTCGTCTGCGTCACATGAGCTACCTACCTACTGCCTACCTACTGCCTACCTACTGCCTACCTACTGCCTACCTACTGCCTACCTACTGCCTACCCACTGCCTACCTACTGCCTACCTACTGCCTACCTACTGCCTACCTACTACAGAATAAATCTTAGAAATTGTATTCGAAAATAGAACCTTTTTTTTTGCGTTGTCATTGTTTTTAAAATGTATTCTGCTGTTCAGGGCGGAGACAAATTCAACGAAACAAAAACCATGAAAATTGATCCAGCAGATCTCGAGTTATAAGTGTTGTAACAAACCCGTCTTTGTTTTATATATATAGATAATTGTGCGTATCTTGAGGTATTATTTAGTTTTTGTCTCATCGTAATCAATTAATTCTATCAAAAGATATATGAATTTAAAGTGTTATGCAGCGACATCTATTATGCTAAAATGGTATTAATGACTAAAATAGTGTTTAAAATTTACATAGCATGATTTCCATGCATTATATTTTAGCAGTTTAACATCTTGATCGATAGATGGCATTGTTCTCTCTTTTTACTCACAGTTTTTACTCCAATTTCTGAATCGCGGTGATAAGATTTTCTGACCCCTCGCACGTGTCAGTTGCCTGAAGTTTAGTTTTTTAACCGACGAAACAACAGGAGGAAGTTCCAATTCAACGCTTATTTTTTTTTGTTTGTCCACAAGAGAGAGAAATTCGATATACACTAATGTAGGAGCGGAGTCATCATCATCATCATCATCATCAGCCTATTAATGTTCCCACTGCTGGGACACAGGCCTCCTCTCTATGAGAGGGAATGGGCTATAATCCACCACGCGGGCCCAGTGCGGATTGGTAGATGTCACATGTCTTCGAATTTTTGGTTCTAGGACATGTCGGTTTCCTCACGTTGTTTTTCCTTCACCGTTTTGAGAGCAGTGGTGATGAAATAAATTACACAAAGTAATGCGCCTGCCTGGGTTCGAACCCACGACTTACTGTTCGTAAGTCGGAGCCGCCACCACTGGGCCACCGCTGCTCATCGCGAGCGGAGTATCAATGATAAATGTTGCAAATACATGGAAAATTTATTTATTTTGAGAGCTTCTGTTGCGAGCGCTGCATAAACGGTTAAAGTAACGCAACAATCATATTTTACAATAATATTGTTCCTCTTAAAAAGTTAAAAAAAACCGGCCAAGTGCGAGTCGGACTCGCGCACGAAGGGTTCCGTACCAATTATTATAAAAAAATCACGTTTGTTGTATGGGAGCCCCCCTTAAATATTAATTTTATTCTGTTTTTAGTATTTGTTATTATAGCGGCAACAGAAATACATCATCTGTGAACATTTCAACTGTCTAGCTGTCACGGTTCATGAGATACAGCCTGGTGACAGACAGACGGACAGACGGACAGACAGCGAAGTCTTAGTAATAGGGTTTCGTTTTTACCCTTTGGGTACGGAACCCTAAAAACCCCGATAGCATAATATCTCTGTTTCAAGGTTCACACTCTCTCTCTCTCTCTCATGTGACGCAGACGAAGTTGCGCGGGTCAGCTAATCTCTAATATTTACAAGACATAACAACTGAATCTATAATTTTATTCTTTATAACAATCAGTTAATTTAATAAACGATTGATATAATTTTAAAGTTACTATTTTTTATAAGCATCCTACATTGAATTTAAAATGGTTTGATATTCCACTCATCATCATCTGCCTAACCTTTTCCCAACTTTGTTGGGGTCGGCTTCCAGTCTAACCGGATGCAGCTGAATACCAGTATTTTACATGGAGCGACTGCCTATCTGACCTCCACAACCCAGTTAGTACCGGGTAATACGATACCCCTTGGTCAGACTGGTTGTCAGACTTTTTGGGCCTCTGACTACCTAACGACTGTCAAAGATCTACAAATGACAGCCGGGACCAACGGCTTAACGTGCTTTCCGAGGCACGGAGGAAACTCGGTATGTAATGGGCGGTCACCCATCCACAGACCAACCTAGGCAAGCACGGCTTAACCTAACGATCGACCCGAGCGGCTGTTATTATTTAGCCACGAGCTCCTCCTGGTTTGATATACCACTCAAAAGACATTAAACTTATTTAGTCTATTATGGTCAATGATATTCTAATAAACAGATATGTTGTGAGCGCGCAATCGTGAAGACTCGAAAACGAGCCAATTGGCCTGTTTTGCCTTTATTCTGAGTCACTGCGTGTATGTGAGCTGACTCTCCCCCGCGGCACACTTTTCGTTGGTTTTGTAGGTGTATAACATATCTGTTTGTTAGAATATCATTGATTATGGCTAAACGCCTAGTAAAAAAAATCCTTCGGCAAGCCGCAGGAGGAGGTAGATTTCAAAGAAGGTTTCACCCATATTTATTCTGGAAATTCAGCTGCGCTGGCCGATTTTTTGTCGTGTTTGTTTTTGTTAGAGTTAAAAGTACCTCCTTTATGAATACGTCAGTTGCCAAAAGACTTGGTCGTCATGGCAACGAATTTGTTGACGTTTGACAATTAAACGTCATAATAGTTATTATAAATTTTAAAATCCTCCCGAGTTTAGCATGGAAACGCCCTCAATTTATCAGTTATTTTTTTTTATTTCGAAAACTATAAGTTTTATCGCTTAACTTTAAAAGTAAAAATTGTAAAATTAAGAAATTTGCTTTTAAAAAAAATATTTGCCACGATAAACATGTTTACTGATGATATTTTTTTTTTTAAATTTGGAAATTTCAACCCCCTCCCCAAGTTAGGGATTGCATCAGAAAAGTTTATTTTTTGTTTTGAAGTTGTCCGTAATCTTACTTTGAATGATAAAAATGTTAAACAGTTCAAAAATTTTCCAAAGGAAAAATGTTATGGCCAAAAAACTGATTTTCGAAAAACCGCCCCCTCGCCGCCCCCATAGACGAATTCCGCCCATTCACGAACTTAACCTAAGTTTTAACCCTTTCGATTTTTGGGCCAAGTTTGAAAGCAATCGGTGCATAATTGCGACCTGTAGAGTGTGGCAAAATTTTGCTTGGCACCCCTCATACATACGTATACATAAAGGGTGTAAAACACCTCTTAACGAAGCCGCACTTGTTCTCCTCGTCATTGTGATCATTTTTTTGTTCTACACCATACCTGGTAACCTTCTAGTTACGGAGATATTGAGGGTCAAAGTTCCAACTTTTTGACAACTTTTTTTTTTTTATTGATTGAGTTCTACAACAAAACATAATTTTTCCCCCCAAAAAAAAGTCGTTTCCCAGCAATAAAGTTACTTAGTTTGATGTACAGAATGCTTGGTTGACGGCTTCGTGATGAGGTCTTTTACACCCTGTATATATATAAACTTTTTAACCAGCGGTTGATTTGGGCTCTAGGGGTCATAACCCCTATGGTGAAATTTTCGGAAAACTCGACTTTCGGTGCAAGACCAATAGGTAGATTTTTTCTTACGAAATCTACCTAAAACAAAAAAAAAACATATAAACACATTATAACATTGTCTAATTATTAAAAAACAAGCATCATGCATGCAGCTGGCATGCAAACAAGCATACACCATACATGTAGCATGCAAGCAAGCATGCAGCATGCAAGCAAGCAAACATGCAACTTGCTGCAGGCATGGTTTCTGTCACGGCGCTGCGGGGCTCCGGCGATCCCATGCGAGCATATCGTCGCAGATGTGGTTCACGCTCACCACCGCGGCTTCGGTTTGCTGGCGGCTGTGAGTGTTAGGACCACCTGCTTGTCTGCTCGCGGGCCACCGCGCCCCTCCGCGCCTACGCGACTTTAAATAACACTCTAGGGGTAGGGCAGACAAGACTGAGTGTTGTCGGTTTTGCAGCAATTCGTTTCTGTCACGCTTTTCGATTAAATAAACGATATATCAATATTATATGTTTTAAACGATAGGCCTAATGATTTTCGATTAAATAAACGTTATATCCAATAACGTTATACGAAATAAGTTTTAGAGTATATAAACGTTATATCTAAAGAAATTATATCAACAGTTGGTATAACTCACGTTTATTATATCTTGTGAACGTTATTGAAATGAAAATATACCAAATAACTTTATATGTTATGAGAAGCACCCCAATAGGAACACTACTGCTGCCGGCCTCAAAGACCATAACTTCACTCTTTTTCACATTGTACACAAGTCCATAATTATTGTAATGCATACCTTTCGCAAATCCCCAACAGCTTGCTGACGCCACAGGGTGACGCACTCAGCAGCACCATGTCGTCCGCATAGCTTATGGTGCTGCTGAGCTCCTCAATCAGATCCTTCACATACAGGTTGAAGAGCATAGGCGATATCAAACCCCCTTGTCTCACCCCGCACTCCAACCGGAACTTGACCAATCAGAACTTGACGACATCAACAAGTTCTTTTGGTAATTTAGCATCTTCTAGCTTTTTCCATAGTATTTCATATGAAACCAGGTCAAAAGATTTCGAGAGGTCGAGAAATCCAGCCCACGTTTGACCAATCACACATTTCCGCATGAGATGCGGCGGGGTTGTAGGGCGGCGCATGCACTGTGCTGCCACTGCATGGATGACATTATTTTAGCGTAGGATACGTGGAGGCTCCAACAACATCGTGAAGGTTATTGTGGAGAGCCCAGACTACCCTTTTTTGATGCACTGGTCCCGTAGACATAACTGCGGGCCCGGTGCTGAGGGAAGGCGTTTAAATTAGTTTTTTTTTGTATATTTTTTGTTTTCTGTAGTAGTTACGTTTAGGGTAAATTAAATTTAGATTAAATGTAATGAAATGAATTGGATTTGTTTGTGAGTTTGTATGTTTGTAAGTTTCTATGTAGGGGGTAATCTCCGGAAGTAATGTACCAATTTTAAAAATTGTTTCACTGGTAGAAAGCTACATTATTCGTGAGTGCTATAGGCTATATTTTATTCCCGTACTCCCACGGGAACGGAAACTACGCTGGTGAAACAGCGGGATGTCAGCTAGTATTAAATAAATTAAATTGAATTAATTAATTAATTTGGAATGTTAAATTGGGCTGTTGTGTGGTGTTGTTTTGAATTGTTATTTTTTTTCTCTTAGGGCTATGTATCCCTTTTTTTTTAGATGGGAAATCATCATAATTATGACTCCTTCCGCTCGGGCGGAGCAGGAGGAAGTGTCAGACTTTTACTGACTAAAAAACCATCCATGTTCCTTCATCGCCCTTTGTGTTCCGGGGCCACGGTATCTCTTTCGAACAGTCCCGCAACCCCGGCAGGCATCGGTCCTTACGGACCCCTTCTTTTTTACACGCTTTATTATTAGCTTCACTTGTATGTTTGTTTGTTTGTATGTTTGTAACCGACTTCTTAGGGCGCGATTTTGACCCACTTTAAACGGCCAAATTTCATTCAAATTTTGCACACCCGTCAAAGACCGATGACAATTCAGGTTTTTTCAGAATCCAACCCCTTAAGGGGGAAATGGGGTGACAAAGTCTGAAAATCAACATGGTTATTGTTTGTATGATGTATCGGGTCGAGCGGGTGTATTACAAAAACAACGCGATTTTAAGATTTAATGTGTAACTGAAATACCATCATCCCCTGTTGGGGTGCGATGAGGTTGAAAATTTGAAATGTCTAAAAATCAATATGGGTGTCAATTCCGAGATTATCAGGGGTGCTGATTACGAATATGGCATTTATTTTGAGATCCAGAAGATTTAGATGATTTAGATAAAATGGCGGATTCAACTTCTATACAGGGTTATTGCTGATTTATTGTGATGATTGTGATAACGATGATGATGATTGTGATTACGATGATAATTATTGTGATTACGATGATGGTGATTGTGACAGTGATTGTGATTATGATAGTGATGATGATTGTGATAAAGATGGTGATTGTGATAGAGATGGTGATTGTGATTATTATGAAATTTGGCTCATAGATAGTTTTTTAGCTGGATTAACATGTAGGATACTATTTATCTTTCTAATATGAATAAATATGATCCCGTGGGACAGTTACCAAACTTCACGCGGGCGAAGCCGCAGGCAACAGCTAGTATTCTTGATATAACGGTAACCGTGATTTACAAAAAAGCTTCTTATATACATCAAAACAAAATATTCAGGACAGAAATCTCATTTTTTTTATTTTGCGGAATAACATTTAGTAATTAGCGTAGCCTAGTATCTATAGTCGATAAAGTCATCAACTGTAAGTAAGATAAACCTTTCGGAGAGGGAACCCGAGAAACAGCTACCTTATCTAAAGAAGGTAGCAGGCGCCCGATTTACCCACTTCTCAGGTAAGTTACTGACTTAATAAACTATAGTTTAAATAACAGTTAAAAATAAATAACAAATCATGCTTTTATAAATAAACTAAACTAAAAAGTAGAAAATAAATAATAGTTTACAAAAAACTAAAAAACACGCTTTATATAGAAAACCAAACTAGAAAATAGAAAATAAAATTTAATAAATTTGAATTAAGAATAGTGTAAAAAATTCTTACAAATTTATATGAATAATAGTGTTAATAAGAAAAAAATGTTTTATTTTAAAAAAAGCGTGGGGTGCATGGTGTCAATAGTTATAAATATTTCATTGAAAGATATGAGAAGAAGGATTATCATTTCGATAATATCTTATAAAGCACCCTACGCTTTTTTTTAAATAAAACATTTTTTTCTTATTAACACTATTTATTCATATAAATTTGTAAGAATTTTTTACACTATTCTTAATTCAAATTTATTAAATTTTATTTTCTATTTTCTAGTTTGGTTTTCTATATAAAGCGTGTTTTTTAGTTTTTTGTAATTTTAATTGCTGACTCTCTTTGAGGCGCGCGTGGAACACGAACGGGCCGTCGACACGGCCTGTCGTCATGAGACGGACGGACGGTGAGCTAGCCCATAGCCCACCGTCCACAGGCCCGTGCCTACGGTGGCCGGGGGCCACGTGGTGGCGACGCCCGGGGCGTCTCCCGCGGCGGCCGGGACGCTGAGAGGTTCTCTCCCTATCCTGTTCCGCCACCTCCTTCTCTAGCATTACTTACTGCTTCGCAGAAGGAGGTGACGGCGTCCCATTCCGTCTCACTCCGCGGACCATGGCTTGCACCAGGGCCGGACGCGAGAGGTCGCCGCCGCCAATCGCCGCTTCGAGGACACAGCGGGGCTCCACCCACGCGGGCACACCTCCACCGTGTGCTCCACCGTGTCCTCCGGTCGATCCTCGCAGTGGAAACACCCGGGCGTTTCCTCCCGCCCGATTCGGTGCAAGGCTATATATCCCTCAAACGGCTTAGCATGCCGTTACGCCTACAATACAGCACCATTAATTTTGAAATAAATATATGGTAAAGTTGGGATTAATGCTAAGTCCTATGTGTGACGAAAACACGATTCCATAAACTTTTCTCGATAGACAAAAAAAATCCAAATTTACCTCCAAATCGGACAATAAACCGCTGGTATTCAAAAAGTACTATCGAGGACACTCCCGCCTGACCACCACTAAGCTCATTTTTGCTTGCACTCGCAACATAAAAACGCTCACTAGCCCCGCCCCGTTGACTTTGTGTAGAAAAAATGAATGAAAAGATACCGAATCGGCCGAGCGCACTGACGGCGCACGCCAAACGAGAGTTATTGTTATTTTGCGCGCCAAAGTTGACGCTTTCCTAATAGGCCCAAACTTTAAGGGGGCGTTGCTCGGCGCCTCCGCATGATTTAAGCGAAAAAAAAAGTAAAATGGTCAGGTGGAAAAGACCCCCATAGTACTTCAAATTAGATCTTGAAACTTTGCATACTAGCTGAACAAACTATAAAACAGGTCTTATGTGTTTTATTTTTTAGTCCAATCAATAGATTTTTTGTAAATCGCAAAAAAACACCAGAACATAACTAAAATTTATCTTCTGTCCTTTTCTTAATGAAATAGAAAGAAAAAGATGTACTGAACTTAAATTTGGTTTAGTTTGTGAACAAGGGAATCGGCACCAGTGTCGTACTAACATAGTTCCTAAGTACTCGCTACTAACCCATATGGACTCTTGTTCGAAATAATGTTTTTTATCGATTGATTATTTTAGAATTTGATTTGACTACCATCGTTAACGTGCTGGGTAACAATTCCATCAGTTCAAATAATAACAGTTTTTGGCCGTGACAATGAAATCGGCCATTACGTCGCGTCGCCGACCGGCGCGGCGCGCGGCGGGCGCACACTCCGCGCCGTGCCGCGCAAGCGTGACCCGGACACAGGCCGGGCAGTCGAACACTCACTGACCCGGGAAAGTCCCGCGCTACCTATTCACAAGGAAAATTACAATTTTATTACAAAGCACTCTTTTACTTCGGTTGGATTGGAATTGGGATGGGCGCAGAGGGAGGAATGCGACCAACGACGAGGCGCTGCGAGTGTGTGTACTGCACGACTCTATTCCAACGTACTGTGTGTAAAAATACCCTATATGAAGTTGAAAGGAAGTTCTGCCGTCATTATCATCATTCATCTAGGAACCTTCTAGTTACGGAGATATTCAAAGTCAACGTTGCAACTGCAGTTTTTAATGATTTAACTATAGACATCAACAATATGCATGCAAAATATGCACTAAAAAGCACCCAAACCCGGTTTTGATGGAATAAAGAAAATTAAGGCATTTATCAATGGCACCGGATAAACTCTGCTAAAAAAAAGTCGTTTCCCAGTAATAATTTTTACGTAAAGTTACTTAGTTTGATGTACAGAATGCTTGGTTGATGGCTTCGTGATGAGGTCTTTTACACCCTTTATACAATAGATGTCACAATAGATTTCACTGCATCTTACATTTGATGATTAGTTCTTCTTGAACACTTTAAATTCATATATCTTTTGATAGAATTAACCGATTACGATAAAAACCAAATAATATCTCAAGATTTGCACAATTTTTATGTATAAAAGTACATTGCTTGCGTAAATTTTTCGTGATGATTGATCATCGAAACAGATAAACAGACAAAAATGCTGAACATGAGTTCTGTTGGTTATCCTTTCACTCCCTGGCAATTCGCACTCAAAACATTGTGCTGATTTTTGAAAACTTGTCAAAAAGTTGGAACTTTGACCCCCAATATCTCCGCCACTAGAGGGTTCCCAGGTATGGTGTAGAACAAAAAAATGATCGTAATGACGAGAAGAACAAGTGCCTTTCGGCTTCGTTAAGAGGTGTATACACCCTTTATGTATTTAGGCTGATAAGCCCCTGTCAGGAAAAAAGAAGTAAATTCCCAGCAATCATTATTACGTAGAGTTAGTCAGGTTGATATACAGAAGACTTGCTTTGGCGTCGTGAAGGGTCCGTTCACATGGCAACTTGTATAGTTACTGTTCACGTTCTCAACAAAATCCGTAGTCTTCAAAAAGTGTGGTTATATGTAAGGGTAAAAAGTGTGTTCATACTCGGACTAAATGTATGAGGCAACTGAATATTTTTCCACGATTACGATGTTGATCACATCCCCCCTCTTAAATATTGCTACACCTTTCTGGTACAAACTCTAAACAAAGCAATCAAAAACATGGATGAAACATTAATAAAAATGAATTATTAATGTTAACAGATATTTATAGAGATGTTAGGAAATGAATAATCCTATTAGAACAGAACCACTCTTTCATTCGTGAGAAAACCAATTTTTACAAGTTTGGAGACAAACTATTAAGTATGCGAGTGCTCAAGAGCGACACCAGGATGGACGCGGAACAGGTATATTCTGCTGAAACTTTCTCATGAATCAAAACCTATTTCTTCTTCATCATCATCATCATCCACAGCCCGACTTCACCCACTGCTGGGTGTAGGCCTCTCTTTGTTTGTGCCCAGCTCCACGTTCTTGTGCCAGCCTCATCCGGGATATTCCCGCAACACGACCTACACTTCTCTTTCCATTCCTTGGACGCCACTCGGTCACAGCTTTACTCCAACTGCTGTCACCGCGCCTTGCTAGATATCCTGCCCAACACTATTTGAGTTCCATAACGCGATTGCCAATAACGAACATATCCGGATTTCACCGATGGGACTCGGCTTATTACTTTTATGCTGGGCATGGAACGCTCCATGGCTCTCTGTGCTACTCTGAACCTGTACACAGCCTCCTGAGCGAGCGTCCACGTCTCAGCATATATATATTGTAGTCTTTGCGTCTCAGCACCGTACGTCATTGTAGGCACAACACACAGATTATAATAATAATAATAAAACCTTTATTTTCAGGCAATTTTGGCCCATAGATAAATTCCTTACAGACTAACATAGGGGAACCTGTTGTACCTAGGCCAGTTTTTTGAATTTTGTTTTTTTTTTAAATAATGGTGCTAGTTACACCTGTCCAGTATGCATGTATGTAAAGATCATTTAATTCATTACATAATTCATTCATAAAACTGTGTATATTGTCAAAAACCCGGGAACATTAGTCACTTGAAAGAAAAATAGAAAACTATCCTAGGTACAACAAACCAGATGTACCTTGGAGCGTGTGTGTTGTACCCAGTGTTGTGATGGAGCCAGTGCAAATCGAGATAAACACTTTTATTAGCTATAATTTGTTAATTTTCTGTTGAAATAATATAAGTAGTAATTAGTTAATCATATTAGCATTTGCAATTTACTATAATTACAGTGATATTTAAGTAAAAGTATTGTTTTTTAAAAAAGCTTTACCTAGAAGGGTAAAGCTTTTTTAAAAAACAATACTTTTAAAAAACATTTCTTTTTCTTCTTGTGCTAATTATTGTTGACAATAGTTTGGCGTCGAATCACGTAATTTTAATTTGCAACCAATTTTTTATATTTTTATTCTTATCCCTTAAATACATTCTAACAAAACATTCAAAAATAAATCATAAAAAAACTTAGAAGTTACAACAAATGTAAACTGAAGAAAGTACAAAACAAAAATGGTCAGACTCAGACTTTCTATTACTATTTTGAAATCAATTATTGCTTTTATTTAATTAAATAGTATCTAACAACAATCCCAATATTTCTCAATTTCTGGAACATGATAAACTTCTCTTTCAAATTGCCAAAAAAAATTCCGAAAATGTCAAATTTTCCCAATCAACCCTGAACCTAATACTTTAGCGATAAAGATGAAAATCTATTACCTTGTCCAGTGACCGAGGTACATCGTAAACTGGGTGGCTA
Source organism: Xestia xanthographa (assembly GCA_905147715.2). NCBI lineage: Eukaryota > Metazoa > Arthropoda > Insecta > Lepidoptera > Noctuidae > Xestia > Xestia xanthographa. Next base: position 230,341 of record LR990665.1, read on the forward strand.
AGGTACAACATCGCAACAACTTCACATAACAAGCTTTTTAAACCCACTTGCGATTGAGATTAGGATCTGACACTCATGCTGTCTTGTAGCTAGATACTAAGATTAGATTCTAAATAAAACAGTTTACACAAACATGCATCACTTTAAATAAATTGGCATTAAGTAAAGCCCGAAAAACGAACTTGTTGAGTGTAAAATAATAAATTACCTTTTTTGACTGTGCTCACACGGAGCCGGCTAATCGCAACTAACTACACCTTAGTTTTGACAAATGACGTTTCAAATACCATAGTCAACGGTTCTTAAAGGCACGGGATTTTTGAAAAAAATAGGATTGTTCTAGGTACAACTATATCCAAGGTGCAATAGGTTCCCTACATGTGATAAAATACAAACTGTGTTAGTATAAATCCAGCTAGCAAAAAATAATCTTACAAATATCCCAAGCCCATATTTTTTTCAGTCTTAAATCAGACTTATAGACACTTATAAGTATGGATTTGGGCGCACTTTATAAGTGTATTCACCCTTGCAATTGCCTTGTAATGGTCTCGCGAAGTGTATTTCCAAACTTACAAGACTCTTGCTGATGCTTTTATAATGACAAATAAACTTACAAGTGACTTACAATGGCGCGCTGTAAGGGTAAATAACCTTAAAGTCCTCTTACAAATAAAATAAAATACTATTTGAAGTGTAATATCGCTTGTAGTCCTCTTTGTGATTTCCTATTATGAGTGTTATCACAAACCGCCCTGAGGTTGCGAAGTAATAAAAACATAAGTATTTTATATTTTATTACACATTTCTACAAAACGCTAATGTGTATATTTTCTAATATCTTACTCATGTATTTTTCACACATCATAAGCGATTATTAGGTTGCGAAGTATTATTTCTCGATTATTTTGAAATTTTAATCACAATATTTTCACGGGCCTTTTCAAAAATGTGTCTTTTACTATATTTTTTTTTTATTATTTGTAAAATAATATAAAATAGTCGCCATTACGACTAAACACGACTCAAAAGTGCTTTATTAGAGTAATATAAGACCAGTACTCTTGTGTAAGGTTTATATCGCACTCGAAAAAGTCAAATTAAACCTAAAACCACTGTTTACACGGCCATGTTGCTCATAATTTTAGGGTTCCTTAATAAGGCAAAGCAAGCCATACGACGAAGTCGAAGGATTTAACAGAAACCTAATGATAATATGTACTAAATATTAAAATGGTCTATTTCCTGATTTTATAACAATTTCTGGAGTCAACACAACAAAGAAAATAAATAACCCTTAATAGGGAATTGTTTAAGACACTTGTAGGACTTTTGAAGTGCTACTACTCTTTAATATGTCTTAGGTGAGATAAATCACACTTTTAAAATACTAGTTTCACAGAAGTCTAATGAAACACTTAGTATAGTCACTTTTAAGGTTGACTATACTTATAAAATGTATTTATAAGTATTAAGTAAGAATCAGACTTGTAAAAAGCGCTTATAATGCCACTACTCTTATGAATATTATATAACGTTTTCTTATATACGTCTATAAGAATATGTTACAAGTATGAATGCTCTTAAAATTTAAATAGACTTATAAAAGAGCACTATTAGAGTTCCCGCCTTAATCAGAACACATATAAATCTTATATGAAACCATAGCTCTTATAAGCGTTTGTTTGTAAGGGTATCAAGAGTTTCTGACTTAATCAGAACACGTATAAACCTTCTATGAAACCATCGCTCTTAAAGCTTTTGTTTGTAAGGGTATTTTGCTAGTTGTAAGGACCTAAAAACTACGTTAGTATCAACTTGTGCACTATGTCATCGTGCGTTCATGTGGCACTTGCCCGTGGAAGCGACGGACCACCCTTTTTTTTTTCGTATGGGACATCATCAAATGACTCCTCCCGCTCTGGGCGGAGCAGGAGGGAGTGTCAGACTTTTACTGACTAAAACCCATCCATGTTCCTTCATCGCTCTTTGTGTTCCGGGGCCACGGTATCTCTTTATAGAACAGTCCCGCAACCCCGGCAAGCATCGGTCCTTACGGACCCCTTCCTTTTTGCTGACTCTCTTTGAGGCGCGCGTGGAACACGAACGCGCCGTCGACACGGCCTGTCGTCATGAGACGGACGGACGGCGAGCTAGCCCATAGCCCACCGTCCACAGGCCCGCGCCTACGGTGGCCGGGGGCCACGTGGTGGCCCTAGACGCCCGGGGCGTCTCCCGCGGTGGATTTGAGAGGTTCTCTCCCTCTCCCGTTCCGCCACCTCCTTCTCTAGCATTACTGCTTCGCAGAAGAAGGTGACGGCGTCCCATTCCATCTCGCTCCGGACCATGGCTTGCACCAGGGCAGGACGCGAGAGGTCGCCGCCGCCAATCGCCGCTTCGAGGACACGGCGGTGCTCCGCCCACGCGGGGCACATCTCCACCGTGTGTTCCACCGTGTCCTCCGGTCGATCCTCACAATGGAAGCACCCGGGCGTTTCCTCCCGCCCGATTCGGTGTAGGAACCTCCCGAAACAACCGTGTCCGGTGAGGACCTGCGTCAGGCGGAAGGTGAGGACGCAGTGGCGTCTCTCAAGCCACTCCTCAAAGAGGGGACTTATCGCCACTATCGTGGCGTGCCCTGCACGGGGTTGCGACAGTCGCTCTCTCCATGTCGCCATGAGATCCCGCCGGAAGTCCGTCCGCTGAGCGACAATTTGTCGCGGCAGTGGAGTTTCCCCCTGGCGTAGCGCCTCCGCGCGCCATTCGTGTAGGCGTGCGAGGACTATCGCCTCTAGATACACAACAACAACAGCCCATAACTTCCACTGCTGGACATAAGCCTCTCCCATGATGGGAGGAATTTGCCGTAATCCCCACGCTTGGCAGGCGGATTGGAGATCGCAGTGATGAAAGACTAACAGAGAACGCTGCTGCCCATTCTCTGGTCTACGGAGGCGCAAGGTGTTCTGCCACAGACATTAGCCGCCGTAAGGCGGCTAATGTCTGAGGCAGAACACCTTAGCAGAACCAACCCATTACACTCACGGGAGTCGTATAAACGACACCCGTGAGTGTAATGGGTTAGTTCTATTCTACTGTGCCGGATACCACACGGCAACCTGCCTGACATTTGACACACAAATAGTTTAAAACCTGTATTATTACATAGGAGTTTTTATCCCGGTATCGCGGTAGTACAACCCCGTAGGACAATTATCGAACGCCACGAGGGTGAAGTCACAGGCATAATAGCTTGTTTAATAGTAATTTCTGGACTCGCCTTGTTCGTGATCCCAGAAATCGATGTAGGTACAATGTAGACACATCTTTTTTTATCTTTTTTTTCCATAATCAACGGATTCGATTCCTGGCTAGGGATTAATTGGTTTTCAAAAAATCCAATGATGCATTTTTAGTTTTCATCAAAATCGGGTTCGAGGGTCCTTTGATCAGTTTTCGCTTTATTCCTCATAGTTTCGGATTTGGCCATCCACGCCCACTTCAAAAATTCAACCGGTATATGTAGTATAGTTTAAGTAGGAAGGTACATAATACAATTGGTAGTCGGGTTTTTTGATACTTTAATTAAACGTTACTTGTTGACTGTAATTTTTATTATGGTTCGTTGACTTCATTTTCATTGTTAGGATACCACAAAGGGAAGTAGTACTCGTGGCGAGACAGCCCCGACACAAGTACTATTGTAACTTACTGGGGCCTCCTCAATTGCCAATTGCTTGGCTCAATTCTATTATGTATGACACAATGTTTGAGAAGTAATAAATATTTTTGTATTTTATATATTTTTGTATGTCTATTTGTCTAGATTCTCAGCTTCGTCGCTTCATCGTGTTCCTTGTACCACACGCGTGAGTGTGACATCATTGTGTTACTTACACCCACATAGTCTCATAGTGCGTCTATTTAGAAGACAATGATTACTATCGTTGTCGGTGCGCTCGGTGACTGGGTGATGCAGCTGTCAGCTGGCGGCAGAGTGCAGCGACCGGCGCACTGGTCAGATATAAACGAGTCTCAGTGGACGATGTCGCAACGCAGCCGACCCTCGCGTCTTAACGTTGTTCCAATTAACTATTTAGTGAGACATTTCACAAGCGCCGCGCCCGCGGTTCACGCAATAGACCCGCTACCCGCGCCCTACATACCGTATGATCACATCTAGTAAGAATGTCACATTTGCATAAAGAAGATTAAGATAAGATCATCTGTTAACGTCAGCGCCCAGCACGGTGGGCGATGTCCACACGCTCGCATACACAACTAGCGAACACGACGGCAGCACAGCACTGTGACGTTGGACGTGACTGTGCACTGTCCTGCGACTGTTGACACAAACAAGTTATCCTCAATGGTTTACGCCTGCAAGTGTGACGTAACGTAACGCTTACGCGGAGCGAGTGATGGAATCGTGAGAGTCATCCACTTGTGATCGGGGACAGTGTTCCGGACTCGGACACGGACACGCGCTCACCGCCTTAAACGATCACATTACAATCACAATAGTATCACGGGTGAGGCGGCGCTCGGTGCTCGAGGAAGGAATATCTTAGGGCTCGTACTATCAGAGGGTTATAAAGACATCGGTGATAACAGGGTCACCCGCACTACCCAGGGTCACGTGCTCCACTTACGAGTACATGCAGTTTTTGAGGGATGTAGTTCTACTCTACATCCCTCAAAAGTACTGTGTGCCGCACGCATGCGCACACCGACACATGCGATCCACAACACACTGCAACCAGTACATCATTCTGAACCTATACGACGTGTTACCGTGTTACGTGTTACCGGACGATATCGATAAACTTCGACCGGTCATTGTCCTCATCATTATATATGAACAACTTTTACAATGGGACCAAACCCTGAATCGCGACAGTAAATAATTTAAATGGCTTAGCATGATCCTCGGTTACGCTTAAAATACTGCAGCATTCATTTTGAAATAAATATATGGTAAAGTTGAGGATTAATGCTAAGTCCTATGTGTGACGAAAACACGATTCCATAAACTTTTCTTTATAGAAAAAAATTCCAAAGTTACCTCCAAATCGAACAATATACCGCTAGTATTCAAAAATTTCTTCAAATTAGATCATGAAACTTTGCATACTAACTGAACTAACTATAAAGCAGGTCTTATGTGTTTTATTTTTTAAGTCCAATCAATAGATTTTTTGTAAATCGAAAAAAACCACTCATTTCGCACTATTCGGCCGCAGTGACTGACGTAACAACCGCTTTGTAGTGCAAGCTGATTAGAACTTTATTCTAACAGTATTTCAGACGAAGTTTGAACCACCATAAAATAATAGAGTTGCTAATTTTAGGGTTAGAAGGACCTTAACCGCCTAAGGTGGATGCTCCAGGGTAGCCAGCGAAATTCAAATTTTCTTAGGTTTTTTGCAATTTGCAGGCCAGTGCTAGGTTGTATGTTGATTAAAATATTGTTCGCGACTGGAAGACGTATAATTTAGTTACAGAATTATACTTAAAATCATCAATACAACCGCCAAGTATATAAATGTCGAGGAATAACTTTGACCTTGAAAAAGTCGTACCTCGACCTTTAAGAACTTGGAGGGTTGTTTCGCTGGCTACTCTGACGCCTTCACGTTAAAATGAATACTACACTGATACGCTTGCGCTCTCTGAAGGGGCATGAGATCATACTGCCGTGCGACATGCGACATGCGGTTCGGGTGCAGGCTGCAGGCTGCGCGCGGTCAAGGCGCGCCGAGCGTCGACCGCGCGGTTACGACATCCCAGCGCTGCTGTGCCGCCGTGACGTCACACTTGAGGCGGTCGAGGGCAGCGCGTTAACCTGTTTACTATAAATTAGGTTAAACAGTGATAGTTGCTGGGGCGCCGCGCCGCCAGAGGCCATGCGTGTACCATTAAACCGCCGTAAACCGTGCGCTAAACATGTAAACGTGCACTCATTCCATACTTCTATTGAACTAATTAATTATTTTCACATTGAACTGTAAAACGTCAGATCCGTGAAACCGGTCGCGAGTTTGAAGGTTGAAGGCATTCACATGATTAACAACTCCATATCAAATCAACTTTTACGTAAGGCTATATATTCGTTTATGATCAACTGTAGCTATGCTTCAATTGGTCATTACATAATTATATCAAATGTATAGCACACAATAACAGGACACAGGGGCCACATCACCACATGATACTCTGCCATGGGTGAGGGTGCAAGCGGCTCAGAACTCAGCAGGTGCCGTCTCATACCTGCGTGCGTGTATGCAGGCGAGGCAGCTCACGTTGAGGTTCTCAAGCTGTGCTCTGAGGAACTAATCGTGTGTCCAAGAAGTGTGTATTTGTCGGTACTACCGTCGCCCCGCGGATGTTACCGAGGCATTGCTCAACATAAACAGCGCTAAGCGGGCCGCATTCTTGTTTGCCCCTTTATTCTTAACAAAAAACCGTAAAAATATCTATAATCTGATATTAATTAGCCGTAAACTGAGAAAACTAAGCCAAGGCGCGGCCCCAAGCGCCGCGGAGGAGAGAGAGCAGGCAGGGGCGGGGCGGGCCGGGGTGGGGCGGGGGGGAGACTGACACAAACAATGCGATGTCACTCACCCAATTGAATATGTTATTATCTGCAACGAGCAAGACCTAAGCACGTAACGACAAGTGGATGATGATACAGCAGTGTGCTCCCTCCTCCCCCTGCACACCGCACACCGCACGCCGCGCGCACCGCCTCGTCATTGTTACAGTTGTTAGTCAATAATAACGACTTTTCTCTTTACCTGTAACGACTTACACTTGATGAACACATACTATGTAACATTCTGATTGTCCGCATGCAGCACTCACAACGGATGCAATTACCACTTTATTTGGATGGGTGCAGCCAGGCAGCTACACCATACACGTAGACATGAGGCGCCGCAGTATAGCGAGGGGACTGGGGCCCGGGGGCCGGGCACTTGAGACCGGTAGGAAAGGGTCGCACAATCAAAGGCGAGGACAGAGGCTGCTGCCAACTGACTTTACAACAATGTTAATTGATGTGACATTTATGACACGCGCCACAAATGTCGCGCCCGCGCCGGGACCTTCGGCGGCGAACTGTGACCGCGACCGTTGCGTGCGCCTGTGACACGCGACCGGCGCGGGCGCGCAGCGACCTGCGACCCGCCGCCTCTATTTCGTTTGACGTGTTCATTACATTCGCTAATTATTGCGCAGTCTTAGTAAATGATTTACGACTCATGCTAGACAAGGTCGAATATACAAAGTTACAAAGGGTCATAAAATTACAATATTTTAGCTAGTGAGCGGTTGCGCGCCTTGCGACACTGAGCAGCGTACGCACAGAGGACTCGCGACCAACAGTCAGCGCAACACAACACCACTAAGCGCAACAGAACACAACTGAGCTCAACAGAACACAACTGAGCGCAACACAACGCGAATAAGGTCTCATCAGCTGAAACTACAGGATACCAAGTAGGTACCAACCAGTGACGTATAGTACAGTCAACAACACAACACTACATTAGTGGGAACATTAACGAAATTTACTTTTACTGCTACCATATCAAGGCACCACGCATTTGAAATTGTTGGCACAGACCGCAACAGCAAATGTACAATTGGTCCATCCAGCACACAGACACCATGCGTGGCTTAACCGCCGCAGTTCGCAAGTTGATCTTTTGTAGTTAGATTATAATACCGATAGGTTTATCATGACGTAAGAACATTGGTTACCATGCATTAGTAGCTATACCTACTAATGCATGGTACACTAGGCGCACAAAAAAGGCTCCACTCTAAACAGACCTACTTACTAGTATTACATCACAGCTGTGTATTTGCGATTGTGTGTGTGTGTGTGTTTGTGTGTATGAGGCATGCATGTTAGTCAACAATCACAACAGAAGCTCCTCACGCTGTGTAATACATACGTTATCAATCAATAATTCGGTACATGAACGGAAATTCACAGGATTTTAAATAGTGGGTACCTATTTAGTACCCTGTAAATTTACCGTTTATGTCAAAATCAAAATATTTTATTTCACATAGGCCTAAATGGGCACTTATAAAACATATAGTACAGTCAACAACACAATGATGAAAGGGCGGCAGGTGACGGGAACAATGTGTGAGTCCCGCATTCACCTTCAACTCAAAGGGAATATTTACAAAACTATGGCTAGACCTGCGGTCTCGTATGGATCCGAATGTTGGGCTTCAAAACGGATGAATGAAAAGGAATTGCATGTGGCTGAGTTGAAAATGCTAAGGGGAATCCCAGTCAGTGTGGTGTAACGCGGATGGATAAAATAAGCAATGAGTCCATAAGAGGAAGTCTGAAAGTGGCGCCGGTGACTGAAAAGTTGTGTGGTAATCGATTATCGTGTTAAGGACGATATAGACACGCAGTTAAACGTCAACACGAGGTGAACTCAGTTTTTTGTTTGCGGAAGTGCTTGTGTGTTGAAGTTCTCCAAAGTGTCGCTCATGCACCTTATCAGCATCGTGAGCGGTTGTTACACCTCGACGTACGCTCCTACAGGTCCGTGTTCGCACAACAAATATAACTACATCGGCCCTATGTTCCACATCCGCAGTCTGGGTTACTAACGGAGAACTGTATGCATATTGAGAACATCATCATCTGCCTAGCCTTTTCCCAACTATGTTGGGGTCGGCTTTCAGTTTTACCGGATGCAGCTGAATACCAGTATTTTACATGGAGCGACTATCTGACCTCCACAACCCAGTTAGTACCGGGTAATACGATACCCCTTGGTAAGACTGGATGTCAGACTTTTTGGGCCTCTGACTACCTAACGACTGTCAAAGATCTACAAATGACAGCCGGGACCAACAACTTAACGTGCTTTCCGAGGCACGGAGGAATCTCGGTATGTAATGGGTGGTCACCCATCCTCAGACCAACCTAGGCAAGCACGGCTTAACCTAACGATCGACCCGAGCAGCTGTTATTATTTAGCCACGAGCTCCTCTGCTGTATGCATATTGAGAACAAGATTTAGAATAGCTATAAGCTAAGTAGATACTTCACCAGTTTTAAAGAGAACTGACGAAATGTGGGCTTTTTCTTTGTTTCCGAAACATTTTGGACTCTTATTACACTTCCAGATCAATGGATTGGATCGGAGCAAGTATTAATAGGCAAAACATGAACATAAACCCACCTACCCCCTATTTTTAATTGCAATTATATTTTTTATGTTGACGAGGTTTCGCGATTTGATTTACCTCCCCCACGAACACCCTTTCCGTCACATTGGCTTTACTTGACATTGACAGGCCTTGGGGGCATTGGCTTTCCGTCCGTATTCATTTTGCAAAGTACAGCTGTGGACAAAGAAAGATGGAAGTCTTTCGAGGAGGCTTTTATGCTTTTTAGAAAGTTTTAAGAGGAACAGTTCCCTCATACATGATTGTTGCGTAACTTTAACCATTTCTGCAGCGTTCGCAACGAAAACTCTCAAAATAAATACATTTTCCATGTTTTTGCAACATTTATTGATTTGCTCCGCTCTTTTTAGTTGTAGCGTGATGTTAGATATAACCTATAGGCTTCCTCGATAAATGGACTATCCAACACTAAAAGATTTTTTTAATTCGAACCAGTAGTTCCTGTAATAAGCGCGTTCAACCAACCAAACATACAAACAAACTCTTGAGCTTTATAATATTAATAGTATTGATTCGTGGGTAACAATTTAATGTCTTCGATAAATTTGCATTAATCTCTAAAACCCAACCAACCAACCTACCTATGTTTTCCAAATAAGGGCTTGCCTCGACAGCCTTACGTCTTCATCCTTAGACACTCGATGACAGTCATACTCCAGCTAGGTCGAAAGTTCCCATCAAAGGTGCAGAATATTAGCTCAAACACGATTTTTCAATATTAAATGGGACCAACTTTGAGATATACCTACGCTTTTCACAAAAAAGGGACCATGTATCGGACTTCTCTGTAAAAAGTTATGAGTGGTCATACATACAAAAAATATACGCGTCGAATTGAGAACTTCCGTTTTTTTAAAGCCGGTCAAAAGGTTATCTGGTGAGCACATTTTTAGTCATTAGTAGGTACAATTCTAGTACAATAGATATGGGTGCATCTTACATTTGATGATTAGTTCTTCTTGAACACTTTACATTCGTATATCTTTTGATAGAATTAACCGATTACGATAAAGACCAAATATTATCTCAAGATACGCACAATTTTATGTATAAAAATTATGTATATTGGTTTCGTATATTTTACGTGATGCTTGATCATCGAGACAGACAAACAGGTAAAAATTCCAAAATGCTGGAAATGAGTTCTGTTGGTAATCCTATTCACCCTGGCAATTTTTGTTCGAAATATTTTCGATGTACAAAACGATTTTTCTACAGATTTATTATATGTACTTATAGATATAGATTTCAACTATTAATAACGTACTGTTACTAAGTTCCAAGTTCTAAGTGGAGCTCGTGGCTAAATAATAACAGCCGCTCGGGTCGATCTTTAGGTTAAGCCATGCATGCCTAGGTTGGTCTGTGGATGGGTGACCACCCTTACATACCGAGTTTCCTCCGTGCCTCGGAAAGCACGTTAAGCTGTTGGTCCCGGCTGTCATTTTGTGTGTGTAGATCTTAGACAGTCGTTACAGGTAGTCAGTGGCCCAAAAAGTCTGACAACCAGTCTTACCAAGTGGTATCGTATTACCCAGTACTAACTGGGTTGTTGAGGTCAAATAGGTCGGTAGGCGACCCCAACATAGAATGGGAAAAGGCTAGGCAAATGATGACTAACGTATTGTTACTAATTTTGCATGGAATTAAATAAAGCTTTACTACTAGTACTTTTTCATTCTGCTGTGCGTTGCCCACGTATGACGTCTGGAGCTGAAAAATAGACGCTTGCTGAGGGGTCTTGGGTTTGTAGGCTGCGAGATGCACAGAGAGCCGTGGAGTGTGCCGTGCTCGGCATAAAGCTGGTAGACCGAGGTGCTATCGTCGAAATCCGAAGTCGTACAAAAGTCTTCGATTGAAGAAAAAATGGAAATTGCTTTAAGTAACTCAAACGGAGTTGGACAGTACACGCAGCAAGGCGCGGTGATGACAGGTCAGGTTGATCTGTGACCGATGGGTATCCAAATACTGGAAAAAGGAATGTTGGTCGTCCGGCGGTGAGACGGGCAGACGACTCAGCAGTGGTTGAATTTAGACTAAGGATGATAACGACGATGAGATGTATACTCTTTTGATGACAGACTTCAGATGACATCGGCTTGCGCACCGTTGCTTACGACATCGCTGCGATAACAGTTAGTGATAAACGGGTATCATTTAAGCTATCACCAATTTAATTAGTTTTGCGTTCCTTAAATAATAGGGGTTGCCCTCAAAATAGTAGATTTGTCACCAAAATGTAGTCACCAAACATTATAAAATCAATTCCACAACAAATCACCTAAAATCATGAAGATATAGGGTCTAGTACCAAATAAATGTTTTTGTATGTAATATAAAAGGTTTGTCCTAATAAGTATTTAAGCAAACTAATTTAAAGAGATCACCAAGAGATGACCTACTTCTGAATGGTTTATAAAAAAATAACCACGAAGGGTATGGCGGGGTCTATTCGCTCGCTTCGCTCGCTCATTCGACCCCGCCATACCCTTCTAACCTAATCTATCCGTGTCGGGGTGCCCCAAGTCGGCCTAGGCAAAACTAGTTTGTCATCAACCACCTCATTAAAATTATAAATTGGTGACAGATCTACCATTCTGAGCACAAAGCTATTATTTAAGTAATAAAACTATTATTATAAGAACGAAGTTTATATTCATGTAATGCACTACAGTGTTATTGGTAATCCATCTCTTATTTTACACATATATTAACATTAATTTGATAATTGGAACCTGGGAACACTTTTTGTTTAACTGAGAACGAACATATTTCGTGGCGATAGATCTATTTATTAGGTGATACAACTTGATGACAAATATAAATTTTGGTGACAAGAAATATAGTCCCCGTGATAAACATATACATAAATGTGTTAGGACCAGCTCCTTGCACAACGCCAACTCCTCAAACTATAATGGCAAGTAGATATTCGACATCGCGCTCTTTGCGATACTCAAAAGCTCTATGCGTAGGGGACGTAGACGGGGAAAACTACGCGCCGCTGCGGAAAACTTACAGCGGTGTCCGGTGAGAGGCTGCTCAGCGATCGGGGAGCGGGGCGGGGGCGGCGGGTGGGGGGCGCGGGCAGGCGCGGCGCCAGCGCCGGCCGCTGCAGCACTCGGTCGCGCGCGCCCGCTCCGATCGCTCGTGTCCCCGGACCTCTCACGCCAGCAGCCCAGCTCCCGTACGTGTCTCCGCCTCGCGCCTCGCCGCCTCGCCAACGCTCGGTAACGTACCCGCACACACACACTTACACTCCACAGCACGCGCGCTTGCATAAGCGCGATGTTTCCGCCTCACCACCAGTTATGAAACTGAAAGTGAGCCAGAGGCCGCCGCCCTGGCCCCGGCAGCCGGGCCTCGCCGGGCGCCGGTGTAGTCCGCACTTGGACCTCTGAGCTCTGAGGCGATCTCGCCGCTGAACGGAATGTAGTGCAATTGAAGTCCGTTGCTTCACCGATGCTGGTGCGGCGCAACCTCGCCGCCCGACATTGAGCGCGTTTCGACACACAATATCGATCTATCGCACGACTGAAAGCGATTTCGATAACATTGAGCCTAGCCGCTTGTGCCCTCCACTTTGACGCTTATTTTATTTGTTATAATTAAAAATTGGACCGTTGTGCCCGTACTGCCAGCTCGCAACTTGCTCGCTGAGTGTTGCTGCCGCACTCGGGATGGCCACAGACCTGATAGTGAGATGTAAACAAACATGGCGCAGGTGGCGCGTGACGTCACGCACGTGGTGCCCGCTCCGCACAGACAGACCGTCCGTCCGTCACGACGCGATAGGTTTCCTCGTACACAAGTGGGTCGCTTGACCATTATGTAACGGACGGCCGAGCGTTCCAATCATTTCATATCATCTTATCTAACATTCGATATGTTACTTTGATAAAATTGGGTTTTACTTTAAAGGAAAGTATGACCGTCGCAGTCAAGGTCACGACATGACCGAACAACCCCACCGCACCCCCTTCTCGTCTCATCCTCGTCCCACTTACCCCTCGTGACAGAACAGAGACCTTCGACAGTAAATCCAGGTATATCTAAAAACTAAATTGAATTATGAGTGCTTGCTGACCAAAACATCCAATTATATGTGGCTCATTGCTTGGTGAGCAGTGTCACTCATTGTATACTTCTGACTCACTCGTGAGCTCTTACGGTTTGCACGTTTCTCATTTGCAACTTCGCATCCAGCGTCCCCGACTAGATTGTTCTCCGGGTCCTCTCCAATCCCCGCCCGTCTCCCACGGGCGCACGCACTCGCCCCCCTGACCTGTTGCCCAACTCGCACTATTGTATGCACCCTACTGCTAGTGTCCTACGTGTTCTAAATATAGTCTATTAAATCGTGAGGCCACATTACACTGTACAGTAATCTATCCTATTAATGGTTACGATCTCTTTTACAACGTTTAAATAACTAAATGTTATAATTTCCTCAATCCATTCTAAAATTATTGAAATTATATTTGAGCCATTGACCGACTCAGCAGCTGCGGTACGGAAGACATCAACGCCCGGCGCACGATTCTCAAGCAAAACTCGGTGTGAATAAGAATAGAATAAGAAAGAAGAGTCTCTGAATTTTTGTTATGTTCAACGTATTGACATAAATGAAACTACAAAACAGTTAGTCAAATGAACATAATCTGGGCATAAAATGAACATAATCTGGACATTTTGTAAGTTTACTTTAAATTCTTCACTAAGCCCTGTATTATTCAATGAATCCGTCAGCGCAATGTTTTGGGTGCGTTACATTGAGAGCTATCGTAAACCATGACTTTTTCCGCCAAAAAGAAAGTCGTTTCCCAGCAATGTTTTTGCGCTGTGAACTACTTAGTTTGACGAACAAAATGCTTGGTTCGCAAAGAACCAATCATTTCACTGGCTGGTTTGGTGGGTTCGCGAAGAACAAAAGTTGTTCACTTTCATGTTCCGAAACATTCGACAAGAGGTTGTGTGTTTATTATGTTGCACCTTGTATAAGTCATAAGTCAAAAGTTACTTGTAGTATATAGTAGTACATACATTTACTGTGTTGAGGTTACGACTGATCGAGATGGGCATTACTCCGCCCAGGACCTTACATGAAAGCCATGGATTGGAGCAGACAGCGATGCCCTTCAGTTGACACACAAGGAAGGGCCAGACAAGTACAGATGTGGATCAGATATGGCTCCGACTATGACGCGCTCGGCGCTCGCAGACAGCCGCGCTAGGTCACGCGGGGTCAACACAAATGTTCTCATTTCGGGGGCAGTTGTCATTGCCAATTATTATTAATCGGACAATAAACGAAGTGGAAACAAGAACAAGGATATCGAGCGCCGCCCGCGACCCGCACCTCGCGACCCGCCGCGTGGCCAGCGCACTAGTCACAGCACTTCATCTCAACTGAACAACGACGACAACGACAACGAGAGATGAAGTCTAATGATGGTGATACTGCACTTGCACTGCTAAAAGAAACTTCTTTTAGCATAAGCATAAAAGTGCAGTAACGATTGCCTTATCCTCGAGTAGTAATCGTTTCTGGGTATAAAAGATACAAGAGAATGCTTTTAGTACATTTACATGTAACATGGTCAGACTGCAATTTTGAAAGATGAAAACGTTTTTCCAAGAAAGCGAGCGTTTCAAAATACTAGATGTTCGGAGTAAGCAACTGAGGAGGCTTCTTAGTTCCCCCAGTGACTGTCGTGACAACGGATGTACTCATTCATCATCATCCTTATCTTTATACGTTACTAGTAGTAACTTCTTAGACAAAATCTATCCGTAGGCTCTACGGTGCCTCCTTCGGAACACTTGTCTCGCCTTATAGCTCCACCTCCTTCGTGTGTACGTATACTCACAGACGGTTCATATTTACCAACGAGCGGCCACTTCACCGCACGGCGCACAATCTTGGTGTATATCACAGGGCTCTCTGTTGATGTTGTGTTACTTGTGTTGTCATCAATCAACATTCATCGCACATATTTGAGTTTCCTATGGAACGGTTTACCTACCGTACTTTAGCCACAGAGTAGCGATTGCATCAATGATTACCGTGAACAGAACAGTATCACAATCACCGCGGAACATGCTCAAGCAACTACAATAATTACAACTCATTTAACTGTTTCACAGTGGAGACCTTTGTGTTGTGTAGGTACTGTACAATATAGTATATATTTCAACTTATTTGTTGTGAGTATATGTGGTGTCATGTACGACTATTGTGTTCGCATATTGTGCGTCACGTAAAGTGGGCCGCTACAAGTTATTACAGAACAGAACACAGAGCCAGCTTGTGAGAGACCACTACGTCATTGAAACGTTGTCTCAATGTGATTGTCACAAACGACAGATATGACTTGCTTTATTGATCCGTTGACGACTCAGCGTTTCTCTGATGTTTTGCACGAAGAGATCTTAAGCAACTCAGGAATCACATATCCTTGACATGTTTAGCCGTCACTGCGCACTTGTCACCATGCTCGCCGATCGGCTACAGTGACCTTGTACTGAGATGGGATGCGCACGCGGGATGCAACTCACGCGCACTCACAGAAGTATTATTTTGGCCGAAACAAAAGAAACCTTGTGGGGAAGCACAGGAAGACAGAAACTTGGATAGAGCGCCTGCAAGCACCTGTAACTGTTCGGTTGGATGCAACCGGTGCACGGTGGTCGGTGTCGCTGTCGTAGCGGCCGACGCTCGGGCCTTCTGCGCGATGCTACTGAATGGCGCGCGTGTGCGCATGCGCGACGACCCCACCGCCCTTGAACTTGCGCATCTCGAGGTATTGTCGCGTACCGTGAGACATGCCCCCCGCCCCGCACCCCGCGCACCGCGCACCGCGCCGCCTCATCTCACACTCACACACACACGCTGCGATGAACACTAGCACATCAAGACAATGTCGCGAACTACTTACTATGTTTCCAATTTAACATCAGTCACGCTAGACAAGCCTAAGGTGCTACATTCGAACAACCTGAATAGATATCCATTATTGGTTATGGCTATAATAAACCGCATCGACGGTAATGTTGCAACTTGTTGGCCAAGAGAACAAATCGATCGCTCGATCAATCTCGTGGATGTCGTGCAGATACAGGTTCAATATGTCACGCTGTGGTGTTGATGTTACTTAGACGCGTGTGTGTGTGATGTGACGCAACGCGCAACACACTTGTTGTGCAACACGCGCCGTGGGAACTCACCGAATTAGGTACATACGAGATTAACATGTGTCAGTAAGCCGGGCAGTGGGCTTGTGACATAATTAGCGAGTGGAGTTTATGGGCCTAGTGTCACAGGTTGAGGAATTATATATAATACAGCAAAGCAACAGTCAGTTTAATTGATGACTTTGACACCACCATATCAGGTTTAACGTGTATCGCGCAATGTAACACGGAACCTCAGTGAAGTGATAGTAGAACAGACCTAACCGAACACATGATCGATGACCCGGACACCGGCAGGCACAGGCAGGCTGGCACAGCTCGCGAGTCGCGTTGCACCATCCCGGCAATGGAGCCACATCGGCTGTTACATAAAGTAACTCGATATGTAATCGATAGTGCGCTCTCGATGGGAGTGAGCGCGTGAGGGCGGGCTGTGTGGTGAGGGGCAGGGGTCGCACGTTACGCAATGCGCTAGCGGTGACGTCACTGCTCCCCTACGCGTTCTTTAGGAGCCTGCAGGTCCAGTATGCAGATGCCGCTGTGGCGCGTGTCGCCCGCACCGTGACGTACTGGCTGTTTACTTTCACGCTCCGTTAACTACTTAACATTCGCGGTGTGTACATACACTCTCAACAAGACGACGTGCTAACTACCTCCGCACACACGATAACACTCGAACGTACTCGCCTAGCTACTTATCCTGATACTATCTAGATATGATAAAACTGCACTTTGAACTTTAAACCAAGGAATGAGCGCGTATACTAAACATGAGTGTAATGAAAATATGAAACGTAATTATGCGAAACTTGTAATTATATTCTCGAAGCTCTGATGACTTCCTTGTCGTAATTATAATGGCGGCACATTTCTCTGTGACTGCGGAGTGTAGCGCTGTGTGCCGCACATTAGCATTTCCTGGCGCACTTCGGAACCACCGCTGCACCGCGCCATTCATTTCAACTCTCATAATGGTCATAAATAAGTAATAACATTTGTAATACTTTAACTGTCCAATTTACAATAACTACCGAGAGACAATAACACTAATTTGGTTCAAGGCTCTCAATTAAGTTTTTGCACTGGTTTTCCATTATTGCGCAAACTGTTAACTTTAAATATCCAAACATTATTTTCTCTCTCGAATTAAACGAAACCAATCTACGAACGTAGAGCACTTATTGATTCGATTAGTTCACGTAGAACTGTAAGAACTCTCCGGTCAGAACCTGGGGATCATAAGAACGATTGCTTGTTATCATCCCCGGGTTCTGTTGAAACATGCTCTGCGGTATCGGCAGTTCAGCACGCGACTTTGACGCACGCACACAATTACTAGCTAAGGTAAGGCTACACTTATTGTACTCATTAATAAACACGATAAGTTAATCACTCACTTGTAAATATAACGAAGGATTCATGTCCAATCACATCAATAGGTTGCCCGGTCAGTACCAACAGCGGCGGTGTAGCTACTGAGATCAATAGCGTGGGTGGACCATCACCGTTAGAGAACAAGTCACCTGCAGAGTCAATCTACACGCGCGGAAGACGTCGAGTCGTGACTCGCGTGACAGCGACGCGATGGCCATTGTCGGGCACAACAATCGTTAGGCCCGTATTAGTTCAAGGCAGTTCACTCGAACATATGCAACAAGCCCTGCTCGGTGGCAGGTGACATTGGGTGCACTCGGCTGACCGATAAAGCATAACGACCGGATCTAGGCACAAGTTGTGAAATTAAGCGCAATTATATTATCAGAGAGAGCCCCGAGTACAACCGCGCCAGTCGAATCAGTTCAAGCGCCGCTTAATAAAAACGACCCGCTTGTTATATCACGGCCGACCGCCGACCGCTGACCGCCGCGCCGCCGCCGCCGAGCTGCTGTCGTTTTGTTCCCTATTATTCAACCAGTTAAACACTCATACAAACATGGCTTTAAATCTTTCACTAAATTGAAATTCAATTGCGGAAGCCCAGACCGCGCGTCATTACTTTTACAAACACGATGATGTCAATAAACGATGTCTTACATAACGTTAATTAATACTTGCTACTGTGTCTGTCGGCACCGAAATCACTACAAATACAATAAATATGTGTTTATTATAACTAAAACTCATAATATTGAACCGGTTCCAATCAGAGCACGAAGTGTGCAGGCTGTATGCAACGCGTGACGCGCCACAGAGCCACAGTACAGCGCTCGCAGTACGACAATTCTAACTTATTTGTTGTGGGCCCAGTGACGAAGCAGTGACCAGCCACATTCATAAATAAAACTCATCATCCTGACACAGATAAATAATTAATGAGGTATTTTACCTCAGAGGCCGCGATTTCATAGCAAGTTTTGCTATTTGGAAATTACGTATTTTTTGCCATTTCCATTGAAATGTGTTTGTCATTTCCTTCGCAATCAATCTATCAAGGAATTAGCTACTTGTACTACATTTCACAATGTTTACTCGACTTAGTCTGTGTGTGTAGTGCTCTTTCCTGAATCATCTTTACCTTTTTGAAGCAGTCTAAGACAGTGGACTTTAAGTCGGCTCGGACTCGGATGTATGGAAGTGAATCTCAGAGCAGTAATGCTCTGTCAGTTGAGCAACTGTATGTGTTGTGTCTGCGGCGTGCGCGTGCGCCACTTTCGCCGGCGGAAGGAGGTCGCGCGCGCGGCGAAAGGAAACGCACACAGACGCGCTGTGTCCGTGCACGGCAGACACAGTGTGCACAGCGACACACACACAGGCAACAGTACGTGTATCAAATAGCCGCATTAAGTTTGCGAACACATCTCATAACACGCGCAATCGCCTCCACTAATGTGTACCCACTACGGTGTATGTGTGTGTGTATGCCATCGTGTTCGTTGGCGGTCAACGTGCCACATTAACATTCGGACCTTTCGCGAACTATTAGGTAACCGCTGTTGTAAGTGCGTCCTACGGCTCGGTAAGGAAACCGGATAACTTTTACTAAGAACAAGACAGTGGTCATTTTATAGAAAAAAAAAAACATTTTCTTCAAAATCCATCCCAAGAGGAATGTTGGGCATTACCTACACACATTTCTATAAATTCTTGTGTCTCGTAATACTCTTGGAACCGATGGTTCACAAAATTAAATAACGTCAGTAATAGCAAATTCGTGTGCCGTCACGTCTGACCATATCTTCCTCCTGCTCCATCGTCCTACTGGTCGTACTAACACGAACTCTTGACTGGTCTACAACATGAGCATGTTACCGTGTTGTGCTCGCCGCTCGTTCAGGCCGCGGCAGTGGGGCAAGCGATGTTTCCTTGGATAACAACACGCATTCCGCTGCACTCAGCTAATTGTTAAACTTACGTTACAGGATCCTCAGTGTTACAGATGAGTTAGCTTGCTATATTAGTACCTACATCGAGTTTTACAGCGCACTAAATACACTAACTCAAGCGCAGCTCTTAGGTATGTATATAGTTATTTTATGAATATTCTTTGATTTGATATTCGTGTGACTATCGCAATAAGTAAGACATGTTATCCTGCCAGTTTCCGTCATACGAGCGTGGTTGTATTGTGCCATGTGCCCTCTGACCTGTAAGGAACGTTAAAGCTAAAAATATCGTAACGTTGACGTTTTTGTCCAACCATGACCGCTGCGACCTTTGCGAGCAAGCCTGCTTAACATAAAGATTAAGACAGAGGTGAAACGCTCCGTAGTTCAGTAGTGTCACTACAGATATAATGGCGGAGGTCACTAATGCTACGCAGCAGCCCTTTTCTTACGCATCGTAACACTGGAGGTGAATGTCGCGACCTCTAGCTCTGGCCACTCATGCTACTACCGATACACTACGTTAATAAAACACAAATTTGATAATAATTATGTTTGCAGATGTTATTACCTGTGAGACTGATAAAACGGGGGACGTATCAATGTTCTTCGCATTGCATGACATGGAACTCGTAAAGAAGTGATAAAAATAAAACTTATTTTGTGTTCGTAAACAGTTAATTTTAGTAGTTTTCCTGAATCAGACGCGGGTATTCTGTCTGTGTGGTTGTCTCCACATAGTTACTCCGTGTCTTGATGTACTGGGTTGAGTGAGTCCTCTGCGCGTCACTGCTCTGTGGCGCGGACGGCGGGCGTGGCAATGTGCACGCGCGGGTCAAGGTCGGCCGCGGAAAAATTACTTGTACTTTCACGCTGAGCGGCACCGACCACCACATCTTTTATTAATAAATGAATCGTCAAATTGGAAACAAGACATGCAAACTGTAATAATTGAATAAGATAACAGAAGCTGTCAAACTTTACTAAATTTATATTTAAATAATGTATCCTTGGCTTCAACCAATAAAGTTCACTTTCAATGGTGATCAACTTGTTGTAGGGAAAGTTACAGTTACTGAGTGTAGTTTAAAGCAAATGAAAGAATGCATTCATTTATTCATCTATATACATATTTTTAACATTTTTAAATATTTCTTAATAAAACAACATAAAAAAACATTTAAAAATATAAAAAAAACAGTAGCCCACCAGCGCTGGGAACAGGGTCCGAGCTGCCGGTGGTCAGGGCTCTTGAGAGAGGAACCTCCTAACGACACTTATTTCATTCATTTATTTATTATTATTATTTATTTATTTATTCACTTATTATTATGCTTGTACTACGTGTAGGTACTGTAGATTAATTTCAAGCGTTTGTTCACAAAGGCTCATTGGCGAAGCGACGTTGTGCGCATCTACGCCGCTCGTAGCTCGTAGCAGACCTACATAATATTCCACTTGGGCACACCTCTACAGTTTCCCACAACGACAGCTCGGCATGCTCTCATATCCCTCGCAACTCACTGGTGTCGATTCTGTTGTGCACAAACTAAACCTAATTAGGCTATTGCTATCTTTTTCTCCATACTAGAACGAGAAAGAGACGGACGTAATTTAGAGCTGTTAAATCTAACTGGAACTAATATTTCCATACAAATGAAGGGAGCAGGTAAAAACATGTCGACTAAAAACACGGTGAAGCGCAAGGCATAAACTAGTTTGTTTTAACTAGTTTAGTTCATAGCTATACCCGTCCTTTTCTCGCACTGCCTTTTAGTAAAAGATAGCAATAGCCTAAATTAAGTTTTGTTTGTGCACAGCAGAATCGACACCACTATCAAACTGATACCTAAACGCTTCAAACGACAACACAAGCGAACATAACTCGTAGCAGCGCTACGGTGCTACGAAAGGTGCTTGTGTTGCGTTGATGTCTTTTACACGGAGAGTTAGGTCGGAGCACAGGTCGGAGGTTTATTACTTCGTAGCAATTCGGTTTTTGTTCAATTATCGTTTAATTTATTTCGTACAAACAGCGTGCGTTTACACAACCGGAAAGTTCAATTATAATTTTGACCTTAATAACAACATTGAATTATAATTTCATAACTTGAGCTGCTCTACGACAACTTGCTACTCCGTAATCTGCGCTGGGTGACTGTTCAATCGATGTAAGCATACTAGTGTATATCGATTGCAAGTTTATGAATACAATGGTGATTATAACTCATTTATTAAAACTAGGTATTCATAATAGATGTCTGCTCATCAGTGTCTGTCAGTGAGGGCTCGAAATACTTTTGATTAATATCTGTTCGATTTCGTAGCTAAATGCTCGCTATAAATAAAATTTACCGCTTTGTTTGCAAACGGCTGTAATTAAACAATTTGGATTTTATTTTTCTGACGCTAGAATTTTTCCTTGAGAACATATTGTTTGTTATTTGTTAGGTTCACTTGTGAGAACCCGGCGGGTGTCGGTGCGCAATGGTAGCACTTCTTGTGCGCTGTGTTCAGGACACACGCATTGTCATGCATGTTGGCAATGTTCACGTTTTTCGTCGCGTCGCTGCCATGTGGGAACGTGCGCGGGGCGCCTGCGGGAAGCCCTCAAACAAAACGACTCGGCAGCTCAAAGACACAGCACGACTTTCGAGTGACCAACAGTATCCGACAAAATGCACTCTTTGCGGAGTTTGAATTTCAACATGTTTAGCTGAACATTTCTGTTAATAACTTTTGCTTTTGATGGAACATTGCAACATTTTGGTCATGCGAGGTTATTCACTTTCAATCTTAAGTTGAAAATCAATTGCAATAAACCAGATGACAGGTACAATATGCAACATGCGGACAAAACAAGGCAGACGCGTGATGCAATGGAGAGAAGAAATGAGCTACAGTCGGGCGCGGGTCACGACGGATGAGCCGTGAGGCTGGAGGACGTAACCGGTGAACTTTAAGCTATGTTGCAGCATCCACTCGGTGCGGTTGTTACGGTGACGTGTCACAGCAACGCGTAAAGTCCCGCTCGTGTTGCCAATGTGAACGAGTGCAACTTTTACCGGCGACCTCGGCGCACCGCTCACTGCACATATTCGCCTTTTTGGAAATAAGGCGATAATAACATGTAGCACTGAAACTGTACCAACGTGGGCGCGAATGCCTCAAGGTCCGGCGCGTGAGGACGCGGTTGAAGGTACGAGGTGAACTGTGCGGCAGTGGAAGCGCGCGGGCGGTGGTGCTGTGATGTGAAACATATCGATCACATTCCCGGCGTATCCGGCGCGCGCCTGCGCAACGCTCGGTGCGCTCGCGCGGACGCTAGCCACACTTGCCACACCGAGTATATTAATAACTTTATGAACCGTTAACACTTCCACAACATATGCACGACATTCACTTCAAATACCTCTTATAATATTTCGCACAGTCGCTTTGATCAGCGTGTAACGAGAACTGCACGTAATCACATCGCAGCCGGCGTGTCCCTCGTACAGTTCAGCGCAAAACTGTGCTGAGATCATAAGCTTAGTCCGCCACTCGTGCAAAGTGCACCCAAGCGTTATTCGTTCAAGACGGTGTCGACGTGGTGTTGGTTCCCGACGCGTCGCGCAGATAGGCCGGCGGCGGCGGCGCGTCGGTTGCGTCATGGCGCTCGCCGATGAGCCGCGGTTCCGTTTAGAAAGTACTGAAACTGTACATACTTATATTTGTATGTAATTGTATCTACTTAGCGTTGCATCACAATCCGACCAGACACATCGCCGTCGAAGCAAAAGGTTAACATTACGTCTACTCTCGGCCACACGCTTTTATAGAAGCTATAGGGGACACTACGGGAGTAGTGTCCCATACCCCCCTATACTGCCCTCATGACAGTGTTGTAATGTTGTTCCTATTGTAAGAGTTGTTCATAATGACGAGTAAAATGACGCTTCAAGAAATATCTAGTTACTTCAATCACAACCTATTTGTAACAGAGGCTGCACATATTCCCCTGATCGTGGGATATGCATAAAAAAATCTCATTGTACCATAACGCGTAGTAGCTCTTAAACTGATGATCTGTTCTGAACGTGTTAGAAGAAAGTCCTACAACGCTGTTAAGAGTACTAACTCTTAATAGCGTTGTAGGACTTTTATCTAACAAGTTGAGTCAGTGATACAATGTCTCAACTTATATTGTCTATAAACGAATCTAGACTCCATCGGCGTAGGTAGGTGCATTGATCCCGGCCAAGCTGCTGACGTCATTCGGCTCGTTTCTGTGTGCATAGAGTGTTCGGTGGGCGTCGTCGAAGGGCGCCCGAGGACGTTAACATTCTCCTGATTTGGGTTTTTTCCTTTATGAGTCACAACCACCACCACCAGCACCAGCAATGCGCGGTGAAAGGGTGTTGTGCAAATATCCCACAGCCGTGCCCCCACCCCCCGCGCCCGCCCGCACCCCTCGCCCCGCAATACTCGCTCTGCTAACGTTTATGGCCGCAACATTAAGTTCAGCAGCCTGCCTGCCATGTAACATGAGATCAGGTTTAACAACAACGCCTGCTATTTCAAAAATACTTCAATACGAGATGTTTTAAAACCGCGCCGGATAACTACTCAATGTAGGACAGCCTGTAATTAGAAGATCAAATTGACTACAAACTCAGCGTATCTGTAATTCTTGCTGTTTATTTCCTTGTTATATAAATAGTTAATGAACAAATTGGTCTCACGTCAATTAATGTTCATGAAAACCTAGTGAAACCCAGTCTTCTGCAACATCGTCCGTAAGAATGTTAGTCCACAGTAAAGCGCTGCGTCACGCATGTTCTACATGTAGCACCTCGGCGGCAGGCGGCAGGTGTGTGCAAGTATCCGCCGCTAATTATATCGCAGTCGTAGTACGTACTCGTAAGCAATGGGCATTGAGCAAAGGTCCCGGTGCACCGTGTTATCGCCGCCGTGGGAAGTTGCCCTCACCGCGTCCGCCCGCGGTAAGACTCCACATCATGATATCAGACCCATCCATCTCGATACTGATCAGTGCGACACGCCACACTCGCTGCACTTATTCAATTGCGACACGATTGAAAGCCTAATGCGAATATAATGCGACGGAATCGAGGACTAGTAATAAACGTCCGTCAATGATGTCCGAGTGCAAAGCCGGACATTTCTGAGTCGAGAGCGCTGAGCCGCGTGGTTGCGAATGCTAGTGCAGCGCACAGCAAGCAACAGCTAGGCATTCCAAGATGAGCGAGAGATGGGCCCGACGGTTGCCAAACCTTGCATCTGTCATTACATCAATAGGAAACGTTAGGCGACGAGCGAAAGTCAGCTCAGGGCCGTGCCGGTGACGACACGCTAAGGTTAAACAATATTCATAATTTAAGGTCACATTAAAATAATATGTTTCTCGCTTGTTGCACATTCACGAGCATAAGGAAGTGTTGTGAGTAATTGTTTTCAACATTATTTTCCGCCAAAACATAATACGTAAAAACCTTTAAATACGAGCGTTAATGCGCTCGCGCTCCCAACTACGTACGCGCTTTAATTAAGTTCAAGACTTCCGCAAACGCGCTGACAGATTGTACAATAACATGGGGATACGTTTCGAGTTCAACTAACACTACTGGATGTCACCCATCTCGCATGCGGCATGCGGCATGCGGCGCGCACGCCATAACTACAGACATACGGCGCGCTCCACGTGACATCGTGCACTGCACTTCCTTCTCCCTTCAGTGGGGCATCCTTCTACAGTACAGTGCAGCAGTGCGGCAGTGCGGCACACACGATCGTCAGCAAGTCGTTTGAAAATTAGGAACTATTCGTATGTTCTCATTCATCTACAGTCTACACAATGCCTTTGCTTTATACTTGTTTACCGATGTAACGTAGAGACATGACACCTTCAGGAGCAGTGAGTCGAGCACGAACTCGGCACCCAAACAATGATAATAATTGCTAAGTATTTGCATTAGAAGTTTTGCTACGAAGATTTCTCTGACTATGCTATTTTTGTATACGGCCGGCGGCGCCCGACGCAGTTTAATATGCCTCAACGCGTATTGCTGGTCATTACCATACGTTAGACGTAACGTGCAAGTTGAGTGTGCACCGTGTGCTCTGTGGTGCCGATGTAGCTCAACGCGGGCGACATCGAGAGTGTCGCGCAATGCTGCGCCCGCACCGCATGCATGCCGCGACACGTGCTCGGCAACGGACCGCAGCACATCACACTACTTAACAACAATATTACGAAAATAACAAACTCGAGCTATCAGATTGTCGCAACTCCTGACACACGCAGATGCCGTAATAACTTCAACGGTGATGGAAACGTTTCGAACGTCGCGCCGAGCGAACAGCGCTCAACACTTAACCTAATTTGATACGCTTAAAAAAAGCACATCGGTGAGTAGTTATAAACTAGCAGTTGGTAAATCAATTCAGTGGAGCGTTATTATTGGTTATTATTTTACAATTAGGGGCGTCAGCGTCGGTGTGCGAACCTTCGCCGTAGAGTCCGAGGTCGCGGCCTCCACTCCACCGATGTTCCCGTCGCTGTGTCCACAGTACAGCACAGTACTGAGTACAGCGAAGTGATCATCACGTATTACTCGACAGGCTAACAATCGATCTTCTGTAGAACTGATTGCCCACAACGGCCCCGTGGTGCCGCCCGGCGCGCGGCGACACGGGTCACACTGCTGTCAACAGCCGAGCATTACGTGCATTACCGCAGTGCACACAAGCACATGACACACGAGGAACATCACCGTTCCCACAGACATGCTCACTATGTGTGACAATAATAAAGTTTACTATCGTAGTAAATTCTTGATCATTGTCATTGTAAACAGTTCTTATGATGCTATCTATTCTAAAGCATCTATCTCAACAGACTATTGTTGCGCAACGTGTCATGGAACAATATAATTTAGGAGCGGATGCATTGACCGCAAGCGTCGGCCACATTGGGCCAACGAGGAAGTACAGTATTATGATCGTTTAGTCGTGATTCGTGAGGATGCGTTCCATGAGCTAGTGTTGCGCCACGTCACCGAGCGCCCATTCGCCCAATTCTTCGGCGCGCGCACAACAATCGTCACTTTCGCAAACGTTACGTGCGGGACGCGGAAGTGGCGGCGATTGTGTACAATGCAGCATTCTTCACAATCAGTGTAATTGTAATGATTACACGTGATGTCGCCGCATCGCTCTGCTATCACTACTGACCGGCACCCGCACGCTTCCGCCACACGTTCTTCGAATCACATGAAACAATGCAAATGTGTCGAGGAATGTGGCGCTAACATCAGCCATGGTGCTACGACCGCTCGCAGGGCAGGAGCTCTCTGTGTCCTCACGAGCTCATGTCAGCGTGTTGCGTGTTACATCACGATCAGCAATGAAGACATCACGTACGATATTATAACTGGCTCCACTAGTTATTGCAATGTTAAGTAATCATTCGAGAGGAAAGAATGCTCAAACTGCGTTGCGTATTATTATGTACGAATAGTCTTGTATGAAAATCTCAGATCACTTGTTATTGGCGTTACCCAACGTGACCGCTCGGATCTGTAGACTCCAACGTAACTCAATTAAAAGGCCGATTAACGGCATCTTCACATTGTATTGTATTACTTTTCGAGGGGATCACAGTACACCATATACAGTGTGAAGGCTGCCATGGGGACGCTGCCGCCCTGGGACGTGGGCTAATGTGAAGCTCCGTGTAGAGTGTGCGAGTCTGCTGTGTCGGCACTCATGTGTCACTGAACGTTCTCACAAGCAGCTCATTCACTAGCTGGCTGGCTGGTCAACGGTCACGGCTGCGTTGCCTCACGCATGTTTACTTTACTTCTATTTACCTTAAATATTAATTAATTACCAACCTCTGTATAAACACAAAAGACTGAAAATAATTAGCGCGGCGCTCGAAAAAACCGCAACATTATTATTACATTTCACGTCTGCATCACTCCACTACAACTGAGGAAGTGGTGCAGTATTTGAAAGTGAAGACCACCTGGACTTTGCGGGTCGAAAGGTTGGAATCGTGCCACAACATTAATTTTAGGTCATTCGTGGTACGAGTTCCAACCCACCATCTAGAGACCTGCATGAAGGAGGACTTTTGTCCGAAGGGTGTCGTATATCGTCGTTTCCGAGGGCGATTACGCGACACCACGCAGCGAAACACGATGCCGACAACGTTGCATGAATAATTATAGTCTCATAAGGTTTAAAATTATGTATTAGTTTATTATTGTTGTTAAATGTATTTTGTGTATTTTATCTATGGGCCTTAGTTGCCTGATAATAAAATTATTATTATTATTATTCGCATTTATTGGACAAAAGTATTTGCTAAGTCAGGATTAGTTAGAATGTTACTTGACCTGAGCTGAGTTATAAATTAAACTAGCTCGGCTGTTGGCATTTTAAATGATATTATTATTTATAGAACGTGGCGCCGTCAACAACACTACAATTAAAGAAAACACTAGTAATACTAGTTCAAAACTTGGAATATTTTTAAACTATAAAATCAATCCTAACATCGATATATTTTTTTTAAACAAACTAAATAGCATAACATCGTTAACGAAATATAACACCATTAATATTGGTTCACAAACCTTAGTTATAGTTGGTACTAATTCGCACTATAGAAATACAATTTGAGGAAAGAATTTGGCAAAGGTTTTTGAAGTAGTGAATTGGCAACATGTGTCAGTGTTTGTACCGATGCGGGGTCGTTAACCAGTCGGTACTAGCCTATTAATCTACATCATGTAGAAAATAAAAAATGTAAAACCGGCCAAGTGCGAGTCGGACTCGCGCACAAAGGGTTCCGTACCATTATCTATACATTAGACAAAACGGCAAAAAAATCACAAGTAACAGTAACAATATAGTTATAAATAACTAAAAACAGAATAAAATTAATATTTAAGGGGGGCTCCCTTAAATATTAATTTTATTCTGTTTTTAGTTATTTGTTGTTATAGCGGCAACAGAAATACATCATCTGTGAAAATTTCAACTGTCTAGCTGTCACAGTTCATGAGATACAGCCTGGTGACAGACAGACGGACAGACAGCGAAGTCTTAGTAATAGGGTTCCGTTTTTACCCTTTGGGTACGGAACCCTAAAAATAATAATGTGCTATGACTAAACTACTGGATAATATTATATTCGATGGATTTTTTGTATGCAGACTGGGGCCGCCATGAGATACACGCAGTTTAAGTTATTGTCGTATGGTCGGCGCCGTCTTATAAATTATTAAGTAACTTATAGGCAGTGGTTTAAATATTGTATAACTCATTACTTTAGCAGCCGCTCTAAGGCAATAGATATTTACTACCTTTAATTGAGGATCTCGGTTCTAAATCAATTCAAAATAATGTGCACCGATACGAGCAGTTGCGATACAAATCGGAGGTAATTGTGGCGAACGCCGAGCGGTGAGCGGCGAGCGGTGAGTGTGGCTACTGGCTAGTGTCAGGGCAAGGATGCCGATAGCGAAGCACGTTGCGACACTCACTGTGGAGACAGCACTCCGTTGTCGCTGTGTTGAACTGCAACACATAATGTCTGGATTATTGCGGGTAATGCTGCACATTAGGTGTAATGGCCGAGTTAGGCGCACGCACGGCGGCGCATGGCAGCTGTGTGGCGACCAGCGACACTCGCCGCGGAGTAGGACGGCTCGCGGCTTGCCCAACGCGAGACGATCACTCGATATATATTACGACTGGCTCTTGTCCGCCGCACAGCGCGCCACCCTCGCCACAGAGCAGCCACGGGACCTAGGTACGTGACAACTGACACCTCACACTCACTACGTTATCACATTTGGATACAAAATAGCTAGAACATCACGAGATCTTTAATGTTTTTAAACGAAATTGACTAGTGGCAAACTTCGTAGCAATCAGCTACGAGCTACGGCGCTACACCGCCCGCGTGCTACGAATACGCTCACGCAACAAACACACACATTATGTAAATGAGCTTAATTCGATGTTGTGCAAAACTACCAGCTTTAGTTTCTGTTTGTTTGTCAATAGAATTAATTATGCAGCGTTTCTTAACAAATTCTTTTCAAAAGAAATATAAGACAGTTACATTAATTAATTTCATAATGTTAATAAAAATGAAAAACCTTGTCATTAATTGAATATTATAAAATCTCACTGGCTCTTGGTGGTAGCTACCTGTAGTTACGTGACAGTTCACTTTGATCCCGACATATGGCGCCACTCGATGTGTAATTGTCGTTTATTATTATTTCACAACAACTAGTGATAACTACTACTAACAGTAAAATTGCTCTCATTTTTTCACAATTAAAACATTATCATTGAGTAGTTAATGTAATATAACGAGCCATTGAAAGTCGCACGTGTTGCGTTGAGTTACATCGGAGACAGTGAGCGCACGCCACACTGCTCCATCACCCAGACAATCGATCAATTATCACCGCTCGATATAATTGCTCGCTCGTGACTCGACCGGTGGGCTGTGAGCGTCTGTTGGTAAACAAACAATGAGCACGTGTCGCGTTATCGCGTAGGTACGGCGGCGCCGCGGCCGGTCGATACACACACACACATGTATCACATATCGCATATCACGACACAACTACACAAATGTTTTAGTAAATAAATCACAAAGTACACAAGTTATATATTTTTATTTAGAAACAACAAGGTAGGTATTTAGCAATATCTTTAAATTATAAAAATAAATATCTAATTTGATCGGCCGTGATCTGACATTCCATTTCTTAAAATTCGACTTGAAACATAAATCTGCAGTTACCAATAGACCTTGAGCTGTTGAGCTCATGAAGACGATACATTCTAATAAGCAATCGAGATAAGCCACCGTCTTTAATGAGAACATAAACTTGATCGAAATTCCATCACATTATGAAAGCACAGCTCTGAGGAAAAAATATCGATCTACATTAAGATCAGATCACCGTGCAACGTGCACCGCGACTTAACGTATTAATATCCGAAAAGGAAACTGACGCAACATCCTCGCTTTAGTGGCAAAAGAAACTGTTACATTTAATGTTTGTTGTTGATCATGTCGTGCCATGTCGTGCTATGTCGTGTCGTGTCGTGCTATCTCGTGTTGCGTCGGGCACACCCGTCAGTTGGTTTGGGCGCGCTGCGCAAGCGTTTGCCTCACAGCAGATAATTTCATTGAACTCGTCCAATCCATTTAGCGTTAAAATGCATCGCCTTGCCTTGCAACACTCGCTGCAACGTTAGACAAACACTGCCAATCAGCGTGACGCCGCATTAGACCAGTACAGTACTAGGGGCTACTACTACGATTCGTAAAATGTTCACAAAGTGGCTAATCATAATAATAACTGCGTCTTTGACCATTCTAAGAATTTTAACGTGATTGATATCATAACCCTATTATGAGTCTGCTAAAGCGGCCATTTGAGAGCCCTGTTCAATAGGAAAGTCGCAACTGTCACTTGTTATTATTGATCATTGATCACGTAGAATACTTTCTTGGTCAATGTTCTTGTTGCACATGAGCTCAAGAGCAGAGAGAGCAGTATCAGCGCAATGTAGGTAGAGGGCAGGTTCGAAGCCGAAGCAGTAGGGAGGCACTTTTCGTTGTGTCAATTACTTCATCACCACCGCTCAGTGACACACTTGGTCCAGTTTTGGTAACTTCACCGTTATCCGCAAGGCTGATAACACGACACAAACCGGAATGGAACTGATTTGCATAATGTGAAGTGTTGATATTGAGCAAGTTTGACCGCGCTTACGAAATATAATTTCATACATTTAAAATTTAAATGTTACCTTACATAGACGTGACCTAATAAACGAAACTACTTCGCGTTGAGAGCGGTGCACGTTGCACCGTGCACAGTGCACACTGACAGTTCACTGCAGCTTGTCGTATAGTGTGTTTGTACGAACCGAACGCTACATACTCGCGTTGGACGTGGAGTTGCGGACACCTGCCCGATATACAAATAAACATGTATTGCATAACAACAACAACAACATTCATTTATTTCCGCAATATGGACCATAGATAAAGAACATAGGGTATAGGAAGGTTAGGTGGGGAAGGAGTATAGTACATGTACTTATACAGGGTGTAAACAGCCGTTCACAGAGGAGTCAACCAAGCATTCTGTACATCGAACTAAGAAACTACTAAGGAACAACTTTTTTTTTGGGGTGAATAATCACGTTTTTACGGTAAAACTCAATGTATGAAACGCATTCAAAACATTGTGCTGATGGGTGCATTGAATAGTAAACGAGTTATGGAGGTACTTATTTAAAGTAAAGTTATGACTTTAAAGCTAGTATTTAATAAGATACTTGTAAAAAAGTGGGAAGTTTTTTTTTTCAAAATTTAACCTTATAAAATAAAATGAAGTATAAATTTAATTTTACGTGATTTTTTCTAAAACTAACTTATTGTTGTTTCGATTTTCGATGATCGAGTTGATGGCTTTCCGCGGTTTATGTACACCATGTCATGTACGTCTGTGAATGTTTGTAGTGCCGTCGCTGCGGAGCGTGGTGTCCCGAATTAGATATACAAATCTAGTCAAGCCTTTTCTGCACCTAATTTTGTGTTATGCCGCAATTTTAAAGCGAGCCCGTACAATGGTGAAAGGTTCCGCTCCTTGCGTGTTCGCCATGTATCTACATATCCTTTCAGGAATACTTGAAGGTCAGCCGCAATATTTCCTTGAGTAAGTGTTATTGACTCGCGCTGCGCCTTATACGTAACGCTATCAATGCTAGGTGACCCACCAGTCTCGCTGCTTGCACAACACCTCGCCAAATATCCGTTTTCCTCGAGTGACTGGTAGTGTGGTGTGAGCCGAGCGACAGGGCGAGTGTATCGGGACACCGCTTGCGACACAACGAGCGAGTCACTGCGACCCAGTCCGGCCGTCTAGCATTCCAGCGCTCATAATCTCATATTATAGAACAAAGTAATTCCAGCCAGCCTGCTTCATGCCTATAAACCGAGCAAAAACAATGTTCGGTTACGTTCGTGGAGTTAATACCATCTCGCAGAGCTCTCGACAAGGTCGCTTGTAATTAAAATTATGATAAATTATAAGCTGTAAGGCGATGCCACCGATGACCAATAATTTTAGATAAATGCACAGATACGTGTAATTATAATTATACGTTCACAAAGTGCTCACCGCGACTGCACGGAGTTGTTTCATCATTACAGTACAGTGTTTTTTTTACAAAATAATAGCACACTTAAAATTAGCTAGTTTGAAGCTCGTTACAAGTTACAATGTATACAACATTACGATACTTAACCGTCATTACTTGAGGCAACAGCTATTAACGATATGCTGCGCAAACAAGCCCCGTTGGTGTGCGGTCGGCCTTACGCGTGACCTCGCCTGCCCGCTCGCCCGCTCGCCCGTTCATGATCCATCGGTTCCCGACGTGCGCATAAGGAACAACTTCGCCTTCACCTCGAACACACGAAACAGTCGGTCGTCGTCGGTGACCGACTAACCGACGTGTTGCAACGCTCATTACCGTCCGCTGTAACGTAATGCTCCGTGAGTTTAGTCTCACTAAGGACGCGCCCTTGCCGCGTCGGCACTTACACACGTACTTCCTGTGTCGAAATTATGATATAATAAAAATAAACAAGAATCATTCCAAGTAGTCGTGAACCTCATCATAAACATGGTCATTAAGTATAAGGTACCTCATAAATTTAATTACATTCGTAAGAGTTCGTTTCAGCATCTCGTGAGGCAATTGTTACGGCGCGCACGCACACGCAGGTACGGGCACACGCTTGCACGCCAACCCGGCGCGTGTACGCCGTGTACAGTAATGTGCGACGGAGTGCAAAACTGCAAACCGCCAACAATATACTCAATGATTCATTTATTTATTATTAACTCATCATCACTATCATTCATTCATCACTAAACGACTGTCGAGCCTGTCTTATTATTATACTCCTTATTATATACTCCTATAAAAAAAAATTGTTGTTCCTGCAACAGGGCTCAAAAAAATAGGGGGTACGTTCAGATGCCAATGTATACGTTTTTACATTAAACTTCCGAGCCAAATTCAAGCACTTAGCCTAAATAAATTAAAATCGTTTATAAAACGGAAGCTGTGCCTGAAAGCCTACTATCATGTTAAACACTATCTCGAATATAAAAAGCTTGGGATTAAGCTGCTCCAATGAAATTTGCTCTGTGAATGTCGAAATTTCGGACTTCGCTTGTTTATTATTATTTCCTTTCTTTTATACACTCTGACATTGAATTTTTTTGACATGTATTTTATTTTATACTTTTTTTTATTATTATTTTATGTGACATTTACTGATTTGACATAAATACTTATTTTATCAAGTATTTTACTTTTTTATTATCATTGAGACATTTAATGATTTTTGTGATCAAAACATTAATTTTGAAAAGAACTTGTTATTAATTTTATTTGATTATTGTGAATGTGGGGACCATGTGGGTCACATTTTTGTTTTTTGTTTGTTTTTTTCCCACAACTGTCTGGCAGTTTGAGTACTATAAGCGACTTTGGTATTGTTCGTCGTTTCGTTGAGCTCCTTGAGTTATAAGTCGAGCTACACGTTAACTGACAAATGCTTGCACTGACTGGACAGGGCCACTCAAATCTGTATAGTTCTTTCTTCAAAAGACCATCTCAGACACTGATCTGCATAGTCCTCATGTGAATTGAGCAAGATTATCTGGACTTCAAGAGAGACTATGACCTCTCAGTTTGTTTCAGCTGTTTCTTCTTAGAGTAGTCAGGTACGAAATCTAGTTTAAAAAAAACGTGAAGAATGACATGTAAAAGTGTTTGTAAATCCTACTTGCAAAATAAACATCATTTATCATTTATTACACGGTTGTTATAGCTACGATGGATATTCACACCTTTATTCAGTTTCCCAACTCATGTACATTGTGTCGATGCTACTCGTATTATTGTTTAGACGAACGCCCGATGAGCTTTCCTAACGACAAAAAATATTGTAAAAAGAAAATATGATATTAAGAACTCTTGTGCATCATGTCACGCATCTAGTAGACGCACAGGGGCCAGCAGTCTCGACAGATAGCGACAATATCGCTAACTTTCGATCGCTAATAACTCACGAAAGAATTCGGTTGCAATAACGATGCTTGCGGGAAATGCAAGTCTCTACAGCCAAGATGCGACTCTCGCAAGTACAAATCATTGCAACCGAATTTATTCATTAGTAATTAGCAATCGAAAGTTAGCGATTTTGTCGTTATCTCTGTCGAGAACTCGAGACTGCAGGGTCAAAGGAATATAAATAACGCAACCTTTAAAACAACTATGACAGTACCTACGAGTGCACGATATTGTAGGGATTAGTGCGTGCACAGCACAGCTCACAGGTGACAGGTGCGCGGTGCGCGGTGCACGGTGGTGCGCAGTGCACGGTGGTGCGCGGCGAGACCACCGCCGCGATCGATTGCTATTCTCACAGAAACGATTGACTAAGAATTCTCTCACGGCGTTTTTTCACCGTATAGCTGGTGATAATAATTATAATTCGCTGTAATTAGTATTATTAACATATATGTATATGAATGTTGTATAAGTTTGTAATGAATGAGTAAGTGGACGTTTAGTCGTCAGATCGCGAGCAGAGGTCGCGGTGCGCCGGCGCAACCTGACGCGCCCTGCATACGCAACTAGGACACACACACACACAAACACACACACACACAACACCGTGCGGGTGTACCGAGTTTCGAGTGCAGCTTGTTCTATTTATTGATATATTACGTATCGGGGTCCGCTGGTCCTAGCTCGTTCTGGTTCTGCTAACACAGACGAAACTTTATGAACTTATTGTCATTGTTTGAAGCTTCTCTGTTAGTAGGATACAAGCGGCGATACAAGCGCCACCCCGGTGGAACTGTGAACTAACCGGCTGTATATCCCGCAGGTCCCAACAGATAGTTTGCAACGGTGAGAACGATCAGGAAGTGTGTGCTAGTCCAGACCAAGTGATACAAGTATGAGGACGTCCGTGTACATATTAGCGCTGTGCGCGCTGGCAGCAGTGCGCGCAGCGCCCGCGCCCGAGCCTGCGCCAGAGGCCGCACCCGCGCCCGCCGCGTTGCCCGACCCCAGCGCCGACGACAGACCCGAGATCATCGAGATTATCGCACCCGCCGCCAGCGCTCAGGTACCTAACACTACTGTCAACAGCCCTGTTCTGAGTGTTCGCCCTGCTCAGTGCTCGTTGAAAACATTAGCATCAGAGGCGCGCTTCACTGCAAGACAAAGAACGTCGTCCTCATTGTGCGTCGGTGCGTGCGAGCATCAAACGATCGGCGTCGCCTCTATGCAGCCCGCAATACCCGTGCACACTTCAATCTTAACTCGGTGTAACGCGAGATACCCGGGGTGAGATGTGAGGGGACGGGTCAGCGTCTTGCGTGACCCTAATCACTTCGATCCATCACTAATATAATTACTTAATTGCATCGCTTTGTTTGTGACAATACCCCTAACATTAATAACAATGAACGATTCGTCTATCTGTAATCACGTAGAGGCTGCGACTTTTCGACACCGATTAGGAGGCCACGGCGACGCATTAAAAGCACGCGATTCTTGCGCAACTTAACGACCTCATCTCATGTCCTTTTATCACTAATTTAGTTATAGTCTCCTAATTTATAGAACTATCTTGTCTTCTAATGTACAATGATGCGTGTTACAGGAGACACTCGCGACGCTCAACCTTGGCGCTCCCGGCTCCGAGCTCAGCGAGAGGAATAAGCGAACCATCGGCATCCTGCGACAGCTGTTCCCATCTCTCACGCAGGTATGATACGCAGGCTCCGATCTAAGCCTTCTGACAAACTTAGGGAAACTAACAACCAGTAGATAGATCCCCTTTACTAACACAGGGACTTGTCTAGCCCCTCGGAGCAGATCCGAGCCAGTCGAGCAGGTGGCGGCAAGTGCCGGCTCCCCGGGAGGCCGGTGCCTAGTGGCGCGGACTGTCGTGTGTTGTGTGGTCGCGGCGGCGACGCTAAGGGCGGTGTATGTTCTAGATAATCGAACAGAAGGTACAGCAAATAACGAGCTTGGTGCTGCAAACGCTCGGGCCCACGGTGCTGCGCCTGTTCCTGGGTGGACGCAACAACGGCGGCAACACCGGCGGTGGCACCGTCGAGCTCGACGACGACGACGACGATGATGACGATGACGACGAGACCTCCAGCACCACAACAACCGCCTCCCCGCGCCCGCTCAGCGCTCCCATCGCCGGCTTGCGGCGCCGACGCGCGCTGTACATCCTGCCGGTATGACGTCACGGACTATGCGCACTCTCAGCCTGCCCGGAGACGGCAGTGCGGGCGCGCGCAGACCGCGCGCCTCCATCGTCATCGTCATCGTCACTCACGCATGGCCACGTCACGTCACACTAACCATCACCCGCCCGTCACCCCCGCCACCTCTCACTCGCCTCTCCTTGCAGAACGCCATCGCGGAGGAGAACCAGCTGCTGTCGGGCGCCGAGTCGCAGCAGGCGGAAGTGCGCGTCGCGTTCGGCGAAGGAGCGCCCGACCAGCAGGTGGCCGCCAGCGACGACCAGCAGACGGCCGCGCAGACCAACGCCGCCAGCATCGACGAGATCACGCTCGACGACGCTGACAACAGCGAAGAAAACAGAAATAAGAGGTGAGTCACTGAGCACGAGCATTCTCAAATTCGTTAGTGCTATTTACTATCATCCTACCTAGAGGCTGTCGAACTTTCACTTTGTTATAGACATTGTAACATGACTGTATCCTAAAAAAAAAAGGTTAAATGATTTCAGAATGTTTTGATTCTGAGTGCCTGACAATGGCAGTATGAATAAATTACCGTGAATAATCGATAAGTTGGAGGCCTTGCTTAACGCAGACGTGGTGGTATTGTGCCGCAGATTGCGTTACTTCGAACAATACTCGGGAGTGAGAGCTGCTATTGTAGGTTTTTGCGATGTGGTTCACACGTTTCGCGGCTCGGCGTACGATGATACGATCATGTAAGTGTTACGCGCGGCGCACATTACTAACGCACCAAATGTTCCAGATTCCTGAGCTTTGGCGGCGGCGCCGGCGGCGGCTCCGGCGGCGGCTCAGGCAACTTCCTCTTCGATATTGTCAGGGTAAGGCTCGAGACAGAGGGCGTCCCTCGTTACACAATATTACTTACCTTGTTTTAAGAACATCGTAACTTTACCTCCATAACATTCACTGTTAACACTTTTATACTATGTCAGTATAACACATAAACAACACGGACTGTAATATTTGCCGTGGACACTCGCACTGGATGAGTGCAGCACGAGGATGGCGTGACAATTGTGCCACAGTAGCGAGTGAGAAGGTTTGTTTTGCAGCGTGCTCCGGAGGCGATGGCCCGCGCGGCCGGCACGGCGTTCCGTCTGTTCGCGGGCACGGATTCGCTAAACGTGGGCCTGACCGCCTCGCACACCGCCACACTGGACCCTAACGACCCACAAGTATACACTACATTCCGCACCACTACATAGACACCACACGCCACTACGTAGACATGTCGCACTACGGCAAACCAGCCAAGCATTCCGCTCCCCCAAGCGCAACAGCAAGCAGTTGTTCACTTGGTACCTGCGGGTCTCGCGAGTGTTGGCCTGGTCCGTCGTAGTGCAACCGACACAGCTCGTAGAACTTAATCTGTCGACGATTGTCCGTCATAGACCACAGTAGTGACCGTTGACTCACGCAACCTCAATCTACCCACGTCCATGAAATACATCCCTCATCCCTCCCTCCCTCTTCCGCCAGTCGCCAGTAAGTTAGTCTGCACGTAGGTGCAGCTAACGTAGTTTTACTGTATTACTAACACGTAGCGCACAGAGACCGAGGAGTGTCATCACGTGGACGAGACTGCTTGTCGTCAGCGTCGCATCACTCCATTGTTGTAGTTAGACCTGTAGACTAACACTGTTGTCAGCTCGAAGCAGGAGTATTGGGGAAGGTGAAGTAGTGTTATTTGCTTTCAGAAGTTTTCTGCAAAATGCGCAGGAGACACGGCTAGTTTGCGTGAGCCACATTATGTACATACGCTGTAGTTACTATAGCGCCACTCGGCAGAGATCACACCGATACTTGCTACCTACATTCGCTCGCTGTTTGTGGACAATGTAGGAAGACGAATATCTTTGTGAATCTGTGGCCGCCCGCGAGTGTGATCGCTGTACTAACGTGTGATTGTGTCGTGTTACAGCTGGTGGCCGGCTCGTCGTCGGGCTCGTCCGGCGGAGACGCGGGCGCTGGTGACGGCGAAGACGCCGGCGCCGCCAAGGGCGACAAC
Organism: Xestia xanthographa; assembly: GCA_905147715.2. Classification (NCBI taxonomy): domain Eukaryota; kingdom Metazoa; phylum Arthropoda; class Insecta; order Lepidoptera; family Noctuidae; genus Xestia; species Xestia xanthographa. The sequence continues at coordinate 269,526 of LR990665.1, forward strand.
CTCACGGAGGGCGTGCCCGGCCCCATCACGAGGCTGTTCATCATCGCCAACCGCGGGATCGCCAACCTGATCCAGGACCTCATTCTACGTATCGCGCAGACCTCAGAGAGAATAGTCAACTTCAAGGCGCGACTGATCACTTCCATCATTTAATGCGCGAGCGTGTAGAACAATATCCTAGTGTAGGTAGGTAGTAGTGTAGAGGCCAGCGGCGCGGGGAGGGATCCGCGTCGCGAGCGCGCGCAGACACGCCGCGTGCGACGTCCGGCACGTGACACGTCGCGCCGGGCGGCGCGGGGCGCGGCGGGGCGCGCGCGGGGCGGCGGCGTGGCGCGGCCCAAGGGCCGTCCGGCGCCGCCGCCGTTCCTGCTCAAGCTTTTTTTATACCGCGATATTCTCGATTCGTTTTTACGTTTGTAAATATGTATTATAGCGGAATTTGTATAAAATAAATAAATAGTTAAATTATTGTCATCTTTTACTTTTACTGTCAACGCCCAGCAATGAAATGATCCGTCGTGTATTGCATTCCGACTTGAAGAATTCAATGCGAAGTTGTATTTTCACTTAAACATAAAATAACACCACGCCTGTTATCTCCGAACAGTTTACCTACCCCTACCTACCTATAACGGCCCTTTTCTATAACTTACAATAAGTTTAACCAATGATATTCTAGTAAACAGATATCTTGTGAGCGCGCAATTGTGAAGACTCGAAAACGGCCCAATTGGGTCATATTGCCTTTAGTCTGCAACACGCATGGCGACGAGCGATATGCTGCTACGAATTTAGATAAAAATTGTAAAAATGCCATCGTGCGTTTTCAGAAAGTGTACCTACCAATTATGATAGGTACCAAAGTAAATAAAACACAAGGGATCTCATACCACATGTAACTACGCAATATACTTCGATTTATAGTACATTACTGCAGAATCCAGTAAGTAAGCCTTCCTGGCCAAGTATGAGTTAACCGGACCGAACCGCAGGTGAGGTCCGGTTATATACGAGGCCAGGATGGCTTTTTTACTGGTTGAGGTTTGTATAATACTTTTCTCAAAAATGAAAGAAAGTTTAACAACAAATTCGTTTAAACACAATAGGCGAGACGACAAAAAAAATCTAATTAGTCCGTCAGATAGATTTCCAAAAAATATTGGACACATATTTTTTCTTTTGTTACGTAAACCAAAATTGACGAAGATATGACGCTTTTAAAATTCTCAATACGTCACGCCTAGGTATAATTTTTAGCTAGTTCTGACGTCACGAGCCCCCACTCCCGAGTTTTGATGCGTTTTATCTTTGTCAATATTCATTGATTTACAAAAACAAAAAATATGTGTCCATTATTTTCCAATATTCTAACTGATGGACTAAATAGATTTGCAATTTCTTGATACTGTCGTCATGCCTATTGTCGCAATTGAATGTGAAATCCCGCCAGTCGTTTTTTTTTAAACAAAGTTTGGCATTAGTTTTGGAAATTGTTCTATTTTTACATTACTTACATGAATGTTTTAGTAAAAAAATGTAAATTATTGTTTTTGAAACTCCATGTTAATTTTAGAATGGAAAGTTTTAATCCAACGTGATTTATAAACTGAAATGACTAAATACAAAATCCCACACTATACTTCTAACACATTACTAAGTACAAAACGCAACGCATACTTTTTCTGCGTCGCGTTAAGTGTCACAGACTATAAAATGGCTGTAATATCTGTATCTCATAAAATGTCATAGCAAAAAGAGAGATAGATATATATTGGGAGCCTTTTCTAAGCAGATCCAAAGAGGATGACCCTGTCCAGTAAGTAAATTACATACTTACTTACTGGACAGTTGGAGATTCCAAATTTAAAATCTTGCTTCTTACTGGACAGTTGTCAATAAGTCTCCGGTAGAGTTCACTTTCTGGATACTTTTTAGAGATGTTATGGCAACATTACATACCATTTTTGAGAAATAAATCATTTTCATTTGTTTTCTTATTATTCTGATAATTGGAGGATAAAAAAAGAAAGAGACGGGAAACACATTTTTGTCATGAGTACGACAAGGACGCGTGCACTCCAGACATAGAACTACACTGTCTCATTTTTCTTATTGGTTTTATCGAGCTATCTCTTTTGTATCATTTTGACTTGTAGTGAAATGTAAAATTAATGAAAAGGTGTGCTGCCGCTGCTGCGTGGAACACTGTTTTCGGTGGTTTTGTAGGTGTATGTGTATAACATATTAATTGTTTAAATATCATTTTGTTTAACTGTTAGATATTATTCCTATGTCTCGTAGCTATCGGTGTTTCTACAAACAAAGTTAGCTTGGAATATTCTATCTGCGTCACCTACCTGTCACTTGATTCATAGAAAAAATAATGAAGGTTTTTTGTGACGTTTTGTTTCTAAACGTCATTATGATATAATTTATATCTATAGGCGCCTACTTGCGTTACGCGCCGCACCGTTCTTCCAATGAAACTCGGTTGCATAATTATTGTCTCATCGCTATATTTCTTCAATCATATTTATGCGTCTAGATATCGAATACAAACAATGGTTTATGTAGCTTTTAAGTGATAACTCTATTAATTGCTGGAAGTCCAGAAAAACTTCGTGTTTCGTTATATCTGACCATAGAGTCAGTAGACCTCTCGTGTCAGCTACTCTACTACCCAAAGAAAATCGCCCTGGGAACCATTGATAATAAATACAGATAACTATGATTCGCCAGGGATAGCAACCTTCCGTTACCTGTTAGTAAGTTATTGAAAATGGCCGTTATATTACACCCACACTCACTTCGCCAGTTACGTTACATATTCTTAATTTTCGTAAGGTTAGAACCTGACCTGAACAACCTGAACTGTACGTTTGTAGTGGAATCGCAACATCAGGTGGGCATAAGTCCAGGCTTCGGGCTTATTGCCACTGAGAAATTCGTGTGACATATATAATGTTCTTACATCCATTCTAAGAGCCAGAATTGCTCATCATGTTAAAAACAGTTGCATTAATTGTCTGTCTCCATCTATTATAATAGTGAATTTCCCAAATGACTTATTTTTTTCTGGTCGGTGAAATTAGTATTTGAAAAAAGCAATATTGTTCTGAATTATTTTTTTTTAGTATTCAATAGGTAGTTATTGGGTTGTGGCAAAAATATAATTTGCCTAGGACTATTACAAAGGTAGAAATAAATACATAAGCCTCTATTTTTTTCAAATCGGTGCTGTCCCTCTACTTTTTTTACAAACAAAAAAGCTTATACACTAATAAAAATAAAGTTATGTATATAACTTATTCTATTTCATAGAATATTAGTTTTGTTAATAATATATAGCATATTTTATTACATAATCAACGATTATTATTACTGAGAGGCACAAACGTTCTTGTCCTGCAAAATGTTCTCATATCGCTGGACAAAAGTAATTTAAACCTAACTTTACATCGACGAGTCCGACTGCGTCCCCACCCCAATTTTATTTCCCTCGTTAGTGCGTGCTAGTACATAGTCAGGACGGACCTGTGTCAAATCGCTGCATATTTCCGCCAATAACGTAAGTACGCCATTTCAGTTGCTCCCGGACAATTATTTTATATTATCGGTGGTTGCATTTTTAGGGTTCCGTACCCAAAGGGTAAAAACGGAACCCTATTACTAAGACTTCGCTGTCTGTCCGTCTGTCTGTCCGTCTGTCCGTCTGTCTGTCCGTCTGTCCGTCTGTCCGTCTGTCTGTCACCAGGCTGTATCTCATGAACCGTGACAGCTAGACAGTTGAAATTTTCACAGATGATGTATTTCTGTTGCCGCTATAACAACAAATACTAAAATATAGTCAATGGTACGGAACCCTTCGTGTGCGAGTCCGACTCACACTTGGCCGGTTTTCTAGTGTAATGAGTAGTTTTATTTTTGTTGTTTGGTTCTTACAGAGGTAGTAAGTGAATCAGCTTCATTGACCATTATTGAATTTATCCTAGATATTATACATATATAATTTTTTTTTTTCCCCAAAAGGTCTGACCACCAGTTTTACCAAGGGGTATCGTATTACCTGGTACTAACGGGGTTGTGGAGGTCAGATAGGCAGTCGCTCCATGTAAAATACTGGTATTCAGCTGCATCCGGTGAAACTGGAAGCCGACCCCAACATAGTTGGGAAAAAGCTAGGCAGATTATGATTATGCATTTTTTCTAATTTTCTAAAAAGTGTGTTATTTCTCACGTTGCTGTTCTCATATCGCTGTAATCGGTGGTCTTTATCGGTGGTCTTTATTACCACCGATTTGATAATTTACATCGAAATGATAAGAAAAAATCAATCGGTGTCTTATATGTAATATCGGTGTTTTGATTCATGATCAACGCACAGTTTTTCACATCGGTGGATTGCTTTATCATATCGGTAGATCATTTTATCATTTCGGTGAGTCGTTATCGGTAGATCCCGTGTCATTTAGTTAAGTATACAAAGAAACAATGGAACATACAAACATACATACATTATATACATAAATAAAAATAAAATAAGTTTATTGCGTAACAATTTGGGTTACATAACATGTCGAGGAGTCTCCATTTAGACATAGAAAATGCCTCTAGTTGAAGGCTCCGCTCATTCCCTTACATCTTATAGATACAAAATAAATAGGCAATTAACAAATAGAGAAAAAAAAAATTAAACAAAGTACGATAAATTGTATAAGCGTGTGTGCGCCCGTGGGTCTGTGTGTGTGCGTGTGTGTGCGTGTATGTGTGTGTGTGTGAGTGTGTGTGTGTGAGAGAGAGACTGAGTGTACATATTGTGTCGAACTAAGCAAATAACATCACTAAGTATATTATTTATTATTAAGTCACACGTTGCAAGAGTAACTCTGTGTCATCATAATTTAAATTGTGTAGCCACATTGCTAGTTTTTTTTTGCATTCATATTCTGTTTTATCATAAATATATATTAGTTTATTAATTGCATTGTATGCGGAGCGTTTTTTATATTGTCTACTGGCAAATTCAGTTTTAGTTGAGAGAACGTTTACTATAAAGTGTTTCTTTCTCTTCTGTAGTATTTTAGGATCATATGGTATCTCTTTGTGCGTTTTGAGGATGATAAGAAGGATGTACAATTTTCTCACTGACAGCAGATTACATAATTTGTAAAGCTTTTCAGTGGAGAATATTCTTCTTTTGAAATACATCACCTTAAGTATCGCTCTCTGAGCGCGTTCTAACTCTAGAAAACTAGATTTCGTTGCTCCACCCCATGCAGTTATGCAGTACATTAAAACGGACTGGACCACATATACATACCTACATACAAACATTCATACATACATACATACCTACATAGGCTGCCAAAATCATTACCACGATACCACTTGGTAGTAGAAGATGTATAAATGTATCATTAGGGGAGGTCTGTATTTGGTAATGGACGTCTATAGGCTGATATGACGATGGTGAGGTGGAGCAATTGAACGCATTAAAGGTTTCTCTAGAAAATAATTTCTAGGTAAAAAAAAATTAAGTACATACAGTACATATTAGTAAATACCAAAATAATAAATAGATAAAAAGAAAACATCATAATAGCTTAATTTTGTTTAAGAATTCCGAGGCCAAAACTAAAAGAGGAGAAGAAAACCGGCCAAGTGCGAGTCGGACTCGCACACGAAGGGTCCCGTACCATTGACTATATTTAGTATTTGTTGTTATAGCGGCAACAGAAATACATCATCTGTGAAAATTTCAACTGTCTAGCTGTCACGGTTCATGAGATACAGCCTGGTGACAGACAGACGGACAGACAGCGAAGTCTTAGTAATAGGGTTCCGTTTTTACCCTTTTGGGTACGGAACCCTAAAAAAGAGAGAAAAAGGTTGCTGGAAAGAATAAGAAAAGCTAAAATCAAAAGCGATCCTGTGTTAAGAGAGGAGCATTTAAGAAAAGATAGAGAACGTTTAGCTGGATCAAAGGCAGCCGGACTTATCCTAACCCGAAGCCAAATGACTGCACATGCACGTCGCATTGCACAAAAAAAAACTGAATCAGTGCCCGTGAATATTATCAGAGGAAAAAAACTAAGGCAAATGTTGCCCGAAACAATCAAACAAGTGTTTCAGTGACCAATGATGTAACAGAATCGCTACCGAAAAATCGAGAAAATAAGCCTGGTATTTTTCAAGAACCGATAAGACCTCATAGCCCACGGCTATTGCGACAGAATTTTAAAGTACCTACAGTAAATATAATAAAAAAAACCGGCCAAGTGCGAGTCGGACTCGCGCACGAAGGGTTCCGTACCAATTATTATAAAAAAATCACGTTTGTTGTATGGGAGCCCCCCTTAAATATTAATTTTATTCTGTTTTTAGTATTTGTTGTTATAGCGGCAACAGAAATACATCATCTGTGAAAATTTAACTGTCTAGCTGTCACGGTTCATGAGATACAGCCTGGTGACAGACAGACGGACAGACGGACAGACGGACAGACAGACGGACAGGCAGCGAAGTCTTAGTAATAGGGTTCCGTTTTTACCCTTTGGGTACGGAACCCTAAAAAAGAAAGTAAATATAATAAAATAGGTACAGGTCTCCCAAAGTGATAATGCGCATAGAAATCTTCGTCACTGTTCGGCAACGGTCGTATTCCCCGAGCGTCGGAAGACGATACATTTTCTTCATGCATAATTTAGTAGAATTATGTGTTTTGTGCTAAAAGAGATAAATATTGATTTATCAGTAACGAAACAGTGCAAGTACGAACTTAGCATCGATAAGACATCGACATCGATAAGGTTGTCATTTTTATCGATCTTGTTAACGAATTTGGAAGTACGTAACACGCGACGGTAAGATTTATCGAGGTACGAATCGAGTCGACAAGGATCGCTTGTCAAATGGCAACACTGAGGACGTCCAAAGACAATACATTTAAGGGTGGGATCTCTGTAGTACAAATATGGTCTGAGATTTTAAAAAAATCCTTTTTTTCATAGATTTTTGGCATTGTAATGCAATGTTTAAGGGTTTATTTGAAAGAAACTACCAGTATTTACCAAAATTTCCAATTATTTTAGTAAAAATACAGAAAATATCCCATCTTCAGGACGTCGTCGTGTTTACCTTTGCCAAAAAAAAGTTTGTCGTTGACAATTTGACAGTTGACAATGACATTACTTTCTTGAGGTTTGAGAAAAAAACTTTGTACCGTAAAATGGGGTGAATAGAAATCGCGGGGTGTATAGAAACAAATCTGAGAACTTGATTATGGTCGTTCTAGTTGCTCTTTATTCTGTTAAAATATCTTTATTCCCACTTTTAATGAACACTGTAACATTTTTCCTTCATTCTGGCAACCCTAAAATTTACGTCAAGTCTATTGACATCGAGAAAAAGGCTGTTGGAGTGAACATAGACCAGTATATACTAAGTCTATGGAAGTGAACCTCTGCGTACAAGTGTTTATTGACTGTGTAAAACTTTAAAAAAAACATCAAGTTCTTCACTGTTATCTCTTTGTCAATTTGCATACTTGGATAGTTAAGTTTCTCATCTATTAGGAATAAAAAGGTGAGTATCAATATTCCATCATTTTGTACTTATTTTTTAGTAAAATCAAGACTTAGTATTTCTTTACTGAATTCGAGGTGAATAGAACCGAGTGGGGGGTGATTAGAAACGCCTTTAGGGTCAATAGAAACGAAGAAAGGGGTGAATAGATATGAGTGAGGGGTTAATAGCAACGAGAAAGAGGTTAATAGAAACATGATTTTCAGGGTTGTCAATCGAGTATTTTTTCATCATGACAGTTTTCATTTAAAAAAATTATTTAAAATGTTTTTCTGTGACACTTTAATTTGAAATTTAGATTTTTTATCTTCAACGGCTTTGGTCAATTTAATTTTGCATTTTCTGGATTTCTGAGATAAATATTTTAGACCGTTTAAGGATTTATTTGCGATTAACCTCATTCCAAAAATGCCCTAATTGTGGGTACATTTGCAAAAAGTCTTATTCTTCAAAATAAGTAGGTACTAGTTAGGTACGTAAGTACAATAAAAGTTGATTTTGACAACCCTAAAGTTTTTTCTCTATTCACCCCTCAGTCGTATCTTTTGACCCCAGTTTCAAGGTAAATAGAAACGACCTACTTTTTCTTTTTTCACAAATAATTCTCAAATTTATGTATAACTAAAGAATAACTATTTGGTAAATTAAAACGAGACTCACAATTCGAAAAATTCTTTGATAACAGCTTTCATACAAAATATGTAAGAAAATCAGTGTAGAAGTTGAAAGTTGTGTCTATTCACCCCATTTTACGGTATTGTGTTTCGAAAATTTAATTTTAATCTAAGATAAATACAGTAACACAGTCATTGGTTCGTCTTTACAATAACAGGAATATTTCACTTTTTAACGTTCTCTCATATCAAGTTTCTTTAGAACATTCAAATCTTGGGACTACTCTCTAGCTAATTAAGTAATAAACAGTCCTAAGTCGAACGAGCAAGCAACGATTCAAGTGCTATATTCAATTCAATCCAACCAACTTTTACAATATTTATCATCATGTTATAGCATTTCACATCACAGTGGCATGTTCACTACTGGTAATTGGTTTCTAACAACATAGTGATTACACTGTTAGCTTTTTCTCAATAAAAAGGCTGCAGGATGTCAATGGTTTGTGTCAATAATCCTATCACGGCTGATGCAATCCGGTCGAAACGTCGGGCAAATATTAAAGGTAAAAATTCGCGAAAATACCCGTTTATATGTTGTGTTTTATAATGTGTTTTGATCGTGAAAGTTTAAAAAAGACAATAATCCTATGTTTACTTTTAGGCGGTGCTGCATGCAACAAAAAGATGTTTTAGTCGATTATATGGTTCAACAGAATGAAAAGTGGGCCAAATTGGCAGAAGAGCTGGCAAACCTTGGCCCAAACAAGACTATGGATCAGTGGTCTACTGTGAGTGATTTGTAGATCTTTAATAACAAACTATTCTTTAATTTTATAATTATCATCATCAGCCTATAATGTTCCCACTGCTGGGACACGGCCTCCTCTCTATGAGAGGGAATGGGCTATAATCCACCACGCGGGCCCAGTGCGGATTGGTAGATGTCACATTGTCTTCGAAGTTTTGGTTCTAGGACATGCCGGTTTCCTCACGATGTTTTCCTTCACCGTTTTGTGAGCAGTGGTGATGAAATAAATTACACAAAGTAATGCCCCTATCTGGGTTCGAACCCACGACTAACTGTTCGTAAGTTGGGGCCGTTACTACTGGGCCACCGCTGCTCACTCTTTTATATCATTTGTTTATAATTTTTTCAACTTTTGTTTCACATGAATTTTTTTGTTTGATCATAATAATGAACACAACATTATAATTGTCACAACATGAATCCCCGAGTAGGTGTCAGAAGTGTTCCCATGTGTAAACTGTGAAGCAAGTCACAGTCGACACTTGGTACTCCTGCTTTTCACCGATGATTATTACATCCCAAGATTGATGGGTGGAGGGAGAGCCCTATCACAATATTTATTAAGGGGATTGAACTCGCAACCTCTGAGTTAGCAGTCCACTACCTGACTGACTGATCACAGAGGCAGTTATAATAATTACTGTGATTAATATTTAAGGTTATAATGCTGTTATTGCTTTTCTTACAGACATGGAGGGATCTCAAATCAAGGGCTAAGAGTGCGAATGCAAAGAGGGCTCGAGCTCAATCCTGGGAATCATGCATTTACATTTAAAAGCCTGCAGTTAATATTGCACACCTTAAACTTTGATTAGCTTGTATGAGTAGCTATAAATTGATTGTGAACATTGTTGTGTACCTAGATATTGGGATGGAATAAATATATCCTCTGAATGAGTTATTAAAATGTTCTGAAACACCTAAATGTACACTTTTGCAATACTTTTTAAATAAATTATTCTAATTCTTATTTAACTTGAAAGAAATATTGGAAGATTTAATTATCGCTTTTCTGTGACTAAAGATTGTTATATAAATAAAAGTCAATATACTTACTGTCAATTGGAAAATAAATAAGTACTCACAAACTGTGTGTTATTCTGTAGTACCCTATCACTTAACTATCATGGGGTTTAGACAAGAGGACCATTGTGCGGGTGTTGACTGTAGTACCCTTTTTATACCCATATGAGGATTTATCGGGATTGTTTGATTGTTTTCATTGTGACTATTGTAACATGGGTGCAATCAACACGACCAAGGCAATCTCGCTTTCCAGTGCTGAAATCCTTCCACGATGGCTCTCCTTTTCCTGGGAACTTCACATAGGTGGGTGTGGAAGAGGTGGCGAACTATTGTCCTCGACACTTCTCGCACAACCTTGCTCATAGTTTTGTGGCCAAGGGCAAGATTGTACTCCTACCCAATGCACCTTTGGTAGCTCCCAATTGCATAAAACCGTACGGCTGTCAAAACCTAAAACAGCAGGTGCTTACCACGATATGGACAAGGAATCCAGTGGATAGTGTCCTCCGTAAATCTACCTCTATCCTTTGTATTAAAATGACTGCCACTTCTCGTTCTCGAGTCACTCGAAAAAGACGAACAAAATTGGGAAGTTCCAGAGGATTCTTCGTGTCTCTGAGACGTCGCCTCCGAATACGCATCACATTGTGATGGTGCTGCCGTTCTTCCTCATCATCAGCAATAACACCATAAGTCCTAAATCCATTAAATTAATGATCGATAAGCTTGTCGTGCTTTTAAAAGGTGTTCGCGACAAGTGTTAAAATAGTGTTTTGAATAGTGTAAAGAAAAAACGTTCGAGAAAGTACGTTACTACAGTGTGTTTTGATTTCGAGTGTTTTCTGTTATTAATAGTTTTAAAAGTAAGTAGGTACAACTTCGCTCGAGAATCGTCTCGTCACGGTTCTCTATTGTATTACCTAACTTTTTTATTCATAATTTATAGTGCCATAACTTTCTTTGTCCTAATCATCATTTGTCCGAATGATAACTTACCCGAATTATATATCACATATTATCACATGCCATAAAATTGAAATCCCTAAATACAATATGCCCTAAACCCGTTTGTCATAAATATTACAATCAATAATATACAAAAGACTAAAAACCGTTTTCAATAATAGTTTTAAATCCTAAATTTAAAAAAATATTCAATGTTTTGATCTTAATAATATTTTTAAAACAAACCGGTATGTTTCCAGATGTTCACAAAAGGGAACAGAACATTGTTATTTTAATTGTGTCTGTAATTACGGGTAACTACAGGTTAAGTATTACTTAGCTTTTGCTATGCTATAACACATTTTTATACAATATTGCTCTTATGAAATTTGTAAGAATTAAAAAGTAGAACCATCATAATCATAATATCGCAAAGAGTTCACAGTTAGAATCTTCTTTTGGCATACATTTCATATCGGTAGTCACTAAAAGGCAGAAAATCAATCAATCAAACAAACATACACCATGCTTGCAGCAAGCATGCAGCAAGCATTCAGCAAGCATGCAGCAAGCATGCAACAAGCTTGCAGCAAGTATGCAACAAGTTTGCAGCAACCATGCAGCATGCAAGCACGCATACAGTATGCAAGCAAGCATGCAGCATGCAAGCGAGCAAGCATGCAGCATGCAAGCGAGCAAGCATGCAGCATGCAAGCGAGCAAGCATGCAGCATGCAAGCGAGCAAGCAACATGCAGCAGGCATGGTTTCTGTCACGGCTCCGGCGCTGCGGGGCTCCGGCGGTCCCACGCGAGCTTATCGTCGCAGTTGTGTTTAACGCTCACCACCGCAGCTTCGGCTTGCTGGCCGTCTTCGCCGGCCAGCCTCAGCAGCGGCGGCGAGTGTTACAACCACCTGCTCCTCAACTCGCGGGCCGCCTCGCCCCTCCGCGCCTACGCGATTTTAAATTACACTCTCGGGGTAGGGCAGACAAGACTGCGTGGGGTCGGATTTACAGCAATTCGTTTCTGTCACTAAAACCTAATTTTTAGCAAATGTTTTAGGACCAAAAATTTCATTATACTTATATTAACATTCGGAATAATACACATTATATAATAACATACTTAGGACATTTGACTTTATGGCATGTAAAATTAGAAGATTCAATTATTATAGTATTCGATATTATGACAGAACAGTTTTAGAAATAAAGATAATTATGTAAAACAAAATTTAGGGATTTTGAACATTATGGTTACTGAAGTTTATAGCAAACATTTTATGGATAATGATTTTCGGACAAAAGTTTTTAGGAGAATTAAGGGAGTACCCTCGTCACAGGTGCGCGTACGCAGTTCAGTTTTTCATTTAATTCGTGTAGTATTGTACGCTTGTAGTGTTTTACCATAGTCAAATATTGTTTCATTTCTTCTCAACCTACAGTGATAGTGCAGTGTTCTTCAAACCCACCTCTCCGTTCCACGAAGCTAACTTTATACCCGGAACCTTCGGTACAGGGCGGTTAGTGGCTCATTTTGGCCCCGTTATAGTATAGATTCCCAAATACGAGTCCACCCGTCTGGTACAAAAGGTGTCGATAAATTACGGAGCTCGACAACGTAAATTGTCGATCTCAACTGTCAAAATGTCGTTTCGTACTTGCATTTTCGATAAAATCGTTAAAATTTTAGAGTATAATACCGATCGTTAAAATAGTAGTTACGTACTTGCGACATCGATTCGATTCGACATGAACTCATTTTATCGAGATTAGCTGTCAGATTTATCGAATCGATTCCTACGTACTTGCACTCTGATTCGATAATTCGATGTAAGTAAATAGCGAGGAAAACGACACGATTGCGAATATGCTACAATCCTTGTTGAATTGATTTACTTCTTCATACTGAAGCTGGTGTAATGATGGAAGAAAAGAAGAAAAAATGGTTTTCAAACACAGGTTTACATTAAAATCGAATCATTAAAATCTCAGTTCAAAAGTATTTACAGCACTGATCATTCCAGAATAATATTACAATTACAAAAATATTAAAAAACGTGAAAAATGTTAGTATATTTACCTATTTTACAAAATAAACTATTTCAATTTGAGTAAGATAATTAAAGTTGAAATTAAATTCACCTTTGAAAACAAAACCAAGAAGGGTGTGTAATAGCAGCTCTATATTATAATTCCACACAGAGAGAACACGTGCAGTCACCACCAATATATAAAGACGACTGACGGTGACGGACCTTTGACTGACCGGCGACAGCCGCCAACCGCCCGAATTGTTTTCAATTGTTTCACATGTTAAGACATATGACATTGACTCCTGTTTCTTTCGAACAAGGTACAAAATGCAAGTGCATTGTTTAGGGCTCTCTCCGATTCAATGATTCGGGTGTTTCCGGGAATACGACAATTGGCGAAGATTTGCATGCGCATTATTAATTTGGGAGTACTGTACATAATTTCAAAAAATATGTTTTAATTGGATTCCTAAGAACTCAGTTCTCTTTGGATGTGATCTACTTACATAAGACCTGTAGTGTATGCGCAGACGCATTGGCGTGGCAGTCGACTTACCGGCCGTAGGCGAGTGCGCACGTGTTCTGGTTTTCGCATACAAGATATCCTGGTCAGTGTTTCCTGAGTAGCAAGGTGTGTTTTATTGGCTCCCGAGACATTACAAGTGGCGACGAGTATAAAAGTGAGTAGATTTTAGACAAAAAAAAAATGAAGGAACGAATATAATAATTATTGTTTACTGCGCAACAGTTGTTTGCGGGTAGCTTCATTCCAAATAGTCTATTTGAAATTTTGGTATAGCAAAGAATAGCATATAAATATAAGTTAAAGCAAAGGAAGATTCATTTTACAATGAGTTATACCTAAATCAAAATCACTTATGAATTATTATGATAGAACCGAGTCAATACTTAAGCTATTGTTACTAATAAACCAATGATATTATAAAGAAGATACGCCATGTTCATACTGAATGGCGTTCAGATATCGTTGCGAGTAATTTAAAACTACGACAGCGATAGATAATACGGAACGTATAAGATAGAAAGAGATAGCTAGCTATAAAAGTGCAACAATTGTGTCACTTTGTCCTCAACAATTTGTGCGTGCTAGTGCGATATCTACCTCTTTTTACTATATAATATCATTGTAATAAACAGATTCATGCCACTATCCTTCATTGCTAAAATGCCAAGGGCCATGCATCGTATCAGATGGAAAGAAAATAAGGCCACGCAAAACTATGGTTACCTTCATGGATTTTACAAAAGTATATATTGTGCACGTATCAATGATATTCTAACAAACAGATATGTTATACACCTACAAAACCACCGAAAAAAGTGTGCCGCGGGGGAGAGCCAGCTCACATACACGCAGTGACGCAGAATAAAGGAAAAACAGGCCAATTGACACGTTTTCGAGTCTTCACGATTGCGCGCTCATAACATATCTGTTTAATTAAATATCATTGGCACGTATTAATAATAAAATATCGCTGGACATTACACGCGGCGCCATCTGGTTCCACACTGGGCGGCGAGGCTTGTGTCGTAGACGCCAGATGGTTGATATGCTGCATGGATAATTTTTGTTTGTGGATGCATACTTATTGTACAGTGTCGACCAAAAGTCCAGTGGCAATCTCACTAAGCAATAGCTTGACGTTTAGTTTGACTCAAGAAAATAGACATCAGCCACACTCAGAGTCGTTCATTAAATTAGTCATAATGAATACTTAACTAATTATCATTAAATCCGTTAATCAATGCTACATCCCAGAGACATAATTTAAGGGTTCATTAGCTAATGACAGATTTAAGTATACGTAGGGCGAAGCATCCTAGAATTATCTTATCGATTGCATATCGATAAAGCCTTGGTGTAGCCACATTTAAAAGTGTTGATATTAAATCACATTTAAGTTTATTTATAAACGTTGAAAATTATTATTCATAGTAATATAATGGATAATCAGTTCTTTAACTGTAAGTTTTTACTAAATTGCAAAGGGGAACAGCTATTTTCATTGAAATAAAATAAAGCAATGAGGGATTTTCTTTTTAGCTCTTCCCTAGTCGCTGGATAGATGGCGCTAGGAGTAAGTATGATAATGCAAGGAGCGGAACCTAAAAAAACTGATTTTAACAAAGCGCGAGAAATGTTGGTTATATTCGGAAGGTTAAGCAAATGATAGTGCCAGTAAACGAGAGTATGTGACGTGACCCAATGTTTTTTTTTTTAAGCGTTTTGGCTTTGGCATAGTAAGTTCAACGCCATCTATAGAGTTCTTGGAAACTAAGTTTTTTTTTAAAACCTCAAAAGGAAAACCTCTC
This sequence comes from Xestia xanthographa, assembly GCA_905147715.2. Classification (NCBI taxonomy): domain Eukaryota; kingdom Metazoa; phylum Arthropoda; class Insecta; order Lepidoptera; family Noctuidae; genus Xestia; species Xestia xanthographa. The sequence continues at coordinate 284,875 of LR990665.1, forward strand.
ATTGCGATCTTTTTTCTATGGCATCACTGCTGTTAACTGTCAATGTCAAGTAGGTAGTATTTACCGAGCGGGAAAGTTTGTGTTGTGAATTTTAATTTCATCTGTATTCATTTACGTTATGGTAAGTTTATAAGCATTTTCAGTGAAAATGGTATATCAATAAAATTCATCGACACACCTTGTGTATTCGAAGAACTTCTGTTCATATTTCTGTTTCAATTAATTCTATGATAGGTAAGTATCTGTTAACCCAGGCAGGGTTTTGTAGCGAAGTACCGTAATTCTATTGCTAACATTATTTCCGGTGCAAATGGTAATCCACGTTTCGTTGGTTTCCTGAGGTCGGATGCCACCAACGGCAATATGACACTTTTTACCTATCATAGAATTAATTGAAACAGAAATATGAACAGAAGTTCTTCGAATACACAAGGTGTGTCGATGAATTTTATTGATATACCATTTTCACTGAAAATGCTTATAAACTTACCATAACGTAAATGAATACAGATGAAATTAAAATTCACAACACAAACTTTCCCGCTCGGTAAATACTACCTACTTGACATTGACAGTTAACAGCAGTGATGCCATAGAAAAAAGATTGCAATGAGAGGTTTTCCTTTTGAGGTTTTAAAAAAAAACTTAGTTTCCAAGAACTCTATAGATGGCGTTGAACTTACTATGCCAAAGCCAAAACGCTTAAAAAAAAAAAACATTGTGTCACGTCACATACTCTCGTTTACTGGCACTATCATTTGCTTAACCTTCCGAATATAACCAACATTTCTCGCGCTTTGTTAAAATCAGTTTTTTTAGGTTCCGTTCCTTGCATTATCATACTTACTCCTAGCGCCATCTATCCAGCGACTAGGGAAGAGCTAAAAAGAAAATCCCTCATTGCTTTATTTTATTTCAATGAAAATAGCTGTTCCCCTTTGCAATTTAGTAAAAACTTACAGTTAAAAAACTGATTATCCATTATATTACTATGAATAATAATTTTCAACGTTTATAAATAAACTTAAATGTGATTTAATATCAACACTTTTAAATGTGGCTACACCAAGGCTTTATCGATATGCAATCGATAAGATAATTCTAGGATGCTTCGCCCTACGTATACTTAAATCTGTCATTAGCTAATGAACCCTTAAATTATGTCTCTGGGATGTAGCATTGATTAACGGATTTAATGATAATTAGTTAAGTATTCATTATGACTAATTTAATGAACGACTCTGAGTGTGGCTGTGAGTGTGGGTGATTTGTCGTCTACAAGTAATTGTAGTTCAAAATTTCAACAAGGAAACATAAGTCAAGATAGCCTAGCGGTTAGGCGCGTGCAGATCTATGAATGAATCAGTAAGCCGTGTGTTCAAATCTCACATTGTTACTTTTAGACTTTTTGTAAGTATTTACTCAATTGGAAGTAATGGAACAGAAATATTATATTCTTTATCTTGTTCGCTTTGTTCACACATTCTGTGAAGTTGAAAGGTAGATCATAGAAAAATAAGTAAGGAGTTTAGATTTATGTGAGGTAGACATAAGATTTATAAATATTTAACTTGACCGGAATGAATGTTTTCGTTTGGTTGAAGTTGTTGGTTAGTGACGTGTGGTTATTGTTGTTGCAAAATGCAGGCAAATATTAATATTGAGGCGAGGGCGACTATTATCGCGCTGCATAAAAGTGGTCTTAATAGAACACAAATATCTAAAGAAACCGGACTTTGTGAGTACTTTATTTAGGAATAATATTGTAACTTAAACTTTTATTAGAAATTAAAATCTAATATCATTGTTAATTTATTTGGTGACCTATGGACTAATTAATTGTTTTTTATTGTAACTTAAACTTTTATTAGAAATTCAAACCTAATGTTATTGTTAATTTCTTTGGTGACCTAAGGATTAATTAATTGTTTTTTAAATCCATCATGAGGCCTAAAAAATAAATAATTAGTGTTTATTATTGGATTTATAAATGAAGAGTGAGTGATCACTTTAGTATATTGTTCTACAGGTGCCTAACATTTTTTTTGTTCTAGAGGCATATTGTAAGTCGTTGGATAAAAAGGTACTTATAATAATATAATAATAATAATAAAACCTTTATTTTCGGGCAACTTTGGCCCATAGACCTTACAGACTAACATACATGTGATAAAATACAAACTGTGTTAGTATAAAGGACCTTAAAACTATGTTAGTATCACTTCACTTGTGCACTATGTCACCGTGCGTTCATGTGGCACTTGCCCGTGGAAGCGACGGAACACCACTCCCTGCGGCCAAAAGTCCTCCTCCAAAACGAGGTGCAGATAACACGTTGGCACTCGCACCACGAACGCCTTAAAGTTGACGTAGCGGCGCGACTCCAACAGCTGCACTCTCGCCACGTACTTGGTCTTCTGACGCACGTACTCCACGATGTTCTCCGCTGTAGTGGTGTAGTGTAGGCGGGAGATGTACACCGGTGTGTTCAGTTTCGCGGCACGAATAGGCACGTTGGGCTCCGATGGAGCCGTGCCGCAGCGGTTCTTGTTCGTACGTTGGCGGCGCTTCCTCCTCACCACCGTCACGAAACCATCATCAGCCCGAATCGGTACCTTTTTAGGTACTAGCTTCCCAGCGGGAGTAGTTATGCCTGCGACTACGCTAGTGAAATCTCCAGGAACATGTCGAGACTTTGCAGGTGCTGCAGAAACAGGGAGCGCGTCGTACGGCCTTGTGGCGGCGGGTACAGGTGCCGGCGGGACGGGAGCGGGGCAGTGGGGCGCAAGAGGAGCGCATTCTGCTGACTCAGCTTTCTTCGGTGACGACGGCGACAAAACTGCTGACGCAAAACTAGCCGACGATACATCGAGGCCAGCTCCGCGACGCAGTTTACGTTCGATGCACCCGACGGTGACCCAGATACCGTTGCCTTTTGACGCCACTCATTAAGTTCGTTGCGTAATTCGGCCACGGCATTTTGGGAAGCATCTAACTTCTTCTGCACATCCACTAGACTTGCCTTCAGAAGGATGATGTCCTTCAACAGGCTAGTAACATCGACGTGGTCGAATGTGACGGGAGGGAGCTTTTGTAAGTCCTTCGCCACGAACGTCGGCACGTCGTCAGGGTCGGTCACTTTTAGCAGCGTGATGATGTCCTGAATACTTTTCTTAGTCCCGTCACGCCGGCGGGACACCATCTGGTCTCTTGTTGAGCAACTGATACAGCAGCAGCTTGGCAGCTGCGACGTCGTCCTCACTGAAGTTCGTAGCGCAGATTTGGACTGCGGACACCTCGTCCATCACATCCAACTTCTGCTGCAGGAACGCCAGTAGCTCATTCGCCACAAGTGGTTGAACCATGGCGATTAAATTTACGAGTGACGGCTTGCGCCGCCGCGATGACGAACGACAGTTAATACGCGTCAGCAACACGTCTGCATCGAAACGCAGCTACTGCAAGACTCCACACTCCACTCCACCCACCAACACACCACCCACTCCACTTATGAGGAAGTGGGGAGCCTTGCTAGTCGACAACGAAGTGGAAGGCCGTCGCTTATTAGCGAAGCGCAGCGACGCCATAATAATATGGTAGGCCAGTATGAAACAAATGGTTTCACGCCTACGAGACATTTTATATACAGAATTACATATTTGAATTGTTAACAACCGTTAACAACACACTGCATGGAGGCGTGGGAAAATTTAAGAGGAAGGAACCGGAATATGTCAAAATATTGTGGGGTCCAGGCGCAAACGTCTACTTGACTGCATCGAAATACAAAATATCAATCCTAGTGTTTTAATTTGAATTAGACGTGTAACAAAATATTATTTAGTTGTTAATGTTTATTTGTTTACTTATCAGTATGTAATGATCTTAAATTGAGGTTTAGTTTCAATCTTCTTTTCTTCAAGAAAATGAACACTTAAACTATAACCTCAATGCGAGTTACATATTGTGACGTCACATAAAAAAAATATGTTCCTATAGTCTAAATCAGTGTTTCTCAACCTTTTTCATGACACGACCCCCCATAGTATGAAAACATATTAGCGACCCCCTACCCTTTGCTTTTTTTTCATTTATTTTAATATTTGTAACATAATAAAATAAATGAAAAAAAAGCAAAGGGTAGGGGGGCCGCCAATATAAATATAAAATAGGTGTAGGACGTCAGCGCCCTCTGAGAGCGAAGTGTAGTGTATGCGTGCGCCCGGTGTAGAAAGGGTATAAGCAGACCGCTAGGTACACGTTATACATCCACGCCTTCAGCGGATCACGCCCGTCCGGCACAATTATTGTGATAAAGAAAATCAATCTGCGTGACTGTACTTTCTCATGAATTCAGATAAAATGCGGACGTGTGTCCAGTTGGCGTAAACATAAAAGTGATTTCATTTAAGTTTCACTATGTGGACACGCGTAAAAATTTTGGCGTGTCCAGATGACGAAATAATAAGTGATACTAATTGTGAGTTTCACCAACTGGACACACGCGTGTCCAGTCTTTCGTGTCCAGTTGGTGAATAATCCTAGCAAATGTACGTGTTGCATTTATGTTTACTTTTACTATTTTATTAAGAATAACAATCACTTCACAATATTTAAATTAGGTACCAGTAGGTACGTAGCTATTTTTATACTTGCACAATGTATATTATGAGAATCATAGTAGTTATATTAAAGGTACACAAGGCCAGGCCGATTAAATAAGTAAAATGTTAAAGGACTGTATTTGGTTAAGTCCATGCAATAAGTTGTTGAGTTGTTGTAAGTACAACAATATAATAGGGCTATCCAGTTACTGATTTTCAGTAAAAAGCCACGCAAAAATAATAGGGCTATGCAGTTGTAACACTGTTACTGATTTTCAGTAAAAAACCGCGCAAAAATAATAGGGCTATGCAGTTGTAACACTGTTACTGATTTTCAGTAAAAAGCCACGCAAAAATAATAGGGCTATGCAGTTTGTAATACTGTTACTGATTTTCAGTAAAAAGCCACGCAAAAATAAGAGTCAATTTGTTCCATTGCAGGCAGCCCCAAAATGACTCATGCATCATCCACACTTTTCAACTTAGACCATTTAGAATGCGAAGGCGATCCGACATCTGTCGGCACTCGATAGGGGAAATGGACACACCTGTTAAGAAACGAGCTACTCTGCTTTTTAGGGTTCCGTACCCAAAGGGTAAAAACGGAACCCTATTACTAAGACTTCGCTGTCTGTCCGTCTGTCCGTCCGTCTGTCCGCCTGTCCGTCGTGTCTGTCACCAGGCTGTATCTCATGAACCGTGACAGCTAGACAGTTGAAATTTTCACAGATGATGTATTTCTGTTGCCGCTATAACAACAAATACTAAATATAGTCAAACTCAAACTCAAACTCAAAACTCAAACTCAAAGCATTTATTTCAATTAGACCATTACGGCACTTTTGAAAGTCAAAAATACAAAAAAGAAAATCAAAGCTACAGTCCCAGTCACAAGGCATAATAACTTGAGAAAGTACTGTAGTTGCCCATTCCCTAGCGTAGATCTCTATGGAGAAGAATGGGCAAGAAACTCCATGGACACTCTTTTAAAATCAAAATATTGTTACAAAATCTTGGTTACATCATTAATTTTGAGATTATACATAAATGTGAGAACGATGTAGAAAGACGTGCACACTAAGAGCATCCAGAGTGAAAGATTAGATTAAAAATGTATGAATAAAGTAATTAAAATGAACCTTGGCAGCTAAGAGATGACCAGTCCCAACTGACAGCGCCCGTTCACAGACATGACGCATGTACAGGCGCCATTCAACTCAACCATATTGAAGGGAACTAAATGACCCGACACACCCGCCACCATCAGCGAGACATTTAAGTGAGCATGACATTCTCTCAGTCACCAAGGCATATTCAAGTCAATGAAAGATTACATTTCAAACAGTACCCCATGAAAGATGAATCCACTTTAGCAAGCCTGAAACCTGGCTGAACTAGTTGGTCCCTATTTCTAGTGTTATAGTGGTGTCTGTCCCCTCTCTTACTGAATAAATTCCGATTTTTTCTAACGTACATGATGTTTTCATAGATGTATTGACAAGGTACTGTCATGATATTAATTTCCTTAAACAGTTCTCTTAGAGAATCGCGTCTACGTAATTCATAAATGGCTCTGATGGCTCTTTTCTGCAGAATAAATATAGACTCGATGTCTGCAGCCCGTCCCCATAGTAAAATACCGTATGACATAATACTATGAAAATAACTAAAATAGACCAGCCTCGCGGTATCAACATCAGTAAATTGACGGATTTGTCTAACAGCATATGCTGCTGAGCTTAGCCGTCCTGCAAGAGATGTTAGATGAGGACCCCATTGTAACCTTGAGTCGAGCGTGATTCCCAAGAAAACCGTTTTATCGACAAATTCTAGTTTCTCTTGATTCAATATTATGTCACAATCACTACTTTTGACATTTGGTAGAGCAAATCTAATGCATTTAGTTTTTTTCCCATTTAGTACTAAATTATTAGCGGTAAACCAATCGTGGACCTGCAGTAGGGCGTTATTTACGTCATCAAGATTAGTGGCACGTCTGTTTATTTTAAATATTAAAGAAGTATCGTCAGCAAACAACACCATATGCGGATGGTTGTTAAATAGATGGGGTAGGTCATTAATATATACTAAAAAGAGGAAGGGACCCAATATCGAACCCTGTGGTACACCCATTTTTACTTTTAAACCCATTGAGTTGACTCCATTTATTTGTACCTGCTGCTGTCTATCATTCAAATACGATTTTATTAAACTGAGCGCAAGTTTACATAAACCGTAATGCTGAAGTTTGAAGATCAGGGTTTCGTGATTTACGCAATCAAATGCCTTCGAAAGGTCACAAAAGATTCCTATGGCATCTTGTGCCCCCTCCCACGCAGTAAATATGTGTTTTAATAAAGTGACACCGGCGTCAGTTGTACAACGTCCTTTGGTGAAACCATACTGTTGCTCGTGTAATATTTTATTAGTGTTAAAATGGTTAAGCATTTGATTGAGCATTATCTTTTCAAACACCTTGCTGAAAACCGGCAACACGGATACGGGCCTATAGTTATTGGTGTCTTTACTGTCCCCGGATTTAAAAAGCGGTATTACCTTACTGAATTTCATTAGATCCGGGAAGACCCCTTGATCCACGCACAAGTTAAATATTGAGGCTAAATACGGCGCTACAGTCTCAATAATTGAGGTACAAGCTTTGATAGACATACCCCATAGATCTTCCGTTAATTTGATCTTGATTTGCTTAAAACCTTTTATGACTGTTATGGGGTTTATATGCTGAAATTTAAATTCATTTGGACAGGCTGAAACGTTCGCTTTCAATAAATCAATAGAGAGCAAGGGAGAGGAATTTAAGTCAATGGTACGGAACCCTTCGTGTGCGAGTCCGACTCGCACTTGGCCGGTTTTTTTTTTTTTAAATTCTTATTTTGATTTTGTTGTGTACACTTGCGGCTTAAGCCAAATAAATATGTTTTCTTTCTTTTTCTTTCTTTTACTCTTCTCCATGTTGGGGGAATAGCACATCAAGAAGTGTATTATAACCTACCTGGAGCTCATGCTGAAGAAGGAGAAGGTGTCGATGTTTATACAATAGCTCTCAATAAATTGAACTGTTACTTTGCTCCGAAACAAAGTCGAATTTACAAAAGGTACCTTTTTCGACTCACAAAACAGGAGGAAGAAGAACAATTTGAACGATTTTTATTAAGGTTGAGAAACCAAGCCGAAAAATGTCAATTCCGTAATAAAGAAGAGCAAATTATCGATCAAACACGGAAACGTGTCGATTAGTCGTGCATTAGAAGTTGTAGCCAGACAATTAGAACAATTTAAAACTGTAAATAGAAATGATGCGAACAATTATAACAAAGCAGAAATAAATAAAATAGATAACAAGAAAAAAATTAACAAACCGTTTCGACATCAATCTCCGAACACAAAATGTAGTAGATGTGGTAGCTACACCCATGAATCTGATGACACAAAATGCCCAGCAAAAGACAAAAGATGTTTGAAATGTGGATTCATCGGTCATTTCCAAGAACATTGCAGGACTCGGCAGAAAAGAAAACTTTCAAACAGGACAGACAACAGGACAAACAACAGAACTGTAACTAAAAAACCAAGACTAGAAACAAAAAAGGCTACCAATCAATCTGAAATCGACTACATTTTCCACCTGGATGAAAACGAAACTATAAAATGCAATATTGGGGGAGCCACCGTTGACATGTTAATAGATTCTGCAAGTAAATGCAACATTATTACCGACAAAACATGGCAATTTCTAAAAGACAATGGTGTGAAAGTTTTTAACCAGATGCGCAAACCTAATAAAACACTTATGTCCTATGGCAGTAAAAAACCTCTGGATATTTTAGGCTCGTTTGACGCAGACATTTTAGTCATCAAAAATAAAAGTGTAAATTGAACTGCTTATGTCATCAGGAACGGCACACGCGATTTGTTAGGCAAGGAGACCGCGTTTCACTTAGGTGTGCTTAAAATTGGCCTCCAAATTAATGCAGTAAACAATGAGACATTATTAGAGAAAGCGTTTCCGAAGTTCAAAGGAGTGACTGTTCAGATCCCAATAGACCAAACAGTAAAACCAGTCATCGAACCATATAGAAGAGTTCCCATTCCTTTAGAAGAAAAGGTTGCCAGAAAATTAAAAGAACTGAAGGATGCGGATATTATCGAGGAAGCAAATGGACCCTCACCGTGGGTACCTATCACCAATGGTTCCCGTTCTTAAAGAAGGTCAAGAAGAGGTACGTATTTGTATAGATATGAGAAGAGCTAACGAATCAATTATAAGAGAAAATCACCCACTTCCAACAATGAATGAATTGCTACCTAATTTTCGTCCGGCAAAATATTTTTCAAAACTCGATATAAAAAATGCCTTTCATCAACTTGAAATTCATGAAGATTGTAGGTACATTACTACATTCAGTAATAGCAAAGGCTTGTACAGGTATAAAAGGTTAATTTGTACATGGTGCCACAGAACAAGAACATGACGAAAGGTTAAGTAAGGTGTTGCAAGTTTTGAAGGAAAATAACGTTCTATTAAATGAAAACCAATTTTAATCTATACTAATATTATAAAGAGGTAACATTTGTTTGTAAGTTTGTATGTTTGTAAGTTTGTTTGTAGGGGGTAATCTCCGAAAGTAATAAACCGATTTCAAAAATTCTTTCACCATTAGAAAGCTACATTATTCGTGAGTGCTATATGCTATATTTTATTCCCGTACTCCCACGGAAACGGGACCTACGCGGGTGAAACCGCGGGACGTCAGCTAGTGTATTTATAAAACAAAAAAAAAATGAATTTCTCGGTCATGAACTTTCGGCTAGTGGAATTAGGCCACTCGACCACCACACAAAAATATTTGACAGCCTTTCCTTGCCCGTGGTACAGTTGGATGGTACAGTTCAGCGATTAAAACTAGTAGAACACCAAATACTACTGAAGAAATTCAAAGTTTTTTGGGGTTAGTTAATTTTGTAAGTAAATGGATTCCCAATTTAGCCACTCTTACTGAACCTTTGCGGGCACTCTTACGGTTAGGCCTAGGAAAGTCAGCAAACATTCAGAAATTCTAGACACCCAAGCAAGATGAGACATTTGAAGCTCTTAAGAAAGGCTTATCCAATATTCAGACTTTAGGCTATTATAATCCTTCTGATAAAACCCAGGTTATCGCTGATGCCTCTCCCGTGGGGTTAGGCGCAGTGTTGGTTCAGGTTGATGAAGATGGTCCCCGTGTGATCGCTTTTGGTCATAAAGCTCACACCAAAATTTACCTGTTGGGCAAAAAATTCGAACTTATAAGCGGTCACAAACCATTGGAGACTATTTTCCAGTGCCAGCATAGAACGATGGGTACTTAGGTTACAGGCTTACAGGTACAAAGTTATCTACAGACCAGGCAAATCTCCATCAGAGTTATTTTATAAAAGACAGTTTAGAGACCAGATCCCGGCAGCACCAGACATGGAATACAAAACATTAGATAAAGAAGTGAGAGACAGAGATCTGCAAATGAAGGAAAAAGGGAAGGAGTATGGGGATCTCAAAAGGAAAGCGACAGATAGCAACTTGGAAATAGGAGAAAAAGTATTTGTGAAAAATTTAATCAAAGTTTTGGCGTGAAGCCGTACCATACACACAGGCAAACAGACAAAAATTCTAAAAAGTCACTTTTTGTCATCAGTTACGTTTTTCTAACAAAAGCCACTTATTTTTTCTCGAAAATACTCAGTGTACAATGTATATAAACCTAGAGTAGATGTGGATGCGGCGATAGTGGAAGCGGGCAGTCAGAATGGAGCAGGGCGGGTCCATTTTGACAGCTACGAGTTGGATGACGTGGTACGCGCCATGCAGAAACTTAAGCCGAAAAAATCGTCAGGGCCCGATGGCATTCCGCCGTACATTTTTTGGGACTTTTTTTTTTGGGACTAGCCCGCCACGCTATTCCCAAACCACTGTAACTCCTGAAAGCCAGAATCAACAGTGGCGACCACCAGAAAAGCGCCGAGACAATGAAGCTCGACGAAGTCCCAGAGAATGAATTTAATTGTCTTGGATCCCGCAACGAAATTAATCAGAAAAGTATAGCGGAGGAGTAGGAAAAAACCCTAATTTCCACTTCTCTCCATATCAGCAGGAGACAGAACTAAACAAGGCCAATAGGCACAAAGGGACTTTTACAACTGGGATAGGCCCAGTAGCCTAGCACCACGGCTAAAAATATTAACATTAATGGGCCCTAGGTTGTGAGCTGTTATATTTGATTCCAATAATAGGTATGGCAAAAACGCTTGAACGCACGGAAATTTGTTCTAGTTTCTACAAGGTCTGTGTAGTAAATAACTCCGGATGTAACCTGTACACTATCCAACATAATATTGCGTTAATTCTGCCAAAGACTGCACTCCCATAAAATTTGATGTGCTTATTGTTCATGTTCGCAGTCAGATGTGGAACATTGACAAAAAGGCGAGTCAACAAGCTTGAAGGAAAATAATTTACTCTTACCATGTTACCATGACCGGTGAGAAATTGGGCAACACAGTGATCAACCTCCAGCCAGGTCCTGGCCAGCCGTTCACGAACATAGTTTTAGGAACTGTCGAATGTGATTAGCGAGACCGCTATTGCACATCTACAATATTTGCCTTAAATCAGCTGTGTTTCCCGAAATGTGGAAGATTACCCGAGTCATACCGGTACCGAAGGGAGAATAAAATTGAAGAATACAGACCAGTTGCAGTATTGTCAACAATGGCTAAAATATTAGAATCTGTCATAGGAGCGTTTTCCAGCAAGTTAATTCGCAACTCACAGAGGCGCAGTATGGATTTAGGCCGACTAGGAATACCACCAGTAATTTACTAGGCTACATGACGGATGTGGTGGCGATAGTAGCTAGTAGGGGACAAGCCGATACTGCATATTTCGACTTTAAAAAAGCGTTCGATTTAGTCGATAATGACGTGTTACTGAAAAAGTTAGCAGGGGTCGGTTTCACCCCATATTTACTTAAATTCTTTGCTAGCTATATGAGTAACAGACAACAGTATGTTGACTATGCAGGATATCAATCGAACGCATATGATACTAGATCTGGGGTGAGCCAAGGAACAAATCTAGGGCCTCTGGAATTTCTCTTAATGATTAATGACCTACCAAACGTTGTACAAGATGCTAAGTGTTTACTGTTTGTCGACGACCTCAAGCTTTATCTCCCCATAACAAACATGAATGACTGTGAAAGACTGCAGAGAGATATAGACAGAGTGGTAGCTTGGAGCAAGAGTAATCTCCTGCAGTTTAACACATTAGTTTGTGACCATAAGTTTCTCGCGTGCACAGACACCCATCATATTTACCTATACGGTGGACGGGGTGCCGATGGATAGGGCCACTGAAGTGAGCGACTTCGGAGTTCGTTTCACCACTGGACTAACATTTCGTGATCATATAGTTAAGGTATGCAAAAAAGCATATAGAAATCTAGGATTTGTGCTTAGAATGGTAAGCACAAATATTAAAGCTACAACAGCATTATATAATGCTTTAGTAAGAAGCCAACTAGAATGTAATACAGTTATCTGGGCCCCACATTAAACTAAGTATAGGGGTACCTGTTGTACCTAGGCCAGTTTTTTTTTTTTTTTTTTAATGGTGCTAGCTACACCGGTATGCACGCATGTAAAGATCATTTAATTCATTACATAATTCATTCATAAAACTATTTCAAAAACCCGGCAACACTAGTCACTTGAAAAAAAATAGAAAACTATCCTAGGTACAGCAAACCAGATGTACCTTGGAGCGTGTGTGTTGTACCTTGGATGGAGCAGGTGCAAATCGTGATAAACACTTTTATTAGCTTTAATTTGTTAATTTTCTGTTGAAATAATATAACTAATAATTAGTTTATCATATTAGCATTTGAAATTTACTATAATTACAGTGATTAACAACAATATTAAAGTAAAAGTATTGTTGTTTAACAAAGCTTCACCCTTCTATCTTGTGCTAATTATTGTTGACAATAATATTTTGGCGTCGAATCACGTATTTAACTTGCAACCTATTTTTTATATTTTTATTCTTATCCCTTGGATAAATTCTAGCAAAACATTCATTAAAATCGTTGGATTAAACAAAAATAAATCATAAAAAAACTTAGAAGTTACAATAAATATAAACTGAAAAAGTACAAAACAGAAATGGACTCAGACTTTCAATTACTATTTTGAAATCAATTATTACTTTTATTTAATTAAATAGTATCTAACAACAATCCCAATATTTCTCAATTTCTGGAACTCGTGAAACTTCTCTTTCAAATTGCCGAAAAAAAATCCCGAAAATGTCAAATTTTATCAATCAACCTTGAACCTAATACTTTAGCGATAAAGATGAAAATCTTATTACCTTGTCCAGTGACCGAGGTACATCGTAAGCTGGATGGCTAAGGTACAACATCGCAAGAACTTCATATTAACAAGCTTTTTAAACCCACTTGCGATTGAGATTAGGATCTGACACTCATGCTGCCTTGTAGCTAGATATACTACGATTAGATTCCAAATAAAACAGTTTACACAAACATGCATCACTTTAAATAAATTGGCATGAAGTAAAACCCGAAAAATCAACTTTTGAGTGTAAAATAATTTTATCTTTTTTGATTGTGCTCACACGGCGCCGGCGAATCGCAACTAACTTCACCTTAGTTTTGACAAATACCATAGATAACGGTTCTTAAAGGTACGGGATTTTTGAAAAAAATTGGATTGTTCTAGGTACAACTATATCCAAGGTTCAACAGGTTCCCCTAGTCTCATGTTGGAGCGAGTACAAAATAAATTTATTAGGTACAAATATATGAGGGAATACGGGGTATATCCATTTTATCCATTGATGTATTCAATTCTATTTGTCTTGGGAATGGTCGGATATAATGAACTAAGGGTCAGGAGGCAACTCACACTATAGTAACGTATATATTTAAGGTAATTACAGTAAAGATACACAATGCGGATATATTGCGAAGGGTTGAGCTAGCTGTGCCAGACGAGTATGTGGGTCGTCGCATCGTCGTCAGCCGCAGTTGCTGGTAGAACCGCGCGCGCGAACTAACTTGCTGCGCGAGGCGCCGCCGCTCACGAGCGCGCTCCGCACTCTCAACTTCATTGCTGAGGACTTGGACATATTCTGTTGCGCTTTGGGTGAATTTACAAGAACAGCTACTTATACTTAGAATTTGCTATGTCAGAAACAGTGAAACTATTTAAATTTTAAGTATGCTACAATATCGCATTGGGTCTAGCCTGTGAGGATATTTGTATGTTTAGAGGGTAAATAAATAAAGTAATTAATTTTCTAAATCGATGTAAGAATGGGTCCCACGGTACTAAGGAGCAGCTGCTGTTTAGAGACATGGCCGAGCCAATCGATCCGGTGCCACATACCTACTACATGGCTCAGAAATTATGTTATGTACACCATACAAACGGCTAACGAGAGTGTTGTAGTTGTATGTACAAAATAGATGTGCAATTATTAACTGTTCACACCTTCTTGATTTTTGGACAATGGAAGACGATCCTTTTCTATCAGTCTGGGATGTGAGCATGCTCTTGAGAACGCTGAACCGACCACAGCGAGTCAGCGAGGAATATTTTAGAAATAGGAGACAATAAAGAATATAAATACATAAAGGAAAACCATTTTTGTTTTGCCCTTATTTTTAGTCACTTATCACATCTTACTGTTATGAGTAGTTGTTAAAGAATGAGTCCAACATTTTAGCTATGCATCCGACGACGACGCGACGGCGCGCAGGTGCGATGGCGGACCTGGCCAGCCGCGGCGGCATGACGCGGGAGCGCCGCGGGTCTGCTGCTACGGGCAGTAAGCTCGGCCGCCGCACGAGCAGTGCCATCGGGTGCGTCACGCGCCTGTCCAATATGTGCTGAGCCACTCCTTTAAACTTGACACCGTGACTTAACTCACTGCAATTCCAATTTAAAAACGTATTTAATGCTACTTTCTCATGTAAGACAAAGACAGTGTTTACCTAAAAATATAAATTATTATAATACCGCCAAGCGCCAATTGATATCCTTTGTAAAATGTAAATACTCATACAGAATTAAGAAAAAATATAAAAATATATGTATTAATTTCTGTTACACCAAAACTTCACCAAAATAAACATTTTCTCATGATTTTCGCGATTTTCTAACATTTTCTGTCAAATCAAATGTCATATTTTGTAAAAATATACGAAATAAGTACCTATACATAAAAACAAAACCTACGTTTATCAAAAATCTGCTAAAAAGTCTTATGGTGTGATTCCACCAAAAATTGTGCGCGAACATTAAGAACGAACAAGTTAGCGGAACGAACTAGTTGGTGGGCGGGGTTAAAATGCATGCTATTTCATTCGACATCACGAGCGAAAGGGATAGACGCTGTAAAGAGCAGAAGGAAGCTACTGCGCGTACACATACACACTCCTAACGCTGAGTGACGCATACATGCGCAATTTCATTGAAGACGGGACGACATTGTAGCGGCGGCGCGCGGCGCGGGTGCAATTGTGTAGTATCATCGTTGGCACGTGCTGGCGTATATGCGATTTATGTTTGAAAGACAACGTAAACTCAAACTAATAGGTGTTGGAATTTACAACATAGGACAATCACTCAGTGAAACGTAATTATCATGCACCCAATTTAGTTGTTATTATGAAAGGACAAGCTCCTACATACATCCTATAATATTCCTAATAGGTAGACCCGCGACTTTGCGAGACGTGGCAATGAGTTCGCTTGCGAAAATGTAGGTAGGTAGTAATGTAGGTAGATATTGTTATTTAGTTTAAAAAATAATTTCATTGATATGACTTTATTTCTATACTTGTTTTTATAGGTTGTGCAACTATGTTATTACTTATGTTAAATACCTAGGTATTTACTTAGCCTAGCTAGTTACCTATAATTAAACCACAGGCGATTCCTGATTAGTACAGCCAGAGTCAGGATAATTGCTTTTTCGACAGCGTGACTTTGATGTGACTGTGAGTCTTGTTGTTGATTCATCAAATAAAAAATTATGTTATTTTGTAAATTGTTTATTGGCTGTTTATTTATTAACAATAGCGGTCTGTAATATTGTCTTATTATACATTTATCAACAATAGGCATTGTGCCGCTGACGTAGTATTGTAGTAAACTAGCGTAATGGATGTTGTTAAAATATGGAGCCAGTACCTATTTATTGTGTGGGTCAAGTAGAGATTTTTTAAATATAGGTACTTACCTACCTACTCAGTAAAAAAAATATTTCGTTGCTATGGCTTCGTTATAGCTGTTGGATGATTCTCTGAAAATATTTCGTGTATGAATAGGTTGACTTTCTATCCAGACAAAGAGTAAAGTAGGTACCTAAGTAACCATTTTTATCTTTGAAATTTTATTTAAAAATATGACGTAGGTACCTACCTTTTTTTTTTTTTTGGATGGGAAATCATCAAATAACTCCTCCCGCTCTGGGCGGAGCAGGAGGGAGTGTCAGACTTTTACTGACTAAAACCCATCCATGTTCCTTCATCGCCATTTGTGTTCCGGGGCCACGGTATCTCTTTCGAACAGTCCCGCAACCCCGGCAGGCATCGGTCCTTACGGACCCCTTCCCTTTTGCTGACTCTCTTTGAGGCGCGCGTGGAACACGAACGCGCCGTCGACACGGCCTGTCGTCATGAGACGGACGGACGGCGGGCTAGCCCATAGCCCACTGTCCACAGGCCCGCGCCCACGGCGGCCGGGACGTTGCGTTGAGAGGTTCTCTCCCTCTCACGTTCCGCCACCTCCTTCTCTAGCATTACTGCTTCGCAGAAGGAGGTGACGGCGTCCCATTCCGTCTCGCTCCGGACCATGGCTTGCACCAGGGCCGGACGCGAGAGGTCGCCGCCGCCGATCGCCGCTTCGAGGACAACGTAGGTACCTACCTACCTTATTTGCAGTATTAATCCTTATCCAAATAAGTATGTCCATTATCTTGACAATTGAATTTAGATTAAAATTGTATTTTACAGCTTAACATTTGATTGAATAGTTTAGAAATTATCACAGAATTAAAAAAAAGAAAAACACAAAAAGGTGAAAAATAACTTTTGCTTCAGAAGCCGGTGACAAAAATACCAAATCAATCAGTGTTTTTTATGTTTGTGTTTTTTTAAGTAAGTAAAAAAATATTTTTACTTAGGTATTTATTTTTCCATTTTTAGTCGTTCCCAAACAAGCGGAGCTCGTGGCTAAATAATAACAGCCGCTCAGGTCGATCGTTAGGTTAAGCCGTGCTTGCCTAGGTCTGCGGATGGGTGACCACCCATTACATACCGAGTTTCCTCCGTGCCTCGGAAAGCACGTTATGCCGTTGGTCGGGCTGTCATTTGTAGATCTTTGACAGTCGTTAGGTAGTCAGAGGCCCTAAAAGTCTGACTGCCAGTCTTACCAAGGGGTATCGTATTACTAACTGGGTTGTGGTGGTCAGATAGGCAGATACTCCATGTATACTGGTATTCAGCTGCATACGGTAAAACTGGAAGCCGACCCCAACATAGTTGGGAAAAGGCTGATGGTGGTAGTCGTTCCCAAACAAGTCGCCATAAATATTTATTATACCTACATTATTAACAATACATGTTATGGTAACAGGCTTATCCACTATAAATGAAACATAACATTTATTTATCTACTTACAACGGTTGTATTTAAACCAATTACTGTAACTAAAACTAGAACTAAAAGAGTAAGAGATAACATTAAAATATACAAAATAACAAAGTAAAGGTTCACACATTCATAAATTGCTCTCACAATACATCTGACATGCCAACAAAATCTCTGTCCATCCATCCGCAAACATAGGTAGGTACCTAACTTTCGAAATCTGGGGGTATTGTACAAATCTGCGTACTCCCTCAAAGCATACAGGCGTGATGTTACGTCATAAACAATAAAAATCCAAGCGACAATGACTACAGATTTCCGTCTATTTTTTTAAGAGTTCTATTGTATATCTCCGAAGATCAGCATCAGATCTTGGCCAAATTTAAATGGGACAAAAAATAAATAAAAAAATAATTTTGAGAATTGGTCCACAAATGGGGGAGAAATCTGCTAACATTCATAATAAATAAAATCGAATTCAAACGCCACCCGTAAATCACTATCAAATCGGAATCCAAAGTCCAATGCCAGGGTCAGTAAAATTTGAAACAAATTCAAAATAATAAACACAAACTATCAATAAAGAAATATCGGTATCCAAAATTCAAGCCAGAGTTCAATGTTATAAAATAGTATACTCGTAATACGACAGCATGACGTGCCGGGCGGCAGCTAACCAAGTGAGCATGTGTGCACCCACAGACACTGCGCACACTCACGCGCCGCGTGCTTCCCCTCTTCCCCACTGACAGGGGTGGCAACTTGTAGCGAAATGCAATATGATTTACAACGAAAACGGGCGCGCGAAATTCTTTATGCAGACCTTTGGGAGTACGGGTATCATGAAAAATCTATTGGATGTATCTGTTCAAAATAAAAATATTTTAACTTTTGAATAAATTATCTATTCTTGTATGGTTTTAGTTTTTCCATTTTCATACTACTTAGGTCATTTATTTACGCCCAAAGATGAGTTAAAATTAGTGTTGAAATATGAAAGATTCGACGGTCATAACTTCCAAACCAATATTTTTTTTCCAATTCTGCTTCCATACAGGGCTAGATAATGAAAATACCAGTTGATACAATTTTTAATTTTGAACCTACAACGTCAAACAAACGAGTAATCACCAGACTACGTTTGTATGGAAGAATGACTGACTTGTGCAACCTTAAGAGTCCGTGCACAAAGTTCAGTCGCTAGAGTTTAGGCAAATTCGTTGCGATCCTATGTTAGTGTGCATTGTTCATGCAGATACACGCACACACGGGTGAAGATCGAGCGTAGTGATCGCTTAAACCATTTTGATCCTGTAGACGATATTATTTTATGTTACATAATTATAAAGTCAGTACGGTTTAGAAATAAAAGTCTGGAATGTGTGTCTACTGTATATTTATCACAATCAAAATAGAAATGGTTTAATTTTGTATTAGAAGAATTTAGATACATATAAACATTTTACAAAATGATAAAAAAAAGTGCGAGTTGGACTCGCGCACTGAGGGTTCCGTACAAACTTTTTAAAGGACAAGTTAATTTTTCTGGATCTGGGACTTTAGCGCGAAAGACACTTGCGCGAAAAGACAAATGCGCGCATGGACTTTTGCGCGATTGGACTTATGCGCGAACGGACTTTTGCGCGCCTGGACACTTGCGCGAATGGACTTTTGCGCGATTAGACTTATGCGCGAACGGACATTTGCGCGCCAAGACACTTGCGCGAATGGACTCTTGCGCGAAAGGACACTTGCGCGACTGGACTTTAGCTCGACTTAATGGCCACTGAGGTTCACTCTGTAGAGTAAACATAACAAACCCCTGTTATTTATACTTGAAGGTGATTTTTTCTTTTGGTTTTTCTGTCATGGATGTCATGTTCATGGTTAAGGAGTCGCTGATAACGAAATGAGTTCAAAATGAAAATCCAAGATATCGCCGAGGAAAACTTCTGTTTTTTCCATCATGGGTGTCATTTTTATGGTTTTCGGGGTAGCTGATTACGAAAATGAGGTCAAAATGAAAATCCAAGATGGCGCCCAGGAAAATTTTTGTTTTTTCCGTCATCAGTGTCATTTTCATGATTTAAGTGGTCACTGATAACGAAAATGAGGTCAAAATGAAAATCCAAGATGGCGCCAGGGAAAATTTTTGGTTATTAAGTCATGGTTGTCGTTTTCATGGTTTACTTGATCACTGATAACGAAAATGAGGTCAAAATAAAAATCCAAGAGGCGCCGAGAAAAATTTTTGATTTTCCGTCATGGGTGTCGTTTTCATGGTCTTTGGGGTTGCTGATTACGAAACTGAAGTCGAAATGCAAATCCAAGATGGCGCCGAGGAAATTTTTTTGTTTTCCGTCATGGGTGTCGTTTTCATGGTTTTTGGGGTTGCTGGTTACGAAAATGAGGTCAAAATGTAAATCCAAGATGGTGCCGAGGAAAATTTTTGATTTTCCGTCATGGGTGTTGTTTTTATGGTTTTTGGGGTTGCTGGTTACGAAAATGAGGTCAAAATGAAAATCCAAGATGGCGCCAGGGAAAATTTTTGGTTATGAAGTCATGGTTGTCGTTTTCATGGTTTACTTGATCACTGATAACGAAAATGAGGTCAAACTAAAAATCCAAGAGGAGCCGAGAAAAATTTTTGATTTTCCGTCATGGGTGTCGTTTTCATGGTCTTTGGGGTTGCTGATTACGAAACTGAAGTCGAAATGCAAATCCAAGATGGCACCGAGGAAATTTTTTTGTTTTCCGTCATGGGTGTCGTTTTCGTCGTTTTTGGGGTTGCTGGTTACGAAAATGAAGTCGAAATGCAAATCTAAGATGGCGCCGAGGAAAATTTTTGATTTTCCGTCATGGGTGTCGTTTTCATGGTTTTTGGGGTTGCTGGTTACGAAAATGAGGTCAAAATGTAAATCCAAGATGGTGCCGAGGAAAATTTTTAATTTTCCGTCATGGGTGTTGTTTTTATGGTTTTTGGGGTTGCTGGTTAAGAAAATGAGGTCAAAATGTAAATCCAAGATGGTGCCGAAGAAAATTTTTGGTTTTTCCGTCATGGATGTCGTTTTCATGGTTTTCGAGGTCGCTAATTACGAAAATGAGGTCAAAATGAAAATCCAAGATAGCACCCAGGAAGCAAAAAAAATAAAATAATCAGCGACTTCAAAAACCATGAAAATGACACCTACGTTGGAAAAACCAAAATTTTTTCTCGACGCCATGTTGGATTTGCATTCGACCTCATTTTCGTAACCACCAACCCCCAAAACCATGAAAACGACACCCATGACAGACAAAACGAAATTTTTTTTGGGCGCCTTCCTGGATTTTTAGTTTCACCTCATTTTCGTAATCAGCAACCCTAAAAACCATGAAAAGTACACCCATGACGGAAAATAAAAAAAAATTCCTCAGCGCCATCTTGGATTTTCATTTTGACCTCAGTTTCGTTACCAGCAACCCCAAAAACCATGAAAACGACACCAATGACGAAAAATCAAAAATTGTCCTCGGCGTCATCTTGGATTTTTATTTTGACCTCATTTTCGAAACCAGCAACCCCAAAAACCATGAAAACGACACCCATGACGAAAAATCAAAAATTTTCCTCGGCGCCATCTTGGATTTTCATTTTGACCTCATTTTCGTAACCAGGAACCCCAAAAACCATGAAAACGACACCCATAACGGAAAAACAATATTTTTTCACGGCGCACTCTTGGATTTTCATTTTGACCTCATTTTCGTAACCAGCAACCCCAAAAACCATGAAAACGACACCCATGACATAAAATCAAAAAAAATCCTCGGTGCCATCTTGGATTTTCATTTTGACCTCATTTTCGTAATCAGCAACCCCAAAAACCATGAAAACGACACCCATGACGGAAAATCAAAAATTACCCACGGCGCCATCTTGGATATTCATTTTGACCTCAGTTTCGTAACCAGCAACCCCAAAAACCATGAAAACGACACCCATGACGGAAAAACCGTTTTTTTTTTTCTGGCGACTTGGATTTTCATTTTGACCCCATTTTCGTAACCAGCAACCCCAAAAACCATGAAAACGACACCCATGACGGAAAATCAAAAATTTTCCTCGGCGCCATCTTGGATTTTCATTTTGACCTCATTTTCGTAACCAGGAACCCCAAAAACCATGAAAACGACACCCATGACGGAAAAACAATAATTTTTCTAGGCGCACTCTTGGATTTTCATTTTGACCTCATTTTCGTAACCAGCAACCCTAAAAACTATGAAAACGACACCCATGACGGAAAATCAAAAAATTTCCTCGGCGCCATCTTGGATTTTCATTTTGACCTCATTTTCGTAACCAGCAACCCCAAAAACCATGAAAACGACACCCATGAGGATAAAACCGAAAATTTTCGTTGGCGCCATCTTGGATTTTCATTTTGACCTCATTTTCGTTATCACCAACCCCAAAACCCACGAAATCGACACCTATGAAGAAAAATATCGCTCGCTCACTCGACCCCGCCATACCCTTCTTGTATACCTCCTACTACACACACACACACAACAACATACGGCATTTTCTTACGTGACGATTTCTACCAAATCGCACTTCCAAAATAGAAAATTATCTTTATTTCAAAATCAAATTGTAGGTACCATAGGTTACCATGAAAACCAATAATAATATGAAGTAGTGAAATCCCCTAAATGAAAGAATTTTCGGAATCGGATCAGTAGTTCCGCAGATTATTACCCTAAAGGCCCATTTAGACGGAGAGAGTTTCTCGAACGTTTCTGGGCGAGAAATCGTACGCTACTATCGCAAGCAATAAATCGCCATAAGATTATCGTATCACAATGTTTACATACAGGCAAGAACTAAATTCTCGCCTACGATTATGTCATACGAGATTTGCAAGTAAAGTATCGCTAGGCGATAAATTACTGCGACTGTTTACACAGCGAAAATTATAGTAAGAAGATTTTTGCTTACGAGTTCTCGACTTGTATAAACACGATCTCGTATGACATTTTATCAAGTTCATACGAGTATCGTACAAATCGGTTTGAACCGTTTTTGAGTGCGAGATTTGCCATTCGAGTTTACTGAGTTTGGTGATTACTACGGTATTGCTCTCAAAATTTCATAAAAATCATTCAAATTTGGTACTGCCGATAATGATAAGTTCATTGAAATGTATAGAAATTACGAGTGTTTGTGGGATACGGCGAATGTGAATTATAAAAATCTTGATGCAAGAAGTGCAGCTCTTGATACGTTTTCAAAAGAATTGGGAGTTGAGAAATTTGGCCCAAAAGAAATAACAGCAAAAATTAAAAATATGAAAAAAAAAAACAAAACCTCGAAATACAATTCTCGCTTTGGAGTTCTATTTACACGGAGATAGATATATATTCGATGCGAGGCAATTGTCACCCAAGGGGAAGGGCGACAATCATGGATGTTTACAAGAAGAAACTTTTTTTATGTTCTTTCGATAATCGTATTTACGAGTCGAGAAACTCTCTCCATCTAAATGGGCCTTTACATACAACATATTAAGTACAAACAAAGAAACTTAACTTTAATATGAAGACGAAATAAATCTTAATAAACAACCAACTTAAAAAAAAACTCCTAACTTAATACAATCAAAAAGTTTAATAATTTGAATATAAATACTGGATCGAAATGTGGTAGTCTGCGTATATCTCGGAAATATATTCACGTAATAACTCGGGAGCGCTTGCGAAGCAAAGTGATACATGCTCACGCTGGGAGAGCCCTTTCGTTACTGACGGGAGCGGGTTTGCGCGGTCGATAATATAGCTCTCTTTGCCATTAATTTACGAAATGAAGTTATTGTTTATTTATAAATTAAAATTCAGATTCAATTAAAAAGCTACCTTGAGATTAAGAATTATTTTTTTAATTTTCTTTAAAGTGTTTCTAAGGTATAGAAAAAAATACTTATTTGTCCCGACGTTTTCCACAAATTACGTTTTTTCAACATTTTTTTTCTGCTATATTTCGTATTGAAATCAATAATGTTTCTTGCTATGTTACGAGTAGACCATATAATGATGTTATTCATATTTTTTAAAGTTCAGAATATTTTGTAGTTCTTTGTTCAGCGAACCACAAACATCACTCGCTCGTTACTTTTGCGGAAAAGGGGTTTTGAATATGGGTGATTGCCATTAATATATACATTATTTTAAAAAATTGTTCAAGCAGTCGACAAGATGAAGAACCTGTCTCTTATAATAAAAATAAATAAGTTTCAAATTCTTCTTGCCTTTCCCACAAGTAGTGATCAAAAATGTTCAAAATGTCTTAATTTTGTGCACGGGCCCTTAATTTGGTGCAGCACAAAATGAGATGATCCAACCAAACGAGATACGTTTCCACTTTCCACCGGCAAAGGTGTGTTCGCGTACAGTGCAGCATGTTTGTGAACGAACATGTTAGTACGAGAGCCCATGACCAAAATGTTTGTCTCATGACCAAAACCGTATAAATCTAATAGTTTGGTTAAGTATGCGGGAAATAACGGAACCCGAACTTCATTATTACATACTAGCTTCTGCCCGCGAAGTCGTACGCGGATCCTGTTGCTTAAGCCAGCGACAACGGGGTCGTCAAAATCGAAGATCTGCAGTGCAAGTACGTAGGAATCGATTCGATAAATCTGACAGCTAATCTCGATAAAATGAGTTCATGTCGAATCGAATCGATGTCGCAAGTACGTAACTACTATTTTAACGATCGGTATTATACTCTAAAATTTTAACGATTTTATCGAAAATGCAAGTACGAAACGACATTTTGACAGTTGAGATCGACAATTTACGTTGTCGAGCTCGGTAATATAACGACACCTTTTAAAAGCACGACAAGCTTATCGATCATTAATTTAATGGATTTAGGACTTATGGTGTTATTGCTGATGATGAGGAAGAACGGCAGCACCATCACAATGTGATGCGTATTCGGAGGCGACGTCTCAGAGACACGAACAATCCTCTGGAACTTCCCAATTTTGTTCGTCTTTTTCGACTCGAGAACGAGAAGTGGCAGTCATTTTAATACAAAGGATAGAGGTAGATTTACGGAGGACACGATCCACTGGATTCCCTGTCCATATCGTGGTAAGCACCTGCTGTTTTAGGTTTTGACAGCCGTAAGGTTTTATGCAATTGGGAGCCGCCAAAGGTGCATTGGGTAGGAGTACAATATTGCCCTTGGCCACAAAACTATGAGTAAGGTTGTGCGAGAAGTGTCGAGGACAATAGTTCGCCACCTCTTCCACACCCACCTATGTGAAGTTCCCAGGAAAAGGAGAGCCATCGTGGAAGGATTCCAGCAGGTATAAAAAGGGTACTACAGTCAACACACGCACAATGGTCCTCTTGTCTAAACCCCATGATAGATAGGTGATAGGGTACTACAGAATAACACACAGTTTGTGAGTACTTATTTATTTTCCAATTGACAGTAAGTATATTGACTTTTATTTATATAACAATCTTTAGTCACAGAAAAGCGATAATTAAATCTTCCAATATTTCTTTCAAGTTAAATAAGAATTAGAATAATTTATTTAAAAAGTATTGCAAAAGTGTACATTTAGGTGTTTCAGAACATTTTAATAACTCATTCAGAGGATATATTTATTCCATCCCAATATCTAGGTACACAACAATGTTCACAATCAATTTATAGCTACTCATACAAGCTAATCAAAGTTTAAGGTGTGCAATGTTAACTGCAGGCTTTTAAATGTAAATTCATGATTCCCAGGATCGAGCTCGAGCCCTCTTTGCATTCGCACTCTTGGCCCTTGATTTGAGATCCCTCCATGTCTGTAAGAAAAGCAATAACAGCATTATAACCTTAAATCTTAATCACAGTAATTATTATAACTGCCTCTGTGATCAGTCAGTCAGGTAGTGGACTGCTAACTCAGAGGTTGCGAGTTCAATCCCCATAATAAATATTGTGATAGGGCTCTCCCTCCACCCATCAATCTTGGGATGTAATAATCATCGGTGAAAAGCAGGAGTACCAAGTGTCGACTGTGGCTTGCTTCACAGTTTACACATGGGAACACTTCTGACACCTACTCGGGGATTCATGTTGTGACAATTATAATGTTGTGTTCATTATTATGATCAAACAAAAAAATTCATGTGAAACAAAAGTTGAAAAAATTATAAACAAATGATATAAAAGAGTGAGCAGCGGTGGCCCAGTAGTAACGGCCCCAACTTACGAACAGTTAGTCGTGGGTTCGAACCCAGATAGGGGCATTACTTTGTGTAATTTATTTCATCACCACTGCTCACAAAACGGTGAAGGAAAACATCGTGAAGAAACCGGCATGTCCTAGAACCAAAACTTCGAAGACAATGTGACATCTACCAATCCGCACTGGGCCCGCGTGGTGGATTATAGCCCATTCCCTCTCATAGAGAGGAGGCCGTGTCCCAGCAGTGGGAACATTATAGGCTGATGATGATATAAAATTAAAGAATAGTTTGTTATTAAACATCTACAAATCACTCACAGTAGACCACTGATCCATAGTCTTGTTTGGGCCAAGGTTTGCCAGCTCTTCTGCCAATTTGGCCCACTTTTCATTCTGTTGAACCATATAATCGACTAAAACATCTTTTTGTTGCATGCAGCACCGCCTAAAAGTAAACATAGGATTATTGTCTTTTTTAAACTTTCACGATCAAAACACATTATAAAACACAACATATAAACGGGTATTTTCGCGAATTTTTACCTTTAATATTTGCCCGACGTTTCGACCGGATTGCATCAGCCGTGATAGGATTATTGACACAAACCATTGACATCCTGCAGCCTTTTTATTGAGAAAAAGCTAACAGTGTAATCACTATGTTGTTAGAAACCAATTACCAGTAGTGAACATGCCACTGTGATGTGAAATGCTATAACATGATGATAAATATTGTAAAAGTTGGTTGGATTGAATTGAATATAGCACTTGAATCGTTGCTTGCTCGTTCGACTTAGGACTGTTTATTACTTAATTAGCTAGAGAGTAGTCCCAAGATTTGAATGTTCTAAAGAAACTTGATATGGATGAAGTTTTAGAAGCTTCTATTCTATACTGTTCAATGGTTCAATATAAAAATACGTACCTTGCTCATTCAGCCATCTCCGAGAACGTTAAAAAGTGAAATATTCCTGTTATTGTAAAGACGAACCAATGACTGTGTTACTGTATTTATCTTAGATTAAAATTAAATTTTCGAAACACAATACAAAGTTTTTTTCTCAAACCTCCAGTGCAAGTACGAACTTAGCATCGATAAGACATCGACATCGATAAGGTTGTCATTTTTATCGATCTTGTTAACGAATTTGGAAGTACGTAACACGCGACGGTAAGATTTATCGAGGTACGAATCGAGTCGACAAGGATCGCTTGTCAAATGGCAACACTGAGGACGTCCAAAGACAATACATTTAAGGTGGGATCTCTGTAGTACAAATATGGTCTGAGATTGGCTTGGCAGTCTTTGGCTGGCTGTGATTGGCTGGCTAGAGTGGCGCGCTGTCATCAGCTGAGGCAGTGTTGTAACATTCGGCCGTCCTGAAACAATGATTGCTCCCGCAATGGAAACACCAAAACTATGCTTACAAGTCAGCTCTAAAGAATCAGTTAAAGTATGGGGAAGTGAACTTTGATCTAGCTTTCAAGAAGATCTACGAGATCTTCGGTTTCAAATTGTTCCACACGACTGGCGCTATCGGATATATGATATGGTCGTAAGGAATCAGCAGATACTATTAGGCCTGTAAACTTCTAATATTCCTCCAAGACCTTTTATGCTTATTAGTTTGTATGTATATCACATAATGGGCTACAGATCGTCTAACTTACAATTAACCTTATTGCCGCTAAGTAGTAGTCGGCGCCTGGCGCCAAAGTACGTAGCTTGTAGTCACCTTTTTGTAAATCGAACTACATAAATTTCCGCCTTATAGCAAAGTAACCTACGTTTCATTTTCTTGCTAGCTATTCTAATCCGATTAGTAACCCTATCGCAGATCGCTTCTTGATTGCACTGGCTCAGAAACTCGATCCGAGATGGAGACATCACATAGGTACTGACCTACCACGAGCAAAAATTAAATCGTATGGCTTATACCCTATTGTATGATTAACAGTATTACTATTACCCCATGCGGGTAGGCAATAATATGCTTTCTTCACGAATAATCTCAATAATTTTCTATACTTCTATACTAATATTATAAAGAGGAAAGATTTGTATTTTATGTCTTTGCATGTAACGAATAACCCCTTAATAATCACTTAAAAACCTCTGGACCGATTTGATAAATTCTTTCAGCAATGGATAGCTACATTATCAGCGAGTAACACAGGCTATATTTATCCCTATAATCTCACGGAAATGGGAACTACGCGGGTGAAACCTCGTGACGTCTGCTAGTTTATTATAAAGTAATGCAATTTTAAACACTTGTGCAGAGTTTAGTCTTTTTATATTCCACAGCTGAATGTTTGCAAAGTGCCAAAATGCGCGGTTGCTCGCTATTAACTGTCATGGCTTGGCATGGGCTGTACCGTGTGGCATGGCGTGGCATGGCGTGGCATGGTGTGGCTTGGCGAGGCATGGCGTGACATGGCGTGGCGTTACTACAGAGCATCATAAACAATACTGGAGCGTTACATATTATGCGTTAACTCTGATCATATGACAAATACACTTTCAATGTATGGAGTTTACAAAAATGTGACGAATTAACTTTGTGGCGAATGTACAATAACCCGTCTAAGTACACGTAGGCACAGAAACAACGAATTTCGAGAAAGCATCTGTCAAAACTAACATGTACTGACTGGTACCTACCATCAACGATTACATAATTATTCACTATATTACTATCTGTATACCCAATTTGCAGTCAATCAAAAATACGCTTCGACTTTTCATCTTGACATGGCACTGTACGTACTAAACCAATCGTTTACTTCTAAACGACATTAACGGCATCTATCGTATATGCTTCATACGCTAACCTGTAGGCCTATCACGTATCTTTCTGATATCCAGTGACTATCAAGCTTCGGTTGTACACAGAACTTTGATGACAAGCAAGAATGTCATAATATTGGTACTACGTATCGCACTGAGTGGATCTCACTTTACGGTGACTAACAGCCCGGGTACGGTATAACGTCTTTCCTTCAAACTCAGTTGTCATCAATTTGTTGTCCACTATGATTACATAATCAAAAAAATATAAGTATCGATACGAAAGCGTCGGTCAAAATGAGTTACGGTGACTATCAACCACGATGACAACCAATGACGGCATATTTGATCGCGACTGGTCATTCATAATACGAAACTAACCTTTTGACAGTTCATGTCAAGCTGTCAACAGATATACGTAATAGCCCTGCTGGTCTGTAGTCAATAGTAATATCATAGTTTTTAATTAAAAGCCGCCAGCGAGCAATGTGCGGAATAAGATCACGTATAGTCATTATATCGTGTAGTACTGCAGTACAGTCCGTAATTACACGAATATATTTACAAACACACTTATACGAAACCTTCGCAACGATTCCACCACTTCAAGAGTCTCGAGCTCGTAACTGTGATAAACACTTTCTTCCCGACTGGTTACGCGACTAAAATACAAGACGGGGCGCAAACTACCGTCAATCTGTTTTTTAAAAGAATGCCTGTAATACAAAACTTGCATGCATCCGTGTGAATTTTTGTTAGCAAACTAGGATCGTAGGTAGATAAGTAGGCTTACCTATCACATTTTCTTTTTTAAACTACTTTTGTGACTCACGCATACGCACATCGTATTTTTTTTTGTTAGTAAAATAACTACATAGACCAATAAACTGACTGACGCACGAACGTAACTAATTACGTTAATCGAAACGGGAAATTAAGACAACTACCAACTTAAATAAATTCATTGAATACCATCACATGATATTTAACCTACAATGATATCAATGTGGTCTGTGATGATATCTTATTTTGTAAAAATGAACATTTGCTCATGATATGAATGTTTGCTGATGAACGGAAGACGATATTGTTGGAATGTTTGTGGTTCTGCGAGAAGACAGAGTAAAAGGATTAGGTATTTAATTTAGTGTTAATGGTTTTAAATACTGTACTAAATAAATATTTAATTTTAAAATTCGCCGTTTGCAATTTTTAAAGAACTTTGGCCATTATATCTAAACCTGTTTGAACATCGAGTGACGGTAGCAAGACATCGTCAAGGAATGCTACCTCTGACGACCGTTTGATGAAATTATTGGAGTTTTTCTAAATGATTTACTTTGGCATTTTCTAAACTATGTACGACCTTGTTTATTAAATGCATAAACACTGAGGGAGCGTTAGCAAAGCAACCCTATTATATTCATAATGTCCTTGCAGTGTGACAAAGGCTATTTTGTGTGTATCATAAGGATGAATGCGAAGTTGATGCTTGGGCTAAATCACTTGCCTCTGGACATGCACTTGCTTCTTGCCAGATAATTATCATCAGATTTACTTTTTGGGCCTACCCTAATTTTGTCTGTGACTACCCCACAATGGCACGATTGTCAACACGTGAGGCACTCAATTGTAAAACACATTTGGCTAATGGCATTATGCAAATATTGGCATGTTGACTGACCTGGCTATTTAGGCATGGTTCCTGGCAGCTCTCAGCGCGAAGAACGGCGGTTCCTTCTTCCATGTGTTGTCCTTGGCTCCGCTGTTGACGACCTTGAGGTTGAGGTTGAGCCTTCATTTCCGCGTAGACGCGTTGCTGGCAGAGAGAAGGATACTTCTTGGAACTCGAAGTGTCTCGCAGGTGTTACCACGTGGTTACTGGGCGTATTCTTCGTTTTCAGGGTCAAATTCTGGAATTAACGATGCGGCACGGTGTTTTCTCCGACGAATGAGGGTAGGCGCTTTGTGTTCCAGATCGTGTATGTGAATGCTTTTTCGACTTCTTGTGCTAGGAGACTCTTCAATATTTTCCATGCAGGTGGTGTGCATCGACCTTCTTCGTTTGAATTTTCAGACATCTGGTTTACCGACGCAGAATCTTCGACTAGGTGAGTGTCGTCGTTTGTATGTAGCAGAGCGTCGTTTTATCGTAGGTTTTTCTTCGATACCACTTCTGAAGATGAAACAGATGGGCAATAATCCGAAAGACAGATTGTATAATAACAATGAATTTAATTACTTCAGTACAATTTGAACAGAGTTTCAGCTTAATCGTATAATCGCAGCAACAAGAGAGCGAAAATGAGCTTGCATGGCGTTTTACGGCGTTTCCCCCACCGGAGGCTTCCGGCAGCTATGGCGGTGGCTTGGCAGTCTTTGGCTGGCTGTGATTGGCTGGCTAGAGTGGCGCGCTGTCATCAGCTGAGGCAGTGTTGTAACACATGTGTAAACTGTGAAGCAAGCCACAGTCGACACTTGGTACTCCTGCTTTTCACCGATGATTATTACATCCCAAGATTGATGGGTGGAGGGAGAACCCTATCACAATATTTATTATGGGGATTGAACTCGCAACCTCTGAGTTAGCAGTCCACTACCTGACTGACTGATCACAGAGGCAGTTATAATAATTACTGTGATTAAGATTTAAGGTTATAATGCTGTTATTGCTTTTCTTACAGACATGGAGGGATCTCAAATCAAGGGCCAAGAGTGCGAATGCAAAGAGGGCTCGAGCTCGATCCTGGGAATCATGAATTTACATTTAAAAGCCTGCAGTTAACATTGCACACCTTAAACTTTGATTAGCTTGTATGAGTAGCTATAAATTGATTGTGAACATTGTTGTGTACCTAGATATTGGGATGGAATAAATATATCCTCTGAATGAGTTATTAAAATGTTCTGAAACACCTAAATGTACACTTTTGCAATACTTTTTAAATAAATTATTCTAATTCTTATTTAACTTGAAAGAAATATTGGAAGATTTAATTATCGCTTTTCTGTGACTAAAGATTGTTATATAAATAAAAGTCAATATACTTACTGTCAATTGGAAAATAAATAAGTACTCACAAACTGTGTGTTATTCTGTAGTACCCTATCACCTATCTATCATGGGGTTTAGACAAGAGGACCATTGTGCGTGTGTTGACTGTAGTACCCTTTTTATACCTGCTGGAATCCTTCCACGATGGCTCTCCTTTTCCTGGGAACTTCACATAGGTGGGTGTGGAAGAGGTGGCGAACTATTGTCCTCGACACTTCTCGCACAACCTTACTCATAGTTTTGTGGCCAAGGGCAATATTGTACTCCTACCCAATGCACCTTTGGCGGCTCCCAATTGCATAAAACCTTACGGCTGTCAAAACCTAAAACAGCAGGTGCTTACCACGATATGGACAGGGAATCCAGTGGATCGTGTCCTCCGTAAATCTACCTCTATCCTTTGTATTAAAATGACTGCCACTTCTCGTTCTCGAGTCGAAAAAGACGAACAAAATTGGGAAGTTCCAGAGGATTGTTCGTGTCTCTGAGACGTCGCCTCCGAATACGCATCACATTGTGATGGTGCTGCCGTTCTTCCTCATCATCAGCAATAACACCATAAGTCCTAAATCCATTAAATTAATGATCGATAAGCTTGTCGTGCTTTTAAAAGGTGTCGTTATATTACCGAGCTCGACAACGTAAATTGTCGATCTCAACTGTCAAAATGTCGTTTCGTACTTGCATTTTCGATAAAATCGTTAAAATTTTAGAGTATAATACCGATCGTTAAAATGAGTGAATTTCCCGGGACCGAAAATTGCGTGGCATCAATGAAATCGGTACTAAAAACATAGTTATAATGTTCTCACATTTTTTTCCGGTTAGGTGAAATAGTAATCTATGTGTAGCACTAAATATTTTATTTTATTGGATTAATGGATACTCCAAAAAAATTAATTAAACCTCGAAATCTTTCATTGCCGTGTTTGTCCACACTTCACCTTGTTGTGTATTATTCCTCATTGATAAAAATCTATTGGTTATTTATATTAAAACCTAGTTTTATTTGATACATAAATAGTTAAAGTATTGTTACGGAATACATTTATTCAAATATTTAAACAATAAAACGAATGGTTAATAAAAAATCAGTTGTCCCAGAACTACCGTTCATCGCCGTGTCCTAATCATGTTCAAGGATATTGTTTTACCTACGACTTGCGTCCCCCCTCCCGGTATGCTAAACGTTGCATATTAGTGCTGCCTAAGTGCTCAACGTGGAAGGACGTACACACGTGCCTGCGTTTTCGCGCCATAAATGTAAGTATTCAATTTTTATGTTACTGGACATTTTTTCTTTCATCGCCGTGGATAGGTATAACTATATTTGAATAAGTTTGTCTTCATGAGCAAGCACTCGATAGAACACCCATTTCTTATATGTTAATTTGTGAAGTGTTTATTTCTTCGAATAGTTAACAGATTTTTTGTTATTTATATTTTTTGCCTTGATTTTCATCGCCATGCTTTCATTGCCGTGGTTTCCGTGGCCGAAATTTGCTATGGCAATGAAAAAAAAGACACGGCAATGAAAAAAATTTCATTGCCATGCCTTGTAAAACAATTTAGTTTCATTGCCGTGGCTAGGTATTTCATTTCCGTGACTTGTGTTTTCATCGCCATGGTATGATTAGGCAAAGAAAACATCTTTTGTCACCTGTAATACAGGTAATACCGATTACTGACAGTACAGGGAGTATGTATCAGAAAAGAAAGACTGTAGTATTAAAGTCTCTAAGTAGTGTTGCGAGTGTAATTCAACAGTCTTTGTTTACTTATTGTACTCTCATTATTTTTTTGTAATATCTCCTTACCCAAATTTTACTCCCATACAAGTGTTGGAATCAAGACCTCTTACAGTCATTTTTATTCTATCTATCTGTCTATCTCATTAAATAAAATATTTTTTAATTTCCGTGGATTGATTCTTTCATTGCCATGGCACAGTTCTTTCATTGCCGTGGACGCTTGTTTCATTGCCGTGCATGCATGTTTCATCGCCGTGGCACGAAATTTTTAATCCTGATATGTCGTTAGTTTTTTAATTTATCTGCTAGACATTAAGCAAGAATATATACATTATCAAAAACTTTAATAAAAGCGTTTTTTTTTAAAAAAAAAGCTTAAGATGAAAAAAAACACGGAAATGAAGATTTTATAGGACCTGTTGAAAT
This sequence comes from Xestia xanthographa, assembly GCA_905147715.2. Taxonomy (NCBI): domain Eukaryota; kingdom Metazoa; phylum Arthropoda; class Insecta; order Lepidoptera; family Noctuidae; genus Xestia; species Xestia xanthographa. The sequence continues at coordinate 318,483 of LR990665.1, forward strand.
TCACTCAAATAGTAGTTACGTACTTGCGACATCGATTCGATTCGACATGAACTCATTTTATCGAGATTAGCTGTCAGATTTATCGAATCGATTCCTACGTACTTGCACCATTGACTTGAGAAGTAAAACTTGCACTGCTCAAGAAAGTAATGTCATTGTCAACTGTCAAATTGTCAACGACAAACTTTTTTTTTGGCAAAGGTAAACACGACGACGTCCTGAAGATGGGATATTTTCTGTATTTTTACTAAAATAATTGGAAATTTTGGTAAATACTGGTAGTTTCTTTCAAATAAACCCTTATACATTGTTTACAATGCCAAAAATCTATAAAAAAAAGTATTTTTTTTAAATCTCAGACCATATTTGTACTACAGAGATCCCACCTTAAATGTATTGTCTTTGGACGTCCTCAGTGTTGCCATTTGACAAGCGATCCTTGTCGACTCGATTCGTACCTCGATAAATCTTACCGTCGCGTGTTACGTACTTCCAAATTCGTTAACAAGATCGATAAAAATGACAACCTTATCGATGTCGATGTCTTATCGATGCTAAGTTCGTACTTGCACTGAGACGGGAAACAACGGGATACGCGAGACGATTCGAGACGTTCTAGATCTTTCATTTTAGTAAGTCAACAGGATATGATTTGACCTCTTTCTAGGCATGGTTATAGTTTTATTGTGAAGATACCTTATCATTTAAAATCTAAGTGACTGCTCCCCTGCGTTACCGGGTAGGCTACTACCGTGTCACGAAAATAAATGGAAAAGGAAATTAAACACTCAAATAACATAAGCCCGAAGGCATATTTAATCGGTAAAAAAAAAAAATGAGAGTTTTGGCCAGTAGACTCAAATTTTCAATGATATACCATCGTCATTGAAAATCAGTCCTAAACTGTTACCGCCTTCACCGCGTGGAGGTACTCTCGGCTTATGTTATTTTATTTATACATTGAAATTCGTCGCTTTGATTTTCACATCAGATGTTTCTTCGGTTTTTATAAGTCAACAGGAAATGCCCATCAGACCGAACAACTTTTGCTAAGACGTCATTCCTTTAAGTGTTATGGTGAAGCTGGGCTCTTGGAGTTCCACAACAGGTGTTCCAGATCTTTAAATTTATTCTCTCAGCAGAAAATGCTCATCACGTGGAACAATTTTTGCTAAAGTACCATTTTTGTAACTCTTATACTTAGTTTAGCTGGTCTGTTGCAGTTTGTAACAAATCTACTTGATCCTAAAAAGGGATAAGCTGACTTGTTTAATTAAAATTTAAAAATTTAATAGGGGAAAGATATAAAATACAGCTAGTTATAAAAAAAACTACCTAACACGCACTCTAGGATAGATTCACACACTTAGGTTGATTAGGGATCAGTTCGACACTGTAGGAGACGGGAACATGCGTCAGTGTTGCAGGAGGAAACCTCTGCTGGAAGGGCGTCGTGCAGATCTCAGAGTCCACCAGGTCAGCTCTGTAGTAAGGCAGCGTAGATCTCAGGGCCAGACGTCAGGATAGCTTTGCGAGACAAGTAGTAAGTCAGGCACGTAGTTAGCTTCCGAAGATCGGGAGTAGGAGTCCCAGGTGAATCTTTAGCTGGATTCCCTGGGTAGTTTAAGTATCTGACAGCGAAAACCAAGCTGTTATCTGATGCTCATCAAATCAGATCCAAGAGTAGACTTCTTCCAGCCGTTCGTCAGCACGTTTTCCAGTAGTCTTCCTTTTTTTCAAATATCCGTTTTCTTAGTGTGGCCATCATCTCATCTGACAAGTAGTGACAAGTGTAGTCGGCCAGGACATATCCATGAGTGCCTAAAGAATTTTATAGATACAATTTAAAATTAAGTTATTTAGTAAACAATCGTAATAATTTATAAAATACAATAGTTAGACATACCTATTGATAAAAATAATTTAAATTACCTTCCTACTTAAACCAAAAAGTAGCCATCCATAGACTGAGTAGAAAGACAAATCGCCCACCTAGTAATATATTGGCACATCTACGTTTTTCATATTTTACAGAAACGAGGATCAAAGATTTTATAAATGTTTAAAATTAATTTATGGGTTCATTTTACGTTTTTTTACAGATTTTATGGGTTTGGTTACTAGTATAGACGTTATACATATTCAGGGATGAACATTTCCACTTCAGGTTTTCAGGATATACTTCATACAGATCAACGAAGTGGAAGAGTCATGCATTTGTGCCGTTGTCACTTTGATCAACATCCAAAAATGTCATTTATCACCCGGAAGCTTGCAAAATCCTGTGTGAGAGTAAAGAAGTAAAAGAACTAGTCGATGGAAATTAAACATTTTATTTTGTAAGAATCATACAAAAACATTATTTTTTCTTAAAGTTCAACATTATAATTGTCTTAGATAAGTTTCCTGTATTTGTTTTATGTCACTTATAAAATAATCAAGATCAAATTATTATTAAAAACGAATTTAAAATGTAACACCACCTTTATCATAATAAAGTAAACAGTAACTATAGTCTGCGCCAGATAATATGTAGGAATTAAAGGTCATTGCACTTTCCTTAACTTCTCTGCGTAGTTACCCCGACAATGCATTATGATGAATTGTTTTTTATTACTAGAAAAAGTCAAGGATCACGATAAAGGTTTCGGGACAAGTTTATGTCATTATTTCTGTTTTCGGAATTATATATTTGAATAAATGTCGCCGACTCCAAATGAATTGGGATAAGGGCAAGAGAATGATGATGATATTTGAATAAATGTATGCGGGTTAATGACCTTTATTTCCTACTTATCTGGCGCAGACTATAGTAATAAATAACACATTGTCTATTAATGGCACTTTAAGTTACAAACGATATATTAGGTAAAATACAGATTCTAATCAGATTTGACATGATCGATCTAATAGTTTAATGGGTAGTCCGTGCCCCTACCTACAGTACAGGGGGGACCTTTAGAAGTTGATGATGATATTTAATTTTATTTACGGTGAAATTTAAATAGTGATGGCAGCATTGGCAGCCCCCGACGGATATTCGTGTGTTTTTTATTAAGTTGGATTTTTTAAAATTATTTTATCTTTTTCAATTACTTTTTAACCTTCGTGGGTATTTTCAAAATTTTGCTTTTTATTTTTAACTTTTTAGAGAGCATCAAAATCGGACTAGTAGTTTTGGGGAAAAATGGCAACATGGATTTGCACAAACAAATATCCTCTCACCCCAAACGCTATATAGGTACCGTCTCCGTTCCGTCGTGGGTAAAAATACTGGTATTCAGCTGCATCCGATTAGATTGGAAGCTGACCCCAAGTCAGCTAGGACAAGCTTTTATGAAAGCTTTTCGTTTTCATTTACTAAAAAGTTAATTTCTTCTTTTCAGTGCATTTTTAAAAAAGGTTATTTTTAAAAAGGTTTTTTATTTAATATTTTTTTAGTTTTGTCGTAATCATTGAATTCGTGCTATTTACCGTTGAGGAGTTCTCTCGTGAGAAGACAAGACTGGCTGTAGGATCAGGTCATAATAGATTATCATGTTTATCTATCAAATGTGAACGCGTCTTCAAATTTTCGCTGTTACACAATAAATATATCTTTATCGTCGTATCCCTGCTATTTACCGTTTAGGGGTTGTTCAGAAAGTGTGTCTTTGCCTTTATCCGCCATTATGGTATGGCAACACTTAAGAAAATAAAAGCTTTTTGCCGCGACGACGTTACAACAAACATGTCTCTAATGTGTTTTTTTTTAATAAATTACCTTCGGCGACTTTTCGTTGATCGATCCATCTCCGATTGAAGCGGAATCTTCAACATCTGGCGACCGAGACAGGACTGTGATTTTCACAAAAGAAAAAAAAAAAAAGATGGACACGAAGGTAAAATTGCGAACCGTCGTGAGACGCCATTTTACTAAATGTGCAAATTCATTAGAAACTATGATAAAAGCCGAAAAATTCAGCAAAATTGAGGCAGAAGCCAGCCGAAAAATAGCTCATGAGGCTTACCTAAAACTAGCGAAGTTGGACGAGGAAATTCAGGAAATGGTTCTCGCCGACACCACGTGGCAGGAGAGAGACCTTGAGAAGGAATTGGACGAGAAAACTAAGTACGAAACCAGGTGGGCAGTCCTCAATACTCATTATGACTCATTAACCGCCAGTTCACCGCAATTAGAAAAAAGAAATTTCAAACTTCCCACGTTGGAACTGAAAAAATCATATAGTCCGTATAGTTCTACCGTTCAGTTCTACTAGTAGGACTAAACGGAGAAAAAAATCCGTTTAGTACTACTATCTGCGGTATGAATTTTAATTGAACTAAACGGACAAAAAAGTTCTTTTCGTACTACTAATTTCAGACAAAATTCAATAGGACTGAACGGACAAAAGATTATGTCCGTGTAGTTCTACCGCTCAGTTCTACTAGTAGGACTAATTCGATGGAAAAATCAAAAACTGGTTAGGATTTTGGGGATCATTCCAAAAAATAGATAGTGACAAAAATATGGTCGAAACTGATAAACTACAATACCTTTCTCAATCGATGGAAGCTAACACAGATGTAAAACTATTCATAGACAGTTTCCCAATAACTAACAACAGCTATAAATTATGTATTCAAGATTTAAAAGCTCGTTATGCACGCGAAGATCTACTAATACAAGTGTATGTAAGAGAGCTGCTAGCATTAATTTTGGACAAAGAAAGCAATAAAGAGCTAAGCACTTTGTATGACCAACTCAACGGACAACTGAGATCTCTAGAAATCTTGGGGGTGACAAAAGACAAATTCCTGCCAAAAAACCAGACAAACCCTTCCCCACAACCCACCCTTCCCCACCCTTCCTGACAAATTGCCTTTCTCTTACCAATGGTAGAATCTGCTCTGCCTCCAGAAACTTTACGAGCATGGGAAAGACCAAGACCAGAAATATCAGATGATACACTCAACTCATTACTCACTTTCCTGAAAAAAGAGATAGAGAGTGACCAGAGAATTTCAATGGCGAAGTCTACGTTTACATCTGAACCATCGAAGTCACATGAAGCCACAGCAGCATGTTTTACTGTAAACAGCAAAGAAAGAGGAGAAAAAAGAAGAGAAAATAAGTGTGTCTGGTGCGATAAAACTGGTCATTCCAATGTTGAATGCTACAAACTGGGGAAACTTTCTATTGAAGAGAGACAAGAACATCTGAAGAAAAAGAGAGCTTGTGTTCTTTGCCTAAAGGTAGGACACCATGCTAAGATATGCAAAGCATACATCAAATGTTATGTTTGTGGGCAAAGACACTCACCTGTACTCTGTCCTGGGACGCATCAACCTGAAACGAAACCAGTAACCAAGCATGAGAAAAAAGACAGTGAGCCAGCTCTTCAAAATCTCTCCAACTCCGAGAAAAAGACGAGGGGGACAACCTTTCTACAGACAGTAGCGGTGGAAGTGACCTGCAACGGGAAGATAGAAAAAGTACGAGCCTTATTCGACAGCGGGTCACAGAGGTCCTACATCAAGGAGGAGGTTGCAGAGAAACTGGGCATACCAGAAGCAGGCGAAGAGGAGCTGAGCCATTCACTGTTCGGGGGAGTCACCGTATCCTCTAAACAATATAAAACATACAACTTCATAATAGAAAGTCTTGACTCTAATTTCAAATTAGAGATGTCAGCCTTAGGGCAATCTTGCATATGTAAACATGTACCCAAAGTGGATGATTCTAAGATGTCAAGGTTGTTAAACAAATATAATATTAGGTTGACAGAAATTGAGACAACTGAAGTAGGCTTATTAATAGGAGCAGATTATTTAGGATTGTTACTTACAAATTCCTTTGTCCAGCTCGAGAACGGCTTAACTGCTGTAAAAACAAACCTAGGTTGGACAGTTCAAGGAAAGATGACAGTAGCAAGTACTAATGTTTTGTTATCACTCTTTTGTGCCCAAAATATAAATAATTACTGGGATCTAGAACTGTTAGGCATTAATGACCCAACACAGGTACAGTCCAAGCAGCAGAGAGAAGAGGAAGTGATTGCAAACTTTGAAGAGAATATCCATGTCAATGAACAAGGCAGGTACGAGGTCTGCCTTCCGTGGAAGGTGGGGCATGATGACTTGCTGAGCAACCAGGAACTCTCCATTCGCCGCCTGGAATCAACAACAAAGAAATTAGTAACATGTGGTAAGTTTCATGATTATAACAAGATTCTAGGTGAATGGGAGCAAGCAGGGATCATCGAAGAAGTACCAGAAACAGAAAAAGACATAGATGGAACCCACTACTTACCTCACAGGGCTGTGACCAAAGAGACCAGCCTTACCACTAAGCTACGACCCGTCTACGACGCATCTGCAAAAGACAAAAAAGGTAAATCATTAAATTCATGTCTCGATAAAGGAATTAATTTTTTAGATAAAATACCCAAGTTACTGACAGGGTTCCGCAAAGGGTGCATTGGTGTGACCGCAGATATTGCCAAGGCATTCTTACAAATATCAGTGACACCACAAGATAGAGACTATCTTAGGTTTGTTTGGTGGAAGGATGAATCGTGTGAAGAAATTAAGGTGTATAGACACTGTAGAGTAGTTTTTGGACTGACAGCAAGTCCATTTTTGTTGTCTGCAACCATCTCGCACCATCTTAATCAAGTCACAGACTGCAAAAACACAGCAGATATCCTAGCTAAGTCATTCTATGTAGATAATTTAGTTACCAGTATGGACTCCACCGAACAAACGCTTCAATTCATGCAAGAAGCCAAAAATATAATGCATGAAGGCAAGTTTCATCTGAGACAGTGGGTCACATCACCCTTAAAGGTAAATGAAAGTAATAATAATGTGATATCGGTGTTAGGGCTTCAGTGGGACACTGTCTCAGATGAGCTTTACTGCAACCTGAATGCCTTTCCCTCATATAAAGACAGAGAAAATTACAAAAAGAAATATATTGTCTTTAGCACAGAAAATCTTTGATCCAATTGGATTCACATGTCCTGTAAGTTTAATCCCTAAGTTAATTTTACAAAAACTCTGGAACCAGAAAACTACTTGGGATGAGGAAATTACAGGCGAAATGCTATCACAATTCAAAATGTGGTATGTAAATATTGAATTTTTAAAAGAATGTAAGTTACCTCGTAGAGTATCAGTGGAAAGATTGCAAGATTGCACCACAAGTCTCCACATGTTCTGTGATGCAAGCAAAGATGCCTATGCCGCATGCGTCTTTCTGAGAACAGTAAATAAGGGTAACGTGACAGTTCGTTTACTATCTGCCAAATCAAGGGTATCTCCACCTGAAAAAGTAACAATACCACGCCTAGAGTTACTAGCAGCACTAATAGGTTCCAGGCTACTGGTTGATGTACGGAAAAACCTAGAATTGAACTGCGATGAATTCTGTTGGTGTGATTCTGGAGTGGCATTGTGCTGGATAAAGAGAGAGCTACCTTGGAACACATACGTAGGAAATCGTGTAAAGGAAATAAGACAAAACACTAATGTAAACAACTGGCATCACATTCCAGGAGCAGAAAATTGGGCAGATTTAGCATCCAGAGGGTGCGACGCGCGCCAGCTGCTGGAGGTACGCTGGTGGGAAGGTCCACGCTGGCTGCTGCAGCGACCAGAATTATGGCCGCGGTCAGCGCTGGTAGTAGACGAGAAGATAGCCAACCTGGAAATGAAAAAGAAAGCATTATGTAATACAAACACTTGCATAGATAAAGGTATGGTCGAAAGTCTATCTTATTACTTCCACAAATACACAAAAATAGTAAGGATGACAGCATGGATGCTGCGATTCATCTTCAATGCTCTTCACAAGAAAGGTAAGAAGAGTGGAGAATTGACATATGATGAATGTGTTGAAGCTGAAAATAAAATTATTTTTGTAATACAGACAGAAAGCAAGGAGTATATCGAAAAGCAGTGTGGAAAATCAACACAGGTATACTATGACACAGATAAATTACTCAAAGTAAAGACAAGATTATTACTTACCGACTTACCTGAATGCACCAAATCGCCTGTAGTAGTTCCCGCGAAGAAGGACGTCATCCGAAGAATGGTAGAGCAGCGGCATGTACAGCTTCTACACGCAGGTACAAACACGATGATTACCGACCTGCGAAAGCGATTCTGGATTATTGGTATAAGACTTCTGGTTAAATCTGTAATAAATAAATGCATTGTTTGCAAGAGACATACCTCGCAGCCGTCACAAGCGCCAACAGCGCCACTACCTATAGAACGAGTGCAGCTGACCGCACCGTTCGAGGTCACAGGAGTCGACCTGGCGGGGCCTTTATACCTACGAGACGGTGAAAAATGTTGGGTCGTGCTCTACACATGCGCAGTCTACCGAGCGGTACACTTGGAGTTGACTAAGTCGCTGTCAACAGAGGCGTTCCTACAAACATTCCGTCGATTCATAGCGCGTCGTGGACGAGCAACCACGATGATATCGGACCATGGAACAAATTTCACAGGTACAAAACATTTATTACAAAATGTAGATTGGGACGAAGTACAGCGCCAATCTACGATACAACGGATAAGATGGAAACTAAATGCTCCCGCAGCGTCGTGGTGGGGAGGTTTTTACGAGAGACTAATAGGCCTTATGAAAAACTTACTCAGACGAGTCCTAGGTAAGAACTCTGTATCCTACGAAGAAATGCAGACATTGCTGTGCGACTGCGAAACAGTCATGAACGATCGACCACTCACGTACGTCGAAGATGACAGCGCCAGCGCATTAGAGCCGTTAACTCCATCAAGTTTTTTACAAACCTTAGGTTCATCAGATACAACTGATCTCGATCAGATAGACACAACCAGCCTAAACAAACGGTTGAAGTACTTGCAAAAGCTCCGAGAAGATTTTCGTCAACGATTCAGGAACGAGTATCTCACTACACTGATACAAAGACACAAGGACAAGTGGGGTAATCTAAAGGTAGGTGACATAGTTTTAATAGAAGGAGAAGACAAGAGAATAAAATGGCCACTAGGACTGGTAGTCGAGACATTCACAGGTAAAGATGGTATTTGTAGAGCAGCAAAGGTAAAAACATCAGCTGGATATAAAACTCGACCAGTTCAACGTCTCTACAGGCTAGAGATTTCTTCTTCCGAGGTGGAGGGACAGCATAATGAAGAAAACATCTCCATCCCTACTAGTAAGAAATTCCATATTATTAGCAACTCTCCGGAAGCCATAAAGACCAACTCTCCTACAGACAAGGTGATCGATACACCAATGACAGACATAATGACTGAAAAGGTAACCCGTACTGGTAGAGTTATCAAAATTCCCAGTAAATATAATATATAAATATAATTTCTCTTATGTAATCAAATAATTTCTCTTATGTAAACTGCATAATTACTGACTACATTAGTTAGTAGCCTTGATTTCATTTTCTGTCAACCTAAAACAACAATTCATCCAAATTTAATAATATTAATTTTGTAAATTCATAAATATATCTACTCGTATATAATAATACAGTTGTATAATTTTAGCTAATGTGAAAGAGTATAAATAAATTAACATGTGAAATATTCATACTCTAATCAATGTGTATAATTAAGTTACACTGTTTATGTATGTGTGTCAAAGACATAATAATTATTGTTTCTTTTATATTATAGTCACTCTTATTATATAGATTGTTGAGATATACAAGACTTATTGTTTAATGAAACAACAATTGTTTAAATAAGATTTTATTATTACTGATCTCAAATAATAGTTTTAAGTGATATATATTAGATAAAATGATACATGTTAGATGCAAATTTTAATTTGATTAGTAATTGTTTAACAAGGTAGATTATCTTGTAATATTTTCATGCTCATGGATAACTATTTACTTAAGTAATTAGCACAAACGGTATTGTTTGCAATAACCAGTCTTACCAAGGGGTATCATATTACCCGGTACTAACTGGGTTGTGGAGGTCAGATAGGCAGTCGCTCCATGTAAAATACTGGTATTCAGCTGCATCCGGTTAGACTGGAAGCCGACCCCAACATAGTTGGGAAAAGGCTAGGCAGATGATGATGGTATTGTTTGCAATATTAGTGTATTATTTTAAGTTCATTTATATTTTGGAATACAATGTAAATTTGAGTTTGTGTTAAGCACCTACGTGTTTCAGGTACATATAAGTTTGAGGTCTGATTATTATTTTTTCTGGTGGTGGAGGATGTTCAGAAAGTGTGTCTTCGCCTTTATCCGCCATTATGGTATGGCAACACTTAAGAAAATAAAAGCTTTTTGCCGCGACGACGTTACAACAAACATGTCTTTAATGTGTTTTTTTTTAAATAAATTACCTTCGGCGACTTTTCGTTGATCGATCCATCTCCGATTGAAGCGGAATCTTCAACAGGGGTTATTCCGATCTGTCACCCCGCTTTGTCCCCTTAGGGTGATAGATAGGAAAAAAAAGTTAGATCTGTCCCCCTGTTAGCAATGAGAGGACAGTTCGAACTTTATTCACTCCTTAACGGTTCCCTATGTCCCCATATCAGTGATAACAGGGGGACAGATCTAACTTTTTTTTCCTATCTGTCAACATAAGGGGACAAAGCGGGGTGACAGATCGGAATAATCCCCGTTTAGGAGTTCCCTCGTGAGAAGACAATCCTGGCTGTAGGATCAGGTCATGATTGAAATCATGTTTATGTATCAAATATGAACGCGTAGGTATACAAATCTTCGTATTCGTGCTATTTACCGTTGAAGAGTTCCCTCGCGAGAAGACAATCCTGGCTGTAGGATCAGGTCATAATAGAAATCATATTATCTATCAAATATGAAAGCGTCTACAAATATTCGTATCCGTGCTATTTACCGTTAAGGAGTTCCCTCGTGAGAAGACAACTGGTGAGTTATCACCGTAACACTTATCTAAGAACATGCACCAATAAAACCTAAACCCATAACTGAAAACTGCATCAAAATCGGACTAGTAGTTTTGGAGAAAAATGGGTTAAAATTTCTATTACTAGACATCGATTTAAGGGGTGAGGGGGAGGGGGGAAGTGAGGGGGCAGGAGGTACCCCCTGTACCACCCCCACCCCGCGGAGTCCCATGGTTATGGAGATATCCATGGTTAAAGTTTTGAGGTTAGAATAGCGCTATTTAGTTATTTTGAATAAAAAATTAGTATCGTTTGGCAGGAGGAGGGAGGGGGGAGGTGCCCCCTGTGCCCTGGCACCACACCCATGTAAGGCGACGCACCGTTCTTGAGAAAAACAAATTATATAAATTGAACTATTATGACAGACAGACATCTGGCTTTATCTAGCAAGGACCTATACTTCCTCTCGCTAATCCCATTTTGTTGAGGGGTGTAAACTGTGGTCAATCTCCTTTGAATGCCATGCGATTTGAGAAAGTCATCGAACTCCTTGTTGCGGTATTCTGAGCCATTGTCCGTCTGCAGGTTCTTTATTTTCTTATTATGGAACGTATTAACTTCATTTTTGTATTCTTTGAAAACGTTGAATACGTCACTCTTTCTTTTAATGAAATAGATGTGACAATAGCGACTAAAGTCGTCTGTGAAAGTAACATAGTACTTTGATCCTGCCAGTGTATCACATTCAAAAGGTTCACAAACGTCACTATGGATTATTTCCAGGTTATCGGTTGTGTATAAATCATCATGTCTTACGAATGGTAACCTGGACAATTTGCCTTTGATGCAGGTGATGCAGGTCTCACATGTTTCCATGTCTTCGTTATTTAAATTTAAACCATACAGGTTATCTTTAACTTAAGTTCTTTAACTCCGTGTCGAGTTTCTTGTACCATAAAAAACATAGATTCGTCACCGCACATGTGTGATGAGCAGCCGCTATCTAGACACCAGACATTTTTATCAGCGTCTGAATTTACGGTGCTTAGACAAACCTTAAAATTGTATTTGCTTGTGTCCTCTTTTTCATTTGTATTTTTCTTCTTGAACCAACATGTCTCGATAGTGTGGCCTTTCTTTTTACAACTCTTGCAGTACAATCTTTTTTTTATTTTCTTGATTTGGTATGCTTCGGAGCTTTCAGGCTGATCATTTCCACTCCTTGCTTGGTATTCCTCCAAAATCTTTATTTTTAGATCTTCAGGATTAGGCAGGGTGTCTCGAGATTCGATAGCTATTCTAAAGTTTTCAAATGTTGTTGGCAAACTGTAGAGAAGCATTATGCTAAGCAGTTCTGGAGGTACTTTTATATCCATATCTGCGAGTTTGTCCACGATGTCCATGAAATTATTTATGTGGTCATGTATATCTTCTCCTGTGGTCATTCGCTTTAGAACCAACTGTTTTAATAATGTGGCTTTTCTTGCAGGCCCTGTGCTTTGATAAGTAGCTTTTAATTTTTCCCATAGGTACAGCTCTAGATGACAGACTTTAATTTGTTTTAATTCAGACGGTGACAATAAAAGTAGGATTTCAGCTCTTGCATTCAAGTCCTGTTTGTTGTACGCCGATCTCGCCGCCGCATCCGTAGCTGGTGGTAACATTTTCTCGCCGCTTACGATATCCCAATAATCATTTTAAATTAGGACCGCTTGTGCTTGCAAACACCAAGTATCATAATTTGTTTTGGTCAAAGGTTCTTTAATGCGATAACTCGTAGTTGATGCCATTTTTCATATTTGCAACTATAAACCACGCTCTGCTACCTACCAATTTGTGAGGGATTTATTTAATTAAAATATACTATGACTGAAAATATAACTTTTATTTGACACGACTGTTATTTGCTAAGGTAATTTTATCAACGACAATGCTGTGTCTATTGGCCAGTACTCACATTGTCCAGTAATGGAAATTGGTGTGTTATGTTCGTATTTGTATAGAAACTATAAAGAATTAAATCTCGTAAACTGTGGGCGTCCGCGTATTGAAAATGTGTGAAATGCTTTCTATATAAGTGTACTATCTACAAAAAAAATATGAACTTCGAAACTCATGTCCAGTAATGGAAATTTTATCCCCCAAACGCCAAAAACCGTCTCCGTTCCGTCGTGGGTAAAAAATACAAAATAGGCCATGTTTGGTTAGTCGATTTTACAGCGCAAATAATCGATTAACCTTGTGACAGTGACAGTAATCAGTTGACACAGACAATGACAAGTGACATTTATGGTGACATGACAAGACAACTACAAATTGGTCAAATGACTCAAATTGTTGAGCTACTGTATTTTGGGATGGTTGATTTTAGTCATACGTCCATACCAATTTTTATTAACTAAATAGACTAATGGAATAATCAGAAAGTTAAATAAACAGGAGAATATGGCGCTGTACGAAGGAATAGCGTTAATACAAGAGAAGCAAGCCGTCGTGTTAGACCTCGGCACTGACTACACCAAGTTAGTATTTAAACCGGAATTTTTGTTTATTGCCGTTATTCAAATTATTAAATAAATTGTAATTTACCATAGTTGTGTCTCTAAGATAAAAGCAAAGCTAAGGGGTTTAGACCATGGTGTTGGTGATACTTGTTTATATTAATTATGCGTAAGCATACCATAATAGGCTAGCTAGCCAATAAGCTAGCTTGAAGAAGCTACCTTACACATTGCACTGTGCACATTTGCGTTATTCATGGAAGCTTTGTACAAAATTTAATGCTTCTAGACCCAGCGGTTTCAGCTGTGTTGATCGATCAGTCAGTTTCTTACTTTCTAATAGATATATATCTAAATGTATAAAATGGTAAACTGACTGACTGGGTGACATATCAACGCACAGCCCAAACCGCTGGACCTAGAGACATGAAACTTGGAAGATGTGTGCTTTGTGAAAAGTAACTATCCACTAAGAAAGGATTTTTGGGAATTTCACCCCTAAAGGGGTCAAATAGGGGATGGAAGTTTATATAAAAGTCGGTCAGCTTTAAAGTTAGGATCTTAAAATTTTGTGTTTAGGCTGATGATTAATTTCACCCCCGAAGGGTTAAAAAGAAGTTGTGTATGGAAAGTCATTAATTTTCGAAGTAAAAATCACTAAATTTATGGTTGTAAGAAACTGACTGGCTGACTAACTGACTGATCTATCAACGCACAGCTGAAACCACTGGGTCTAGACGCATGAAATTTCACACAAACCTTCCTTGAATGGTGTAAGAATGCATTAAGAAGGGATTTTTCGAAATTCATCCCCAAGAGGCTTAAAACAAGTATGGAAAGTTTATATGAAATTTAGTCAATTTTGAAGTTAGAAATGTGAAAAAATATAATATGAGCTCATGGTTCAAAATAAAAATTTACTGTACTTACACTATTAAAAAAAAACTTTCACAAGCATTTTCTCTCTCCTGATCCACCCGCCGTGCAAGAAAGAAAATTGGCAAAGAGATTTCAACCAAGAAAATATGGTTGATAAAGTAACCAGTCCACCTAAAATGACACTCACATCTTTTTTCGATCTATGTCAAGTAGATAAAAGTCTGCCAAAAATCTCCTGTATTGTGAAATACCATAATTATAACATTTGGAAGATTAAAAAATCTGAAAGAAGATAAACAGGACCCAACGTAGATGGATGGTCAGGCGTAAATAATGAATATACTCTGGGCCAAGTATACACAGTAGTCCTGTGAAGCATTAAAAATTGTTAACAGCGTTGTATAACTTACATTTAATTTAGCCTGCAAAGGTTTAGGGCTTCTTGAATATATGATCAAAATTGGCAGGCAGCACTTTGTGAATCTCTTTTCAAAATGAGAGACCTTAACATAATTATATCAATATTTTGTCAAGTATCAGATCCCTTCAGTCTTTGGAATAATTTTCAACAATACCTTTCCTTGCCTTGGTGACCCATAACACAGGTATTGTATACCTATTTCGGGCACCAGTCTCATAAATGTTAACCCTTTGTATTGAGAGGCAAGTAAGAGGCAGTGTAGAAAACTTCATGGATTAGGAGATTGTTTAGTACTAGGTCATGCCTTAGAAGATTGTTTAGTACTAGGTCATGCCTTAGAAGATTGTTTAGTACTAGGTCATGCCTTAGAAGATTATGGATTACCAAAACCATGTTTATCACGGATTGTAGAAAGTGAGTTAGGAGTATATGTAAATCAAATTACCTACGATCTATATAACTGAGAAGAATTTGTTGTATGGGAGCCCCCCTTAAATATTAATTTCATTCTGTTTTTAGTATTTGTTGTTATAGCGGCAACAGAAATACATCATCTGTGAAAATTTCAACTGTCACGGTTCATGAGATACAGCCTGGTGACAGACAGACGGACAGACAGCGAAGTCTTAGTAATAGGGTTCCGTTTTTACCCTTTGGATACGCCTAACCTACCCTAAAAATAACAAAAACACACTACAAAAGTCTGCATACTATGAAATTATTTCAAGTATTGTTGCAAAGGAAGGAAATTTTTTTTTTTGCTGCTTCGGGTGGAACTGGTAAAACCCATGTCATTAATTTAATCTTAGCAAAGGTAAAAAGCAGCCGCGGTATAACCTTAGTCGTCGCAGCCTCTGGGATTGCCGCTTCGTTATTGGAAAGAGGTAGAAAAGCGCACTCTGCCTTTAAATTGTCCCTTGATTTGACAAATGTAGAGACTCCAATGTTCACCATAGCTTAAGAAAATGAAAGGTATTAGGGATAGGTTGTTTAGAAATTGGAAAAATAAACCGGTGGATATGAATTTGCGTAGGCAATATAATAGGTTTAGAAATAGAGTAAATAAATGTATAAATAAAGCAAAGAATAAATACCGTCAAAAATAAATAAAAAAGTGTAAAAAAAAGAAATGAAAAAAGAAGTTTAGATATTGTTATTCTAAAGTACTTGGGAAAATTAGAGTGTTCGGTTGATAGTATATGTAATAAGTTTCCGACAACATTTACCAAAGAAATCTTAGATATAAAACACGTTTGTACTCATAAGCTCTTCTTGGAAAGGTCTAGCTATGTTGATACCGAAATTATCACTGCGTTTTCGGAAAGCTTATCCAATAGATATAGACAAAATTATCACTGCGGTTTCAGAAAGCTTATCCAATAGATATTCTTATAATCATAATCATTATTTATTGCATTCATGTAGTTTACAAGTTGTTACAAAGTATATTAGGTTTCATACGTGAACCCTGCTAGGGCACAACAATACAAATAGTTTAAAGTGCTACAGTGTCACAAAAAAAAACCACTAAACAAAAATACCAATTTTAACATGTCTAACAGGTGTATAACATTTGTAATTTAAATAAGTAGCTGTCATAATATAATAAATAATTAAATAGGTTATGAACAATTTAGTGGTCATCATTTACATTTACAAATAAAATACAATTCAAAACAAAGCAAATAGCGATAATCATTTATTTATTATTTATTTATTATTATTAAACTTACACACTATCTTTACAGGTTACCCCAATGCAATAGTGGTTAGCGAGCACACACCAGATAAATAGTAAACAACTTACGGCTACTTAAAAAACTAAACTTTAAACATATTTAGAAAGTAACACTAAAAACAAACTAAAATAATAAAATTATTACTATACAATTAAAATTATTACAAATTACCTATATTTTCTTTTATACTGCTTTAAAATCTTAACCTATACATATATATATTTATAAAATCAGACAACACAGCATAATATTTAGATATTACTCACAAAATTCAACAAAACTCTTGCGAATTCACTCAGATTGCACGAAAATATGTCAATCCGTTCATGCACTTCGTTTAGTACACATATTGTACGGGTGAGGGGTGTTTTTGACAGCAGGTTGGTTCTGGCAGCAGGCACGGCCAACAGTGGCGGCCGTCGCCGCCTCCACACGTACCGGTCCGGCACGCACAGCTTCAGGTGACGCAGCACACCCGGGTTATGTGCTACTCCACGCAGGACCTTTAGCGCATACGCCGCGAGTGTAAATTCCCTGCGCACTCTGAGTTCGTTGTACCCCACCATACCCAGTACAAACAGTGTAGGATACATCAGCGGGTAAAATGGGTAAACCCCATAAAGTTTGAAGTACAAATGTCTTGTAAATTTATTCTGCACTCGCTCCAGCATGACATTGTATTTCGCTTCATGAGGAGCCCAAATCACAGCACTGTGTTCCAAGTGACTCCTTACCAAAGCGTCATACAGCACCCTAAGCGTGGTAACGTTTGTGAATCCCTGCGACTGCCTCAGCACGAAACCCAGGTTTCTGTACGCCTTCTTGCAAATCTTAACTATATGATCTCGGAAAGTTAGATCCGGTGTAAGCAGTACTCCTAGGTCTCGTACCTGAGACACTCGCTGCATCGGCGCTTTCTCTACTTTGTATTCATAGTCCAAGGCTGTCTTCGCGCGCGTAAATGTCATTACTGAGCATTTCGCTGTGTTAAAATAGAGTTTATTTTTATGGCTCCATTCTACCACTCTATCTATGTCTTCTTGCAATTTCTCACAATCTGACCCACCTCTGACCTCGAGCAGCAATTTGAGGTCATCTGCAAACAATAAACATAAACTATGTTTGACTACGTCTGGTAAGTCATTTATCATTAAAATAAATTCGAGAGGACCAAAATTGCTGCCCTGGCTCACGCCTGACCTGGTGTAGTATGGCTCGGATTCGAACCCGTTGTAGTCGACGTACTGCTGTCGGTCTTTTAAGTAGCTGGCGAAGAACTGTAAGAGGTGCTGAGTACAGCCAATTTTTGCCAGCTTCATTAGCAGTACATCATTGTCGACGGTATCAAACGCCTTCTTAAAATCAAAATATGCCGCGTCTACCTGTACACCAGCATCGACGGCCGGCACCACTCTCGCCATGAAGTTTAGCAGATTAGTGGCAGTGCTGCGCGCCGGTCGGAACCCGTGCTGCGCGTCCAATAGCTGTGCGCTCACTTGAGCCTGCACAGAGCGTTGGATGGCAGACTCGAAAACTTTTGCAGGTGTCGACAACACTGCCACCGGTCTGTAGCCACTGACATCCGGACCTGACTTACCTTTGGGAACCGGAATCACTCGCGTGATTTTCCACCTAGGCGGAAATGTTGCTTGTTTTAAACAAGTATTAAAGATATGATGCAGGGGCTCAGCCAGCACCCTGCCACAGTCTCGGAACAAAAAAGCTGGAATGCCATCGGGGCCAGATGAGCGCTTTGGCTTCAGCTTTATGAGCGCTTCCCTTACGTCTTGAAGACTGAGGGTCTCGATGTGCACTCGTGCACTGTTCGCTCCCGCGTCCGCCCCCGCCTCCCGCGCCTCCAGCCGCGGCCGCTCTTTATTATACACCGACTCAAAAAAAGCCGCAAAATGTCGAGCAGACTCCTCATCCGAAAGATTTTGACCATTCTTTATGATAATTTGCCTGTTAAACCTACTTCGTTTGGACCTAATGTACTGCCAGAATGATTTTGGATCTTTTAAAAATTGATTTTGTATTTTAAACTTGTGTTCTTTGTGTGCAATTTCTATGGATTTTTTAATACTAGCTCTGCACTTTGATAATTCGGAATAATCGCTATCCAGCTTTGTTTTTTTGAAAGTTTTATGAAATCTAGCTTTATTCTTTATATCTCTTATAATATCTGCGGTGTACCATTCGGGATAAACGTATCGAGAGTTTTCACGTTGAAGCTTTTTCCGGGGTACACATCTATCTAAAATATCACTCAGTTTATCATAAAAAAATTTCAACATATCTTCCAAATCATGCATGTCGTAAATCATACTCCAATCAGTGGTAGTCAGCATAGAGTATAACAACTCGTAGTCGGCTCGATAGAAGTTCCACTGCGGCCTCACTGGGAACGGCCTCACGGGGACTGCCGTCGGCAGAGGGCGCAGGCGGGGCGGGCGCGGCGGGTGCGGGAAGCGCGCGCGTGCAGTGCACGCTGACCGCGAGCGGCGGGTGATGCGTGTCGACGGGCACGAGCGCGTCGTCGGCCGCCACTACTGACACCTCCCCGCTAAAACCTGTGCTCAGAACCAAATCCAACTGATGACCTAGACAGTTTGGTACTGTGTTACTTTGAGTGAATTCGCAATATGACACAAAATATTCATAATAATTTTTAACATTTTTATGACACGAATACAAATTAAAATCACCAATAACGATTATTTCTCCATATCTATCACATAATGTTTCTATTAATCTAAATAAAGTCAAGTAGTCGTTCTCAGAACTCCCTGGTGGTATGTAAACAACACAACATAAAAACAAAAATCTATTTTTGAAATAAACCGTTGCACTAACCATTTCAAAAACGCAGGTGTCTATCGACGCGTCCGCGATTTGTACTTGTCGCAGCTCATATCGGTGTGTGGCCACTAAAAACGCTCCTCCCTGCTTCCGACCATCCGCTCGATCGCAACGTAGTATTTGATATCCCGGAGGAATTATTTCAGGATCTTCTATGGAGTTATTGCAACCAGATTCCGTTACTGCATATAAATCAAAATTGAATGCCTCAATGTTGTTTCGGAACGCATCCAGTTTAGTTCGCAGACCTCGTACATTTTGATAGAATATATCGATGTTATGGCTATAATATGTTTGGTTTTGTTCTGTTTGAGTTCCGAAACCATATCCACTCACTGAACTCAGCATTAATTGGCCAGATTTCGGCCTGGTTCAACTTATCAAAACTCTTTTCCGGTACTCCAACAACAAACGACGAATAATCTCTCTCGATTTTGTGTTTGATTTTGTCAATTTTAATTTGAACATCTGGGCCACATACATTTTTCACGTGATCGGCTATGGCTTCAAGAGTTGTATCCGGATGCAGTCGCCAAACATGTAGATATTTTTTGCGATCACTAACTTGAATTGTCTTCAACTCCGTATTTGTTCCCACTCTGACCTCTTTAGGCTGCCTGCTATTTTTTTTATTTCGAACAGTCGTCCATCCTGATTCGATCTTCTCCGCTTCATCATTAGGTGGTTCACTAGTCGCCAGTGAGCTAGTTATACACAAAGTTTTTTCCGGTACAATTTCGGTTGACTTCGTGGCCCCACATTTGTTTTCATTTTGTGTTTTGTTGTGGGTATGAAGCGTTTTCTTGGAAACGATGGACTTATTCTGTTGACTTACGACCTCGGCAAAAGAAGATGGAGAAGGAGGATTTTGTGGAATATCAGCTGTTACTTCGTGTGTTTGGTTGTTCTGAGTTAACTTAGCTATTACTTTTTCTTCAAGCACCCCCATCATTTTAACTATGTTGCCCAACTCGGTTAATGTTTGAGAAAATTGATTTAGTAGAAGCGATATCGCATTTGCCTGGCTGTCCATGCGAGCTATGATGTCAGCTTTGAATTCTCTAAATTCTTCGAGTAGTAGGGAATCAGAATCCATAGTTATAGGTGAATACTGAGTCTGACTTCCACGCTGACTGCTTACATGGTTTACCGGAGTGGTGGCATTAGGGTTAGGAATGTTAATGCGCACCGGGGTTTCACTGTTGCCTCTTTTTGGCTTAGCACAGATACATTCCGGACATAACCATTTCTTTATATATGTCTGGGTGTATGTCTTAAACGCATCTTTGTTTATTTCGAGACAGGCTATATCATACCTTTTCATGCATTTATCATTGGCACATTCCATGTAATCATCAATTATGGGCGAACCACAAGCGCCGCAATTATTAGGCATTTTTATTGGTATCGCAGACATAATTTCAAATCTTGATGATCAAACCGAGCACTTCGCGGTTCACAGCGGCACGACAGAGACGAATTATTTATTTTTCGCAGCCCGTCTCTTTCACTCCAGGTGAGGAGGAGCCTACCTCGGCGTTCTCGGACGGCGCGATGTCGCGCTCGCGTATTATTTTCACCAAAACAGTTCACACCACTTTAGCACTTGTTGTTCTTATTTTCAAGACACATTATGAGTCAATATTGCACAAATTAATGCTCTTAAAAAAATTGAGCAAAATAAAATAACAAGAAACACGTCTGCCACTGATCACAACTAGCGTAGAACTATCATAACATCATCATTCATCATCATTCTCTTGCCCTTATCCCAATTCATTTGGGGTCGGCGCAGCATGTCTTCTTCTTCCATACTTCTCTATTTTTCGTCATCTCATCAGACACTTCTTTTCTTGCCATATCATTCTTTACACAGTCCATCCATCGTTTCTTTCGTGTTCCTCTACTCATATACCCATCCACATTCTTACTCAAAAATTTTCCTCACGACATTTTCCTCATCCCTCCGCATCACATGCCCATACCACGACAACCGATTACCACACAACTTTTCAGTCACCGGCGCCACTTTCAGACTTCCTCTTATATACTCATTTCTAACTTTATCCATTCGCGTAACACCACACATCACCCTTAGCATCCTCATCTCCGCGACATGCAAATGCCTTTCATTCATCCCTTTTGTGGCCCAACATTCTGATCCATACAAGACAGCAGGTCTAACCATTGTTTTATAAATCTTCCCCTTGAGTTTAAGGGGAATGCGGGAATCGCAGATTGTTCCCATAATAAAATAATAATAATAGGTAGGTCATAGTATATGTAGGTCTACTAATAGTATAGTAGGTCATAGTAATAATAGTTATAGATCAGAAGCTCATTTAATTTTTTTAAAGAATAATCAAAACAACTTAGAACTATTTATTTTTAAACAACAAATCAACACAATTAAAAAAAAAAACACCCTTATACACCGAAATAATTTAAAAACTACAGTTCGCACTCAACGTCCGTCGCATCCTAGCTTCCGAGCCAAAGTGAACGCGCGCCGAGAGCGCACCGCTTATACCGTGTCCCCCCCTGCATTCGCTGCGTCACCACGATCGTGCGATATCCCTGCTCTTTCGGCCGATGAATCCTCTAAGAATATAGATAAAATTATCACTGCGGCCTCAGAAAGCTTATCCAATAGATATAAATAAAATTATCACTGCGGTTTCAGAAAGCTTATCCAATAGATATAAATAAAATTATCACTGCGGTCTCAGAAAGCTTATCCAATAGATATAAATAAAATTATCACTGCGGTTTCAGAAAGCTTATCCAAAAGATATAAATAAAATTATCACTGCGGTTTCAGAAAGCTTATCCAACAGATATAGGTAAAATTATCACTGCGGTTTCAGAAAGCTTATCCAATAGATATAAATAAAATTATCACTGCGGTTTCAGAAAGCTTATCCAATAGATATAAATAAAATTATCACTGCGGTTTCAGAAAGCTTATCCAACAGATATAGGTAAAATTATCACTGCGGTTTCAGAAAGCTTATCCAATAGATATAAATAAAATTATCACTGCGGTTTCAGAAAGCTTATCCAATAGATATAAATAAATTTATCACTGCGGTTTCAGAAAGCTTATCCAATAGATATAAATAAAATTATCACTGCGGTTTCAGAAAGCTTATCCAATAGATATAAATAAAATTATCACTGCGGTTTCAGAAAGCTTATCCAATAGATATAAATAAAATTATCACTGCGGTTTCAGAAAGCTTATCCAACAGATATAGGTAAAATTATCACTGCGGTTTCAGAAAGCTTATCCAATAGATATAAATAAAATTATCACTGCGGTTTCAGAAAGCTTATCCAATAGATATAAATAAAATTATCACTGCGGTTTCAGAAAGCTTATCCAACAGATATAGGTAAAATTATCACTGCGGTTTCAGAAAGCTTAGATATAGATAAAGTAATAAATTTGCTAAGTTCTGCTAAGTCTGAGGGATTAGATAAAATTAGAGTTAAAGATATAAAATTATTTAAATCTAAGCTGAGCCCTTTAATAGCTTTATTTATTAACTTATGACATGTATTGAAAAGGGGTTATACCCCGAGAATTTAAAATCAGCATTAATAAGACCTATTTTTAAACAAGGGGCACACAGTGATTACGCAACTATAGGCCAATAGCCATATTGTCAGTTATAAATAAAATTGTCAGTTAGAAAAGTTTATTGTGAATCAGGTAAGTGTTTTCTTGGAAAAACATAATATTCTGACAGATGCACAACATAGTTTCCGACGTGGACGGCATCGATGGCTATCGATTGATACGCGTTCTATGCGTGTCTGATCAAATCAAAGTTGTGCTGAAGATGCCATCACTCCATCAGTGAATGGACTTAAACTTTGATAGCTCATATCTCGGAAACGTGACACTTTAGAACATTTTGCCTCATACAAAACTTGTTTGTATTGATACCAGCTATCGATTAATATAGGTCGTATGCGTGACCGCTACTTTGAAAAAAAAATCAAAATGGCGGAAGTTAATGCAGCCATGGCTTCATACAAAAATCATCCAAGCCCTTTTGTAAAGCATGGTCCTGGCTTTGATCACCAAG
This sequence comes from Xestia xanthographa, assembly GCA_905147715.2. Taxonomy (NCBI): domain Eukaryota; kingdom Metazoa; phylum Arthropoda; class Insecta; order Lepidoptera; family Noctuidae; genus Xestia; species Xestia xanthographa. The sequence goes on from LR990665.1 coordinate 341,864, forward strand.
GGGTGTTGCTAGGCGTTTCCATTGGGACCGTCTTATTAGAAGGCCGGAGAGTGTAGTTTGGGCGTGGTGTTGCAGGTTTGGGTTCACGGGAGAGGCGGCGCCGCGCTGCATCGTGCGCTCGGAGTTCTGGTGCGCGGCGTCGCGGTGTTACCGGCGCGTGCACGATTACTCCTCGCCGGACGAGCTCTACGACAACCTCGTGCACATGCTGCATTTGCTCTACTTCAGGTACCACCACGACACCCCGTCCACAAAACTGCACATAGTCGTACCCTTCGGGATTACAGGTGTTGTCGCAAAAGAAGGGTAAATGTACCCTTCTTTTGGGTTAGTCGGGTAAAAAAGATTGAAAGTATGTAGGTTTGAATAAGGCGATGTCTATGGCGACAACATTCTCCCGACCTTAAAGGGTTGCCTTTAACGACGTATACCCTAAGATTTACAAATGTACTATTATATAACTAAGCGATAAGATCTGATCCAGACAGTCAGTTTTAATAATTTATTCGCGGGATATATGTCTGCTCTAAAAAGAGTCAGAGAATTTAACATAAATTTACCTATTTCTAATAAACCTATCTCTAAGCTAACCTACGGTGGGCTATGGGCTAGCTCGCCGTCCGTCCGTCTCATGACGACAGGCTGTGTCGACGGCGCGTTCGTGTTCCACGCGCGCCTCAAAGAGAGTCAGAAAAAAGGAAGGGGTCGGTAGGTCGAAGCTTCGGACTTCGCTTGTTTATTATTTATTCCTTTCTTTTCCTTTTTTTATTTTTTCTTTTCATTTTCTTATACACTCTGACATTTAATGTTTTGACATGTATTTTATTATTTTATACACTCTGACTTTTAATGTTTTGACATGTATTTTATTATTTTTATACACTCTGACATGTAATGTCTTGACATGTATTTTATTATTTTTTTATTTGACATTTATTGATTTGACATGGATACTTATTTTGTTAAGTATTTTAGTTTTTTTTATCATCATTGTGCCTTTTAATGATTTTTGTGATTTTTATTTACATTTTTTTGAATAGAACTTGTTATGAATTTTATATGTTTATTGTGAATGTGGGGACCATGTGGGTCACATTTATATTTTTTGTTTATTTTTTCCCACAACTGTCTGACTGTTTGAGTACTCTAAGCGACCTACCCAAATGTCCTTTCTTTGGTATTGTTCGTCGTTTCGTTGAGCTCCTTGGGTTATAAGTCGAGCTACACATTAACTGACAAATGCTTGCACTGACTGGACAGGTCCACTCAAAACTGTATGGTTCTTTCTTCAAAAGACCATATCAGACACTAATCTGCATAGTCCTCATGTGAATTGAGCAAGATTGTCTGGACTTTAAAAGAGACTATGACCTCTGAGTTTGTTTCGGCTGTTTCTTCTCAGAGTAGTCAGGTACGAAACACCGGCCCCATCTAGTTTTAAAAAATGACGTGTAAAAGTGTTTGTAAAAACCTACTTGCAAAATAAACATCATTTATCATTTATCAAGGACCGATGCCTGCCGGGGTTGCGGGACTGTTCGAAAGAGATACCGTGGCCCCGGAACACAAAGGGCGATGAAGGAACATGGATGGGTTTTAGTTAGTAACAGTCTGACACTCCCTCCTGCTCCACCCAGAGCGGGAGGAGTTATTTGATGATTTCACATCCGAAAAAAAAAAAAAGGTATGAGAGTTGCACTCTCACTGGCTCGGTAAAAGGCACACGCGGACCAAGAGACCGCGTTTTGCCATCCTTCGAAGTATGAACAGCGTCCACCACACCTAGACATTCTCTATTGCAGAAGATGGTACAGTCTTTCTGGCAGCGATGGCGGGTAGAATATTTGCATCAATTGCAATCTAGATCCAAGTGGAATACTCCATCCACTCCAATCCCACTGGGATCAGTAGTTATATTGATGCTCGATAATGCTCCACCATTTGCTTGGCCTCTAGGTGTGGTGGACGCTGTTCATACTTCGAAGGATGGCACAACGTGGTCTCTTATAAAAGCACGTATGCGTTCTTATTTCCTCCAGGTGTAAAACACTTGTTAGATCTCACAATAAAACACAAATCACTTTGCTAATACTGAATTTAATAATCAACTTCAGTTACCATTTTACACTTGTACACGTACACAACAGTAATCATCGACCTCACGAGTCGACGGTCCAGCCGATAGTGTGCTCCTGCGGTAATTTCTGCTAAAGGTGTGATTTTGACAACCGGAAGTCAGCAGTTTAATATTTATCACAGATACTATTTAAAACGTTATGATAACAGGAAGTCAATACAGTGTGTGTTAGAACATTTGCTATTATTAAATGACAACATGTACACAGGAAGTCAATGCACGCTAACAGCTCGGCCATCTGACATTCGGTTACGTCCTCGTACCGAACAAAAATAATAGTAAATAATTGTAAATGATACAGGCCCATTCAAAGAATACATAAAATAATCAGATTTTATTCAAAAACATAAAATAATTCTTGATTTTTAATTTTGTTAATAACATAATTCCTTCACGTAAAAATAAAATTTTGTAAACAATCATATAAGTAGACAAAAATAACTCTAATCATTATCACATTCAATATCCACTTCATCAGTCTCATCTACCCTACTGTTCTCCTCGTCAGAACTAGTTGCTAAATCAGTACTAAGATTAAGCCAAGGCCGCAATTTATCTCTAGCTACAATTGTTTCGTATTTATGATTGTGTTTTCTAGTTATGGGGGTGTCTTCTACTAGGAATCGATCATTGGGGAGTATTTTAACAATACGATAGGGTCCTTGATATTTTGCTACTAATTTCTTAGATTTACCATCGTTTTTATTAATTTCCCTTTCTACTCTTACTAGATCTCCTTCTTTATAAATGGCTTGATTAGTTATTTTCCTATTTTTGTTAAAATGTTCTCTATCTTTTTCTTGTTGTTTTTTTATAAGTTCTCCCGATTTTTCACGCATTTTTGATATTTGGTCTAAATTATGATCTGACGTATCACTAATAATATCACTTAAAATTGACTCTGAAACATTTGTAACTTTAAATCCGAAAAGTAACTCTGAGGGACTTCTTTGTGTAGTTTTATGTTTTGTGGTATTAATCCCTATTTGTATATCTGGCACATATTCATCCCAAGTCCTATCATCTGTCCCATGAGTTTTAGTGGAAAGAGCGTCTAAAATCGTTCGGTTGTATCTTTCAACTTGGCCATTAGCCCTTGGAGTTGCAACGGCATTCAGAATATGTTTGATACCAATCTCTTTAATAAACCTACTAAAGATGTTACTTGTAAAACATGAACCTCTATCGGTTACCAATCTTGTGGGGGCACCAAAATAACTGATATGATCCCTTATAACTCGGATTGTTGTGGTTGCTTTAGTATTCCTAACTGGTGTTATATTTGTATATTTCGTGAAGCCATCGACAATAACAAGTAAGTAACAATTTCCGCGTTTACTACGTACAAATGATCCTAAGTGGTCCGCGTGTATCGTATGAAACGGTTTTTCCACTTTTGGTATAGGATGAAGTTCACCTTCACGGGGACCACCAGGTACTTTGTGATGCGCGCACTCAAGGCAAGCGGCAACATACTTTTTTACGAAACGTCGCATCTTTGGGAACCAAAATGAATCCCTAATCCGGGCTAACGTTTTATCGAATCCAAAATGACCAATATCGTCGTGGTTTTTCTTAAGAATCTGCCAACGAACTGCTTTTGGGACCGCCCATCGAATACCGTTTTCTACTATGCGGTAAACACGACCATTCTTAATTTTAAAATTGTTATGGACGTCGACAATTTTATCGATGTCTGGATTAGTCAAAATATTTTTAATGGACATTATTTCATCATCAATGGATTGGGCGGCACTCAACCAATTATCTGTTTCAATATTTAGTATGTCAAAGATGTGGCTTTCTGGAATAGGTGGTTCGATGGGATGGCGACTCAGAGCATCGACGTGCGTCACTTTACTACCCGATCTGTATTCGATATCGCAATCGTATTCCTGTATTTGTATCCACCAGCGCGCTATTCGGGGGATAAGATCGCGCTTGGTCAGTATCGTCCTCAAGGCACTACAATCTGTGTATATTTTAAAATGAATACCAATTAAATATACTCCAAAACGATTAAGAGAGGCAATAACTGCTAACGTCTCCAGTTCGAACGAATGTAACTTTTGCTCATCAATAGTTGTTTTTCGACTATAGAACGAAACTGGTCGTAGCATACCATCTTTACCTCTTTGTAAGAGAATACCGGCCACTCCAAGTTTAGATGCATCTGTGTGTAATTGCGTTTCGAAAGAGGGATCATACAAAGCAATAACAGGGCGTTCTACTAAAGCATCTTTGAGACTCTGAAAGGCGGACGCCTGTTCGGAACCCCAGACCCACTCGCAGTTTTTGCGTAAAAGATCTGTTAGGGGCCTTGCCATTATTGCAAAATTTCGAATAAACCGTCTAAAAAAACTCGCAAGCCCCATGAACTGGCGTATCTCATGGGGATTTTTGGGAACTGGAAAATTTGAAACTGCATTGATCTTTCTAGCACCGGGACGGACACCATCAGGGCCAATTTCAAATCCCAAAAAATCTATATTTTTATAAAAGAAATGACATTTACTTAGCTTTAGAGTTAAACCTCCCTCTCGAAGCAACTGCAAAACTTGACGGAGTCGGGAAAGACCTTCCTCAAAGCTATGCGAAGGAACTAATATGTCATCCATATATATGACGGCAAACTTTATCTTTGCGTCAGTCAGGGGTCGAAACTAGTCAGTAAAATCAGTAAAAGTCAGTTTTTTTAGCATGGTCAGTAAAAGTCAGTTTTTTGAGAAAATGGACAGTTTTTTGAGATCAACACATAAATTGCTCCATATATTTTTTTGGAACCTTATTAATTATTTACTGACACAATTTTGCCTGTCTGTGTCGTTCCTTTTTACGCCTACCTTCTTCATTCTAGATTTTGCTTAAGAAATATATATCTTATAGTATACCTACTAGCAGCCAAACCCGGCGTTGCTCAGGTTTCACCTTTCAAGTCCATTCATTTCATCAGTTGCAACACTTTTTCACATTTTCGCCACCCACAACCGCGACCAAACTTCCTTACTTTCACCAGGAGACCAAAGGGGAGATGATTGGAGTTGGTGGTCATAGAGAAAACCCTGTCTTCCCGTCCTAACATTAGCATTTTAAATAAACATTTAAATTGTGTCAACAAAAAACAAATTTCTAGTCATTTCTAATTTTCTTAGCCGGGCCCATTGATGGTTTGAGGGCAACTAACAGCTGATGCTCTATTATGATGTCTTGTGGCAACTTAATATTGTAGCATCATTATTTCGAGGAAAAAAGTCCAATCCTACTTTTTTTCTCGAAATAAATACATATTTTATTATTGTATGTTTATAGTAGGGGAGCCCAAGCGGGGATTTCGGGATTTACTAAAGCGCGGCAGATTAATATACAGGGGGATACCTTGTACCCGGTTAAGTACCTCCACAAAACATGAGGCCCATATATAAGGCCGCCCGTGAAGGATACAGGATCAAACTCAAACTCAAAGCATTTATTTCAATTAGACCATTACGGCACTTTTGAAAGTCAAAATTACAAAAAAGAAAATCAAAGCTACAGTCCCAGTCACAAGGCATAATAACTTGAGAAAGTACTGTAGTTGCCCATTCCCTAGCGTAGATCTCTATGGAGAAGAATGGGCAAGAAACTCCATGGACACTCTTTTAAAATCAAAATATTGTTACAAAATCTTGGTTACATCATTAATTTTGAGATTATACATGTATGTGAGAACGATGTAGAAAGAGATCAGATTAGTAAAAAAAAATTGACCATCAGAAATTCTCGAGCGCGTCAGATTAAGGTAGGGTGAGTTAATTACATCCTAAAAAGTGTATATTCCACTAATCTGACAATTTGAGAGTGACGTAAAAAAAGGGGAGGGCAACTAAGTTGTAAAAAAAAAACGTCATCTCGACATTCTCGAGCGTAGCTAAATTTTTTTTTATTTTGAAGGAAATAATTCAAGAATAATGAATAATATATAATCTGACGATTTCCGCAAGCCGAAATAACAAAAATTCGTCGATAAAGTTAAATGCGTGCAGCTGCGTGATGCCTACATTTCCTTCTCCGGATTTCTATTCCTCTCTCACTCCGTCCCCACTCTGGTTTCTGTTGCCATGACGCCATCACAGCTGATCATAAAGACTCGTTCGTGCGTGGCATACAATACGGCCGACGTATCTTGGCGAGTCTGAACATAGGCTTTGCGAACTTTAGCGCATGTACACTCGTGAAGAAAAATAAGTATCAAAACACTTGGGAGACAGAAAGCTACAAAAATAACTTTATATAAATTAAAAATTTAATTTCAGTCCCTCAACTTTTGAAAGCGGCAGATTTTTATTATAAACACACACAATATTATTTACACTTAATACTTTTATTACATTTACAATAATTATTATTTAATCACTGTCGCTGAGGGGGGAAATCCCTAACATAAAGTCGTCGGCCCCTTGCGTACCATGTGAGGTACTTGGCATAGGTTCATCATCGTAATCGTCGCTCTCACATGAAAAAAAAATAATAATTTAATAAAATAAAATACATGTAATCTACTAAAAAAGCATACACTTATTTATTTGCATGCTATTTCCTGAGCTTTTTGATTAATTAAGTTCAATGATTTAAATTTAAAAAAATTCAAAAACTAATCCGCCTTTGAGCTTGAAAAACCACGTCGATCGCCACCAAGCTGGTCAAAATCGGTTGATTCGTTCGAGAGATATCGTGAACGAAAGAAACCCGAAAAAGTGTTTTTTCGGGATTACTCCGAAATTTGTGGTTCGATCAATTAAAATTACTTATGAGGATGATAAACCTGCGTCGAATGGTGCCAACCGCGTGAAAATTGGTTGATCCATTCAAAAGTTATTGCGGTTTGAAAATTCCAAAAATAGTGTTCTATGAAACTTCTATCAGACTTTCGAGCTGGGAGAGCTCAAATGTATAGAAATATTATTTCTTTGAACTTAGCGAGCTCAAAATATCACATCAATTATATTTTGAGCTCAAAAATGTCATAAGTACAATTTCAAGCGCCCAGGAATGGAATTAGCGGGAAGTTGAAGGATGGCCTTTAAAGTGAACCGTTTTTCTAATTTTTTTTTGTCAGATCAGGCGAATCCCTCTAGATAATCGTCAGATTATGAGACAGTACGTTTAGAACATAAAGATGAACCATATATATCTTAATCTGACGCGCTTGAGTATTTCAAAATGGCGATTTTTTTTTGCACATTATGAAAGTGGCCGCGAGTTTGCGTTCCATCGAAATCGTCAGATTAGTGAATGAGAGCTTTTTTTTGGTGTACTTAACACTCCCTTAGAAAATCTGACGCGCTCGATTATTATTATTTTTTTTTCATTTTCAACCCTTAAATACAACCACCCGCATCATGCAAACGATCAGATTAACATACGTACATTATTAAAAATACGTAGGGCATTGATGCTATCAATATCTGATGCGCTCGAGGATGTCCATGCAACAGTTTTTTTTACATATTTAAAAATCTATAGCCGCTTCCCCCACCGATGTAAAGGTATATATCATATAACATTTTTTTCTTCTTATCATCTAAGCTTTGCATCCCAATAGGTCTCTACGACGCTCGAGTAAATCCCCATTTAGCCTCGTGGGCTCCCCTACTATTAACTTTGAATATTTGTTACAGCTTCAGCTTTTTAACCTGCATTGTATGTGGTTTAATTTGACTGCTGTGTGATTTGTTTGTGGCTACTAACCAACTAACTAATATGGGGAAATGTAAATTTAATGAGGACTGGCTTAATAAAAAAGATAAAAATGGACACTTTATATCTGAATGGGGAAAAAGGGATGGTGAAAATGAGGTTTTTTGTTGTGTGTGCATGAAAACGTTTTCTGTGGCTTGGGGATTTGAGGCTTTGGAGCAACATGCATCATCAAAAAAACATATTGAACAGTCAAAGGTGAAGCTGGCTGCATCTCAATTACATCTAGCAAGTGTTCGGCCCGTTGAAGACCCGACGATTGGTTCACCCGGTAGAGCACCCGTTCAACTATATAGTGTTAAAGATGGGGCTACCAGAGCTGAGATTTTATGGGCTATGAAGATGGTAGCATCTGATTATTCTATAGAGCCATCCTGCAGTTCAATAAAAGAGCTTTTCATGGTAATATTCCCGAATTCGGTACCAGAAGATTTTTCTATGTCTACAACCAAGGCACGATATCTAATTTGCGATGCGATAGCGCCATATTTAAAAAAAGAGATGCTAAACGACTGTAAAAATTCTTATTTCACTCTTTGTTACGACGAAACGTGTAATGCTGCATCGAGAAAAGAACTTCAAGTCGCTATCAAATACTGGTCTCCAATAAAGGAGATGATAGTTACGAGTCACCTGGAAGCCTTTTTCATCGGTAAAGCAACCTCCCAAGATATTTTCAACAAACTGAACGATGCTTTAGACAATGCTGAGCTTTCCAGAAAAAGACTTCTTATGCTAGGATCTGATGGTCCCAATGTGAATAAAGGCGTCACAAGATTAATGAACGAGGCTTTGGTATTATTGGACAGACCAAAACTAGCAGATATAGGAACATGCAATATACACACTGTGCATAACGCTTTTTTAAAGGGTTTGAGCGAGCTAGGCGAAAATGTATCAGATTTCATTTATCAAATTCACAACTTTTTTTATGGCTGGCCATCTCGCTGGGAGGAGTATGAAGATATCCAAGCAAAGTTAAAATTACCTGGTCACAAATTTTTAAAACATGTCTCTTCCCGATGGCTGACTTTAGGCACTGCCGCCGAAAGGATTTTAGAACAGTGGCCTGCAATAATTGAATATTTTACGAAGCACTTACCAAAGAAAAACAAAGAGAAGACTACATCTGTTAACTTCAAAAATATACACAATTTCTTAACTCAAAAGACGGCGAAAATTGAGGTCATGTTCGTTGCTTCAAGTGCACAATTTTTTGTAAAATTTACAGGATTCTTTCAGCGGGAAGAACCCCTTGTTCACTTGATCTACGATGAATTAAAACATCTCGTCAATAAAATAATAAACAGAGTTTGCAAAAGTAATGCACCAAGAACCATTGACGCGTTTCAGGAAAAGTATTATTTAGAATTGTCGGACATTGTTCTGGAAGAATCCATTAGAGAATCTTTAGCGCAAAACCAAGAACGCGACAGATTGACGTTCCTGATGAAAGTGAGGAATCACAATGTTGCTGCATGCAAGCACATATTAAAGAAGACATCTGTAGATAACTCATTGGCGAAGTACCTGCGCATTTTGAGACCCAATGCTCACAGAGCCGCTGATTGTTATAAGGAATTTATAAAAATTGCAAGAAGCCCTTCCCATTGAAATACAAGAGTCTGAATTCATAAATGAATGTCGTCTCCTGGTTCAATTGCCCTACGAAGACAACCCTGATAAAATACGTATTGAAACGTATTGGGTTAAGATTTTTAAATCAACATTTGAGACTGGACAACCAATGTACCCAAATTTGGAGATATTAGTCAGAGCCGCGTTATCTCTTTCTCATGGCAACGCAGACGTAGAAAGAGGATTTTCACGTTCCGGACATATCCTTACACCAGAAAGATCTGCAATGTCTCAAAGAACTCTAGACGCACATTTGACAGTAAAGTCAGCTCTTACAAATATGTATAATAATAGAGTAGATCTTGTGCCTCTGACTAAAGAATTAATGAATTTAGCTCGAACAGCGTATATAAGATATAAGACTGTATTGTGAGGAGCAGAAACCGTTGGAACTAAACAAGAAGTTGAACGAGAGAACACGTCGAGAAGAAGACATTAAGACATTAAAAAAAAGGAATTGAAAAGAAAGTATGAAGATACAAAAAAAAGCATTGAAGGAGAAACAACTTAAAAAAAAAAAAAAATGAAGAAAAAATCAAGAGGATGACCGTTGACAGGTATATGATATTTTTAACGGTTTTATGGTTTTATTATGTGTCAGTGTTCTCCTAGTGTGTGGTGGGAGAACTATGATATGACACTAACTTAAGATTCATCGAGAACATCGATGCTCATCGGGTCTCAACGACTTAAACCATCTTCTGACTTAGTCATGGTTCTTAAACCATCTTTAATAGGAATTGAACCTTGTAGATTGAACCCAAACGAACCTGTCTTAACGATTTTTTTATATCCTTCATATTTCAGGTTGCTCGATAACGCTACTGGCATGTTAAAAGAAGGAATTAAGGACAAAGACTTAGTCGCCGTTAATATGGCCAAGACATTACTAGATGCCGCTGTTAAAGAAAGAAAAGACTACGAGGAGAAAATTAAAGAAGAAGAAAACGTACAAAAAATTATAGATAAAAAGAAAAATGCTTTGATTACTAACTTCTTCAAGAAATAGAACTAAAAACAGAGATGGGCATGGCCCAAGTTGCCAGCTGGCTCAATAATAACCTGCTCACGCTAAACACATCCAAGACGAATTACGTATGTTTTAGCGTGAGTAACAGGACACAACCAAGTGGCGATTTTAACATAAAAATTCATGTTTGCGGAGATCCATTAGATAAATGTTGTGCCTGTCTATGTATTTCCAAAATTTCGCAGACTAAGTACCTGGGAGTATTAATTGACCAACGTCTGTCATGGTATCAGCATCTAGAACAGGTAACAAATAGAGTTAGGAGACTGAGCTGGATATTTAAATCACTTGCGTCACATTGCTCCAAAAAATATAATCAGTAAACGTGAATCTTCTAGAAACATCCTGAATGAGGTATACTTGGCTCTGGTGCAATCGGTTTTACTGTACTGCATCACGGTTTGGGGAGGTGCAACTAAAACCAAACTTATATACTTAGAGCGAGCCCAGCGTGCTCTTATTAAGATTATGTACTTCAAAAATATATTATACCCCACAAATAGCCTTTATACTATCAGCAATTTAATCTCCATAAGAAAGTTGTACATAATCCAAACCGTCTTGAAAAAACATAAAACCCTACCATTTGATTCAGAAAAATTAACCAAAAGAAGGAAACACTTAGTAGCACCAGTTTCCCAGACTAAAACCGTGTTTGCATGCAGACAATTTAATAAACGCTCAGCGGAACTATACAATAAGGTAAACAAAAAAATATTCATATACACCAAAAGCACATATGATTGTAAGAAAGCCGTTACAAACTGGATCAAAAAACTCACGTATGAAGAGACTGAGGCACTTTTAGAGAATATTAAATAGCATGATACAAAATAGCAATATGTTACTCAATTGTCACACACACACATACATACAATCTCTCATAAACTGGCACTTAAAAATCAATTTAAAACATACACACACACTCACACTCTTACACACAAACACACACTCACACTAATCACACACTCACACTTTTACACTATTTTTCTTGTTTTCTTTTTAAATTAAAAAATAATAATAATTAGAAATAAGTAGTTAAGTCTAAGTTTAATTACCCACATATTTGTTACTGCTGTTATTATTTTGCTATGGAAGAGCGGGGTCTCCTAACACAGGCAAAAATTGCTTAAAAGGAGTCCCCAAACACAACCACCCATTGTTGTAACAAATTTATTGAATAAAAACATTTTGTATTTTGTATTTTGTATTTTTTAAATCATAATGTCTAATGTTTCTAACTTTTAATATTATTTGCATGATTGGATGTGTGTCATTTGCTTATTAACAAATATTAAAACTGATAACTATTTGTAAACTTTTTAATAATAAAAAGGTGGTGATGGTTGGCTATGGGGATGGTGGAGGCCAATAATATTTTTTTTTTCAATTCCACATGAAACTTTTATTTTAAATTAGTTCAGATGGTCAGTAAAAGTCAGTTTTTTTAGATTTCTGGTCAGTAAAATCAGTATTTTTGAACACTGAACCTGTTTCGACCCCTGCGTCAGCTAAGATTTTGTTTATTGTTCGCTGGAAAACGGACGGAGCGTTAACTAAGCCAAACGGCATTCGCAAATATTCGAATTGACCATCCGGGGTCACGAATGCAGTTTTAGTTCTAGATTGCTCGGAGATCGGAATCTGATAGTATCCTGAAGCAAGGTCTAACGATATAAAATACTCATGACCAGCCAATAAATCAATTTGATCGTCTATGCGAGGAATAGGATAGTGGTCCTTTATTGTTTTACGATTTAGTGCTCTGTAATCAACGCAAAGACGTTTTTCACCCGTCTTCTTTTTGACCAACACTATTGGACTGGCATAAGGGGATGATGACTCTTGAACAATGTCCGCATCCAGCATTTCTTGGACCATATCTCGGACTTGTGTCCTCTCGGAATGGGACATTCGATAAGGGCGATAAGCAACAGGTTCAGAATCCTTGAGTTTAATTTCCATCTCGCTCACAGTCGTATAACCAAGATCTTTAAGATTTTTAGAAAAACAGTCTTTATACTCGTAAATCGGATTTTAAATTGTCGAGTTCTGTGTTAGTTAAAGAGTCACCATAATTAATAGAATCATTATCTTCGGTATCTGAAATGGTTAATTGACATACGTGGCTAACACTATTCAGAGGTACGGCGCGAGCAATTAAAATATCTTGTTTGAATACGATTGTATTTAGTGTTAAATTTTGTACCAGTAATCGTCCTACACCATTCATCAAGTTATATTCTCCAGGCAAAAGATAAAACTCCGATCCAATTCTTCCCCTCACAGAACCATTTATAAAAACCTGACCAGTAAAAGTCCCATCTGAATAAATTGGTATAGACTTCATGGCATGACTGGAAACATCCGTTTCCTCAGATATCATTAGAAATACTTTATTCGTCCTTTGGAATATAAGACGAGATGGTGTCTTAGTTATAAGAATACCAGGAAGCTCGGTAAAAGAATGACCCAAAAGCATTGGATATTTTAAAACGGAGTCATCCACGACAAGAATATCGACGGTTTCCCTAATTCCCTGAATCTCTACCTACCATAAGTCGCCCTAACTTTACCTACCGGTTGCACTAAATTATTGCCTAGTCCTTTCATTAGGGGTAAATTACAATGGTCTAAATGTAAATTAAAATCTTTTGCTTCAGATTGTCGCATTATCGAACATTCACTACCAAGATCCACGTAACAAGAAATAGGAAAACCATTTAGTTTTGCAATAACAATATATTTATCATTTGGGTCATGGATTTTCGTGCTACTGATGTTGGCGTTACAGTCCACCTTTAAAACCTGTTTTTCTTGGCCTACCCCGTCGGACTTAGGATTTTCGCGGCTCTTTTGTGTGACGTGTCCGAGCCTATGACAGTTATTACATTTATCGATAGGTTTAGGACATTTAAAGCTGGGATGGCCTTCAACGCGACAATTAAAGCATCTAATTGGTGGTTTAGTTACCGTTGAACTCGGTTTATTGTCAAACTGATTTGTTTTCTCCGATTGTAACCCAAAAGTTTTCCTATTGTCGTTTCTACTCTTTAAGTTATTGCCATTGTTTTCTCTTGACTGACCTACTTTAACAGATTTCAGGTATCTGAGCACTTGCTCAGGGGTATCATATTGTGCTGCTTGAGCTCCTACTTTAATGGCCCTATCTTCTATGCCGTATAGTATGCAATCTACTGCCCTTTTTCCTGTTATCTGACATCTATGTAACAAGTTTAGTTTAGAGTAATAGTACTGTTCTAAAGGTTCCCCATATTTAGCCCGCAATGTAAGCATCTCTGTTAGTAACTCTGCGTAATTTTCTCTACATGGAAACGATTGAAAAAGTTTCGTCTTCCATTCCGACCAGGTAAATTTTACGCTAGGTAGACTTTGATACCATGACTTGGCCAAACCCGTGAGCTTTGGAAGTGCATAGTAAATGATTTCCCGTTCTTCCCATTCATATATGTCAGCGCATTCCTCGACTTTATTGATCCAATTTAAAATGCTCTGATTTTTGGACATGGGGTCAAATTCTGGAATAACATTGCTCATATTGGCCAATTTATGGCTGCCTGATTTTGAAAACCCCTTAAGCGCATCAATAAATTGAAAAAACATATTATTAGGACTTGAATTCTCATACCTTGATGTTCCTTGCCTTCGATAATCGTGATGACTGCTGCTCCTTGATCGCCTCTCGTCCGGAGACCTGCTTCTCGAACGCCTTCCATTGCGTGACCTGCCTCTGGCACGCCATTCGTTGCGTGATCTGCTTCTGGAACGCCTTTCGTTCCGTGATCTGCTTGATCTTGCTCGGTTGGGTGTATTTCGTGATGAAGTATAGTTTCTTAATGGTCCTCTCAATTCATCCTCAGTGTAATCCGAATTATGTGTTGGTCTCGTGTCCAATTCCCTGTTCCTAGAGCGTCGCTCAAGCTCACCGCTCATCATATCATTTGTACGTTTACTGGAAAACCTCGGCCGTCGCTCAAGCTCATCGGCACGGGGCTCACCAGTAAACGCACGGCTTGTACTCGGCTGTCGCTCAAGCTCACCAGCACGAGACTCGCCAAAAATCAATTGGTTCCTACCCGGCCGTTGCTCAAGTTCACCGGCACGGGGATCACCAGAAAACGCACGGCTTGTACTCGGCTGTCGCTCAAGCTCACCAGCACGAGACTCGCCAAAAATCAATTGGTTCCCACCCGGCCGTTGCTCAAGCTCACCGGCACGGGGTTCACCAGAAAACGCACGGCTTGTACTCGGCTGTCGCTGAAGCTCACCAGCACGAGACTCGCAAAATATCAGTTGGTTCCCACCCGGCCGTTGCTCAAGCTCACCGGCACGGAGGTTCCCTCTCGTTCTAGGCAAATCATCATCATCACGTCCATGTCGGTCCAGTCTCTCAACTTCATATCTAGTCGAGTTCGCTTTGATCCAGATGGTAGAACAGGGCTGCCAGATCTCGAATAATAATTATTTGTATTCATTTTGGTTCTGAAACTCAAAAGTATGAGTCACTTTTCACGTCACACATCATCATTCATCACAAACATTTAAGTTAACAGTTTGAAATATAAATATCTCCAAAAAAAAAAAATATATGTTTATTAGAGTTGATGAAAACATGTTCATTAAAAGAAAAGGGACCCAAATCATAACCTTCTCGGTTTAGAGTAAAAGGTGAAGTACAGTAAAAAAATAGTAATGCACAAATATCATGTTTGCACCGAATCTAAGCAACGAAATAATAGTGAAAGAAAAAAAAAAAAAATAACAAAATAAAGTTAATGCACCGTTTTAGACTTTCACGGTTTTGCACTACACTTAAATTTGATGCTTGCACAGCGTCGAAATATCAAGAATTCATCTGTTTCATCCACCAAGTTTCTGAACGCACCCTTTTGACGTTTGACAGATTACGTTTCGTTGTCTGTGCGAATCGGCGCGATGACGTTTGCTTGTCAGTTCAATTTTGGTTGAAAATGGTCGCTCCGTGCTTGTAATTTTTGGATGCACGCGGCTTTCGTGTAATTATTGTTTGAAAACTTTGAGTTATTGTTAATCCGATGCAATCCTGTTCGGTGTTTGATATTTTGTTGATAATTGAGTGAAAATTGAGAAATCTCGCCATTTTGGGTCTTGACCGCGAGTAATTTGTTGGTTATGTAGACGGCCTTTTGTGTCTTTGAACGCCGTAAATTCCTAAATTCAGTGCTGGACTAATTTACATCCCCGATTGGGTTAGCAACCGGGATAAAATTCAGTTGGACATTGGGGAAAGGTGCCACGTGTGGGATCTTGGAAGGTTTGTCCGGGAGTCGACGGTACGAGCCGCGCGCGTCCCTTGGTTGCTGTCGAATCTGCATGACTACACATACACCACACAAACCACAGTTATACTTACACCCCACTCAGATAAGACGTGACCAGGACTGCGTCACATCACCGGTACCAACGTGATGGTAAGTGTATCTAATAGGTGTTTTCACTTTGTCGATTGAACAAATATTATTTTGATTAGGGCTCCGCGTAATCACGGACATCGTGAGTCTGTTCGTGCAGTCTCACACAACTGGTAGCAGAGCGTGGTTGCATTGTTAAATTCACCACTTATTGTCGAGTTAAAAGTATTGAGAGGTCCGATTTGTGGCCTGTCAGCCTGACTCAAATTAAACATAGTCAACATAGATTGTTTGACATAATATATTGTGATATGTGGTGTCCCTTGTGGTTTGTACTTTAATTTGCTATTGTATAAACAAGGTATTGCTTGTACAGGGTCGGATTTGAACTTGTAATAATTCAAACTAAGTTTTATTATTTGGTTTAAATTGTAGTTGGGTCCGGGAAAATTATTCCCGTTGATTATTTAATTGAATTTAATTTGTTTATTTGATATTTGTCCCAATGGCTTCATTGAAAGCTGTAAACCAAGCCATTGGTGGATTGACCTCACAGCTAAGATGCCGCTTGCCTCTGCCGCTGCGACCGCTGAGCGTCGAGACCTGGAAGAGGCCACGCTTGCCCGGTATGAGCAGTTGAACGCGAGATTGAGTGCGGTTGACACTTTGTTTGCTCGCTTCAATGAAGTGATTTTGGACTTGGACCTGGAAACATTGGGTCAAGCAGCCCGTGATAAGGTTGTTGCGGATTATGACCAGATGTTGAACCTGGGTGACATAATAAGTATGCGCGCTAGGGAAATTTTGAAGAGTCGGGACCCTGCCCAGGTCAAAACAGAGACCTCTGTTGTTGCAGGCCCTGGACTTTTGGGTAGACTGCCTACCCTGGAGCTGCCACATTTTGACGGTCACTTGGACCATTGGTTAAGCTTCAGGAACCTATTTGACAGTTTGGTTGATTCGCGCTCTGACCTCCGACCGGCCCAGAAGTTGGCTTATTTGTTGTCAGCCCTAGGAGGTGAGGCTCGAGCCTTGGTGCAGCACTTGCCGGTGACCGACTCGGCCTATCCCACTGCTCTGGAACTTCTATCCCGACGGTACCAGAACAAACGTTGCCTGGCTGATATCCATATTGACCAGATCTTGGGGTTGCCGGCCATCACCAGAATGTCAGCGTTGCGTGCTGACCTATTGAATCCATTGCTGGCAGCGACCAACGCCTTAAAACGATTGGAGTTGCCGGTGGACTATTGGTCCTATTTTTTGGTACACTTAGTGTTGCAGCGGCTTCCGTCAGACTTGAGGTCCCGTTTTGAGCAGAAGTATGGTGGGGATAGTGCCACCCATCTTCCCCCCTTTGAGGACCTCGTCAAATTTTTGGAGGATGAGTGTCGTTTCCTCGACAACGCCCGTGGTGCCACGGGGTCAAGCCAACCGCCCTCTCGGCCGAGGGCCCAGGGACGGACTAGGACTGTCGGGCCTGGTGATAGCCGCCCTGCCCCCCGTTTTGGTGGCACCCAGAGTAATCTTGTTTGCGGCTATTGTAAGGCCACGGGACATGGCGTACCAACTTGCGTGGCCTTCTTGGAGTTGCACGTGAGTGCCCGCCGCCGAGTTGCCAATGCACGCCGTCTGTGCTTTTCGTGTTTGGGGAATCATTTTCATCGGGATTGCCCCAACCCCCGCCCTTGTTCAATTTGTAGGGGCTCACATCTGGAAGTTTTGTGCGCCAACGCGAACCGCTCTGACAGACCAGCCTCTGATGGGGGTTCGTGCAGGGGGGGGTATGATGGAGATGAGCACCGGGCTTCTCGCTCGCCGGATCAGAGTCGAGGAGGGGCCTGCAACTTTGACCGCCGCACTCCACCCCCCGCGCCAGTTGATCGGGAGCCGCGCGACCGCCGATTGACCTCCCCTCGTGAAGGCGACTATGCAGCTGCTGGTAGGCGACGTTGGCCAGACCAGCACCGCCTTCCCTCCCCTCCGTTGGCGGAACGTCCCCGTTTGGAGACGCGCCCCCCGCCACTCAGGCGTCAAGTGAGATATGCCCCTCCAGCGATGGCGCGCGGCTCGGGACATCGCGCGGATGAGGAGTTTGACTACTATCCTCATCGGGATAGACCCCAGCCTGGATGCGGCGATCGGTCGCCGCCCAGGCATTACTAGGAAATTGGCGCCTGTCCCGCTAACGTACCTCCCCAGATCGACACGGTTTTGTTGCCAACGGCATCGGTCAGGGTCTGGGGACCCACAGGGGACTCTGTTGTGGTCCGTGCCATTTTGGCACGGGAGCCCAGGGTTGCCTTTTGTCGTCTTGGTTAGCGGGTCGGGTGAGCCTGGATGTCCGTGCCTTTTCAGGCACGATTAATGGAATAGGCGAAACACCTATCCCGACTGTTGAGGGACAAACCTTATTTGGGCTCACTCCTGTGAGTTGTTTGGACCCTAAGTTTTTTCCTTCGGCCATTGTTCTGACGAGTATTTTGGGCTGTCATCCCCAACGTCAGCTGTCGCCTGATATTGTCCGGTTGACGTCAGGCCTGGATTTGGCTGACCGCCGGTTTGATTCCCCTAATACAGCTCATTTGATATTGGGTTCCGATGTACTAGGGAGAATATTGTTGGGTAATGTGAAAGTCTTGCAGCCGAACGGTTTGGTGGCTGTCTCGACCATCTTTGGCTTTGCGGTGATGGGCCCAGTGTTGAAGGCTGCCCCTCCACCTGAGCCTGATTGTGCACCCCCTTTGGTGGGGACCGGATTGGCTGACTCGCCCCGAGGATGATTGGCCTCGAACGCCAATTTTGATGTCGGATCCTTTGCCCGGGCTTAAGGTGCTCGCTGTTGGGACGAAGGACCCTCCGTTTGATCCGGATATTTTGTTGAATCGATACAGCTCCCTCGACAAATTGTTGAACGTTACCTCGTGGATCAGGCGTTTTGGTCACAATGCTAGGAATCCAGGGGACAAGCGCCTGTCACCGGTTCTCTCTCCTCAAGAGCGACAGGAGTCACTCCTCCTGTGGGTTCGCTCTGTGCAGGCCGTACACTTTGAGAAGGAGATCGAGACCTTGAAGTCCGGTAGAGTTAAGTTGTCGGGAGCCGTTAGTAAGTTGAACCCCTTTTTGGATGAAACGGGTCTTTTGCGTGTTGGTGGACGGTTGAGGCACTCTAGCCTTCCTTATGGGGTCCGTCACCCCCTTTTGTTGCCCAAGGCGGGCCATTTGATTAAATTGTTGGTGACTGATCGTCACATTAAGAACTCGCACGCCGGTTGCAATGCGCTGTTGGCCATTCTGCAGCGAGAGTTTTGGATTTTGTCGGCTCGTCGTACCATTCGTAGCATCGTCTTCCGTTGCATACCGTGTTATCGGACTAAGGCCCCAACGATGCATCCCCAGATGGGAGACTTGCCTGCTGATCGTGTCAATGAGGCGAGGCCCTTTGCAGGCGTAGGAACGGACTTTGCTGGTCCCTTTTCGATAAAGACGTCTACCCTTCGCAATAGTAAAATTGTCAAGGCTTATTTGTGCGTATTTGTCTGCCTGTCAACTAAGGCAGTGCACTTGGAGCTGGTATCCTCCCTCTCGACGGAGGCCTTTGTGGCAACTTTGGATAGATTTACGTCTCGCCGTGGGTTACCTTCTCTGATCAGGTCTGATTGCGGTACCAACTACAAGGGTACA
Source organism: Xestia xanthographa (assembly GCA_905147715.2). Taxonomy (NCBI): domain Eukaryota; kingdom Metazoa; phylum Arthropoda; class Insecta; order Lepidoptera; family Noctuidae; genus Xestia; species Xestia xanthographa. The sequence continues at coordinate 361,500 of LR990665.1, forward strand.
AGTAACTATTTGAAGGAAGTGTATGACTTTCTTAATGAGAGCCAGGTTGACATTGGTAACAAATTGGCCCGTCGAGGGGTCACTTGGTTGTTTGACCCGCCAGCCTGCCCCCATTGGGGGGGTATTTTTGAGGCCGCGGTGAAAGCGGCAAAGGGACTCTGGCGGAGATTGTTGGGAGACACCGTTCTCACCTTTGAGGAATTAGCTACGGTATTTTGTCGCATTGAAGCGGTACTAAATTCGCGTCCATTGTGCCCGCTCTCTTCGGACCCTAACGATTTGGAGGCTCTAACCCCGGGCCATTTCTTGATTGGACAGCCACTTGTCGCTCTGCCTGAGTACCCTTTTGTTGATGTGAGCCAAAATCGGCTATCGCGGTTTCAGTTGGTGCAACAGCTCACTCAGAGCTTTTGGAAGCGTTGGAGCTTAGAGTATCTGCACATTCTCCAGCAGCGCGTCAAGTGGACTGATAAAACTCATCCGCCCAAGATAGGAGACCTCGTCCTTATTAAGGATGCCAACCTTAAGCCTCTGTATTGGCGCCGGGGGCGCATTCTCAATTTGGTGGCTGGCACCGACGGGGTACCTCGTTTTGCTGAGGTTTTAGTGGATGGATCGGTTATGAAGAGAGCGGTCGCAACCTTGTCAAGACTGCCAATTGATTAGCGGACGGGACGGCCCGTCCGGGGGGGGTAGATGTTTCATCCACCAAGTTTCTGAACGCACCCTTTTGACGTTTGACAGATTACGTTTCGTTGTCTGTGCGAATCGGCGCGATGACGTTTGCTTGTCAGTGCAATTTTGGTTGAAAATGGTCGCTCCGTGCTTGTAATTTTTGGATGCACGCGGCTTTCGTGTAATTATTGTTTGAAAACTTTGAGTTATTGTTAATCCGATGCAATCCTGTTCGGTGTTTGATATTTTGTTGATAATTGAGTGAAAATTGAGAAATCTCGCCATTTTGGGTCTTGACCGCGAGTAATTTGTTGGTTATGTAGACGGCCTTTTGTGTCTTTGAACGCCGTAAATTCCTAAATTCAGTGCTGGACTAATTTACATCCCCGATTGGGTTAGCAACCGGGATAAAATTCAGTTGGACATTGGGGAAAGGTGCCACGTGTGGGATCTTGGAAGGTTTGTCCGGGAGTCGACGGTACGAGCCGCGCGCGTCCCTTGGTTGCTGTCGAATCTGCATGACTACACATACACCACACAAACCACAGTTATACTTACACCCCACTCAGATAAGACGTGACCAGGACTGCGTCACATCACCGGTACCAACGTGATGGTAAGTGTATCTAATAGGTGTTTTCACTTTGTCGATTGAACAAATATTATTTTGATTAGGGCTCCGCGTAATCGCGGACATCGTGAGTCTGTTCGTGCAGTCTCACACATCATCAAAGCAAAAAAAATCACGGATATTATCCCGTAAGCTGGAAGAAGCTGAAGGATAGTAATCCATTCATCGTAATAATTCCATCATAATAAATAGTATTAAACAAAGTCACTTTATGTATCTAATGTCGTTCTTTGTAAAAACGTAAGCGATTTGACAATAACTTTTTCCAAATCAGAATTATTTTTAAAGTATGATTTTTGTGCACCCGAAAAATAAACTGTTACGTTACTCACATTTTCTTGGATGGCACAGAAGCGTATTTTGCGTTCATCCCACTTCTGAACTAAAAGCACGTATGCGTTCTTATTTCCTCCAGGTGTAAAACACTTGTTAGATCTCACAATAAAACACAAATCACTTTGCTAATACTGAATTTAATAATCAACTTCAGTTAACATTTTACACTTGTACACGTACACAACAGTAATCATCGACCTCACGAGTCGACGGTCCAGCCGATAGTGTGCTCCTGCGGTAATTTCTGCCAAAGTTGTGATTTTGACAACCGGAAGTGAGCAGTTTAATATTTATCACAGATACTATTTAAAACGTTATGATAACAGGAAGTCAATACAGTGTTTGTTAGAACATTTGCTATTATTAAATGACAACATGTACACAGGAAGTCAATGCACGCTAACACTTACCGTTAGAACGTCTAAAGGTAGCCTGGTCCGCCCAGTGGTCCGCGTGTGCCTTTTACCGAGCCAGTGAGAGTGCAACTCTCATACCTTAGGTTAGTTTAGAGATAGGTTTATTAGAAATAGGTAAATTTATGTTAAATTCTGTGACTCTTTTTAGAGCAGACATATATCCCGCGAATAAATTATTAAAACTGACTGTCTGGATCAGATCTTATCGCTTAGTTATATAATAGTACATTTTTAAATCTTAGGGTATACGTTGTTAAAGGCAACCCTTTAAGGTCGGGAGAATGTTGTCGCCATAGACATCGCCTTATTCAAACCTACATACTTTCAATGTATACTTTCTTTTTTACCCGACTAACCCAAAAGAAGGGTAAATGTTTTTAACTTTATTAGAATGTGGCGGTAGTTTCCCATCATTTCCTTCCTTCCTATTCATTCCTGCAGCGTCTACCATAGGTCAGAGCGAAACGTCAATACAAGGCTGGAAGAAGATGGAACGTAGCCGCAGCCATATTGAAATAAGATTCGTCTACTCCGCCGCCACGAAAGCACCTCTCCAGGGCTTTACCGCAATAAATCTAGATTTCGTGATAAATCCAGGGTTTCGGGTCTATAATTCAAATTAGATCCACCTAAATATTAAGCTACAGTGATTTGAAGTGCTGCAAAAGGGAAGGAACCTTTTATCTGTGGAACCACGTTGGCCGCCGCGTGGTTAACCTGTACATCGAAGACGTGCAAAGCCCTTACACCGGGAAGGCGACTCCAGACTTCTGCAAAAAGGTAAGACGCTGCATCCTGTGTCCTTCTATTGTTCCTGTTTCTCCTTACCAAAAAATAGCCTTCTTCAAAGTCAATGTATGCTGCCACATAAAGTTTATTACAGTCCACAAAACCGCTGATTCTCATAGCAAAGCTTTGAATCACCGCTCCAGGCTTTTAGAAGCCTGGAAAGAGCTGTTTAGACAGTTCTTCCATTTCATGGTAAATTCCCCGCACCACCATGTTAGCGTTTAAAGGTTTTCCAAAAAGCTCACAGCGCTAACAACAGGCGTGATGTTACGTATGCATGTTGACAGACACGTGCTGGTGAACCCTAAGGAGCGCAAGGTGGTGGTGGTGGAGTCGCTGCTCACGCCCACGCTGTTCCGCGAGACGCTCGCCAAGGTGCTGTTCACACACTACGAGGTAAATGACAGCCCTGACCGTTACCACCGGATACATTACAACTAATATCTAGTAGAATGATAGGGTAGAACGTAAAAAGTACCTCAGGCAGTAGCTTTTAGGACTCGATTATGAAGAAACGGAAATCTTATGCTAGCCTTTTTCGTAAATATTTTATTATTATTTTATGGTTGATTTGGCATTTATTTGATGAGTGTCCATCAACAGCAACACATATTACAGGCGTATAGTCCTGTTGCAGGTGTCGGGCGTGATCTGGGCGGACAGCGGCCGCCTGTGCGCGCTCACGCTGGGCACGCCCGTGACGCTCGTCGTGTCCATCGGCGCGCGCGAGGCCGAGGTGTGCGCAGGTACTACTTCTCAATAGAAGGTTTGGAGCTACGAGGGCACCTGCCGGGACCAGGACGATATGCGATTGTTTCCAGCTGTCACTTGTACATCTTTGACAGTCATTATGGGTAATCAGAAGCCCGAAAGTGTGACAACCAGTCTTACTAAGGAGTACTGTGATATCGAGCAGTCGGGTTGTGGAGGTCAGACAGCCAGTCGGTATTCAGTTGCATCCGACTGGGAGCCGAGCCCAACATAGTTGTCGTGAGTTTGTTAGTGTAGTTGACAAGCGTGTCTCCCGCTGCAGTGGTGCACTCGTGCGTGGTGCTGCACGCGTTGCGGGCGGTGCCGCTGGGCGCGCGCGCCGTGAGCGCGGAGCTGGCGCGGCGCCTGGACCTGCAGCACGGCGCGCCGCTGTGCCTGCCCGACCACGTCTTGGAGGACATCGTGGGTGAGTACGACTTCTTTACTCATTGTTCTTTACTAAATGTCAACTTAACTGAAACTATCGATTTTCTGACTTTTTAGTATTAAATAAGGGTTTAGTCTACATTTGACAGATTCTACTTATGACATCATATTCTACAATCGACAGATTCTATGTTTGACAGATTCTACAACCGACAGATTCTATGTTTGACAAATTTTGAATAAGTTATTAATTAACAGGCAACAGTCATTTTTATCATATAGGTATAGTATTATTTTGTAACATAGTTACATAGGTATTTATACAATTACATTGAAAAAAAAAACAAAAAATTATGCTTATTTGTAATAAAAAAAAAAGTATGGATAAGAAATAAAAGTACAGGAACAGTTGGATTTGAATTATTTATTTAAAAAATTATACTTATTTGTAAATAAAAAAAAAAAAAAAAAGAAAGGAAAAAATTTAAAAATCACATTGAAAGAAAAAAACGAAAAGTTATACTTATTTGTAATAAAAAAAGGAGAAAAAGTATGGATAAGAAATAAAAGTACAGAAACAGTTGGATTTGAATTATTTACTTAAAAAATTATACTTATTTGTAAATAAAAAAAAATAAAAAGAAAAGGAAAATTTGAAAAATCACATTGAAAGAAAAAAACGAAAAGTTATACTTATTTTGTAATAAAAAAAGGAGAAAAAGTATGGATAAGAAATAAAAGTACAGGAACAGTTGGATATGAATTAAAAAAAAAAAAAAAAAAAAAAAATGATACTCATTTGTTATAAAAAAATAAGGAAAAAAAAATAAAATTACAGAAACGGATATAAATTATTTTCTTAAAAAAACGAAAAGTGATACTTATGTTATAAAAAAAAGGAAAAAAAAAATTAAATTACAGAAACAGTTGGATATAAATTATTTTCTTAAAAAAACGAAAAGCGATACTTATTTGTTATAAAAAAAAAGGAAAAAAATACAGGAACAGTTGGATTATGAATTTAAAAAAAAAAACGAGAAATGATACTTATTAGTTATAAAAAATAAGGAAAAACAATAAAAATTACAGGAACAGGATAAATGAATTATTAAAAAAAAAAAAACGAAAAATTATACTTATGTTATAAAAAAAAAGATAAAAATTAAATTACAGAAACAGTTGGATATAAATTATTTTCTTAAAAAAACGAAAAGCGATACTTATTTGGTATAAAAAAATAAGGAAAAAAAAATACAGGAATAGTTGAATATGAAAAAAAAAGTGAAAAATAACTTTAGCTTCAGAAGCCTGACCTTTGTTTGATTGATTTGGTGTTTTTGTCACCGGCTTCTGAAGCTAGTTATTTTTCACTTATTTGTGTTTTTCTTTTTCTTTTCTTTTTTAAATCGGTTTTATTTTTTGCAAAAAAGATTTTTTTGTTTAGTATAAATGATGGTAATAATCTTTTGTTTGTTTTAAGTTAAACTGTTATTTTTTGCTACTTTATTATAAGATGCTCATAATTTTAAGTTAAAGTTAAACTGTTACTTTTTGTTTAGTCTAGTATAATAAGTTTAAATAAAAAAAAACCTTAGTTAAAAGTTGCCTTTGTTCGTATAGTATTGATACGCATTATGCCAACTTACGCAAATGTCCAAAATGCGCAAAACTCCAAGTACGCATAGTACCAACTTCGCAAAGAGACAAGCTCGTACCAAAGTACCAACTACGCTAATTACTAAACTGCAACACGCAAAGTACCTACCAACTACGCTGAGTCGGCTACGTAATTTCGAAACACGCGAGCTCGCTGCACGTTAGTGGGACAGATCTCGACTCACACAAACCCGATACACGGAATCTCCCGACAAACCTTATCGCGACTCATCAAATCCCGATGTACGAAATCGCGATATTGACAGCTGTCATCCGAAATGTAGATCTCATTGAGACCTATCACTTGTCCTTACACACAACTAGTCTAAGGTCTATAGTTTCCGAGATATAGCCGTTTTAATTTTGACAGCTGTCATCCGAAATGTAGATCTCATCGAGACCTATCACTTGTCCTTACACACAACTAGTCTAAGGTCTATAGTTTCCGAGATATAGCCGTTTTAATTTTGACAGCTGTCATCCGAAATGTAGATCTCATCGAGACCTGTCACTTGTCCTTACTGTTAGAATGAAAAGCAGTTTCATATTTAAAATGTTTAATCACTAATTATGTTATCGTAAGCGAGCGCGCCAAAAACTGAATCCCCCTTGGCAGCTGTCAAAATTAGCGCGGGGACACAAGTTTCGATTCCCGTTGAAGTAGTGCTGCACCATCCACATCGTATGACCGTCTTTTGCTATCAGTTCGGCCATCCTGCAGTCCTTCGGTCCCCGAAGGAGATTGTTTTCAGCTTGGTACACCGGCACAGCCACATGCTCGCTGCAGGAATTCACCGGCGATCTTCACCATTTTAGGCAATTGGTTTTTACGCTGTAAGGCCCCGAAGGCAAGCGTACAAACAAGGGTTATAAGGCCCCGAAGGCAAATAATGAATAGAGATAGGAAGGCCCCTTGGGCAAGTTTAAGGTATTATGATTACAGTTTAGGCCCCGTAGGCAAACACCTGGTGGTTGACATATATGTGCTGTAAGGCTCCGAAAGCAAGCAAGTCAGTAAACGCTGTGTAGGCCCCGTAGGCAAGCGTGATGATCAAGAAACTTGTGCTTTAAGGCTCCGTAAGCAAACACTTGATTGAACGCTTTGTAGGCCCCGTAGGCGAGCGTGATGATCGAGAAATTTGTGCTTTAAGGCTCCGAAAGCAAACACTTGGCTGAACGCTTTGTAGGCCCCGTAGGCAAGCGTGATGATCGAGAAACTTGTGCTTTAAGGCTCCGTAAGCAAATACTTGATTTAACGCTTTGTAGGCCCCGTAGGCAAGCGAGATGATAGATAAAAGAAAATGGATAGCATGATGAGTGATAGAAGAGAAACTCATGACTGCTCTGTCAGATCCTCTTCAGACGAGGAGTCTCGACGTCTATTATGCCATATTTTAATTTTATCACGGGCCACTATATTTTTGTAGGCTCGTTTACCCTTTGTGTACGATGTGACCTCATAACGATCGTTAGGTAGCACAGCTGTAACCTTGTATGGCCCTGCATATCGCTGGACAAGTTTTCCACTTGTTAGACCAGGACATAATATTTTCCGCTCCACCATAACTAACTGACCCATAAGTAGAGGTTCTACAACACGTCGATCTTTATCATAACGCGTTTTCATCTGAGCTGCATTTCTTTTGATAGTTTGAGCAGCTTCGTCTCGAGAAGTCGATACGTTTTCACTGTAGACTGCCCCCTGTAAGTCATTTGGTAAACGGGGTCTTAAGCCACAAAGCAACTCTAAAGGTGACTTGGCTGGCCCTTGACTTACAGTCGAATTTAAACCCAATTGAACCTTTGGCAAGTAGACATCCCATCCTTTTTGATTATCGCCCATGTGGGCTGACAGAGAACTTAAAATCGTTCGGTTCAGACGTTCGACCTGTCCATTGGCCCGTGGTGGCCGTGGTGTCGCCACTGCGTTTAAAACATGTTTGATGGTGTTTTTCTCGCAAAACTGTTTGAACTCCTTACCCGTGAATGCTGTTCCTCGGTCACTAACTATACGTTCAGGATATCCAAATGTTTGGCTCAATTTATTTAATGTAGTAATTACTCCTTTGGCATTTGCTGTAGCAACGGCTTCTAACCAGACGAACTTGGTGAATCCATCGATAACCGCAAAAATATATGTTTTCCCATTGCTCTTACAAAAAGGGCCCAGGTGGTCCACGTGTAAAGTGTGGAATGGCACGGCCACTTTCGGGATAGGGTGTAGTAGGCCCGGCTGTTTTCCGGTTGGTTTCTTCGTAAATTGACATCCAAGGCAACTTGCCACATACTTTGATACATATTTTCTCATCTTCGGAAACCAATATTTAGCTTGTATTGCTTCAAAACACTTTTCAGTTCCCAGATGCCCATTTTCGTCATGATAAATCTTCGTAATATGGAATCTCGCACTCTTGGGTAAGACCGGTCTCAAATCATTCTGCACTAGACGACACAACCGTCCCTCTACGACTCCATAATCCTTTGATAGTCCCTCCTTCTTTTTCTTGTTGGCCTCTTGTTCTAGTTTCAAATTCAGAAGCAATGCCTGAATTTCCTTGTCGTCATCCTGTAATGCATCAATTAGGTCCTTTTCCTGTATGTGGTGCACTGTCAAAGGGTTTCTGCTCAGGGCGTCCACGTGCGCCATAGAAGTCCCGGGTCGATGGTCAACTTCAAAATCAAACTTGTAGATCGAGCCACCAACGGGCGATCCGTGGTGACAAGTCTCTTTTCAACCAAGCCATGCGTAAAGCTGAGCAATCAGTCACTACTCGGAACTTAACACCAGATAGATATACTTTAAAACGGTTGACAGCAAACACCACAGCAAGAGCTTCCAATTCAAAACTGTGGTACCTTTGTTCTGTTTCTGATGTTTGTCGGCTAGCGTAAGCGACAACCTTTGTTTCACCATTTGGTTGTCGTTGAAGGAGAATACCACCAAGTCCTGTTTTTGATGCATCGGTGTGAACTTGGGTTTCTCTGTCTGGGTGATAAATTGTCAGCACTGGATCAGAGGTGAGGATATCTTTTAGAGTGTTTAAGGCTTGTTCTTGTTCAGGTCCAAAACTCCAATCTACAGCCTTTTTTGTGAGTTGGGTAAGCGGTCGTGCGATGCTCGCAAAATTCCTAATAAATTTCCGGAAGTAACTGGCGAGTCCGAGAAACTGCCTCATCTCATGGACATTCGTCGGTGTCTTAAAGTTGGAAACTGCCAGGATTTTGTGAGGTGAAGGTCTTATCTCACCGCCAGATATTTCATGGCCCAGATATTCAACGCTGTTCGTGAGGAATGAGCATTTGGTTTTCTTTATTTTGACACCTGCATTTGCAATCAAGGTTAGCACTTTCTCTAAATTAGCAAGACATTCCTCGGTATCCTTGCCCCATACAATGACGTCATCAATATAGACCTCAGCACACACATGAATTACTGGCTCTAGTATGTCGTTCATGGCGCGCTGAAATACTGCTGGGGCATTGCAGAGGCCAAAACTCATCATCTTATACTGATAATGGCCATCAGGCGTCACGAATCCAGTAAGATGTCTTGAATTTTCCGCAATTTTGATTTGGTGGTAGCCGTTTGCCAGATCTAAACAGCAAAATACCGATTGGTCCACCAACCTGTCTAATAAGTCTTGTATGACTGGTAACGGGTATCGTTCCTTTTCAGTGATCTTATTGAGTGCTCTATAATCTATGCACATACGATGTCCTCCACCTTTCTTTTTCACAAGCAGGACAGGGCTTGCAAAAGGGGATTTCGAGGTTTCAATGATCCCTGCCTTGAGCAGTTCAGCGATAATATTCCTTATAATTTCTCTTTCATGGAATGACACTCTGTACGGCTTGTAATTTATAATTTTGTCTTCTGTTAGCTTTATGCTCATCTGTATACTGCAATTTCCTAATGCCATCCCACCACCAGAAAAACAGTGCTCATACTTGGTTAGTAGTTTGTTCAGGGATGCCTTCTGATATTCATTTAAATGATCACCCACTTTACTATTATCATAACATTGGTCTTGTAATTCTGCTCTGGCAACACAGTCCTTTTCTTTTAATTCCAGATTCCGGTTTGTTTTATTAATAAGTTTTATAAAAGCATGACCGTCATGTAATTCAACATTGTCACCTATAACATCCTTTTCGCATAATGGTTTTCTTTGTTCGCTCAGCTGGACACACATAACACCATCAACAACAGGATCTGGTCTCACCAACACTTTGTTGACTCCAGGGGTAAGTTTTGTATCTGCTTGTGGATATAACCGTATCTTGCCAAAAGAATCACACAATTCAGTCACTTGAAATGCCATTTCATTTTCGTATATGTTAAGCTCAGTCGGGGTTTTTACAACAACTATATTCGGTGATTCTGTGAAAGTCTGCCCTATGAAAACATCAACTTCTTGTATGTCATCTTGCACAACAAAGAATTGATTCACCTTTTCCACACCATCAATTACAAGAGAAGTTGAAACAGATCCCAATGGTGTTGTTAACGCATCTCCATATCCCTTTATAACAGTGTCATCATTCGGCATCAGCTCCAAGTCCTGTTTCTCCAAGAAACTCTGTTTCATGGTGTTACACGAGCTACCAAAATCTATAAAAGCATTTGCTGGAGCTCCGTTAACAAGTACACCCTTGAAGTACTTCCTGTCTGAGGAATCGCAGCATACTGTTTGAACCTTTCGTACTAAATGATTTTGCGGACCCGTTCTGGACTTCTTCCTGCACTCTTCCAGTGTGTGACCATCAATGTCACAGAATGAACAATGTTTATTCTGATTTTTCTTTTTGAAACACTCAGCTTCAGTATGACCTGGCTTTTCACAAAATGAGCATTTATGATTTCCCTTGTTTTTAAGAATTTTAGTATTTTCTTTTGTTTTGCGACATCTGCTTGCTTTGTGACCAGGTTTGCCACAAGAGAAACACTTTGTCACCCTGTCCGGTCCATGATAGTTTTTCAATGAAGTTTCAGGTTTGTCTAGGTTGCTAGCAGTTGAATTGTTGATACTAGCCAAGTACTGGAGTAAGGAATTAGTGTCCCGACATCCAGCTGATTTAGCACCAATTTCCCATAATTGGTTTCCAAGTGTACCTATGACTGCTTCAGTAATGATCTCATCGCTTAATTGGCATGACATTCCAATTCCGAGTTTTGTATAATAAAATTCAATAGGGTCTGCATTGGGCTTCCTGACTCGGTTCACTAATTCTCTTATTTGTGTAAGTTTATTTTTGGTGTAAGGGAACGCTTGTACCAACTTTTCCTTCCACTCAGTCCAACTCATTTCAAAGGATGCTTGGTGCTCATACCAACTCTTCGCATAGCCACCAAGTTTAGATGTACAGTTACATATCAGTGTTCTATCATCCCAACCGTGCATATTAGCTATTCCTTCCAAGTTCCGGATCCAATGATCAACAGAAACCGGGGAGGTCTGAGGGTCAAACACAGGTATGAAATCATTGCGACCCATATAGCGAACTACGGATGGTAGGAATGTATTTCCAGTATGGTAATCAGTTTTCTTCCTCAATTCTCTTATAAGCCCCTCTAATGCTTCTATTCTACTGTTTTTCTTCTTTAAATCCTTCTTATATTTTTTCTTTCCATTATGAGTGTTCACACCGCTTGAGCTTGAAGAGGTAGAACTAGAAGACCTATGTCTCTTCTTATGCCGACCCATTTTAACAAAAGAATTGTTAAAAGTCCAAATCCTAAATGTTTAGGTAAGCACTAAATTCTTATGTCTAAAACAATTTGTCCTTACAAAACTTTTCACATAAAAATCAAAGTAAGAAAAGTTTAATTGACTTCAGTTCACTTTTTAGTCTATGTTCACTGTTTTATAAAAATGTCTCACAGAACAATATTCGTTTTTTTTTTTCACTAGTTTAGCACCATAGTATCTCTCAAATACCAGTAATTATAGAATAAAAACAGCAGTCAATTATAATAATATGGGGTAAAGTATGGATTGATCTCACCAAGCTTCCAGGTAAATCCCCTCGCTGTAACGGTAGATTCCCAGGCTCCGACCAGTGTTTATGTTACCAATACAATACGGAACTAATGTTCTCGAAAAGTTTTAAACACAATTCAATAATTTGCTTAGCAAAAGTCATTTACCAAATTCACTCTCTGTCCTTACACTTCACAGTTTTTTTTATAAGTTTGTCTAATTCTCTATTTTCTGTTAGTCTTTTCAAACAACGAAATTGATTTCACTGTCTAAGCACTTCTATTTTCATGTGCACTAACAAGTCCAACACTTTTGGAATTCGTTTTGATAATTGTTTTTTTTTTTTAATTAAACACAACTGTAACAGTGGGCAAATAGATTTTATCGCACTTCTGAATCTGTTAGAATGAAAAGCAGTTTCATATTTAAAATGTTTAATCACTAATTATGTTATCGTAAGCGAGCGCGCCAATAACTGAATCCCCCTTGACAGCTGTCAAAATTAGCGCGGGGACACAAGTTTCGATTCCCGTTGAAGTAGTGCTGCACCATCCACATCGTATGACCGTCTTTTGCTATCATTACACACAATTAGTCTAAGGTCTATAGTTTCCGAGATATAGCCGTTTTAATTTTGACAGCTGTCATCCGAAATGTAGATCTCATCGAGACCTATCACTTGTCCTTACACACAACTAGTCTAAGATCGATAGTTTCCGAGCTCTAGCCGTTTAAATTTTGACAGCTGTCATCCGAAATCTATTCCCTCCCCTTCCACTGACTAAGAAGTCATTGAAAAAGTGATCATTTTGGTAAAGTAGTCTTTCTGGTAAAGTAGAATTTATATGCAATGTGCGGGCTGTGGTCATTATGAAAAAGTGGTAATTTTGGTAAAGAGATCATTTTGTGAAACGCAGTAGTCATTATGAAAAAGTGGTCATTTTGGTAAAGTGATATTTTTGGTAAAGTGGTATTTTTGGTAAAGTAGACTTTATGTAGGTACCTAAAGGGATAAAAATGACTGTTGCCTGTTAATTAATAACTTATTCAAAATCTGTCAAACATAGAATCTGTCGATTGTAGAATCGGTCAAACATAGAATCTGTCGGTTGTAGAATCTGTCAAACATAGAATCTGTCGATTGTAGAATCTGTCAAACATAGAATCTGTCGATTGTAGACTCTGTCAAATGTAGAATATGATGTCATAAGTAGAATCTGTCAAATGTAGACTAAACGTAAATAAGATTGTAATTTTTTTTTTCTATGTTTATTTTGATCTCATTTTCGTTATCAGCGATCCAGAAAACTGCACCTATGATGAAAAAACCGAAAATTTAACACAAAAAATTTGCCCTGTTCTTAGCTCAATGTGCCATCTAAAAATGTTAAGAGTCCTATTACATTTTTTAGGCAAATTTTTGATTTTTACTTCCTGGATCAAATTATTTTGGTCGACGTACACGAGTCGATAATAATAGCAATATTTGGACGATTGTCGATTGATATTGACGAACATTAGAGACGAGACTGACATGAGACTGAGGAGCGAGCTGAATTGAGAATAATAGTAGGTACTTTAATTTTATTTATTGTATTTTTGTCTTATAATATTGACAAACGAAAACTAATGAAACTTATTCATTGTAGATCGAAGTTTTATATCATATTAATTTGTTTGATAAAATTGAGTTTATTTGGAATATAATGGATGCTGAATTAAGACATTTATGGCATAAATTACTATTTTTTTACGATTTTTTCCGTGAAAACTCAAGGAATTTAAAGAAATTCTAAAACTCCAATAAACAAGTAAAACATTCAACTTATCTTTTAGTAATTTTATCTTTTATAAGAATTGAATGTAACTATGTGAATTTGAGCATTAAAGTTCCATCGTCGACGGTTTTTCTTGCAAACTGAGTTCGTAAAATAATAAAATAAAATAAAAATAGCCTTTATTCCCTATAATTTACAATATTCTGTTTAAAATAGCTTAACCTATTAAGGGGTCATCCATCTCTGGATGAAGGCCTCCTCCATCTGCTTCCATCTGTATCTATCTTGGGCCGTTCTGGTCCACTCTATCCCTGCCAGTGCGACGATATCGTCTCGCCATCGTTGCAATGGTCTGCCGCGGCGCCTGTTTCCGTTTCGTGGATACCAGTGCAGGACGCGCTCGCTCCACCTGTTGTCTGTGGTCCTCGCGATGTGGCCTGCCCAATTCCACTTCAGCTTCTCGGCCATACACAAAGTATCAGTGACTTTGGTCTTCGCTCTGATGTCGCTGCTCTTTATGCGGTCGCTTATTTTTAGGCCAAGTATGCTTCTTTCTGCAGCTCTTTGAAATGACCTTAATTTTATTTTCATGGCATCTGTTGTAGCCCAAGTTTGACATCCGTATAAAAGAGTTGGTAGTATATTTGAGTCGAATAGTTTCCTTTTGATGTCGTTTGAGAAATTTCCTTTGAATATTTCTTTAAGTGACCAATATTTCTTCCAAGCAATGGTTATTCTTCGTTTGATTTCTTTCATAGTCCTATCGGTAAAACATATATTTTGTCCTAAGTATATATAGTTATCTACGTATTCGACGTGTTGGTTATCAACAATTAAAGGTATTTGTTCTCCGTTGGTCATTGCTTTCGTTTTTTCATAATTCATTTTCAGTCCACACTTCATACTCTCTGTATTGAGGTCCTTGATCATTTCTTGCAATTCTGAATAGCTTTCTGAAAGTATGATTATGTCGTCTGCGAATCGTAAGTGTGACAGATATTCACCGTTTATGTTGATACCACGTTTATCCCATATTAGTTTTTTAAATATGTGTTCCAGTAGAGCTATGAATATCTTGGGTGATATAGTGTCACCCTGTCTTACACCTTTCTCTATATAGAATATCTCACCTTCTTTTTCTAATTTAAGTCGAGCATTGCAATCCTTGTAGATTTTATGTATTATTGTTATATATTTCTGGTTGATTCCTTGTTCAGCTAGAGCAGTCCAGAGGGATTCATGTTTTATGGAGTCAAAGGCTTTACTGTAGTCGATGAATGCTATATATATTGTTTTTCCGTATTCCATGTATTTTTCCATTATTTGGGTAAGTGTAAATATATGGTCAATTGTTGAATAATTCTTCCTGAAGCCCGCTTGTTCCCTAGACTGGTTTTCATCAATTTGTTTTGTAATTCTGTTTAACAGTACTGCTGTAAATATTTTGTATAAGCTTGACAGTAGGCTTATAGGTCTATAGTTGTTGACATTTTTTGGGTCTCCTTTTTTGTAGATAAGTGAGATTTTACATGTTTTCCATGGCGTAGGTATGTGTTGTTGTATCATAACTTGGTTAAAGAGGTTTGTAAGGATTGGTAAAATTGCTTCATCGAATGCTTTAATAATATCGTTTGTAATATGGTCTTCGCCTGGGCTCTTGTTCGTCTTCATTTTATTTATGGCAGTTCGCACTTCTGACTGTATAAAGGGAGGTATGGGGTCTTTTTCATAAGCCAAATCAAGGGGTTCGGGGGCATTTCTAGCATCTTTATTTTTGTAAAGGTTTCTATAAAATTCTGTGGCTACTTCCAGTATTTCTTGTCTTGATGTTACTGATTTATTATTTGTTTGTTTCAAATCCATAATCCATTTATTTGAGTTGTTCAATTTTTTATATGCTCTTTTGCTTGACCCTGTTAATTCCAATTCAGCTCGTAATGTGTTTAGTCTGTATTGTTTTTGTCTGTTCTTCAGTTTGTTTTTTATTTGTTTGTAAAGTATTCGTAGTCGTTTCCTTTGTTCAAATGTTCTATTAGATAATTTCTTAAGGAGTTCTCGTTCTTTAATTAATTTTAATATGTCTTCGGTTAGCAAGTGAGAAGCTTTTTTTCTTGTTTGCATCTCGGTTTGGAAGTTTTCCAACACATTTATGTATTGTGGTTACTAAGTTGCTGTATGATTCTTCTACGTTATTATTGACTTCAATTTCTTCTTTTTCTAGGATATTTTTTAGACATATTTTTTCTATGGGGGTAAAAAGGGTAGTCTTGGGCTTGGTTATGTTTTTTCGACTGGCTTTAGACACTCCTTCTAATTTTATTTCACATCTAACTGGTCGGTGATCCGAAGGGTACGTAGTATTTAAAACTGTAACATCTTTGACAATTCTCATATTTTTTGCCAGAATAAAATCTATTTCGTTTTTAGTTTTGCCGTTAGGAGATTGCCACGTCCATTTATTGCTTGGGTGTTTTTTAAATTTTGTGTTGGTTATGACGAGCTTATGTTTACAACAAAAATCTATTAACTTTTGCCCTCTTTCGTTTCTCTTCCCATACCCATATCTTCCCAAGATTAAGTCTTCGTGTTTTTGAGGTATACCAATTTTAGCGTTAAAGTCGCCAATAATTAATGTATTTCTACATGTGTTTTGTACAGCTTGTCTTAGGTTGTTGTAGAATGATTCTATTTCCTGTGGGTCTGCTTTTTCAGTAGGAGCGTAGGCTTGGATTATTATTAATTGATGGTTGTTAAATTTCATGTCTAATCGTACAACTCTATCTGTGTAGGTAATAAAATTTTGTATATTATTTTTAAAGTATTTCTTCACCATGAATCCAACACCATTCCTTCCACTTTTGTTCCCATTAGAGAGTAGTATGTATTCCGTATTTTCTTCTATATTCTGACCAGGTTTTTTAATTTCTGCCAATCCGATGATGTCCCAGTTTATTTTCCTTAAACTGTGTTCTAACTGTATTATTCTAGTACTGTCTATAAGTGATCGGACGTTGTACGTAAGTATATTTAAACTTTGTGTTTTGTTTCTTATTGTAGATGGAGGGTTTTGGTCTCTTTCTCCCACGGCGACCACCCGTGATGGGAGAGCGGTTTTAATCTTATTTTGTGCTAATTTAAAATCATGTTTGGTGGAGGGGGCCTTTATTTTTCATGCTTCTTTTGTGCGTGTAATATACGCTGTCATTGTGTTTTTATGCACCTTATATTTTTTATTTGCCTGGTTGTTTCGCCAGGTATCTGTATTTTGAGATGCATTGGTATTTTCATGTACAATATTTATTTGGTTTGGGGTAGGGGGTGTCGGCTGTGGTGGTGATTGCGATAGAGGTCTTTTATTGTTACTGTTGTAGTTTGTTTTCTCTTTGATTATAAGTCTATCATATTTTATGTAGGCAATATTCCCCTTCTCTTTTTCCTGTTGTAGTTGGGTTTTCAGATCTTTTCTTATTTTCAAAATATTTTCTGGAAATTCTTCTGTTAAATATGTATTAGTTCCATTTAAATTCTTTTTGTTTTGTAAGCATTTTATTTTTATGCCCAGTGTGCTAAATACTACAGAAATAGGCCGAGGTTTATTTCCTTTTTTACCGAGTCTTCTTATTGACTGGATATCCAATTTCCCTACTGAAACCTTCAAATCTTTATTTATAATATTTATTATAATTTCTTCCAAATCGAAATAGGACTTTTCATTTTCTGTGACACCAAAGAATACAAGATTTCTCTGTACACTATTCCTTTCCAGTTGATATAGTCTCTTTTCTTGGTCGGTTAGTTGTGTACGCATTTTTTCAAAATCTTCGTTCAAGCGTTCAAACTTCTGGTCTATCATCGTTTGAATTTTATTGGTAATTTGATCTTCTGTCTGTAATATTTGCGATTCTATTGACGTGAATCTTTGGTCGATATTATGTTTCATATCTAAAATTAATGTTTTCAATTCATCCATCTCGTTTGTTTTGGTACACATTACTCCCTCTATGATCGAAATGGGCAAGTATTATCTGCGTTGGCAGTCTCGTTGCTCCTAGTTATCGTGCGTTCTAATTAGTTCTTATCAATCATAATAGATGTCACTAATTTTCACCGGATTGTTTGAGTTCTTTGTTGCAATAGTTTGCAGTTTTTAGGTTATAACTTTTTGTTAGATATCTGTAAACACTCCTGATTGTTTAGTAAACATTAACACTGTAATGATTTACACAATGTTCACATGAATTTCATTACTTTATTGTTTTAATTCACTGTATTGTTACTAAAAACTGTTTTACTGTCACTGGTTGTTTATCACTTGTTTACGACGTTCATAGTTCATGTATTTCTCTGTCCACAAAATATCCTTCGACACATTCAACAAACTGTAATCTATGCGATTTTCACGTATTTTCATAAAGTTTTAATATTAATTAACTCTTATTGTTTACGGAGCCGATTTTGACACGAACATGACAGTTCGTGCCATTCCACAGATTCATCGAGTTCGTAAAATATTTATAGTAAATTACACGAAAAGAAAAATGAAAATGTGTAACTCCAACTTACAAGAAAGAGAATGGCACTATCGTTATTCTTGAGCAAGTAATTAAAATATCTAACTGATGCTGAAAATTACTGCGTCAAAAATCACAAATTTGCGTAAAAAATGTAATTTTTTTGGTAAATTCATGGATTTTGACGCAGTAATTCTCAGCAGCAGTAAGATATTTTAATTACTTGCTCAAGAATAACGATAGTGCCATTCTCTTTCTTGTAAGTTGGAGCAAGAAAAACCGTCGGCGATGGAAGTTTGACGCTCAAATTCACATTGTTACATGCAATTCTTATAAAAGCTAAAAAAATTTACTGAAAAATAAGTTGTATGTTTTACTTGTTTATTGGAGTTTTAGAATTTCTTTAAATTCCTTGAATTTTCACGTATAAAATCGTAAAGAAAGCGTAATTTAAGCCATAAATGTCTTGATTCAGCGTCCATTATATTCCAAATAAACTAAATTTTATCAAATAAATTAATATGATATAAAACTTCAATCTACAATGAATAAGTTTCATTAGTTTTCGTTTGTCAATATAATAAGACAAATTTACAATAAATAAAATTGAAGTACTATAATTCTACGTCAATTCAAGTCGCTCCTCAGCCTCATGTCAGTCTCGTCTCTAATTTTCGTCAATAACAATCGACAATCATCCGGAGGTCGCTATTATTATCGACTCGTGTACGCCGATCGAAAAAATGTGATCCAGGGAGTAAAAATCGAAAAATTGCGAAAAAAATGTAATAGGACTTGTAGGTGTACCAACTGCGTACGTGTTTATTAGGTGTTGTGAGTCATGTAAATAAAACAACTGATTTCGGCGAGCGCTAGTACATAACTAAAAATGAATAATGATTTATTTTGCTATTGGATTTGTTGACCTACATACAAGTCGTTGATGACGATGCACCACATTATTTCCCCCTTTTTAAAAAAAACTTTGTAAATACACTTACATAAAAAAAAAAAAAATACACAGTAGTTAAATATTCCCTAAAATCATACTATACACTTAGCAATATAATGGTCCAGTAAACTGACGTTGTAAAACCAAAATAAAAAAAAAAACAAAAGCTTAATTACACTTCGCCGTTACACTATTCTTCTGTTTATCTAAATATATAAAAGAAGAAACTGACTGACTGACTGACTCATCTATCAACGCACAGCCCAAACCGCTGGGTCTACAGATTCCAAATTTGGCAAACAGGTTCCTTATGTAGTCTAGGGGTGCACTAAGAAAGGATTTTTCAAAATTCACCCCCTAAGAGGGTTAAACGGGGCTCCAAAGTTTGTATGGGGAAACAAGATTAGTTTGACTATTTTATTCGAAACTTCGTAGGAGTGTTCCTATTAATAAATGAGTAGAAACGGGTTTCAGGTTTTTTTCAGAATTCAACCCCTAAGAGGGGGAAAAGTATAAAAATCAATGCACAGCCCAAACCGCTGAGACTAGAGATTCCAAATTTGGCACATTGGTTCCTCATGTAGTCTAGGGGTGCACTAAGAAAGTATTTTTCAAAATTCACCCCCTAAAGGGGTTTAACGGGGCTTCAAAGTCTGTATGGGGAAACAAGATTAGTTAAACTATTTTATTCGAAACTTCACAGGAGTGCTCCTATTGATAAATGAGTAGAAACGGGTTTCAGGTTTTTTCAGAATTCAACCCCTAAGAGGGGGAAATGGGGTGGCAAAGTATAAAAAACCGGCCAAGTGCGAGTCAGACTCGCACACGAAGGGTTCCGTACCATTGACTATATTTAGTATTTGTTGTTATAGCGGCAACAGAAATACATCATCTGTGAAACTTTCAACTGTCTAGCTGTCACGGTTCATGAGATACAGCCTGGTGACAGACAGACGGACAGACAGCGAAGTCTTAGTAATAGGGTTCCGTTTTTACCCTTTGGGTACGGAACCCTAAAAATCAATGCACAGCCCAAACCGCTGAGTCTAGAGATTTCAAATTTGGCACAAAGGTTCTTTATGAGGTTTAGGGGTGCATTAAGAAAGGATTTTTCAAAATTCACCCCCTTAGGGGTTGGAACGGGAGTCCAAAGATTACATGGGGAAATAAGATTAGTTAGATTACTTTATTCGAAACTGAAATTCAACATAGGTATTGTTTGTATGGTGAATTGGGTTGGGTGGGTGTATTACAAAAACACCGATTTTAAGATTTAATGTGGCGGCCCTAAAATAACATAATTCCCTGTTGGGGTGGGATGGGGTTGAAATGTCTAGAAATCAATATGGGTGTCGATACCGAGATTATCAGGGATGCTGATTACGAAAATAGCATTTTGGCATTTTGAGATCCAGAAGATGGCGGATTCGACTTCTATACAGGGTTATTGTTGATGATTGTGATAACGATGATGATGATTGTGATTACGATGATGATGATTGTGATGATGATGATATTTATTTCGATGATAATGATTGTTTTACGATGATGATGATTGTGATAACGATGATGGTGATTGTGTAGTGATTTTGATGGTGATTGTGATGGTGATCTGATTGAGATAGTGATTGTGATGGTGATAGCGATGGTGATGGTGATTGTGACAGTGACGGTGAGAATGATGAAGATGATTGTGATTACGATGATAATGATTGTGATAACGAGGATAGTGATTGCGAGAGTGATTGTGATGGTGATGGTGATTGTAATTGTGTTAGTGATGGTCATTGTGATAGTGACTGTGATAGTGATAGCGATTGTGATTGTGACAGTGACGGTGATAATGATGAAGATGATTTTGATTACGATGATAGTGATTATGATTACGACGATAATGATTGTGATTGTGATAGTGATTATGACGATAATGATTGTAATAACGATGATGGTGATTGTGATAGTGATTTTGATGGTGATGGTGATGGTGATTGTGTTAGTGATGGTGATTGTGATAGTGATGGTGATTGTGATAATGATTGTTGTTGTGATAGTGACGGTGATTGTGATCATGATGATTGTGATTAAGATTATAATGGTTGTGATTACGATGATAATGATTGCGATAATGATTATTTTGATTGTGATAGTGATTGTGATCATGATTGTGATTGTGATGGTGATTGTGATGGTGATTGTGATAGTGATTGTAATAGAGATTGTAATAGTGATTGTGATAGTGATAGTGATTGTAATAGAGATTGTGATAGTGATTGTGATTGTGATAGTGATTGTTATTGGATTATTGTTTGGAAAATAATATTATATAGTAAGATGCGATAAGATTTATTTAAAAGTAGACACACGTTACATAAGAAAAAGCAAAGACAAGTTCTTTGTGTCAGTCACAGTATGCTCTATGCCACATACATAGCATTGATACATGGCCTTTTAGTTTACTATCTACAACACTTGCCCTTAAACTAAAGGCGATGTACCACACAACTAACTGGTCCTTAAATAACACGTTATACACTTTAAATATACAACTAACACAATTTGAATAAACCTAAATCCTTTAAAAACAAATGAAAACGTGTTTTTCCTTCGTTAGGGGTTTCGTTAAGATATCGGCTATCATTTCATCAGTTGACAAATACTCAATTTTAATAATGTCCTTTTTAACAATATCTCTTATGAAATGGTGCCTTACATTACATCTATGTGTTTTGTTCTGCTATGATACACAGGATTAGTACATAAACTTTGAGCAGATTGATTATCATTATAAACCAATATTTTGCTAAACTTTCCAAGTAGTTCATGCAAGAAATTTTTAACAAACAAAGCCTCCTTACAGGCATCTAATAAAGACATATATTCAGCCTCCGTGCTAGAGAGAGCCACTGTTTTCTGTTTTCTACTCTCCCATGATATTGTGCTACTACCAAGTTCGAAAACAAAACCGGTATAAGATCTACGATCGTTTTCGTCACCTGCCCAATCTGCATCTACCTAAGCAGTGTCATTCAGCTCACTCTTTTGAAAAATTAAACAATAATATTTAGTACCTTTGAGATATCGCAACACACGCTTAGCTGCTTTCCAATGAGTTTCTGAATGAGATTCGTTGAACTGGCTCAGCACGCTCACAGCATGAGAAATATCAGGTCTGGTACAAACTGCAATATACATAAGACAGCCTATTAAATTCCTATAATCATATTTATTATTATTTTCTTGACTTGCAGTTAACTTTAATCCTTTTTCCATCGGAGTTTTCGCAGGTTTACAGTCTGTCATATGAAATCTCTCTAAGACTTTCATTATGTAACCTGACTGATCCAGAGTGATCTTATCTCCCTGTTTACAGATCCTCATCCCCAATATCTGATGGGCTAGTCCCAGATCATGCATGTCAAACTCCTTTTTCAAGTCTTTCTTGAATTTAGACCTTAAAGATGAATTATTTGATGAGAACAAAAGGATGTCATCGACGTACAAAGCAATTATTATAATCTCGCTTTGTAATCTTTTGAAATAAACACATGGTTCTGATGATGTTCTACTAAATCCAAATTTCTTCATTAAAACATCATTAATTTTTTCATACCACATTCTAGATGCTTGTTTCAATCCGTAAATGGCTTTGTTTCATTTATAAACAAATTGTTCTTTGCCATTTATCTTAAAACCTTCTGGTTGCTCCATATAAACAGTTTCTTTTAAATCGCCATTTAAGAATGCTGTCTTTACGTCCAAATGATCAATATTTAAGTTATATTGAGCAGCAATAGCAATCAGAGTCCTAATTGTAGAGTATCTTACAACTGGAGAAAATATTTCTTCATAATCTACTCCATATTGTTGCGTGTAGCCCTTTGCCACAAGTCGTGTCTTATATTTCAACAATTCGCCATTGAGACCTCTTTTCTTCTTAAAAATCCATTTGCATTTAACTGGTTTTTGGTCACTTGGTTTTTCAGTAAGGGTCCAACAATTGTTTTTGATAAAAGACTTATACTCATCTGTTATTGCTTCTTTCCACTTAGCTGCATCTGGACCGTTCAGTGCCTCTTTCACTGTCTCCGGTTCTTCATCATAACTGCTTAATCTACATACTAGTTGTGCAGACCCATTCAACATCATTGAATCTTCATAATCTGATGATGCCAGTGCATCTTCTATTGACGATTCTCCTGGAATGTAAGTTGAATCCAAAGTATCATTTGCATCAGAACTGTTCCCGCTCTCAGAGTCACTTACTGTGATAATACTTGTCTCCCTTGCACGCCTCTTTGTTGAAGATGTCTCAGAGTGCTCAGGAGACTCATCAGTTTCTGAAATCTCATTGGAATCAGACTGTGCCTCTGCAGTTTGCCCAATACTTGAACTAGTGAGATTTAATGAGCTCATGTTTTTATAAATATCATCACGTGGCCTATCTGCTAAGTCAGAAATAAATGTATTTTCCAAGAATTTGACATCTCTTGCCTTGATACACTTAAATGAATCAGGTTCATCAACCTGTAACCTTTCGTATCTTCGCAATAACCTACAAATATGTACTGTTTGCTCTTGGAATCCAGTTTCTTTCGAATACGAGAAACAGCATACGCAATACAGCCAAATATATGTAAATAATTAATATTCACCTTTTTATTGGTCCATTTCTCCTCTGGAACTAATCCAGGGACAGCTTTGGTTGGGCTTCTATTTTTCAAGTAGACTGCAGTGTTGACCGCTTCTGCCCAGAATTTATTGTCAAGCTTAGCATCTCGCAGCATACATCTCGCTTTCTCTAGAATGGTCCTGTTTGCACGCTCAGCTACTCCATTTTGCTGTGGCGAGTGTGGGACCGTAGTTTGATGCTTGATGCCATTATTCTTCAATAAAGTCTGTAATTTTATATTAACAAACTCACCACCATTGTCACTACGGAGAATCTTAATTTTCTGGTTGGTTTCATTTTCAACCATAGCTTTAAAAAGTTTGAAATTCTCAAAAACTTCATCTTTTGTTCGAAGAAAATACACAAATGTTTTCCTACTATAGTCATCGATGAAACAAAGAAAATACTTGGCACCACTAAAAGACGCAACAGGTAAAGGACCACACAGGTCTGTATGTACCAAACCTAAAACTTCAGAAGCTCTTGTATATTTCTTCTTGGGAAACGGTAATTTACTTTGCTTGCCCTCAATACACGCAATACATGGCTGAAAAACTGTAGAGTCGTAATTAATATATTGACCAATATAGGTAGATTAACCTTTGACCATACCTTGTTTAAGAAGCGCCATACTTCTGGAGTTTAAGTGTCCGAGACGACGATGCCAGGTTTCCTGCGATGCTACCGAAAGCTGTTCCTTCGATTTAGGCGAACAAGCAGCCTTAAAGACTGCTTCTGGAGCTGATGTCACTGACGTTAGCGATGATTTAATGGTACCCCTCTCTGAGCACTGAGTCTGACACATGTCTAACTTGTAGACCCCTACATCTAAACTTCCTGAAGCTAAAACATCATTTCCGTCATAAACATGACATTTCTGAGCATTCAAAACTACTCTGTACCCTTTACTTACTAAGGTACTGACAGACAATAGATTGGCAGACAGCTTAGGTACATAATACACATTACTAATTATCCTAATACAGTCTTTGAGCTGAACCGTGAAATTGCCACATCCTGCAGTCTCTAATTTTTCACCATTGGCTACTGTTACAATCATAGGCTTACTATGCACAAAATTAACTAGGGCATTTTTATTATTACACATGTGAGCCGTTGCTCCACTATCAATATACCACTCACTTGACTCGATGCTGACAGACAGTGCCGTCAACAGCACTTTCGAAGTTTCCTTGTTGACGTTCTTACTCTGCTTCGGGCAATCCTTAATAAACCATACATCTATAGCTTTTTGGAGGTTTTCTTGATGTGTTACGTGATGCTGATAGTGCGGTTGCACTCTCGTCTGGCTTATCACGACGTTGAGATTCTTGTAACAACTTTGCCTTTACTACATCACTGGATAGCTTGATATTAGAGTTTTCTAGAGCCATTATTAGAGGATCATAGTCAGCCGTCAGCCCGCTTAACATAATTACCGCCACAAAATCATCATCAAGAGGAGAGTTTATATCCTGTAATTGTTGTGATAATTCAACTATCTTACTGAGGTAACTTTTCTTCGACACAGCCCCTTATCCTCGAAAGCCTTTTTTAAGGTTAGACCACGCTTCTTGCGCGTTCTTACAATAGCGAATTTGCGGAAATATATTTGAATTTACGGACAGGCATATCCTTGCCAGTGCCTTTTGTGTCTTCTTTTCATCACATTTTCCGTTGCTCTCGACGCAATCCCACAAGTCTTCATGAACCAAAGTCATTTTCATAATAAATTTCCATGTTTCATAGTTCTCTAAACCACGTAATTTATCAATTTGATTCAGTGAAGAAGACGTACCTGACGAATTAGTTGAAGACGCCATTGTGTAGGTCACAAAGCACACCGGTCACACCGGCCTTTTTTCACTTTAGCGGATTGCGCAGTTTCAGAAGAAATCTTACTATTATTTTTCCTGATAGTGTCCTGGGCCCATAACCTATTGAATTATTGTTTGGAAAATAATATTATATAGTAAGATGCGATAAGATTTATTTAAAAGTAGACACACGTTACATAAGAAAAAGCAAAGACAAGTTCTTTGTGTCAGTCACAGTATGCTCTATGCCACATACATAGCATTGATACATGGCCTTTTAGTTTACTATCTACAACAATTGTGATAGTGATTGTGATAGTGATTGTGATTGTGGTAGTGATAGTGTAAGTGATAGTGATCGTGATAGTGATAGTGATTGTGATAGTGATTTGTGATTTTGATAGTGATTGTGATAGTGATTGTGATTGTGATTGTGATAGTGATTGTGATAGTGATTGTGATTGTGATAGTGATAGTGATTGTGATAGTGATAGTGATAGTGATAGTGATTGTGATAGTGATAGTGATAGTGATTGTGATAGTGATAGTGATTGTGATAGTGATAGTGATTGTGATAGTGTTAGTGATAGTGATTGTGATTGTGATTGTGATAGTGATAGCGATTGTGATTGTGATAGTGATTGTGATTGTGATGGTGGTTGTGGTAGTAATGGTGGTTGTGATAGTGATGGTGATTTTGATGATAATAATAAATTGTGATGATTATGAAATTTGGCACATATATAGTTTGTAACCTGGATTAACATGTAGGACACTATTTATCCCTTTAGTATGATTCAGTGGGACAGTTACCTAACCTCACGCGGGCGAAGCCGCGGGCAACAGCTAGTCTTTAATATTAACGATGGAGAAACCGCGTTCTGGGAAGTTCTTCATACGTTTTGTGCTCCGTTTGCGTGATGGCTGCAACGCATGGAGGCCGTTGGGACCGGCGCCGCCTGACCTTGTCTGGTGTCAATAATATGACGTATCGCAAAATCGTACCACCGGACGTATGACGCGACCTGAACGTGTCGTGTTCGGCGCGGTCTTATTATTTTCCGCTGTCTCAACATTCTTGTGGTCGTGTACTTGGCTACTGCTACTTTTCATGTGTGCTAAAGGTTCGTTTACCTTTTCATCGGTTAAAATATAAGCTGATTTTAATCAGCCCACTGTTACTATTGATGTTTTCTTTGGCATTTGGATTTTGAAATATTTGTCTTGTTTTTCCAAAACTTTATATGGGCCTTCGTAAGACGGGGTCAGTGGTTTCTTCACAGCATCCGTTCTGATGTATACGTATTCACAGTCTTTCATGTCCGGGTGAATATATGTTTTGTGACTTGTAGCGTGGTGATTCCTATTAAATGGGCTTAGTTTTGCCATTGTCTTTTGGAGAGTCTGTGCATAAGTTTCTGGTGATGTATATTGCTTTTTCGGCTCGATAAACATTCCAGGCAGACGTATGTTTGTTCCGTATAACATTTGTGCTGGGCTTATATTTTCTTTCAGTCGAAGTGCTGCTCGTAGTCCTAGTAAAACTATAGGTAATTCGTTCGACCAATTTGTTGTGTTGCCGCGCGCGATTAGCGCGGTTTTCATTGATCTATGCCAGCGTTCAACCAAGCCATTTGACTGCGGATGATAACTAGTAGTCCTGGTTTTCTTAATACCAAGTGACTTAGTCAGAGCAATAAATAAGTTTGACTCGAACTGTCGTCCTTGGTCTGTGGTTATGGTGTTTGGGCATCCGAATCTTGCTATCCAGGTGTTTATGAAGACTTCCGCTACAACTTTTGCTGTTATCTCTGCTACTGGTACAGCTTCCGGCCATCTTGTTTCTCTGTCGATCATTGTCACAATATCTTTGTTGCTGTTGGATTCTGGTAATGGGCCGACAATGTCTATGTGCACGTGATCTAAACGTGCTGTAGATGGGAACGTTCCGATTGGTGCCGAGTTGTGCCTGTGTGTCTTGCTTTTCTGGCATGCCTCACATGTTCTCGCCCATATTCCAACGTCAGTATTAATGCGTGGCCAAAAATAGTGCTCGGTGATCATTTTCTTCGATGCTCTTATACCAGGATGTGTTATATTGTGCATAGTGTCGAATACTTGTTTTCGAAGTGACTTCGGCATACGGTCGTAATTTTAATAAAAGGCGCCAACGCACGTTTGAGACGCATCTGTCATGAGTGCTAGCGGAGAATGCGTTGTTGGTGAGGTCAATGTAACAGCGTCCCTTAGACTTGCTTTACATTGATCGAATGAATCTAGCGCCTCTGAAGTCCATTGTATTTCAGTTTTGTCATTTTTCTTCGATCCAATGAGGTATTTGTTCAACCGAGCTTGATGTTGGGCTGCTTGTGGTATGTTGTTCCGGTAAAAATTAATCATGCCTAAAAATCTTCGTAACTCTTGCACAGTTTTTGGTAATGGGTATTTGGTGATTGCTTCGACCTTGTCTGGTATTGGTTTGATACCGTCTTTTGTGATCTGATATCCGAGGAATTCTATTTGCGTTTTGCCTAGTACGCATTTGGCTTGATTTATTGCAATGCCATACTCGTCTAGTCGTTTGAACACTTCATGTAAATGACGCCGGTGTTCGCTGACTGATGATGACGCCACTAATATATCATCTATATACACGAAGATAAAGTCGAGTCCCGCTAAGACTGTGTTGAGAAATCTGACAAAGGTTTGACCTGCGTTTCTTAGTCCGAACGGCATTTTTGGAAATTCGAATAGACCGAACGGGGTGATTACCACAGTCTTTTCTACCTCTTGTACTGGAATCTGATTGTAAGCCCTTTTTAAATCAATCGTTGAGTATATACTGGTTCCGGGTAATAGGTATGTGAAGTCGAGTAATCTCGGAATCGGGTATCTATCCGGTACAGTGATCGCATTCTGTCTCCTGTAATCACCACATAACCGTAATTCGCCGTTTTTCTTTGATGTCACGTGCAAAGGGCTTGCCCACGGGCTCTTGGAAGGTCTGCATAACCCTGTCTCTAACATATGTTCTATTTCTATTTTCACTCTAAGGTACTTGTCTGCTGGCAAAGGTCTTGACTTGGAGTGAACAGGGTGTCCGTTGGTGATGATTTGATGAACTACGCTGGGCTTCGGTTGTGACTGTGCGTCTATAGGTCTCAGAATGTTTGGATAGTCTGCTAAAATGTCTGCATAATCTTCGGTTAAATTTACGGTCCGAAGTGTTGGTGTGCTGGACTTCATTAACTTTGCGTTACTCTGAAGACCAGTTGTACCATCTATTGTTTATTCCTAATATCCACCAAGATGTTATTTTTTTCTAGAAAATCAGCACCCAGTATTG
Source organism: Xestia xanthographa (assembly GCA_905147715.2). Classification (NCBI taxonomy): domain Eukaryota; kingdom Metazoa; phylum Arthropoda; class Insecta; order Lepidoptera; family Noctuidae; genus Xestia; species Xestia xanthographa. Next base: position 390,194 of record LR990665.1, read on the forward strand.
GTTGCGTAATGTCAGCAACGATGAAAGTCCAATGGTACGGCCGTCTCAAATATGCAATTCGCCATATGTTTTATAATTCGCGTTCCGTTTGCGGCGTATATTCTATATGTATCGTCAGATATTAAATTTCCTCTTCTAGGTATTGCTGAAATATTAGCGCCAGTATCTACCAAAAAACGAAACCCACTTTTTCGGTCGGTAACGCACAGGCGGTTTGAAGGTACGATAGCGCTGACGACCGCCTCTGTCAACGCTGAACTCAGTTTTCCGACGGTGTCTTCCAATTGCATGGTTTTTCGCAATTCCGGGCTCGATTCCTGTACCGAAGATGATACTTGCATAACCAATTGGGGCTGTCGGGTGAAATCCTCGTTCTTGAGTAGGATCTTGCGCGCGACTGGCTTCGATTACGTCTATAATTTCGACGTCCTCTGTCTGAGTTGGATTTCAAGGCTGCTATTTCCATGGTTAGCTTGCTCATTTGATTGACTAACTCAACCATTAGCTGTGTTTGACCACTTGATATTTCCGACACTCCACCTGTTCTTCCTTCCAAAATCTTGTTTGTTATAGCGGCCTTACTGATTTCTGTCGCTCTGCGTATTGGCGTTCCACTTCCACAACTTCCGCTTGAGTTCATGTCTTCGGTAACTATGTGCCTCTTGAAAACCAAACCAGGGAGATCCGCTTGTGGAAGGCTGATAAGGCTGTGCAGTGCAGTTACCACGACGTGGGAAAATCACAAGAAATCAGTTTTAAATCGCGGCGCGTGTTACTACTGTTCGATATCGGGGTCACCAGATGTAGGTGTACCTACTGCGTACGTGTTTATTAGGTGTACGTGTTTATTAGTCATGTAAATAAAACAACTGATTTCGGCGAGCGCTAGTACATAACTAAAAATGCCTACGTACAAGTCGTTTATGACGATGCACCACAGACTCTTAAGTTTACGCGACTGACGTCTGTTAACCCCACATGCATAGCTATATTTTTTAACTTGGTTCAAGATAATCTTAAAAATCATTGAATAACGTCGTTTCGTGTTATATTTCAGTGAAGACATGTTTCGTGAGTCCCCGATCTCGCGCGCTGCAGTGGGCGTCGGACTCGCCGCCGGCTCCGGCGCGCTCCGTCCGGTTCGGGAGCGTGTCGGTGCCGGGCGCGGCGCGCGAGCTGGCGGCCGAGCCGCTGTTCGCGCGCGACGCGGAGGCCGCCTCGCTGCCGGACGCCGTGCTGCAGTGCGTGTTGGCCTGCCCGCGCGACGTGCGGCGCCAGCTGGCGGCCAACGTGCTGCTGGCGGGCGGCGCGGCGGCGCTGCCCGGCCTGCGCGCGCGCCTGGCGGCCGAGCTGCGCCACCTGGTGACGCAGCCGCCCTACGCCGCCAGCCTGCACATCGCGCAGTTCAAGTTCCACTCGGCGCCGGCGCAGAGTAACGCGGTGGCGTGGCTGGGCGGCGCCGTGCTGGGCGCGGGCGAGGCGGGCGCGGCGCGGGCGCTGGCGCGGGAGCAGTACGCGCGCGAGCGGCGCCTGCGCGACTGGGTGTGTCTGCTGGACAACACGCCGGCGCAGCACCCGCACCGCGACATGTAGCTCGAAGGGTTCCGTGTATATGCTATCATGTACGAGGCGAAGACTCAGCACTGTAATATACTAACGTCTGAACTATGTATGATATAATTTAGTTTTGTAACACACATTAATAAATAACTTATTTTTACGTCATTTGTGTTTTAAATTTATCGTAGTTATTCTGATTGTGTCACATCGGCTATACAGGAATAAATTTTTGAAGTAGGTAGATGTGAATAGATACAATGAGTTTTTCAAATGGATACAATGAGAAATACCAAAAAATACTCAAACAAGTCTCGGGCCCGCAAATTTTAATAAAACTAAAGCGGTATAGATTTTTGAAAAATCTATATTCCTAGCCTGGAATCGAATCCGTAACGTTGATTGCTCCAACCACCCCACGAAATTCAAATAAAAGATTAGCCGGCTAAACTTAGGTTATTTAAGTTTAGCGGGCTAATCTTGAGTTTATGTTTAGAATACTTATACCAAACACCGATCTTTGGTATTTGGTGTCAATTCTGTTGTGCACAAACTAAACTTAATTTAGGCTATTGCTATCTTTTTCTCTTTACTAGAACGAGAAAGAGACGGACGTAATTTATAGCTATCAAATTTAGTTGGAACTAATATTTCTATACAAAAGAAGGGTGCACGTAAAAACATGTCGACTAAAAACACGGTGAAGCGCAAGGCATCAACTACTCACATCAAAAGTATCTAGGGATCAACATATATTTTTGCAATAACTTTTCTCCTGATTGATATTAATTAAAATTTTCTTTAAGGATTCATCAAATAAAGTGTTTTCGTTTGTCACAGTAACGATAAACCAAGTCACCTTTGCATTAATAAAGAAATTTGCCATTTTCCTAATAAAGGGATTTTTGACATTTGAACCACTAACATTAAAGTTCGAAAAAATGACTGAAAACACAGTTTTCTTTAAAATTTTATTGGGTAACTTAAACAATTAATAATCCGTGTTTCTACCGCGAACACTAACAACACAAGAACATCGGTTTGGCATACTCAAAATGAGTTCATCCAAATCACGCTGTGGAATGGCCGCCCATGTTCGTTGCAACAACAAAAAAAGGTCTTCTTGCGACTGGATACCCTCCATATTCGGCAGAGCTCTTCTCTGTAGCATATCCCATGCATGCTCAATCGGGTTCAAGTCTGGCGACTGAGCAGGCCAGGGCAGGACATTGATGTTAGCTGCGGCGAGAGTCTGTCTTACAACTCTTGCGGTGTGCGGTCGTGCATTATCATGCATTAACTGAAATAAGGGACCGATTTGCACTTGTAGAGGAACGATGACGTCTGATACAATCGTCTCAGCATAAATTTGAGCGTTGAGGTTGCCTCTGATCCAAATCAACTCAGTTCTTCCGCCGATCCAAATACCCGCCCATACCATGATGGTTCCACCACTATAAGGATGGACTTCCTGGCAGGATTTTAATCGCTGTTGGCGTCCAGGGGTTCTCCAGTGTCGTATACGTCTTGTATCCGGTCTCATACCAAAACGAGACTCATCAGAAAAGCACACGAAACGCCATTGTTCTTCTGCCCAATTTCTGTGTTCAAGAGCCCATTGATATCGAATCCTACGATTGTGAATTGCTATAGGTGGTACCCGTAGCGGTCTTCGGGAATGAAGGTTCACTTCATGCAAGCGGTTTCTGACTGTTTGGTCGCTAATTAAGTTCCCTGAAGAGTGATGAAGCCTCACGGCTAACATCATGGCGGTTATTGTTGGAGCTCTTCGAGTTAAGATTTGAATGTATCGGTCTTGTCTCCGTGTGGTGCAGCGATACCGTCCTCCATGGCGCTCAGCCACGGTACCAGTGCTTCGGTAACGTGTCCAAAGTCGACTGATAACACTCTGACTTGTATTCAGAGCTAAAGCTACAGTACGTTGCCGGGAACCAGCTTCTATCATTCCCACGGCTCTGAGCATTTCTTCCCTGCTTAAATGACGTCGCCGCTCCATAATAACGTTGGTTTTAATCAGTAGTAGGGAAACAGTAGCACTAATAATGTATTCAATGCGTTGTATGTTTTTATAGGGAAAATATTGACAGCTTATTTTCATCTTTTACTCGAATTTGATTGAGAGTTCCTGATTCAAATTATGAAATGCACCAAAAAGGATCCATATAAATTTATAAAATCATAAATTTATTACAAAGCCACATCTCAATCTCAAGAAATCAGCGTAAAAATGCTTGATCCCTAGACACTTTTGATGTGTGTAGTTTGAAATATGTAACTTAAGCCTGCTTTACGCCGGGGTAACACTGTGGGGCATTGCAGCATGCCACAAGGCCGCATGCTACAATAATTTATAATAATTATTGCACGTTGTGACACGAATCGTGCGGCATGGCAACACCTTGCGTCATGTGGCAGACTGTCGCAGCTTCTATCCAAACACAATGGATTCCATGCTACATTTTTGGTGCGTCATACAGTTTGTAAGTTATGTTTTAGGATGCTTTAAAAATTATATAGGCACCAATGATATTCTAATACTTAAACAGATATGTTAAACACCTACCTAAATTCAATGGTCATCCTACCCACTGACGAGCAAGAGATCTTCACACTTATCAATAGATTAAAGGATAAATGCGCAGTGGGTATCGACCTCATAAGTATTTTACTAACAAGAAGGTTTGCGTATCTCTTGACTATTTAGTCAAGAGATACGCAAACCTTCTTGTTTCTCCCTTGACTCATATTTGTAACTTGTCAATCTCTACAGGGATTTTCCCAGAGCTGTTTAAAATAGCTCTTATCAAGCCTATCTACAAGGCTGGTGAAAAGCACTCTGTGAACAACTACCGACCCATTTCCATTCTTCCAGCACTTTCCAAAATCCTGGAGTGCTTAATTAATAAGCGTCTAATCATGTATCTGGAGAACAACAAACTACTCTCCCCTTCACAATTCGGCTTTAGGGCCTGTAAGAGTACCAACGACGCTGTCCATGAGCTGGTTAATTCTATCGTTGGCAGTCTGGATGATGGGATGAAATGTTTAACGGTGTTTCTCGACCTTGCAAAGGCGTTTGATACAGTCTCAATCCCGCATCTTCTAAAAAAATTGGATCGGTTAGGCGTAAGAGGAACTCCTCTTAAATTACTGGAGAATTACACAACAATTTACTGACACTAAACGTTTCGAAAACCAAATATGTAACCTTTGCACATAGAGCTAACCTTCTTCCTCCGTCAACCTATTCTATTTCGGTGCACACGTGTTGTTCTCCAAATCCCGATTGTACCTGTCCCACCCTCGAAAGGACTGTTAATATAAAGTATCTTGGGATCACTATTGACTCACACCTTTCTTTCAAATTTCATTTTGATACGCTTGTTCCGAGAATCCGTAAGCTTATCTATATTTTTAAGTCATTAAGACACACTGCGGATCGAAAGACCATTAAAATGGTTTACTTTGCCTTATGCCAGTCGTTATTGAGTACTGCATCACAACCTGGGGCGGCGCAGCCAAAACCCATCTTATCCAGGTAGAGAGGGCGCAGCGTGCTATACTTAAGGTGGGTGCTGGTCTCCCCTTCCGCTGTCCTACTGATGATTTGTACAAAGAATGGGACATCCTTACAATCAGACAAACTTTTATCCTGCTTACTGTAACTAAAAAGCACTCCCAGCTACAGTTCGACTCCAAATTAATTAATAACCAACGACGGAAGGGAAGAGTCTGCCCCTCATTGCAGTTCAAATCATCACTCCCCCAGAATTTTTTTTGCTTCCTTGCTCAATTCTTGTACAACAAATTAAATGTCACTCTTGACCTATATCCTAAAACCACCTCCTATTGTCACAAAACAGTAAAAACATTTCTTAAAACGCTTGACTACCATAAAACTGAGAACCTTTTGACAATTCCTAAATAGATTTTCTTATCTCCTACTATAGGGAACGTGCAGGAACTATAGGTGGCAGCACTAAACGACAAAAGAGACACTATGCGGACAGTAAAGGAAACTTATGCTGTCACCTGTCACGCAAATCTCTTCAAAAGTATTATTTTTGATTATGTTTTAAGGTATAAAACATGGGTTTCGGTCTATCAATAGTGATCGTCAGCGTAACATGAATGTTGACCAATATGAATTTTGTATGTTTCGTTTACTTTCTCTGATGAAAATTGTGGTTCATGAAAAAATGGTGGTTAAAACAACTTTCTTATTTTCAACACATGTTTTAATGGAAGGGAATCCTTTATCAGCAAGAACAGTATCTCCAGGCTATAACAAATCAATCCACAATCATTTGTTATGCAATCACTATAACGCCCTCCGTAGCATTTAGATACAAAACTTAGGAAACCTCAAGGAGTGCAGCCAACTAAAAACTTTATTGTATATCCATGTTTATAATCTGAGTTCATGTGGAGACTGTTGGGGAATATTCGGTGTGAACTTCAGTGCAGTCTGGAACGCCCTCCGTAGCATTTAGATACAAAACTTGTGAAACCACAAGGAGTGCGGCTAAGTAAAAACTTATTTGTATACCAATGTTTATAATCCGAACACATGTGGACTCTTTGTTTAACTGTTGAGGAATATTCGGTGTGAACTTCAGTGCAGTCTAATCCACACCCATATTTTGTTATTAGCAATCACTAGAACGCCCTCCGTAGCATTTAGATACAAAACTTATGAAACCACAAGGAGTGCCGCCAACTAAAAACTTTATTGTATAACCATGTTTATAATCTGAGTACATGTGGACTCTTTGTGTAACTGTTGAGGAATATTCGATGTGAACTTCAATGCAGTCTAATGTGTGTGTTCGCTGAAGTTTAAATTGTACTTGGCATGTTTGCTTGGACGGTTGATTTTGAAGGCCATTGAACTTTTTCAATGCAGAGTGTAACAAAAACAAATTGTTTTCAAATATGTTTCTTACTGCATTTATCCATTTTTTGCGTTTTTCACTTAAACATGGTATGAGAGTACTATTCTTTGGAAAGTAATAGAATTTTATTATTTTACGCTATTTGATTAATTTTCATTTTTGTGGATGTATTGGTACATCCAGAAATGCAACAATGGATTATGATTAGCTAGAATAATCATTTTCAATAATAAAATTAATTCTGTTTACTTGTTTTACATGTCAATGTCAAGTATTAATTTGGTATATGATTCGGATTGGTGACGCCAGTTGGCACCACCGTCGTTGTGCACGTTCCCTATAGATCTAGAATAGATCTCCTCTCTCCCGTGGCTGTTTTTACATCTCATTCCTCGCTCTCGCACACTCCAACATACATTCATACACTGCAACATACATTCACACACTCCAGCATACTTTCATACACGACACTACACTCGTGTGAACCATTAGTTCTCCATTTTTAGGGTTCCGTAGTCAACTAGGAACCCTTATAGTTTCGCCATGTCTGTCCGTCCGTCCGTCTGTCCGTCCTCGCTTAATCTCTGTGACCGTTAGCAATAGAAAGCTGAAATTTGGTACCAATATGTATATCAATCACGCCGACAAAGTGGTAAAATAAAAATTGGAAAAAAATGTTTTAATAGGGTAGCCCCCCTTATATGTAAAGTGGGAAGTGATTTTTTTTTTAATTTCAACCCTAACTTGTGATATATTGTTGGAAAGGTATTTAAAAATGAATAGGGGTTTCCTAAAATCATTTTTTGATAATGTCAATAATTTCGGAAATAATCGCTCCAAAAGTAAAAAACAATGTGTCCCCCCCCCTCTAACTTTTGAACCATAAGTTTAGAAAATATGGAAAAAATCTGAAAAGTAGAACTTTATAAGAACTTTCTAGGAAAATCATCTTGAACTTGATGGAAACAACAGTTTTTGTACAAAAAAGACAAAAAGTTGTACAAAATAATTTCTGGACTAAGTTTGTAGTATATTCGTATATGCAAGCATTTTTACATAATGGATACCCACCTTTAAACTCATAAGTGGGAACACTTATTGTGACGGACGGGAAACAACGGAACCCTACACTGAGCGTGGCCCGACACGCTCTTGGCCGGTTTTTATTTTGATTTTGCCTTTCTTTGTTTCTTTATTATTTGTACTATTGTTAACCTTAAACTGATTGTCTCTTTGTGATCTTTTTGGGACCATGAATGATGTTTAGGTACACAAGATCGTCTTTCAACCTTTAACGATATTATTGTTTTGCTGTGGGGGGGCCCTGGTGACCTGTAACACAGGCTTCTTCGAAAACCTACTTCAGGCACCAGTCTCTTCCAATGGTGGAATATTACTTTGTCAAAAACATTGTTGATTTTTATGTACCTACCAATATTGCGAAGAGAGAATAAATTAATTGAATTGAATTGAATTGACCTACAAAACCACCGAAAAAAGTGTGCCGCGGGGCAGAGCCAGCTCACATACACGCAGTGACGCAGAATCAAGGCAAAATAGGCCAATTGGCCGGTTTTCGAGTCTTCACGATTGCGCGCTCACAACATATCTGTATAGTAGAATATCATTGCTAGGCACGATGTTACCTCGGCGTAAAATAGGCTGCCGCTTGGTAATACCAAAGGATGACGCACGCCACAATATGTAGCATGCTGCATTACCGCACAGTGTTGCCCCGGTGTAAAGCAGCCTATATTTCATAGCTTTAGCCATCTTTTTCTCGCATTGCCTTTTAGTAAAAGATAGCAACAGCTTATATTAAGTTTATTTTGTGCACAACAGAATCGACACCTGAAGCAGAATGGCCGAACCGGAAAATGACAGGTTGAAAAAAAAATCCAGGAAGTACCGCTCCATTCTGAGGCCCCGTTACCATTATGTCGTAACGATTTATATTTATCGTTGGTTTTTAGTTGGCAAAAGTTGTCACCATCAGCCTATAATGTTCCCACTGCTGGGACACAGGCCTCCTCTCTATGAGAGAGAATGAGCTATAATCCACCACGCGGGCTCAGTGCGGGTGGGTAGATGTCACACATATGTCTTGGAATTTTTGGTTTTAGGACATGCCGGTTTCCTCACGATGTTTTCCTTCACCGTTTTGAGAGCAGTGGTGATGAAATACATTTCACAAAGTAATGCGCCTGTCTGGGTTTGAACCCACGACTTACTGTTCGCAAGTCGGGGTCGCCACCACTGGGCCACCGCTGCTCTCAAAAGTCGTGGACGACAGTAATCGCGTAGTCCTAATATGAACACCTCCCTAAACACAAGCCACGACACTTAAAACTTTACGATTATTCGTCATGACATAGTGGGAACGGGAAAAGGTCCGATTCTCTCAATATGGTTCGCATTCTATCCGATTCTCAGAATATCCGGTTCTTTTGAATAATTTAGGCACTAGAATTTTTGTACGTAAATAATTGTGTATCTAGGTACCTAACTAATTATCGAAACAAAGTCCACGTGTAAAGACTTGCGTTACTGGCAAGCATCATTATTGCAACCGAATTAATTCGTTAGTAATTAGCAATCTAAAATTAGCGAATTTGTCGCTATCTATGTCGAGACTGCCTGCCCTGGACAAAGTAAAAGCTAACGTTTAATCAGCCTTTGGTTCACACTCACACACTGGTTCACACGAAGTATGAAGTCAACGTTCAACGTTTAGAGAAGTTAAAGTTAAGCACTCGGATTCAAGGACCCTCTAGGTTTTAACTCCAAACAACTCGAAAATATAATAGTATTCTGTTTTTAGTTTGTTTTTGTACACTACTTTCTTTAAAAGTCTTGTAACACAGAGAAGTAGAGAACCGTAATGTCATTTTCATTTTGTCATCTGTCATTGTGTCAATTTGTGTCATCGTCGGTCGAAAAATCTAAAAATAATAGAAATTACTGCAAGTATCAAAGACTTACTAGTTTTTACCGACTAAAACGAAACTCTACCACCATGTCGGATATTAAAATAGTAGCAGCGAGTATTGTGAATTTCTTAAAGCGGCAGCTAGAAGGCGATTCGCTCAGCGTGGACTCGCGCGAGAGCGTCGAGGTCGGCGTGCAGTGCATCGAGACCGCGTTCGAGCTGGGCCCCGAGGACGCGGCACGCGGCGTGGACCTGCTTCAGCTCGTACGCGCACAGACACGCGGCAACGCGCCGCTGAACGCGCCGCCGACTCGTTCCGAAGCCGAGAAACTTAAGAACGAAGGCAACGAGTTCATGAAGAGCGAGCGCCACCGGGAGGCGCTGGAAAAGTACACGCGTGCCATCGAGCTCGACCCCTCCAACCCTGTGTACTTCTGCAATCGCGCCGCCGCACACTTCAAGCTGGGCGAGAACGAGGCGGCCGTAGCCGACTGCACAGCGGCGCTGGCGCTGCAGCCCGACTACGGCAAGGCGCACTCGCGCCTAGGGCTGGCGCTCACGGCGCTGGAGCGGCACCGCGAGGCGCGAATGGCGTACGCGCGTGCCGCTGCACTAGAGCCTGACAACGAGTCATACCGCCAAAATCTGCGCCTGGCCGACGAGCAGCTGGCCGCGCACGGCGAGCGCGCGCCGCTGGACCTGGGCGGGCTGCTGCAGAACCCGGCGCTGCTCAACATGGCCACGGAGATGCTTGCCGACCCCAACATGCAGAACCTCATTTCGGGGCTCATGAGCGGCGGAGGGGGCGCGGCGCCGGGCCCGGGCGGGCCTAACGGCGGAGCGGGCGCGGGTGGCATGTCGGCGCTGCTGGAGGCGGGGCAGGCGCTGGCGCAGCACATGCAGGCCGCCAACCCCGAGCTGGTGGAGCAGCTGCGGCGCCAGGTGCGCCCGCCCGGCCCCAACCCGCCGCAGTGAGCCCACGCCGCGCCTGCTGCCTCCTAGCACGTTGTTCCTCAGGGAAGATTCTTTAATCTTTTAAGATGTAATATAATTTTATTTTATTCATACTGGCTGAGTTTCCTACCAATATTGGGAATAATTACTCTTACTTCTATTACAATAAGCCACTACTCGTGTTTGCCACTATTATGACACTTGGCTGATGGCTCATTTCTAAAATTGGTAGTGTCCTATCTGGCACCAGTCAACCCCTGGTCATGAATGTATATATTGTGATGAAATAAGCCTTTGCACTGATGCAATGGTTTCAAAATAGTTTATTTTTTTTATATTTGATAGAGTTATTTAATAGCAATGGAGGTACTCAGTAGCATTATGCATTTACTTATCACCAGATATTATTTACCCTCACAGGACTCATACTTAATCACTAGGTAGACATAAATTGTATAAAGTGAACTCCTGTACGGAGCGATGCATGGCGGCCATGCTCAGATGTCGCATGTGATGTAAAATATTATATTTAAACTATGTGTGGAATGTTAGATGAGAGACCAACTTCAAGAAAAGTTTGTCTCTGTTTAACCCAAATTATTAAAGGCTAAGGTTTCAATTATTGGTATTGTTAATAAATTTATTTAACATAATGTTGTGTTATTTACTTATCAGTTTTGAGAAGGTGGTTGTATGGTCTGATAGATAACTTAATCATTCATCCAAATATTAAATTTATGGAGAGTGATCTAAAAGTGTTATAAGTAAAAGAATCAAAATTAAAGCAAAGGAAATAAATTGTTAAAGTTAAATTGTAATTTCCTTCGCATATGAATTTCAAGTTTCCTAACTATAAAAAACAAAAAGATTTTTCGCATTCAGGTCTTACACCTTAATTATTAGAATTAGGTGCACAGTTATATGCTTATGCTTACTGATGAGTAGTGTTGACGCACACTAGACTACCAGTGTGATGTTGTACAGCATGGTGTCAGCAGGGGCACAGTGTTGACTCTTACTGGAGAGGCTGGCATGGTGTCATATAATACTCATCATTACTTAGTGATAACGCACACCAAACTACCAGTGTGATGTACAGCATGGTGTCAGCAGGGGCACAGTGTTGACTCTTACTGGAGAGGCTGGCATGATGTCATATAATACTCATCATTACTTACTGATGAGTAGTAATGACGCACACCAGACTACCAGTGTGATGTACAGCATGGTGTCAGCAGGGGCACAGTGTTGACTCTTACTGGAGAGGCTGGCATGGTGTCATATAATTCTCATCATTTCTTAGTGATGACGCACACCAGACTACCAGTGTGATGTACAGCATGGTGTCAGCAGGGGCACAGTGTTGACTCTTACTGGAGAGGCTGGCATGATGTCATATAGGTAATACTCATCATTACTTACTGATGAGTAGTGATGACGCACACCAGACTACCAGTGTGATGTACAGCATGGTGTCAGCAGGGGCACAGTGTTGACTCTTACTGGAGAGGCTGGCATGATGTCATATTTATAATTATAATACTCATCATTACTTACTGATGAGTTGTGATGACGCACACCAGACTACCAGTGTGATGTACAGCATGGTGTCAGCAGGGGCACAGTGTTGACTCTTACTGGAGAGGCTGGCATGATGTCATATAATACTCATCATTACTTACTGATGAGTAGTGATGACGCACACCAGACTACCAGTGTGATGTACAGCGTGGTGTCAGCAGGGGCACAGTGTTGACTCTTACTGGAGAGGCTGGCATGATGTCATATTTATATAATACTCATCATTACTTACTGATGAGTTTTGATGACGCACACCAGACTACCAGTGTGATGTACAGCATGATGTCATATTTATAATTATAATACTCATCATTACTTACTGATGAGTTTTGATGACGCACACCAAACTACCAGTGTGATGTACAGCAGGGGCACAGTGTTGACTCTTACTGGAGAGGCTGGCATGATGTCATATTTATAATTATAATACTCGTCATTACTTACTGATGAGTTGTGATGACGCAAACCAGACTACCAGTGTGATGTACAGCATGGTGTCAGCAGGGGCACAGTGTTGACTCTTACTGGAGAGGTTGGGTCATATTTATAATTATAATACTCATCATTACTTACTGATGAGTTTTGATGACGCACACCAGACTACCACAGTGTGATGTACAGCAGGGGCACAGTGTTGACTCTTACTGGAGAGGCTGGCATGATGTCATATTTATAATTATAATACTCATCATTACTTACTGATGAGTTGTGATGACGCACACCAGACTACCAGTGTGATGTACAGCATGGTGTCAGCAGGGGCACAGTGTTGACTCTTACTGGAGAGGCTGGCATGATGTCATATTTATAATTATAATACTCATCATTACTTACTGATGAGTTGTGATGACGCACACCAGACTACCAGTGTGATGTACAGCAGGGGCACAGTGTTGACTCTTACTGGAGAGGCTGGCATGGTGTCATATAATTCTCATCATTTCTTAGTGATGACGCACACCAGACTACCAGTGTGATGTACAGCATGGTGTCAGCAGGGGCACAGTGTTGACTCTTACTGGAGAGGCTGGCATGATGTCATATAATACTCATCATCATCACAGGTCACCTGCGCTAGGACCTGCGCCATTGAGCGCCGTAAGCGGGGATGAAGGAGTCCTGGAGGGTTGAGCCGAGCGGCGCTGGCGGTAGGTAATGCGTCCGTGACGCAACACGCCCTCTTTGGTCTGGATTTCAAGCGAAACGGTGGCCCTACCCAATAGCCAATGGTAGGGAAATGGCTACAGTGTCCCGTCAGAGGGTAACGGCGAGGGGTGGGAGGTCCGCGGAGGTCGTCCTCGGATGGCCGAAGCGGTTGGTGAAGGCTTAAGTTGCAAGTGAAGGATTGATTAGTCGTCAACCAGATCAAGCACCCGATGTCGCACTGTAAGCCAGCCTCACGCCCCTATATCTCGAAGGTACCTACTCCTAACGGTTGAGCTAGTTTGTAGCGACACGTTCCCAGGTGCAGGCTCCAAGGAGGGTGGGAAGCCGGAGAGAAGATGAAGATCTTACACTAAACTATGGATATTCAAAACCCAAACGACACCACACACACACACAACAACCACACAAACTCACACACCAAATACACACTCACACGCACATACTGCACACATACACACACCGGAGAGGAGGCGAAAGCCAATGATTCTCCCAAGAGTGGTGCTTCGCGCTCACCTGGCAGGTGCAGAGGAGCAGGCACAAAGGCAGGAAGGAGGATACAAAACAACGCCACTGCGCTGCACCTTCAGTGCATAATGCCGCGGCCCCCTCGACGGATAACCCGAAGAGGAAGAACAGGCCGTCCCAGAGGCAGCGGCAGACACTGTGGACGGGTAAGACTCCACAATCCAAACAGGCTAACGCCGCGGGCCGGGTAGAACCGTCCAGCGGCAATGTCAAATTCTCCGCAGGCAAGCGGTCGCAGGCCGTGGTCGGCACCAGCCGACCTGGACCTAGCCAACCAGCAGCCAGCAGCGCGACTGGACCAGCCACGCCCACGACACAGCGATCCGTTCAGAAGGATCAGGCCACCAAGCGAGCTCTCAACGAGACCTTAATACCTCGAGGAGAGCGCAAGCGGCCGCGTCTTGATAAATTTAAACGGGACGCTAACAGAAGCTACGCCCAAGCTGCAAGCTCTGACCTGGATGTCGCAGTCACCTGCGACCGGACGGGTCACATCAGCAAGGAGGTATCAAATCAGGTACTCGCGGCTATCCAAAGGAAGATAGTCGCCGAGGCATCTTCCCCTACACAGGACTCACCTGCACCGACCTTCAGAGCGAGGCCGGTGTTCAGCAGCGGGGCCCTTAGATTGTGGTGCGGTAACGACCGCACCTTATCATGGATAAGGAAATTAATCTTCGAGTTGCCTCCCCCTACTAGCACCACGCTAGTGATCAGGAGGCAGGCGGACATCAGGCGCCGGGTGAGATGCGGAATCTCCATCCCGACGAACAGGGGATCTTTACGGAGCCGTCCATCATTGGGCGTACTCTGTGTTACCAGAACCCTTGGGTTGGAGTTAGGGAGTGGGTGATGCTGGGCGCCTATAAACAGGTCGGGGTCCCTGAGGACCAAATTCCGACCCTGATGAAGGCCGAACGCCGTCTCTCATTTGGGGTAGGGACGGTGCATGTGAAATTCCAGGGTCCGAACGGCAGATTTGTCGACGTCCCTCAGGGATATCCGACCGCTGAAGCCAGCGCCGACACACAGACGGTGGAGGCAACTCCACCCTCAACAAACACCGCGGGAACACCCGTGGTTGAGCCTGCAGTAGCAGCGCCAGCCGCCCCTACAGCCGCTAGCGTGGGCGCCGTCCTCTCGGGGGAGGAGCTCGAGGACATCATCCTGTCCTCGGCTTCGACGCGGGCGACCTGTTTGCCGGGCTGCGGCTAGCACAAGACTAGGAAGGAACGTCCAGCGATGGCGTCCCCTTCGTCGACCTGTAAGGTCCTGCAGGCCAACCTCCACCACAGCCAGACCGCGACGGCTCAACTGCGGAAGTGGCTGGAGGTTCAGCATACGGCCATTGCCTTGATCCAGGAGCCGTGGAACAGGGCGGGCAAAATACAAGGACTCTCCAACCTCGGTGGTAAGCTCATAACAAGCCCAGATCGTGCATCTAACATTAAAACAGCCACTAACAGATTCCTGTTGCAGGGATGTCTCTGCAGCTAGGCTACTGATACAGCGGGGGACACAGTAGCATCTGTGGTCTTCGCCTCCGCTTACATGCCCGAGGAAGAGGAGCCGCCGCCGCATGACCTCGCCCGCCTCGTGATTTATTGCGAGAGCACAGGGCTAGAAGTTGTCATAGGCGCTGACGCGAACGCTCTTCATCCTCTGTTGGCCCAACGGACACGCAAAATGCTAGGGGTAAGGCTTTAGTAGATTACTTATTTACAACAAACCTAACCCTACTGAACACAGGTTCTGAATCAACCTTCATAAACAGACGTAGCCAAACAATCATAGACCTCACTCTCATCGGAGGGTGCAGCGGCCAACACAACTGGCTGGCAGGTCTCCAAGGAAGCTTCTTGCTCGGACCACAGGTGGATCCGCTTTGACATTCAGGTCTGTGTAACACCAACACTGCCACGGCGAAACCCGCGTAACACTAACCGCGCTGCATACACACGCTCCCTCGAAACCAAACTTGCGTCAACAAACTACGGGATGACCTACGTGGACACGCCGCAGATCGACGAGTGTGTAAATCATCTCACGAAATCTATGCTAGACAGCTACCATTCATCCTGCCCGGAGACCACTCCGCCCACAACACCAGGGAAACAACCTTGGTGGGGAGCGGATCTGGAACGCAAGCGCGGGAAGGTAAGGTCAGCCCTAAACAGAGCCATGAACACCTGTGCTGATAGGGATTGGGACGCGTACTACGCGGCCAAAAAATGCTACAAAAATGCATCAGGTACAGAAGCTCCACTGGATGGCGAATATACTGTGGCAGCATCGAATCCTGCCAACAAGCAAACAGGGTAAGGAAGATCCTGGCCCAGCAGAATACGACTGGGCCCGCTGTTCTCCGCAAACCTGACAACACACTTACCACCTCGCCAGAAGAGGCGATGCGCCGCCTTATTGAAACTCACTTCCCAGGCTGCGCTTTACACAAGCCATCGACTGGACAGAGGTAACCCAAACACCGTCAGAAAACGACTGGCGCCATGCACACAAAGTCATCTCGCTGGAAAAACTCCAGTGGGCGGTGCTTCTGCCATCCTTTCAAGGCAGCTGATCCGGACGGAATCGTTCCTGCCTTCGGAATCCGCCCTCCATCTAGTGGTCGGCCGGATTGAAGAGGCGATTCATCAGAAGGGCACTTGCCTGGGCACTTTCATAGACATCGACGGAGCATTCGATAAAACAAACTTTTCTAGCATAAACACCGCGCTCTCTCGTCACGGAGTAGAACAGGTACTGATAGACTGGATTAATAACATTCTAAGTAAACGAGTGGTTCGACTTGAAGTGGAAAAGCAGATGGCCATGATAGCCAGAAGCTGCCCCCAAGGTGGCGTACTATCTCCGCTCCTTTGGAATCTGGTTATAAATGACCTCATCACAACTCAACGCGAACCATTTCTACACAATAGGGTACGCCGACGACCTCGCTATCCTCATTTCGGGGAAAGTGACGGGGACAATTTGTGACCTCACTCAACAGGCACTACGCATCGTTGAACGATGGTGCAGAGTTCGATCTCTCAGTGAACCCCACGAAAACTGAACTAGTGATGTTTACCCAAAAACGAACACTATGCCCTTATCGCCTACCCAAAGTATTCGATACAGAACTCCAGTTAGCCAATGAGGTCAAGTATCTGGGAGTCATCCTAGACAGCAAGTTAAACTGGAGTAGCCACTTAGACAATAAAATAAACAGGGCCTGCATTACCTTCTGGCAATGTAGGAGGATGATAGGTAAGAAGTGGGGCCTAACCCCTAAAATTATACTTTGGTTATACTGCGCGGTGATCCGACCTATGATCACGTATGAGGCAGTGGTCTGGTGGCCCCGCACCAAACTAACTACAGCCTCCATCAAACTGCAACGCTTGCAAAGGCTTGCCTGCATGGCGATCACAGGCTGCATGAGGTCTACTCCGACCGCGGCTCTCGAAGCCATGTTGGGGCTGCCACCGTTACATCTGTTCATACAGCAGGAAGCGACATTGACGGCTGTACCCCTTAAAATACTTCAACTCTGGGGTAAGAGAGAAACACAGCACACCGCGCCCGCGGTACTGGAGGGATTCTACAACGAGTTCCCCCTGGCGAATGCAACAAACAATCGGATACCAAAACAATTCGTATTCGATAAGAAATACAAAATCCAGCTCCATGAGGATCACCGCTGCGAGGGATTAAACCCAGCGGAACTACACACATCAAAAGTATCTAGGGATCAACATATATTTTTGCAATAACTTTTCTCCTGATTGATATTAATTAAAATTTTCTTTAAGGATTCATCAAATAAAGTGTTTTCGTTTGTCACAGTAACGATAAACCAAGTCACCTTTGCATTAATAAAGAAATTTGCCATTTTCCTAATAAAGGGATTTTTGACATTTGAACCACTAACATTAAAGTTCGAAAAAATGACTGAAAACACAGTTTTCTTTAAAATTTTATTGGGTAACTTAAACAATTAATAATCCGTGTTTCTACCGCGAACACTAACAACACAAGAACATCGGTTTGGCATACTCAAAATGAGTTCATCCAAATCACGCTGTGGAATGGCCGCCCATGTTCGTTGCAACAACAAAAAAAGGTCTTCTTGCGACTGGATACCCTCCATATTCGGCAGAGCTCTTCTCTGTAGCATATCCCATGCATGCTCAATCGGGTTCAAGTCTGGCGACTGAGCAAGCCAGGGCAGGACATTGATGTTAGCTGCGGCGAGAGTCTGTCTTACAACTCTTGCGGTGTGCGGTCGTGCATTATCATGCATTAACTGAAATAAGGGACCGATTTGCACTTGTAGAGGAACGATGACGTCTGATACAATCGTCTCAGCATAAATTTGAGCGTTGAGGTTGCCTCTGATCCAAATCAACTCAGTTCTTCCGCCGATCCAAATACCCGCCCATACCATGATGGTTCCACCACTATAAGGATGGACTTCCTGGCAGGATTTTAATCGCTGTTGGCGTCCAGGGGTTCTCCAGTGTCGTATACGTCTTGTATCCGGTCTCATACCAAAACGAGACTCATCAGAAAAGCACACGAAACGCCATTGTTCTTCTGCCCAATTTCTGTGTTCAAGAGCCCATTGATATCGAATCCTACGATTGTGCATTGCTATAGGTGGTACCCGTAGCGGTCTTCGGGAATGAAGGTTCACTTCATGCAAGCGGTTTCTGACTGTTTGGTCGCTAATTAAGTTCCCTGAAGAGTGATGAAGCCTCACGGCTAACATCATGGCGGTTATTGTTGGAGCTCTTCGAGTTAAGATTTGAATGTATCGGTCTTGTCTCCGTGTGGTGCAGCGATACCGTCCTCCATGGCGCTCAGCCACGGTACCAGTGCTTCGGTAACGTGTCCAAAGTCGACTGATAACACTCTGACTTGTATTCAGAGCTAAAGCTACAGTACGTTGCCGGGAACCAGCTTCTATCATTCCCACGGCTCTGAGCATTTCTTCCCTGCTTAAATGACGTCGCCGCTCCATAATAACGTTGGTTTTAATCAGTAGTAGGGAAACAGTAGCACTAATAATGTCTTCAATGCGTTGTATGTTTTTATAGGGAAAATATTGACAGCTTATTTTCATCTTTTACTCGAATTTGATTGAGAGTTCCTGATTCAAATTATGAAATGCACCAAAAAGGATCCATATAAATTTATAAAATCATAAAATTATTACAAAGCCACATCTCAATCTCAAGAAATCCGCATAAAAATGCTTGATCCCTAGACACTTTTGATGTGTGTATATGGATGGATCTAAAGCAGGTACTGGCACTGGTGCTGGAGTCTTCTCGGAGGATCTCAACATCCACATAGCCAAACCTCTGGGGGCCCACAACACGGTATTTCAGGCAGAATGCATGGGCATTTCGATGGCGGCATCTGCCATCTCAGCCAGGAAGGTTGTGGACCACTCAATTCGTATACCTACTAGACAGCATGGCTGTACTGCTAGCCCTGAACAACCACACAGTGAACTCTGGGTTAATACACGAGTGTCACCAACGCCTGAACCAGGTTGGTAATCTCAATAATATAACTATCCAATGGATCAAAGGACACAGCGATTCCCGTGGCAATGATGCGGCGGACGAACTCGCTAGAAGGAGATCGAGCATGGCAGCGGTGGGACACGAACCTATCCTACCACTTCCTTTCGGATACCTACGCACACTGGTAAGGAAACGAACTAGCGAACAACACCACAAGCTGTGGCTGGACCACGGCGAGTGTAGGCAGGCCAAAGAAGCACTTCCTGCTATCGATGGCCGCTTCACCAAACGCGCGCTGCGGTTACCCAAACCACAGCTGCACACAGTTACAGCCGCCATTACCGGACACGGCTCTTTTAATAAACACCTCTTTGTCTTAGGAGTCACAGACAGCCCCCGTGCCGTGCCTGCATGGAGGAAGACGAGACAGCAGCCCACGTGCTTCTGCACTGCCCAGTGGTTGCAACATACAGGGCAAAGTACTTTGGTAACCCAGGTACTCTCCACGAGATAGTCAGCAACACTGGGGCGTTACTGGCCTTTGTCGGGGAATTGGGATGGATTGAATAGTTTCCCACCCGCACGCAAAATACGCGCTTTGACGTGGAGTTGCGGACACCAGCCCGTTATACAATACAATTCTCTTTCATTCACATTAAAACTAGTGAGCAAATTTTAATGAAACTTTACACTACCGTCAAACCGTACAACTTTGCCCAAATTGCTGATTTTTTTTTATTAAACTTTAAATATTAAAAAAAAAAATGTTTGAGTGTGCTACACATCTACACGACATTTAAATGTACTGTTCTTTGCATAGGATATATAATAAGATCAAGAAAAATAAGTGTTTATGTGCTAAAAAGCTTAATTTGTACAGCGGACCGAATTTTTTGTACTTTTTACAAGTTTGCCCATTTTGCAGAAACTTTTGTAACTTCAGTATTTTCTACCTTAATTAAAAGAACAGAATATGGTTTAGGGATCAGTATAGAAGAATAATCAATCGATCATAGGACCTTAATACTAAAATGTTTAAACGTTCATATTACCTGTCATATTTGAATGGGCAAAGAAGCAACGATTTTTAGGGTTCCGTTCCCAAAGGGTAAAAACGGAACCCTATTACTAAGACCTATTACGCTGTCTGTCCGTCTGTCCGTCTGTCCAGCTGTCCGTCTGTCTGTCACCAGGCTGTATCTCATGAACCGTGACAGCTAGACAGTTGAAATTTTCACAGATGATGTATTTCTGTTGCCGCTATAACAACAAATACTAAAAACAGAATAACATTAATATTTAAGGGGGGCTCCCATACAACAAACGTGATTACGTACGGAACCCTTCGTGCGCGAGTCCAACTCGCACTTGGCCGGTTTTTTCGTCATTTTTATAAACGGAAAAATCAGGGTTGTCACTTCACCAACTTCTAAAAAAGGAGGAGTTTATGTTTTCCACTAGTATCTTTTTTTTATTGTACATCAGTTCGGTGTACGCAGGTGCGTGACGATCAAATAGTTCGCTCATAAAGATTAATCTAAAAATATCATGAAATTGGCAGTATTTTAGAAAAAAAACAATGTTAGGTAGGTATATTTTGATTATTAACAAGTCATAATATTAATTTCTGGTATATTAAGACATTTTTGTATACTTTCGATCCAAATGTTTTTCTTTTTTCTTGAAACTCTGTTGCTAAATTTACTTAAATAAAAGTACCTACCTGCTTATCTGTGATGCAATTTGACGTTGAGGTGACTGTTAATATTTAGGATCTTTGAACGCACTCTATGTATGTGTCACTGTCACTGTCACGTAGCTATGACAGATAATGTAATGCTGTCCCTCTCTCTCTTGCTGTCTCTCTCGCTGAACGACATGCATTCATCTGTATGTAGTAATTAAATCTAATATTATTTTCTTAATCGTTTATTATAATTGACGAACATTGAGTGTTATGTTTTATGATTAAAAACAGTTTCAATGGACCCGGCGTATTTTCATCAACTTCCCGAATAGGTTTGGAGTAAGTAGTGTCGTATCCACTGATCAACCTCTAATAGTGACAACCCTAACGGTCATATTTTGGTGGGCAAAGATGTAACACTAACAACTAGTAGAAGTCTTTTATTATATAGTGTATTACCTGCTATGGTAGAAGTGTCAAAAGGCGTTTGTGGCGAGTACATGTTGTTTGAGTTCTCGCACTGATTTTTGGCTCTTTCTCTGCTTTTTTTGGTGGTTTTTGGGTGTAGGTCATTGATTAGTAATATATATGTCAATGGTGTAGGTACTTATTTTACGTGTTTGTGCTTGTCCTGTGTTTGTTTTTGTTTGTGTACGTCTCAGATTAAAGAAATTCTTTAATCTGAGGTGTACGTGATCTTACATTTGGTAAAAGTTTTTATTCTATATAATATTCTACTGGCCTATGCTATCTGACAATGGCAGATGACGAGCGGTCTCCTGGCATAGAGATGATAGAAATAAATTCTCAAGTCAATGTCTCCTGGTCGCCCGCCGGACCCCCCCCCCCCCCCATCCCGCTCAGCTACAATCGCAAGATTTATTTTCACATGCGCCTATTCTGACGGCTCCACTGTCTCAATTTGAGACAATGGAAGTTAAAGTAGCTTCTCAAAAGAGGAAACTCATTGAAAATCATCTCCACAACGACTCTACGAATGTCACGGACGAAAATGCTTCAGCGACTAAACGCGACCGGGTCACGGCTCCGTCATTGATCTCACGCACCAAGTGCTCGCATTTAGATAGTCATCCATTTTTAGTCTAAGCATCTCTTTTCGAATCCGATCTGGCACTACCCTCCACCCTATAAAATTCGGTCAACTATGACAGAAACTGAATGTTGTGAATATTGTAGATGGGGTATAAAGAGAATAGGAAGGAGGAAGGAGGGTATCAGTAGAGTTCAAGGGCCCAGAAGATGCCAATGCATTTATCGACAATGAGTCGATCAAACAAAAAGGCTTCACATTAATGATACCCACGTTCAACATCACCAGGATGGGTGTTGAGAGGGGCATCCCTACTGATTGGACTGACATTGAAGTCTTGGATGCCCTGAAGTCCCCACTTGGCAAGGTGTTGAAGGTGAGGAGATTGAACCGCAGAGTTACCAATGATGGGAAAACGGAATGGATTGCTACATCGAGCGTTGTAATCACATTTGATGGTCAGAGCCTCTCAGATCGAGTTTTTTGCTGTTCAATTCCGTACCAGTGGAGATCTATAATTTTCCCATTGTCCAATGTTTCGGGTGCTGCAAATAAGGACATACTAGGACTGAAAAAAATTGTTACTACCCGTCCAAAGTCCCACACACCCCCCCATCCTGGTTATGACCATAGGGCCCGTCAGGATATTATTAACAGTTATTCTTTCCCCCCCTCTCCTAATGGTTGTGCTCTGATGGACCACCCTGCCACTCATAATGAGAATGAAGAGACTATCAACACTATTATTACCTTGCTTTCCACCTTACTTTCAAATTACTCATTACCGGACCACGTAGCTGACAACATAGTCAATAAAATTAAAAACCGTAACATTCCATCTCATGCAGTGGAACACCAGTAGTGCACTCCCCAAAAAACATGAAATCTGCCACCTTATTAATTTGTATAAACCTGCGTTTTGCAATCTCAGAATCGTGGTTAACTCCACGACTCCATTTTAATTTCCCTGGCTATAGCACTCTCCGGTATGACCGCTCTGACGGTTATGGCGGGGCTGCTATGCTAGTGAACAATCTTCTTTCTTGCTCCCCTCTATCCCTGCCTGCCCACGGGGATGAGATTAATGCTTTAGGTGTTAATATCCTTGGCATTGGGAGATTTTAATTCCCATCATTCCGGGGCTCGGACCATTCTAATTTGGTTGTGAGTTGGTTGATCTGTTGGAAGACTTAGGTTTATGTGTTGTCAACGATGGTTCCCTCACTCGGCTGCCTAGACCTGGCCAGAGTAGAAGCTGTGTAGACCTTACCCTGTGTTCAGCTAGTTTGTCTGCCCTATTGGAGTGGAAAGTACTAAACCTCACGTATGGCAGTGACCACTACCCAATATGCACTACTCTGGTCAATAGATGCTTACCTCATAGGAATAACCCTCCTCTTTTAAAATATAGGCTTACTGGCGCGGACTGGGACTTATACTCTCAAACTCTTGAGGATATAATTTCCACTTTGCCCCAAGTTTCCCCAGCCAACATTGATGACTGTATTTTGAAATTTTCCGGTGCAATTTCTTCTGCCGCGGATGACAGCATACCGCTTAAAAATTCAGCCTCCGGAAAAATATCATCTCCCCCCTTGTGGGATCAGGAATGTACCAGCATGGTTAAATCCCGAAATGAAGCGGAACTTAATTATGCTCTAAATATGTCCCCTGAAAACCTGATTGAGTTCAACCGGATTGGTGCGAGATCCAGGCGTCTACTAAAAAAATAATAATATGAAGGATGGAAGAAATTCTGCTCTTCACTTTCCCCTTCAACCCCTTCCTCTCTTGTATGGCAAAATTTCAAACGATTTAAACGTGGCTGCTCCGTCCGAAACTCCTCATCTATGCCTGGCGGCATTGCAGAACCCTTCCTGATGAAACTGGTTCCCCCTTTCGCTCCTTTTTTGGGAGAATACCCCTCACCTTCTGGGGGGGGGGGGGGGGGGGGGAATTTCCAATGACCGGCTTAGATGCTCCCTTCTTGTTAAGTGAACTTGATGCAGTGCTCAAACACGTTCATGATTCCGCCCCAGGCATAGATGGCCATCCATATTCGTTTTTTTTTTTAAAGATTGGTGTGGTTGGTTGAAAGCCGAGGTCATCTAGCGATCAGCCGGCAAGTCTCCCATTAGGGGCTGCATAGTGGAGTGGAGGCCTTAGTCCGATAGCACGGCATGCAACGGATCAAATGGCCCTCCTTGGGCAACAAAAGGGGGTGACGGGCCCCATAAGGAAGGCTAGAGTGCCTTTTGAGACGGGTCTTTTGCGTGTTGGAGGACGGTTGCCTCCAACACGCAAAAGACCCGTCTTATCCAAGAAGGGATTCAACTTACTAACAGCTCCCGACAACTTAACCCTACCAAGACTTCAAGGTCTCGATCTCCCTTTCAAAGTGTGCAGCCTGCACAGAGCGGACCCAAAGTAGGAGTGACTCCTGTCGCTCTTGAGGAGAGAGGACCGATGACGGGCACTTGCCCCCTGGATTCCTAGAGTTGTGACCAAAACGCCTGATCCACGAGGTAACGTTCAACAATTTATCGAGGGAGCTGTATCGATTCAACAAAAAATCAGGATCATACGGAGGGTCCTTCGTCTCAACAGCGAGCACCTTAAGCCCGGGCAAAGGATCCGACATCAAGACGGGCGTTCGAGGCCAGTCATCTTCGGGGCGAGTCAGCCAGTCTGGTCCCTACCAGAGGGGGTGGGCAATCAAGCGAGGGGCCATGCACCCACGTGAGGCTACGTCGCCAGGATTCAGGTCTCCAGGCGCGTGTCTCCAAACCAAAGGTGTTTCAGAATTTTGTATCTGTGACACTCTGTTCGCAACAAATACCTCCAAAGAGTGGACGGACGTTTTCAACCAACACAAAACAATTTGATTGTCCGTCCAGGCGTAAGAAGCCCGAATGCTGAACGAACGTTGAACGTTGCTCACACATTGGGTGAAACTGTGGACACAGTTTTACCCAATGTGTGAGCAACGTGGTTTAGAAGACGTACAGAAGGGCCGCCCCTGACAACTCTAACTTAGGGATGGTCAAAGCCGTCCGGAGGGGGGCCACCTTGCTCTTGGCCATGACCAGTGACAACTACACCTGGCCTGTCGCGCTGACGGTGCGCAAATAAACAACGGCTGCATAACCGTGCGAAGACGCGTCACAAAACCCATGAAGGGTAGCAGTATAGCGCCCAGGGGGGAGGAAAGCGCGTGGTAGCGCGACCTCGTTGACCGCAGGAAGTGCGGATACAAATTGGAGCCAATCTTCCAATAGGGTTTCCCGAAGTGGCTCATCCCAACCAAGTTCAGCGGTCCAAAGGCGCTGAAGAAAGCATTTCGCTCAAAACAATACCGGGCATATCTAACCATTTGGGTCAAAGGTCCTCGCGACAGTAGACAACACCAGTCGTTTAGTCCAACTGTGAGGTAACTCCAAGTCGACATCGTATGTAAAGGTGTCTTGGACTGGTCGGTACTGAACGCCGAGAACGGCTATCATACCGGGGTTGTCAACGTTTTCAAACAAATGAGGATCCTGCCTATGATCCTCCAGCACACCTTCCAATAGCGCTGGCGAGTTGGCGCTTGTACAGTGCATTTGTTGTTGGGTTCCGATGTGCTAGGGAGAATAATGTTGGGTAATATAAAGGTCTTGCAGCCGGAGACCCCGCGGCGCCACGAGCGAGGCTTGGTGGCTGTCTCGACCATCTTTGGCTTTGCGGTGATGGGCCTCGTGTTGAAGTTTGCCCCTCCACCTGAGCCTGATGTTGCTTTGTTGTCCGGCTCTGGTCTCTCTGACGCCGTTCAGAGGTTTTGGGAGGTTGAGGAGCCCCCTCAGGTGGCCCGCTTGAACCCGGAGCACGAGGAGTGCGAGTTGTTCTATCAGAACAACACGGGTCGACTCCGTTCCGGTCGGCTTGTGACACGGCAGCCTTTTGTTGCGGTGCGACCAGTTGGCGATGGAGCGCCGCATGAGCAGGGACCCGGTGCTGCGGCAGAAATATGTGGATTTCATGCGTGAGTAAGACATCAAGCTGGGGAGTCTCGTCCTCATCAAGGACGACCAGTTGCCACCGTTAAAGTGGCGACTAGGTCGCATTCTTCATATATTTCCAGGGAGAGATGGCGTGGCTCGAGTGGCTGACATCCGAACAGCTGCCGGGACGATCAGGCGGGCCTTTTCGAAGATCTGCCCGCTGCCACCACAGCCTGTGGGTGGCGACGCCTGACTCCATGCTGGAAACCATCTTGGAAGCAATCCTCCCAAGGCCGGGGGGATGTTCCCGCCCATACCAGCGCCATCTGGCGCCTGGGAACGTAACCTGATGCGCTAGTGCGCCTCTCGAGGGGAGAAACCTGCACTACGAGATCACGCTTCCATCCACCACCACGTTAAGCTGGCGCCTCTTCGGTCTTCGTTTCACAACTTTGTTCATAATTTCATTCGCTCCGCCTATTTAAGGCTTGTTTTGTATCGATTCTTTCTTTTTTCCTACTCGTCCACCAACGAAGACAGACCTACCAGTCCTGCCGCTATGGCCATAGCGGTATCCACCACATAACTGTATAAATTTGTCTGCAATACACGAATGTAACCACGCAAGTCGCTTCATTTAAAACAAATCCCACGGGAACGGAACCTCACCCCCAACAAAATGGCTCCGGGCCTGATCTAAATCGTTCACACTTCTCACCAATGTCTTTATATGAAACTCCACCGCGGGGCGTCTCACTTAACCTCAAAGCAGCGTTTGTCCAAAAAGCACTAACTATCCCGGGTAAATACCTCAAGGGCCCCGGTGCTAGGCTCGATAAGCTCTAATTTCAACCAAAAATTCGGAAAACAACCAGGATTTAAAACGATTTACAATTTTCCTCGGCGAAATACAAACAAAACGTTCCGTGCAAAATCAAAGCTTTTCAAGAACGAACATTACAATCATAGTAGGAATCGTAGAATCATAGTAGGATCGTAGGAAAAGATTACAATTGACATGACAGTGACAGCTGCCCCAAGACGTCACAAAAAACGTTCGGAAACGAGTGTGGTACTAAACATAGCCAATTCCCTCTCTATTAGAGGCCTGTGTCCCAGCAGTGGGAACATTAATAGGCTGATGATGATGATATCTGATACCTTCGAAATAAGAATATATAAGTACTAGCGGACGTCCCGCGGTATCACCCGCGTAGTTCCCGTTCCCGTGGGAGTACGGGGATAAAATATAGCCTATGTTACTCACGGTGAATGTAGCTTTCTAATGGTGAAAGAATTTTTGAAATGGGTTCATTACTTCCGGAGATTACCCCCTACATACAAACAGATGTTACCTCTTTAAAATATTAGTATAGATGTAAATAATTCTCTTTGGTGGATGATTGCTGAATTTGTAGGTACCTACCTCATGGTTTATTTCTACACTTTCAGCAAACACGTCGGAATAAGAAATCTGACTTATGTACCTGACTGTAATATTAGGGTTCCGTACCTCAAGTCCTCAAAAGGAAAAAAACGGAACCCTTATAAGGCGCGAATCATACAGAAACGGCGTACGGTGAAGACGCGGCGCAGGCGCAGAGCAGGCGTGGAACAGATAAGGCACGGATGCGATTTAAATTATATCAAAGAGGCGAAGAGACGTCGCAACTAGTCATTATACAGGCTGACTTTATCGTGATAGAGTGACTTCCCCCTCAGATACCTACATTCAAGGCAAATAAAGATCTTGAAAAAAGATATTGTTACAATTTATTCAGTAAAGGCTAAAGGGAATAAGGTAGGAGGAAGGTTCAAAGACACTAATAAAATCTACCGAATGCTTTCTTAACTATTTATTACACTCTATGTATAATTTATGATAATTGTAATCAATTTACATATCTTTATGTACATACAGTAGCAAAATGTAAAAACACAGCACGTGAGCCGCCGGCGGAGCGCGGACTCTCACCAGACGCGTGTGACGTCACGAGGGCGAGCGAGCGAGCTGCGCCCGCGACTCACTAAATACATTCCAAAACATCTATCCGATATAAAATTCTGTATTTACACAAACCCCTTATGAAGTGCCATATTACGTAGGTTAGTACTCGACTATACATTTAAGTTGTAGTACACCCCCCCCCCCGAACCCTCGTCAACCGTCCACTAGTGAAGGGACCCCGACGTCGTACAAAGCTTTACATCTAATTATATTAAAGCAAAGGCACCGCGGATCATCGATAGTCCCATATTATATAAATGCAGCACATTAGTAATTTTTTTATAAAGTCGCGTGAAGACGTATATAGTATGATTACAACGTGTTGCGGTCTGGAGCACACACAACTATTACGAACACGACGATAATGTTAACCCAGTACTCTCTAGTAGGAACGACTTAACTAACAAACGTTTAGTTACGATAACATGATGACGAATATGAAAGAGATGTGTTACAATGTTATAGACGATTACTGGGCTTTACATCGAAACACAATGCTAAGAGGTGGAAGAAGAAATAAACAATTATCCATCAATCACAATCACAAATCGACTACACAATAATTTTATGAACATGTATCAAACAAAGATGTACTTAAAATAGAACGTTTATATTTAACAAACAATAATTTAAGCCGACTGTCGCAAGTCGCCGGCGAGCGATCTACTAACAGTAAATTAAGTAAATAAAGCTAATACATTGGATGCAGCTATTTGATCAATCATAAATTTTGAACTAAATTTAATTATAAAACAAAAACTTACAGATTGAATGTAAGCTAATAAATAATGTTATAGGATATAGGTAAGTAATATTCGTATAGTAAATGAATCTTCAATCAATAGTTTATAATACATAGGTATAAAATACTCTAAATGAATAAAGAAAATAGGTAATTGTTTAGTGTAGTAAATATAATAAGTAGTAGCTGTATGTCACAGCATCACATTGCGTCGCTGCCGCTGTCTGGAACGACAGCGTGCGTGACGTCATAAGACGCGGGCGTGCAGTGCGACGCGGATCTAGAAGTAACATGAACTGTACCGGATACGTCAGGTCGACCGCCTAGTGTTATCCGCGTCGCACTACCGTCGCGTTGGCGCGGCCCTCGAACACAAAACTAAACATTGCACAAACATACGACGCCATGCGATCACTTGAAGCGAGCGACTGCTCTTTACGAGAGATGATAGTAGCACGTGAAGTGATCACACAACAGACACACACAGCCTCTAGTGACATCTACACTACGCGACCGACAACTGAACTACACGACGACGTTATTATACAATGTAACATCAAACTGATTAGCAAAAACATCAAACCCGCTGCCATAATAATCTTCGATCATTCATTATAAATAATAAAAATATCTGACTTACAAATTAATCGCTCTGCGATTGGTTAGGCTCTTTATCTTGCATCTATAAATTAATATACAATTGATTCTAAAACATTCACCATACCTTTTTCTCATTTTTGAGAAAAAACTGTGCTCAAATGTGTGGATTACATTAAAACAACAAGATGTCTTTAGTGTTAACAATCGTTCGTGTTAACAAATCATCGAAGTTCGATAAAATTCCTACTTAGCGAAAAAAACAAAACTCGAAGGTAAAGTATGGAAATGTCCTGCTATGAGAATGTTTCACCTGTATCGTGAGTGCGCCGTGCGGTGTCGTAACGTATCGCTAGGCAGTGCGCGCTCAGCGCTCAGTTCCTCTTGGAGGGCGGCACGAGGTGGTTGGGCAGCTCGGAGGGCAGGTCGTGGCCGTCGATCTTGACGTGGATGAGGTGCATGGCGAGCGCGAACTCGTCCTCGTCCAGGAAGCCGTCCTTGTCGATGTCGGACAGCTTCCAGATCTTGCCGAGCACCGAGTTCGGCAGCTTGGACTTCACCATCTCCGTCTTGGCGGCTGTCGACAAACCGCCAGGTCAGCGAGTGCGGGTGCGAACTGCATCGGCAACGAACGTGGCTAGCAGCACTGCTGGCGCCAGAACTAACATCCTCCACTGACCGGGACCGTTCTTGTATACTGAGTACATAACCACTTTCGTTGCCAACAGAATTCGGAAATCAATAAGGTCAAACACATGAAAAAAGCGCCAAAAATAAAGCATTTTAAAGACAGTTATTAAACAGTTTAGTTAGTATTTGAAAATGATAATGCAACGAGAAAGATAATGTCGTGAGTAGAAGCGTGACGATAAAGAGGCGAGATAGCACGGTATTGGGAAACGATAGCGAAGTTAGATAACACTCATGTCGAAACTGATTGCGAAATGTTTAACGAGGAACACTCTTGTATTACAACTCCAATGCTTGGCTAAGTGTTACACTACGCTAGGGCCTAGGAGCAATACACACACGACGACCAGGTACAATCGAAGACAACACAAACATCTTACTGATCACAACGGAGACTAGAACGAATTCAGAATTGAGCAATAACCTAATACCAACTTAAAACAGGGTTTACACCCGTTGCATACCCACAACGGAAATATCTTTATTACTACCAGCGGGTCAGCTAGAATCTATCTAAACAATTGAAAGTGAAATATTATTCTTAATCCCTATGATGTCTATCTACTTTGACATTGAGCTTGTCAGTTTCTCTGTGAAGTATTTGAGTATATGAACGACATTGTCGCGATAGAACAGCTCAGCGAACGACTGTATCCTGACGGCGCGCTGGTCGGGCCCGAAGGTCACCAGCTTCGCCTTGTCCAGCCAGGTGACCGGCGCCCGGTCTACAAGGAACTCGATGTGCCGGTCGCCGGTCAGCACGTACACCATCGACACGAACACGAACTCCGCCGTTATCAGCAGCGTCAATACGTTCAGCGACAGGAGGACTATGAACTTCACCGCAGTGAACAGCGATCCCAAGCAACTTGCGTTCCTATTCAAGTTCTGCAGTGGCGCGGATGGCGACTCAGACCCAGAACTACTATTGGTGTCGCTGTCGTCACTTTTATCGTTATACTCGGCTTTCCAGTCTCCGTGAACTTTGGAATCTTTACTTGTTGTAGTTTGGAACCCATGGTTCTGATACGTAGACTGCCTAGTCTCGCACCTGTCGTGCGCTCCGTCGATAGCTATGCTCTCGTTTAGACTATGTATGGAGACAGCGGGTGTCAGGCGCCCACTGATGCTCGCGACTTGTGACTCGCGAACGTTCACAATGAACTGCGTGATCAATGTGCAGTTTTCAGTAGAACGAGAGAGAGAATCTATGAGTTTCGCGAAGCTATCGTCATCCTTGTCATTCTCGGCATCTTTCAGTCGCATCAGTTGCATGCACAGGTCGGCAATGAGGGAACAGTTTTGTGTGGTCGAGAGCAGCGCCTCGAGAGCCTTGTCCGCGACGAGGTGTCCGCGCAGGTGCGGGTGTGTGTTGAGTAAGAGTGAGAGCGTGCGCATGTCAGAGGTAGAGAGTTGCGTACCGGCGCCGGTGACCTTGCCGTCGATGGGGTTGAGCGACTGGAACAGCTCGTCGTACCGCGGCTTGTCCTTGCTGCAGATCCACTCGGGGTCGCCGTGGCCCGCGTCCACGCCCTCGCCGCGCCCGTAGCCGAACGGCGACACTTGGTCTTCAACGCCTTCGAATGCACCACCTGGAAAGTTACGTCACAATATTAGCGTAGGTATTGATCAACTATTTGAACGTATACAGCAGAGCTGAATCAACATAGATAGTAGTTATATGGGGTGTTTGGTGCATTGTCATCGCAGTGCAAGTACGAACTTAGCATCGATAAGACATCGACATCGATAAGGTTGTCATTTTTATCGATCTTGTTAACGAATTTGGAAGTACGTAACACGCGACGGTAAGATTTATCGAGGTACGAATCGAGTCGACAAGGATCGCTTGTCAAATGGCAACACTGAGGACGTCCAAAGACAATACATTTAAGGTGGGATCTCTGTAGTACAAATATGGTCTGAGATTTAAAAAAAATACTTTTTTTCATAGATTTTTGGCATTGTAAACAATGTTTAAGGGTTTATTTGAAAGAAACTACCAGTATAAAATTTACCAAAATTTCCAATTATTTTAGTAAAAATACAGAAAATATCCCATCTTCAGGACGTCGTCGTGTTTACCTTTGCCCAAAAAAAAAGTTTGTCGTTGACAATTTGACAGTTGACAATGACATTACTTTCTTGAGGTTTGAGAAAAAAACTTTTTATTGTTTCGAAAATTTAATTTTAATCTAAGATAAATACAGTAACACAGTCATTGGTTCGTCTTTACAATAACAGGAATATTTCACTTTTTAACGTTCTCGGAGATGGCTGAATGACCAAGGTACGTATTTTTATATTGAACCAATGAACAGTATAGAATGGAAGCTTCTAAAACTTCATCCATATCAAGTTTCTTTAGAACATTCAAATCTTGGGACTACTCTCTAGCTAATTAAGTAATAAACAGTCCTAAGTCGAACGAGCAAGCAACGATTCAAGTGCTATATTCAATTCAATCCAACCAACTTTTGCAATATTTATCATCATGCATGTTATAGCATTTCACATCACAGTGGCATGTTCACTACTGGTAATTGGTTTCTAACAACATAGTGATTACAGTTAGCTTTTTCTCAATAAAAAGGCTGCAGGATGTCAATGGTTTGTGTCAATAATCCTATGTTTACTTTTAGGCGGTGCTGCATGCAACAAAAAGATGTTTTAGTCGATTATATGGTTCAACAGAATGAAAAGTGGGCCAAATTGGCAGAAGAGCTGGGAAACCTTGGCCCAAACAAGACTATGGATCAGTGGTCTACTGTGAGTGATTTGTAGATGTTTAATAACAAACTATTCTTTAATTTTATATCATCATCAGCCTATAATGTTCCCACTGCTGGGACACGGCCTCCTCTCTATGAGAGGGAATGGGCTATAATCCACCATGCGGGCCCAGTGCGGATTGGTAGATGTCACATTGTCTTCGAAGTTTTGGTTCTAGGACATGCCGGTTTCCTCACGATGTTTTCCTTCACCGTTTTGTGAGCAGTGGTGATGAAATAAATTACACAAAGTAATGCCCCTATCTGGGTTCGAACCCACGACTAACTGTTCGTAAGTTGGGGCCGTTACTACTGGGCCACCGCTGCTCACTCTTTTATAATTATCATTTGTTTATAATTTTTTCAACTTTTGTTTCACATGAATTTTTTTGTTTGATCATAATAATGAACACAACATTATAATTGTCACAACATGAATCCTCGAGTAGGTGTCAGAAGTGTTCCCATGTGTAAACTGTGAAGCAAGTCACAGTCGACACTTGGTACTCCTGCTTTTCACCGATGATTATTACATCCCAAGATTGATGGGTGGAGGGAGAGCCCTATCACAATATTTATTATGGGGATTGAACTCGCAACCTCTGAGTTAGCAGTCCACTACCTGACTGACTGATCACAGAGGCAGTTATAATAATTACTGTGATTAAGATTTAAGGTTATAATGCTGTTATTGCTTTTCTTACAGACATGGAGGGATCTCAAATCAAGGGCCAAGAGTGCGAATGCAAAGAGGGCTCGAGCTCAATCCTGGGAATCATGCATTTACATTTAAAAGCCTGCAGTTAACATTGCACACCTTAAACTTTGATTAGCTTTGTATAAGTAGCTATAAATTGATTGTGAACATTGTTGTGTGGATATTGAGATGGAATAAATATATCCTCTGAATGAGTTATTAAAATGTTCTGAAACACTACTGCACCTAAATGTACACTTTTGCAATACTTTTTAAATAAATTATTCTAATTCTTATTTAACTTGAAAGAAATATTGGAAGATTTAATTATCGCTTTTCTGTGACTAAAGATTGTTAAATAAATAAAAGTCAATATACTGTCAATTGGAAAATAAATAAGTACTCACAAACTGTGTGTTATTCTGTAGTACCCTATCACCTATCTATCATGGGGTTTAGACAAGAGGACCATTGTGCGTGTGTTGACTGTAGTACCCTTTTTATACCCATATGAGGATTCATCGGGATTGTTTGATTGTTTTCATTGTGACTATTGTAACATGGGTGCAATCAACACGACCAAGGCAATCTCGCTTTCCAGTGCTGGAATCCTTCCACGATGGCTCTCCTTTTCCTGGGAACTTCACATAGGTGGGTGTGGAAGAGGTGGCGAACTATTGTCCTCGACACTTCTCGCACAACCTTGCTCATAGTTTTGTGGCCAAGGGCAAGATTGTACTCCTACCCAATGCACCTTTGGTAGCTCCCAATTGCATAAAACCTTACGGCTGTCAAAACCTAAAACAGCAGGTGCTTACCACGATATGGACAGGGAATCCAGTGGATCGTGTCCTCCGTAAATCTACCTCTATCCTTTGTATTAAAATGATTGCCACTTCTCGTTCTCGAGTCACTCGAAAAAGACGAACAAAATTGGGAAGTTCCATAGGATTGTTCGTGTCTCTGAGACGTCGCCTCCGAATACGCATCACATTGTGATGGTGCTGCCGTTCTTCCTCATCATCAGCAATAACACCTTAGGTCCTAAATCCATTAAATTAATGATCGATAAGCTTGTCGTGCTTTTAAAAAGTGTCGATAAATTACCGAGCTCGACAACGTAAATTGTCGATCTCAACTGTCAAAATGTCGTTTCGTACTTGCATTTTCGATAAAATCGTTAAAATTTTAGAGTATAATACCGATCGTTATAATAGTAGTTACGTACTTGCGACATCGATTCGATTCGACATGAACTCATTTTATCGAGATTAGCTGTCAGATTTATCGAATCGATTCCTACGTACTTGCACTGCAGCCTCAATAACTCAACCTTGGCCCCACGGGTTTTTAATTTTTCTTTTTGATTGGTCGCAAAATTCACCATTTAAACTTATTTTTATTAACCTTCTTTTAATATTAATGTAAGTATCACGAATGATATGTTGATGTTTATTGATTTCTGGTTCTAATGAATTCAGTTTTGGTCGCAGATCATCTAGTTTTTTGTAGAGAACCAACGGGAACTAAGCCCCCGCTGTCCGTCCATCCGTCAGTCTGTCAGCGGACAGTAACTGATCCGTACTACTTGGTACAGGCTACAGGTGGCCAGTTCAAATTGCCGCTATAACAACATCATCATTCCCCTGCGCTTCTCCCAATCCATTTGGTGTCGGCGCAGCATGTCATCTTCTCCCACACTTCTCTATCACTCGTCATCTCAGCAGACACCTCCTTTCTACCCATATCATCCGTCACACAGTCCATCCATCGCTTCTTCGGTCTTCCTCTACTCTTATAGTCATCCACATTCATACTCATCATTCTCCTCACTACATTTTCCTCATTCCTCCGCATCACATGGCCTATATGCCACGATAACGAATTACTACACAATCACCGGCGCCACATTCAGACTTCCTCTTATGTACTCATTCCTTATTTAACTGAGGTATCTACCTAGTACAATAGGTACAAATCAAATCAAATAATTTATTCCCAAAATATGGGTAAATAGATGGTAATAAATGTTACATTACATAATATTTCTGGTAAGTACTATACGAAATATAAAATCTTTTAATAACAATTAAACGAAATGGGTGATATAACTATGCATACGAACTTAACTATCATTATTGCACTGTATTAGGAACTTAGGTCTAATAATAATTTTCAATTCTTATAACTAAGGTATTCCTGGGTCGTGTAGAAACATTTATTGCCTAACCAGGCATACATTTTTTTTCGGAATAAATAAATAAATAAATATTGCTGGACATTACACACAGCGCCATCTAGTGCCACACTAAGCAACGAGGCTTGTGTCGTGGACACCAGATAGTTGATATACTACATAGATAATTTTTGTTTGTAAATATATACTTATTATACATATAAACATCCATGACTCGGAAACAAATGTCCATGCTCATCACACAAACATTTGCTCTGACCGGGATTCGAACCCGGGACCCTAAGAACGTAAGGCAGTCTCACTACCGCTGCGCCATTCGGGTCGTCAACTAATAAACTAATAGGTAGGTCTTTTAGTTCATTAGGTAATTTGTTAAATAATTTAATTGACATGGGGTAACAGTTTCTTCTACTACAATTATTATAAGTAGTACGGTTGGCAACCCTAGTTACGAATGGCAAAAGAAATGTTAGTCTTAAAATACAGTAACTACCTATTTTATTTAGAAATAAAATATGTAAGCCATCGACAACAATAAACAAATAAACAGAACAAATTGGTGTTTAATGGATCACACTAGGTATACAGAGGGCATACCAACCGGTTTTTCCCGGTTCTGAAAAAACCGGGAATTCCCGGGTTTTCTGTTTGTAAAAAAAAACCGGTTTTGTCGTTAAAAAACCGGGGTTTTCGGGTTTTTCGGTCTTTTTCGTAATCGATCATTATGGATCTGTGAACTTCGCAGATCAGACACGCAACACGTCGTAGGTCGTTTAAAATGTAGAAATATGAATAAGTTAAATTTTATATCCCCCGAGTTATTCATCTAAGTAATTTATAATTTATTCTCAAAAATACGTTACAGGGTTTCTTGGGTTGTGGAATTGGTAAAAGTCTTAATCGAAAGTACCCGTTGTACATTTTTTTTGTCTTAAATTTATCGTGTATTTATTCTTCTGAGATACTTATAAATTTACATTTGTATTTTTTTTAAACAAAAGTAAGCGATCACCTCGTTCCCGATGCGATCCTTCAGGAAGCTTTCAGAGCTCACTAAGCGACTTTGAATTTATTATCGATCGAAGGAATTTATGGACCAGCCGTACCGTGAGTGTCCACGTTTCGGCCCCGTAAGTCATAAAAGGCAGAACGCACTCGTTGAAGACCTTAGTCTTTAGGCTCTGTAGAATACGCAACGACAGGATCCGAAGAAGTTTTCCAAATGCTGCCCAGCCCAGCTGGATTCTGCTTGTAGCCTTCCTCTCAAAGTTGTTCTTACCAAACTGTAAAGTTTGTCCGAGGTAAATATGTTCTCGAACAACCTCGAGAGGACCACAACAATAGGTGCTGGGGTGACATGTTCGTAGAATATAATCTGGGTTTTGTCTTAGTTCACCCTGAGACCAATGCGTATTGAAGAATCTACTAGGCCATCCTGCATGTGTTTCAAGTCGTGCAGCGATATAGGTGTCGATTCTGTTGTGCACAAACTTAATTTAAGCTATTGCTATCTTTTACTAAAAGTCAGTTCGAGAAAAGGACGGCTATAGCTATGAACTAAGTTAGAGATGTCTAAATAGTTAATGGTGCCGATTCCCTTGTTCACAAACTAAACTAAATTTAAGTTGAATGCATCTTTTTCTTTCTATTTCATTATGAAAAGGGCAGAAGATAAATATTAGTTTAATCCTGTCATTAGTCAGCACCTGACGTAATTTGATGTAATTTTAGTAGTCAAATTTTTAATCGCGTCTAAAACTTATATGGCGCTGATTAATTTGACAGAACATAACTAAAATTTATCTTCTGTCCTTTTCTTAATGAAATAGAAAGAAAAAGATGCACTGAACTTAAATTTGGTTTAGTTTGTAAACAAGGGAATCGGCACCAATGCCTTGCGCTTCACCGTGTTTTTAGTTGACATGTTTTTACGTGCACCCTTCATTTGTATAGAAATATTAGTTACAACTAAATTTGACAGCTCTAAATTACGTCCGTCTCTTTCTCGTTTCATTAGAGAAAAAGATAGCAATAGCCTAAATTAAGTTTAGTTTGTGCACAACAGAATTGACACCATTGCCAGTATGACGATATCATCTACAAATCTCAAGTGTGAGATGTAGTCGCCGTTGATGTTAATGCTACGTCCTTCCCAGTTCAGTGTCATAAATACATCCTCCAGTGTGTTGGTGAAGAATTTCGGGGGAATTACGTACCCTTGCCTCAGCCCCCGACGCAATGAGATGTGCTATATTTGCTGGTTCTCAACACTTAGATGTATCGCTATTCTACTTGGCACCGCTGCAGAGACTCCAGGACTGACCAGGTTTCGATAGAATTAATAGCCTTCTAATAGTCCAAAAATGCAAGACACAGAGGCTAATTATACTATTCGGACTGTATAATCTGCCGCACTGTGTGGATGTGGTCTAGGGTGCTGTGTCCTGCTCGAAACGTGGCTTGTTCCGTTGGCTGGAACCAAGTTTGGACTTCCTGCCCGTGCGCCGCATTTTGCAAAAACGCGTCTAGAGCTTCCTCCCTGAAGATTTCCACCATTTTGAAGAGCGCCTGGTCAGTATTTTAACCTTTGTAATTGTTCATTAATAAATAGAGCAAGAGCATTTTGTATTTAATGAAAATACCCGAAAAACCCGGGTACCCGGTTTTGGAACAAAAACCCGAAACCGAAAAACTGGTTCTGAAAAATGGCCTGTTTTCGATGCCCTAGATACACTCTATCGCTACAATATCAATTCGTCGTATTTCAACTTTACGAAAATAAATATTCAATAGGAAACTCAAAAAAAAGAACGTTGCAAGCGAATCTATTTTTTTTTAACTTTCTGCCACACCTATAAGAACTCAATAAAAAAGTTCCATGAAAATCCGATCACTAATTGTATAAACCTCGTTCCACCTCTTTTTGTCTGATTATTGATTGCACTGGAGTTCGAACTTCAAATGCGTTTGAATAAGATGACCTACGTGCATGATGTGGGACATACAACGTGAGTTATTCGGTAAGACGGCGATCATCCTCATATCAATGAGGTAAGCTGGGAGGCAATCGCGTCACGCCGGAGCTGCGGAGGTCGCCGTGTGCGGTGTACAAGCCGCGCCGATGTTCGTAGCAAGCGCGGAAGTGCAAACAGTCATAATTCTGTTTATTATTTATGTGTATTTAATATAAACACATAGGTATTACGTGCTCGCCAGTCTTACAACCGGGAATCTATTTTACAAGTGTATACCTACTTGGCTACGAAAACCGTGCACAATATCGGGTTATAATTTATATACTTAACTTAGGTATTTGAGCGAGATTTTACAAACTAGCATTATTGAATGTATCTTCACATACCTACATAACACCTACGATGGCTACGACCCTACAACTAGTTTTGCACTGATCGTCACATAGCACCGTAGACAGAGAATCTGCTTACGGATAGCACAAAGCTCTCCCACAGACTAAACAGCAAAACCATTTTGTCGTAATCCTAGAATGTGGTTCGTAGCCAAAATTGAAAAAGTAACATGAACAAAACTCATTGTCATTAACAAATAACAACGTAACAAATAGCAATTACAGCTAGCTGGACGTCAAGGTTTTATTTAGAATTAATTTATCAGTATTGTACCTACACTGTTTTGTCAGTCTGATGGCCGAATGTATAATGGTATCGACCAAAATTAAATAAGTCAATGTTAGGGGCGTACCGCTTTATCAGCCAATGATTCACACATCAGTCATCACACACACTACAATGTGACAAAATAATTGAAAAATAAACAGATTTAATCAATGATATTCTAGTAAAATATCATTGGATATAATTATAAGAATTATCACTAAATTAATTATGTAGATTGAATCAAATAAAATCAATAACATTCGGTTCTTTATTTGCATCAAATCGAATACATAAGTAGTTAAGTCAAGTACTAATTAAATACTTCCAAGCACCGCCATATTGCTTTTTTTAGGGTTCCGTACCCAAAGGATAAACTAAAAACCCCTATTACTAAGCCTCCACTGTCCGTCTGTCTGTCACCACGCTGTATCTCATGAACCGTGATAACTAGACAGTTGAAATTTTCACAGATGATGTACCTATTTCTGTTGCCAACAAAATACTGAAAACGGAATAAAATAAATATTTGAGTGGGGCTCCCATAGTCCCATACAACGAACGTGATTTTTTTGCCGTTTTGTCTAATGTTGTTCACATTTGCACGCTATCTATCTACCGCTATGCTAACATACAGTAGGCAGATAATAAACGGCTTCTTGTAAACACAATAATCTCGAAAGGCGGCGCTTATAGATGAATATTTATGACAACCGCTGTATTAGCGTTCACCTTGCACTTCATTCAGCAAGTCAAGAGAGCATTGATAGCGTATCTTCGTGGCGCAGGCGGCCTGCCGCATGCCGAGGACACTCGCGGGTTACGACTAGGTCGACTGTTCATTTCACCACTGGGCGCTAGCTCAATGGACGGGCACTTACTGTGCCTACTGCCTGGAGTTAGAAGCATGAGTCATCGGCTAAAGCTGTGGCTTGTAACCGCTACGGTCAATAAGCTTGGCTATAAAGGCAAGTGTGAAAAGTATGAATGCAGCCAGCATTTATACTGTTCACAGATAACGGACACCTGCATGAGGCGCTGTTCCGCCAATTGCCCTAGATTTACCTCAGAGTGAAGTTATTTTCCAAACTAGTAACCGCAGCCCGGACTAATGACTTTAGGGAAATGATCTTAGATAGCAAACAAAGGTTAATATTATTACAATAAAATTATTGCAGTGGCTGTTAACACGCCGGGCGAGTGCAGTAAATCATAGTTAGTGCGAGGGTCGTCGTTAATTGTCGCGACACGTGTCGTTTGCCATCCTGCTGTCTTGTAAGCTGTGAGCCTGTGAGGCAGGGCGAGATCTCTCACGGCGAAACAATATGGCTCACTTCACTGATCATACTGGTAGTCGGATGCATCCAAGAAAACTGAGCGAGTGGGAACTAGAAGACGAATCCTGGCAAAAGCTGCACTCGCAAAAAATAAAGCACCAGACAGAATTGTTAGGACTACATTAAAATATTTTATTTCACCTACTCGTACCTAGGCCTACATGGGCACTTACAAAACGTCGAAGAATGGTGCATTACTACAACAGTATCTACACTCTTGTACTTTTCCTTATGTCTATGCTTCATTAGGTACAGTTTATAAATATACATACAACCGCCGGGAAAGTTTTGTTTCTTACTGGAAATTGAGTTAATCACAAAATTAAAACAAAATCTGTTCATGAATGACCTTCATTAGCAACATGAACATCAAAACAAGCAAAGGCCACAACGAAGACTTGTAAGTACAAAAAGTTGGAGTTACGAAATAATTGTCAAACAATATTAAAATATTGTGCTCATAAAAACGCAACAATCAGCTCAATAACTTTAAATGAAAGGCGAGGACATTATTGATTGCTGTGTCAGCGCGCAGTGGAGCGGACCGCATGTTTTATATCGGCCAAAGAAACGGCGGCATTGTTCTACCACACTTACTTGTGAATGCCCACAATTGTTACTTCAAGGATTTAATGCGACAATTATGTAGATGTAGGGCAGTATTTTGTTTAGTTGGTAAAGTGCTACTGAGGTCGCAGTACTTAGCCTCTGGGGCTACTCGAGCGTCACGAAGTGATGCACAGCTGTGCTGGCTCCCACTTAACTTCAGTAAAGCGACAAACCGCACGAATCAATACGCCAACAATAAAACAACTTTCATCAGTGATTGTTATTCAAGCAGCGCTTCTATTTAGAACCGCGGTTGGTTATTTGTTGTATCAACGCCGTCGACAATAATAGAACAAGAGACACTTCAGAAAAGTGTAAAAGATGAAGAAATATGGACGATAGAGGAACGCATTTACAATTGTATCAGGAAGTAGGTACCTATGCCCAGGAAACAGATGTTTTGAACATATCACGTCATGAAATCAGTTCCCTTGCCAAGACTTCGTATTAAAACAATAACTTGAGACTATTTTATTTAGTTGCTTATCCTTCAAAACATTCGAGTTTAAGTTCTCTTCAGGAAACGATTTGTAATATTTATTAAACAGGTTACTCTAAACCAACCAAGTTCACACTGAAACGAAAATATGCACAAACGTATGGTACGTAGGTACCTGCATTATGTGGAAGATACATCGCGTAATCGGCGTAATAATATGTAGTCGAGAGGTAACTATTCAAACAAATGGCATGGCAAGCCGGCGAGTGCTCTATATTTACACAGAGGAGGCAAGTAGTGGCTAGTGCCGGTAACTATTGCAACAAATAATTGTGCGAATGACAAGAATTGCGATATCACATGTCGCCCACCACCTACCGCACAGCGAACAGCAAAACAATAACTGACTGGATCAGTTATATTCTTCAACAATAATAACTTGACTATAGAACATCAATCGTCGATTCTTGAAGGTCAAATCAAACAGGCTGTTCTGTAGATAAGCCGAGGAGATACATGGGAACTGTGCCGGTGTCCGATAGCCCAAGTGTCCATCCTAAAAGCAGGAATGTATACGTGCCATTAAACTTGCCTGTTTTGCAGACGACATCGTGATGGCAACGCGAACGTACGCAAGTGGGCCGTTCTCACGGCGACAAGTGACATCAGCCCAACTATTGTACGTCGATGTGAAACCGGTGCGCCGCGGGGTTGTAAGTACGGAGTGTGGCACAACTCATGTAATATTTAATGGCGCACTAATCTAGATCGCGTTTCATGCGAGTGAAAGTGCAGGAAGTGCGGCGCACGCCGGTGGATGGCCACTGGCGACGAATCGATGACTACACACTGTGACCACCGGCGGTGCCACATGCACACTACTTCGAAAATAAAAGATGGTACTTACCACATTTAATTAATCACTGTATAGCCAAATGGACCATGCCACTTGGCATGACAAGAAGGTCGAAAAAAAAATCAGGGGAAAAGGAAGATGTTTAAAAATATCCAACAGACGAGAACGACCCTATTGAATAGACAAAGCGCCACAACTCATAAGTTGAACACTTGATTGAAACATAATGCAATGAACCCATGTGCAGACAATATAAATACAGCATCCGTTGCAGCAATGGACAATAGCCACAGATTGCCATGAGTCCGCAACTAATGCTGTTGGACTGCAGTAGTGCAGTCATTACCACGCCTGCCACTCAGATATTTTATGATTTATGATAGCGATTTACTATAAATAAGTGAATAAAGTTTACTTTCAGTATACTTAATGCACCTGGGTGAATAATATTTACGAATAGTATAGTTAATGCACCTAGGTGAATTAAGTGAACTCCAGGGTAATATTTTGGTGTGAAACATCTATAGGCGCGGGTAAACAAAGAAAAAAAACAAATGAAAATTGCGTGCAGCATAAGATTTACATATTCGACACGGTTTACAACAAGTCAGCTGGTCTCGGGGCACAGAGCGCTGGTTACGATCTCGTGACTTCGAGTTCGATTCAGCATAAGGATTTTTTTTTGTGAATCGAGTATTTTGTTTTTATTTTACCTATGCGTTTGTTTTTCATATAGATTTTTTTAAAGCGTATTACTTGTACAAAATAATTTATATGTTTCACATCTGCCAGGCGTCCCACGCCGGCTCACTTTTTTATTGCAAAGGTTGATTGTCCCCTATTTAACTCTCTGGTACAATCAGCACAAAGTTTGAAAACGACGTAACGTGTGGCAACATTAGCGACACAACAGTTTTTACAAAGTCATAAATATGATCCAATAAAACGTGTATAATTTAGTCATGACTTCATGAGTTAAGATAACTGCGATGTCGTAGTCAAAGCAAATTTAGTTATCATGAGTTAACACTTTGCTTTTTGGAGCCGCTGGACAAACATCTAATATTTAGTGTCCAACAGTAAGACGCTGTCGTCACGAACGAGGACACTAGGAAGAGACCTTGACGTTATCACTGTGTCTCAGATTATGAATAGGCAAACGTTTGAGGAATGCGTGAAGAAAGATTTGGTTAGGTCATCCATCATAGAGTTCCTACGTCGATTTAACATACAACATTATTATTTCCAAAACTACGTAAGTATGGTGGAATCCTACGGTGTTGGGGCTCCCCAACTTAAGGTCATGTCCCACATTTTGATTGCGAACATTAAAGCCGGAGCAGAGCGCAACCGTTTGTATGTGTCCAATTGGTCCGAACTCCGGTCGTCATCGCAGGGGGACGTCTTTCCTAAATTCGGGGCGAACTAATTTGGGTGTTCCCCGGCGGCTCAAGGTCTGTCCAGCGCAGGATACCTGTATCCTCGCGGTAAGGAGGATG
Organism: Xestia xanthographa; assembly: GCA_905147715.2. Lineage (NCBI taxonomy): Eukaryota > Metazoa > Arthropoda > Insecta > Lepidoptera > Noctuidae > Xestia > Xestia xanthographa. The sequence continues at coordinate 434,146 of LR990665.1, forward strand.
TGCATCCGTCGCGTCTGCCCACGCCGCGCGCCGCCTGCCGCCCGCTCACGGCGGCTGACCGCTGCCTCATGGGCACTTGGCCTGTTAAAGAGCCTCGACTTTGATGCCCACTGAAGGATGCTTAATTGTATGATGAACTAATAACGAGTTCTAACATCTTCCTTATTTGATGATTACCGGCAATTTTCTTTTGGGAAATGGCCTTTTGACAGGAAACTGATTAATTTGACTGTGCATGGCTTGCTCTATTCACTTGTTCCTTAAGGACACAACACTATCCAGGGAACCCCCAATCCAAAACTATGTATTTTAACTTTAGCACAATGGAATGCACATCGTCAAATCAGTTGCGTTTGAAAAGCCGATCTACATTTGACGAGAACGTACCGTACCGTTGTTCTAACTGTCGTGTCGGTCGTTCAGATGCATTGTCAAGCAGAGCATAAAATAATGATGAGTTGGATTATAGCCGAGGGCTCTAAGGACAATGGCTGCATACAGTCACGCGCATATGCGAGCCACGTCGCGCATATGCTCCGCTTCGAATTCATTATTATGATTATCATACACGATCGCATCATCACCGTTACTATAGAAAATCGCCGTTTAAAAGAAGAGCAAAAACAGATGTATTTCTGTTTTTGCTCTTCTTTTAAACGACGATTTTCTATTAAGTGTTGTACGGCTTGAATAATAACTACTACTTCTTTCACTAAGTGTTTAGAAAAGCTATACGTCAAGGTATCGGCGATACCGTATCGCACCAAAAGCTATGCGTCAAGGTATCGGCGATACCATATCGCACCAAAAGCTATGCGTCAAGGTATCGGCGATACCGTATCGCACCAAAAGCTATGCGTCAAGGTATCGGCGATACCGTATCGCACCAAAAGCTATGCGTCAAGGTATCGGCGATACCGTATCGCACCAAAAGCTACAAAAAAAGGGCAAATATAATAAAAACCGGTCAAGGGTGAGACGAATTCGCGCATGAAAGGTTCTGTCGATCGTAACAGGGGTAAATTTATTTTTAATAATTGTTATTATTGCGGCAACAGAAAGACACGTTCTGTGGAAATTTCAAATATATACCTAAGTATTACGGATCACGAGATACAGCCCGCTGACAGACAGACAGACGGACGGCCGGACAGCGGAGTCTTAGTAGTAATAGGGTCCCGTAGGTTACCCTTCGGGTACGGAATCCTAAAAACGGGCATCATGTCATTCATAAACCAACTGTATAGCTACTAGTGCATTTCGCAGCCTCTCAATCAAGTGGTTATGATTGCGGTGCTCGGCGCGTGCCATCTATATTCTGCGCACGCGCGGCACACTGTCCGCTTCCGAACCTTATCATACACCAACACGAACAACGATTTCATTTTTTTTTTGTGTCCTACGCCATTAACTTTTACCTTCAAAACGACAGTGTAACAAGCCAACTAGAATTTGCATCCATAAATATGTCGAATCACAGTACAACGGGATCCTCGCAAGTCTGTATCTGTGCAAGTACAAGACATCTAATGTAATCGATTTTATTGGGATTGTTTGACAAAGGAGAAAAGAACAAACGAGCGGTCCGATATTGTTGTCTCTGACTGCTTCAGTCGGTGTGTTGTGTAGAGCACAATGCGCTGTCATTGAGCGGCAAGTGGGTCGCGGTGGGCACAATGGATGCTGCTCAGATGCGTCTCAATGGGCAGCACATCGGGTGATGTCACAGCGGATGCGGAACAATGGCCGCTACAATTAGCGTCGCGTGTGTGCGCCCGCGCATCCGACGTAAACACCGAGCGTGCGCCATGCGTATACAAATTCGTGGATCCATAAAATTCACTGAATCGAAGCGATCAGTGATCTCTCTGAGTGAGCCATCCTGTGGGTGCTCAGTGCTCACATGCCGATGAGCCGGAAAGCGGCGAAGTTCTTATCAAATACCAATTGCGAGCGTTCGTAGATTATGGTGTTTGTATTTTCGTTGTCAAAGTCACTATCAATATAATACTGTCACTCCTAATTTCCCGCTTCATTTTCCAGCAGAACCTTACTCACGTATCGTTCATTCCGATTGTTACGAGTTACGACATGAGAGAAGATTGAAAATGTTTTGCTAACAGTTACCTAGTGTGGCAGGAGTTTATTGAGTGTAAGTTACTGATGTGTAGCTCAGCTCAGCTCTTATCGGTTTCTCAACTTGTATTTATTATATTTATTTGCCTAACGATCAAATATGATTTTAATTACGTGGGAATTCCAATCGTGAAGGACAGTTTAAATTTAATGGGCATTAATGAGGCAACTGATAACTGCTCGAAGCAGTGTTGCTAACTTTATTTTTTTGGAAGATCATACCATGGACTAGAAAAGATCGTATTTTGCCAACATTTCAAGGAAAAAAATAGTACGTAATGAAATTTTAATAAAACAACGTACTTACTTAAATAATTTTAAAATTTTGAATCAATATTTATCATATATATATAGAAACAAACCAAAAGAAAACAAAAGTATGTACGTATACCTATACATTTAATAATTTGACGGTTTCACTTCGACAGATTAGAATCTGCCGAAAAATAATGCGTCATATTATAAGCAATAATTATGTTCAGTTGACAATATTTCGACAGTTTACAATCTGACTAGACAGATTACAATCTGACGAGTTTTACAATTTGACGCCGACACATATACGCTGTGTATTTCTTTAAAGTGTGAATGAGATAGATTAAAAATTATTGGATGCGCTCATAAAAATACAAAAAAGTTTAACTCGTTCAAGTCTTTTACTTGTTTTTTTTTTATAATATCAACAATTTATTTAATTTATCATCTATTTTTACTTTGTTATGATGATGGATATAAGATTTGAAAAGATCTTATATTTTGTTGCGTACGATTTCGATTACTCGATCGTACATCGTACAAGAGCCAAAAAGGTCGTTTAAATTTAAATTAAATCGTACGGTTGGCAAAACTGGCTCGAAGGGTTACATAACGTGGCCGGCAGCACCGTAAGGAAGCGGCGCCGGCGCTGCGGTGCTGCACGGTTGCGCCTGCACACCTGCACGTCCTGCACCGGCGCCGGTTTGCGACACTTCCCCGCGAACACACGCGATGTGTCCACGATGCACTTATCGGGCTCTAATCTAGCACTTCTTGCAGTTTAATTAACTATAATAAAAATTGATCTAGTTACACAAGCGAATTAATTACCGAATACAGACTATGAAATTGCTTACATAGTATCCCGCAAACACGCAAGCAAATACTTTAAATATCGGATCGCCATGGATGCAATCCATGTCGCATATCTAAAGAGGAAAGATTTGTATTTTTGTGTGTGTGTGTATGTTTGTAATGAATAAACTCAAAAACTAAAGCGCCGATTTTAAAAATTCTTTCACCATTAGAAAGCTACATTCACCCTGAGTAACATAGGCTATATTTTATCCCCGTACTCCCACGGGGAAGGGAACTACGCGGATGAAACCGCGTGACGTCCGCTAGTTACACATATTCGTAAAGTCTCAAGGTACAAATTGTAATTAGGCAACAATGTAAAATATTGATTAAAACAAACATTGTAGTGGTGTAGTACTGGGCGCCCGGTAGCTACATCGCGTGTAGGTCGCGGGCTCGCGGGTTCGCGGGCCGCCGCGGGTGCAACAACCTCCGGTGACTGGCGAACATGGCTCATGCCCATTCTCCATTGTAATCATGATTAATCTAGAGCTAACGAGCGCGGCCGGCGAAAGTGCCGCGGTGTGGCAGCGCGGTCGCGCTCCCATTGCGCCGCCGGCCAGGCTGCTGCGCTGCCCGGCCAGCAAGGCGCACCAACTCACCTACACATGCCACTCCCTCTTTGGAGAGCCTTGACATTCGCATTGAATACACGTTCTGTCCTACTTCACCTACTTCAACTCACCTTCGCAACCGTGAAATTGGACGTAAGAATTCTAGGCATGATATTATCGATATCACTTTGTTTATACATTGATAGGATTGGAGCTAATACTTGATAAGCGGGCGCAAGGTGGCGGGTTTGACAGTGATCACGGTGAGGACGGCGGTTTATTCAAGTTGTCGACTCGGTGTGCCCGTAATTACGTTCGGAACGACCAACGAGTCGTCGGACATGCGCGTGCGCCGCGCGCCGCCCGTAAGGAACCGCATTGACTTCACGTTTTAACAACTGCCTGATTATTTATAATTATTTATTGTATGTAAGGTTTGATTAGTAACGATCACGAAGACTCCGATGCTCCGACTTTCTGTTGTACCTACTTCAGTTTTAAGCATTTACGATTTTCTTCAGGTATTTTTTTAAGATGACATCCAGTTAAACTACAGTTTTTTCAATAGGTTTGGATATCGTCTCTTTATAACGGAGTCGTCCGACGCAGGGAGGATAGACAGACTCGGAAGTTGTCCATGTTAAGAGTGAGGGTAGACAGCGGCACGGCAGGGGGGCACCCCGCACCGGTGACGAGCGTAGCCTTTGTAGGCAGACCTTGCCACAGGGCCTTCGCTGCACATACCTACACCAAGAGACCCTTACATAACCCCAACAAGGAAATCATTTATAGCTTATTTGTAATACATGCATTAGCGGCATTAATTATACTTCGGAGTCGCTCACTCAACCGATGAGGTAGCAAAAACGATGAATATAATACTCGGTATAATAATGTCGATTTCACATGATCACGAAGTACGTGAGTGCAATGCTGATTCAGTAACGGAGTATCGCAAAAATATAAACCTACTTAGCTTCATTAGCGATGCGATGACTAACTGAGCGCTGACGCATAATACAAAGAAAATGAAGCAAGAAAAAGTTTGAGTGTGTAACTGTGAGCACAAGCAGTTAGCGAGCGATACGCCGCGCCGCCGATACCACGGCATCGGATAGCGAAGATAGCTGAATCCGCACCAGATCACTATTACCAAATAGATTAGCAGCGCGATAACACCAGCTCAGCAGATAGCAATAACATTGTAGGTAATTGCATAATGTGATTGTTACATTAATACATATATCCTAATTGCTCAATGTGTCAATATCGACAATATATAGTTGTTCCGAGCTGATAATTCATTAATGGAGACTGAAGGATCATATTATTCGGGGTTGCGGGACTGTTCGAAAGAGATACCGTGGCCCCGGAACACAAAGGGCGATGAAGGAACATGGATGGGTTTAGTCAGTAAAAGTCTGACACTCCGTCCTGCTCCGCCTAGAGCGGGAGGAGTTATTTGATTTATTTTTATTTAACGATGATTTCACATCCGAAAAAAAAAAAAAGAAGGATCATATTATTGAGATTTGAGGGTGAGACTGGAATCTTAGGGATGATGTGCCTTGGAACTTGATGTCAGACTGTCGACCCAAGCAGGTCAATAGAGAGTACTGTCTACTGGCAGCTTTACCGTTCATTTATGCTTGCACTAAGAGTCGGCTCTTAATCCTAACTACCCCTTCCCGATGACTTTAAGGGCCTATACTACCTCAAATGGCTTAGCATGATCCTCCGTTACACCCAAAATACTGCAGCATAAATTGAAATAAATATATGGTAAAGTTGAGGATTAATGTTAGGTCCTATGTTTGGCGAAAACACGATTCCATAAAATTCTCTCGATAGAAAAAAAATCCAAAGTTACCTCCAAATCGAACAATAAACCGCTGGTATTCAAAAAGTACTTCAAATTAGATCATGAAACTTTGCATACTAACTGAACTAACTATAAAGCTGGTCTTATGTTTTTTATTTTTTCCAAAAGACGAAAATTTGATTTTAGAATAAAAACCACTCATTTCGCACTATTAGGCCTGCAGTGACTGACGTAACAACCACTTTGCAGTGCAAGCTGATTAGAACGTTATTCTAACAGTATTTCAAACGAAGTTTGAACCACCACAAATAGAGTTGCTAATTTTAGGTAGTATAGGCTCTTTAACACAGTGCACACTCTTATATTATGCTTTTGTATGACATAAAGTAGGTAGACCTATTCTAGCAGGAAATACACATTTAATTCGTGTACTGATTAGAGCAGCGCTCGATTTCGGAAGGGCATGGCGTTTTCGCCGCGTTGTAGAATCGGCAAGGTCGTCTGCGCAGGCGCAGTGGGACAGGTGCGCCGGCGACGCGGGTTCACTCATTCAGTAAACTTGTTCCGACATTGTACAAGAATGACGGAACTATGCAAATTATTCGTGCTAACGATGATGCACAGGATTTTACGTTGTATTAGAGAGGAGCATTTAACAGATGCAATGCAGTTGTGAATATCCGCCACAATCTTTGAATGGTGTCGACCACATTAATATGTGCTGGTTTAGACTTACTGTGTTAAAAGGACGCCCGGACGGACGGTTGCTGGTCGTGAGGACTTTTCACCGGTTTAAAGATTTCTTTCCTTTCGTCTGTCTGTCTAAGTTCAAGGAACCGCCCGTAATGGAGTGTATGTTGGATAGAATTTCCTTTCATTATGTAGATTGTCAACTATGACAGGATTTGTAGTTCGTATTGTCGAATATGTATGTGTTTTGATTTTCTGAGAACGTACCTAACTGTGCTCAGGTTTGGCCGCAGACTGCAGTCGAGTATTAACGCGAAGTTGTAACAAATCACAAAACTGTCACCTAAGTGTAATACGGTGAAGGTTGCGTGTTGCTAACAGCGGCCGAGAAGCTACCAAATGCTAACGTATAGTATCGATGTAAGAATTAATATTGTAGGACATTCAAACGGTGCGGGAGTAAACACGATGTTAATGAATAAGTCAATTCACCGCGATCGAATCGTCCGTAGCCGAATATAGAGCCAAAGGGTCAAGTGTTGGCCGCCCGCCGCGGTAACTGTGCGACAGACAGACGAGACTCAAAGTGCTAATGATATACCGGCCGGCCGGCGGGTTCCGGCTGTGTGATAATGATATGACTACTTCGTATACTTAAGGCCCTACTAACCCTAAAATTAGCAACTCTATTTGTGGTGGTTCAAACTTCGTTTGAAATTCTGTTAGAATAAAGTTCTAATCAGCTTGTACTACAAAGCGGTTGTTACGTCAGTCACTGCGGCCGAATAGTGCGAAATGAGTGGTTTTTATTCTTCATAAAATCAAATTTTCGTCTTTTGGAAAAAATAAAAAACATAAGACCTGCTCTATAGTTAGTTCAGTTAGTATACAAAGTTTCATGATCTAATGCGAAGTACTTTTTGAATACCAGCGGTTTATTGTTCGATTTGGAGGTAACTTTGGGATTTTTTTCTATCTAGAAAATTTTATGGAATCGTGTTTTCGCCAAACATAGGACCTAACATTAATCTTCAACTTTACCATATATTTATATATTATTATTATTTCAAAATTAATGCTGCAGTATTTTAGGCGTAACGGAGGATCATGCTAAGCCATTTGAGGTAGTATAGGCCCTAAGGCCCTTCTAACCCTAAAATTAGCAACTCTATTTGTGTGCCTAAAATACTGCAGCATTAATTTTGAAATAATAATAATAATAATATTTATTCACAAATTTGAGACAACCATACAGAGTAACTCAATAATAAACACAAAATAGACAGATCGTTGGATGTGAAATGGTACAATGAAAAGATGGTTTGATTGTCTATAGTCTGATTCGCCCTATCCCCTCGTACTAGTATGAAACTGTATCACGAGCGGATAGTTTTCCTCAACCTTAGAACAACAGATTTTCACAAGGTTCCTGTTACAAGTCACATATCAGCGGTTTGATTACATACTGTATAGGTATAATCATGGTACAGATAGTTATATTAAGTTACAAATGATGGGAATTGTCTGTGTTTGGATATTTTATGTTAATGTATTTATGTATATGTGTATATTATGTTTTTATGTATGTTTCTATATGTGTGGTTATGTGTGCTTTATTATTTATTTGTGCCTTGTTTATAACATCGTTTTATATTAGATTTTCAGTGCTGTTGTAGTCTAGTGCTTTCAAATATTTTTCAATTGTTTTTTTGCATGTTTGGCTATCAATAAATATATTTATTTTAAATTAATGCTGCAGTATTTTAGGCGTAACAGAGGATCATGCTAAGCCACTTGAGGGAGTATAGGCCCTTAATAGTTTATGGAACTTTTTGGATATACTGTACTTAAATGGTCCTTGCCATATACATACATAGTTGAGTCTTTATTTATTAATATAGGTTCAACAACAGCTTCTGTGAATAGCATTTAGGTATAAGTACATAGGTTTTACAGAAGTGTTAGCATAAAGAAATTAAAAATTAAAATGAGTGGCTATAGACATGTCTTTGGAAATTTAAAATATGTAAGTAAAAGGACTAGGTACCTAGGTATAATAAATATTCATAAATGCGTTTAGGTTCTGACTTAACACGAGATGAGCAATATAGCAGAATATCGCAGACGTTGGCCATGTAGCTTGCGCATATAGTTGTTTTTAATCGACACTGATTATCTTGTGTCGTCTATTTCTATATGACATTATGACTCGTCGTTACTATGCACCGATATTGTGGTAAGTACTTAAATATGTATTAAGAAGACACACGCACATGTTTTTTTTTTTTAATCGCCTGATAAAAAATATGAATTGTTTGATTACGATCCGTGCTTCATCGCTCTATTTAACGTAAAACTGTCTTCATGAAGCCCAAAATCCAAAATAACATTGTAGTTAATTTATGAGGAAAATTCCATCAATGATCTCTGGCTACGAGTATGGAGCAAATGAAGTGATTTGCTTGCGCGTGCGAGTGTGAGGCTTTGCGTCGATTAATAACAAGGAAACATAATATCAAGCCTGGCCATTTTGACCCCACTGCGTCAAGACCACATAATTAGGTACAGTTACAACAAACACACTCACCAATTTATCATGAAATCAGACTTGAATCCAGCGACTCAACAGGAAAAAATAATCCATAAGTAGCTTGTACGTATATACTTAGTTACTCATTCATAGTCCAATACTGGTTATCGTTAATTAATTACTTACATGGGAAATTAAACTCGCTTTTAGGTAGATTTCGTCAGAAATAATCAACCTGTTGGTCTTGCACCTAAAGTCGAGTTTTCCGAAAATTTCACCTTAGGGGAGACCCCACTGTTATAACCCCTAGGCCCTAGAGGCCAAATCAACCGCCGGTTAAAAAGTTTATTTATATAGGTACGTCAGCGTCAAATTGTAAACTGTCAACTTCTAAATTTAACATTTTTTGATGCAACCCCTAACGTGGTTGAAATTTCCAAAATTTATGGAAAAAAAAATCGTATCTCCGAAACGGTAAACATATTTAGTGTCACAATGTTTTTTTTTGAAACCAAATTGTTTACTCTACAATTTTTAATTTAAAGTTTAGCAATAAAGCTTATATTTTTCGAAATAAAAAATTATAACTGATAAATTGAGGGTTTTTCCATGCTACTCTTATGGAGGGTTTTGAAATTTATGATAACCATTTTTCAGCTGTAAAACCATCATCTGCCCGTTAATTAATTATTTAAACACTAGCGGACGTCCCGCGGACGCGTACCCGCGTAGTTCCCGTTCCTGTGGGAGTACGGGGATAAAATAGCCTATGTTACTCAGGGTGAATGTAGCTTTCTTATGGTGAAAGAATTTTTGAAATCGGTTCATTACTTCCGGAGATTACACCCCACATACAAACTTACAAACAAATGTTACCTCTTTATAATATTAGTATAGATATAGATGAACAACTTCGAAATCTACCTCCTCCTGAGGCTTGCCGAAGGGATTTATTGTTTGGATCCTCCTCCTACAATATATTAATTTTCATTACTCGTAATTGTAAGGCAATAGTAATAACTAATAGCAATAACAATCGGCTGTCGAAGCGAAGGTCTCTGAAGTAGAGGTGGCAAAGCGACACATGTCACACGTGCGAATATAAGTACATCATTGTTGTAAACAGCAGCTTTATGAGCCACCATATACCTCAGAGCAGCGGCTGTATGCAACAAGTGATAGATTAGGAAACGTTTAGAGCATCGCGCAACACTTCCTAGTACTTAACGGATCAGTGTTCAGTGGCTCAGCTCAATATCACGGTACATTAAGATGATTAGCTGCTCCAGAGCTCATGCTGCGAATGCTCACTTCGTGGCTCACTGCCACAAATTGTATTTAATGTGGAAGACTAGTCAAGAATTTGTTTCATCATTAGTACTAAGCACATTTATCGATCGATGCATGCTTCATTTGACGATTACAATCAGTTCGTTATCTATACGACAAACAACAAGTAGGTACTACTACAATCGTGGTTCCATGACATCTGCTCCATGTTCCACGCCACGACATTCTATATTATTGGAATTTTCCGTCAATGAATTGAATTAATCAGCCTCAGACCAAGTTAAAAACCAAGACAGCGCTGCGAACAGCAAAGTGAGGCCGTGAAATTACGTTTCGCCGTGTAAGTACACTCAGACCTAACTCTGCGAACAGAGAGAGAAACGCGCAGAGAGTTGAGGAGCTCGGGCTAAATAATAACAGCCGCTCGGGTCGATCGTTAGGTTAAGCCGTGCTTGCCTAGGTTGGTCTGTGGATGGGTGACCACCCATTACATACCGAGTTTCCTCCGTGCCTCGGAAAGCACGTTAAGTCGTTGGTCCCGGCTGTCATTTGTAGATCTGTGGCAGTCGTTAGGTAGTCAGAGGCCCAAAAAGTCTGACAACCAGTCTTACCAAGGGGTATCGTATTACCTGGTACTAAATGGGTTGTGGAGGTCAGATAGGCAGTCGCTCCATGTAAAATACTGGTATTCAGCTTCATCCGGTGAAACTAGAAGCCGACCCCAACATAGTTGGGAAAAGGCTAGGCAGATGATGATGACTTTGCTGTTCGCAGAATTCCGTCTTTAACCGACTTCAAAAAAGGAGGAGGTTATAATGTTCGTGTGTATGTATTTTTTTTTGTTATGTGTGTTACGTGATTTCTCCCCCATTTGTGGAACGATTCTCAAAATTCTTTTTTTATTTGAAAGAGTATACTCCTGAGGTAGTCCCATTTAAATTTGGTGAAAATCTGATGCTGATCTTCGGAGATATACAATGGAACTCTTCAAAAATAGACGGCAAATTTGTCGTCATTACTGCAATCGCTTGTATGTTTATTGTCTATACAACATCATGACGTAACATCACGCCTGTATGCTCTGAGGGGGTACGCAGACGTGTACAATACACTCAGATTTCGAAAGTTAGGTGTGTTTGCGGATGAATGGACAGATTTTATTGGCATGTCAGAAGTATTGTGAGAGGAATTTATGAACCTTTACGTTGTTCATCATCATCATCATCATTTCACGAAATTTCCGAAAGACGTCCACTGCTGGACATAGGCCTCCCCCAAACGGGGGGTTTTTGCCATAATCGCCACGCTTGGCAGGCGGGTTGGCGATCGCAGTACGGTTGTTACAAAAGCACAGAGAACGCTGCTGCCCATTCTCTGGTAAGTCCCTTAGTCGCCTCTTACGACACCCACGGGAAGATATGGGATGGTGCTATTCTTTACGTCCGACACCATACAGAATACGTTGTTATTTTGTATATTTTAATTTTATGTTAAGTATCTCTTACTCTTTTAGTTCTAGTTTTAGGTACAGTAATTGGTTTAAATACAACCGTTGTAATTAAATAAATGTTAAGTTCCCGCCTCGGCTTCGCTCGGGACCAATTTAGAACAAAAAAAGAAGTGCGCTTACTGTAAAATTATTTTGTAATTATTTTGGGTGGTAAAATCATTAAATGAGTCCTCCCGCCCTGGGTGGAGCGGAAGGGACTGTCCGACTTACTGACTAGGTATATAAAACACAATGACTAATAAATAACCATGTTCTTTCGGTTGCCCTTTGCGTTCCAGTTCCAGGGCCCCGGTTCCCTGTTTAGACAGTTCCACGACCCCGGGCGGCAGTTGCGATAACTCCTAAGATATTCATTTAAATTGTTTAGTTAGGGTAAATACGTTCTAAAATAGATATTGAAGATAATCTATATAGATTTACACCATACATAAGCTTCTAAAATAATGCATTACTTTTTACGCAAAACTTAAAATATGAAAATGGTTAGAGTGACCAACTGTTACACTGCGACCCCCTTTGTTTCGCTGAGAATGATATTTTCAGTCGCGAGTAATTTTAATTCTGTGATAATTATCTTCTGCTGTAAAGGGTCATATCGTCGCTTAAGTTCTAACACCGCGGAAGTCAAAATACGCAACTTTTCAGGAGAGCAAAAAATCCGTTTTATTTAGCCTCAAACAACTGTTCATATTTAGGTTTATTCAATATAATATTTCAATATATTTTTATGAAATTATCCGGAGCACTTGTCGTAACACGTCTAACTATGGAATAAAACCGACTAACGCGCTGTTGCTGTGGCGTTCTGTACAACACTGACACACGCGGTGTTTTTCTTTTTTGAATAACGACTCACCATTGGTTCAAACTCTCGTGTTTGATTCGTCAAACGATGCGCCTTGCGATTCTCTATCGAATGACATACAATACGTATTTTGTCAAAAAAATGACTTCCGCGGTGTTAGAACTTAAGGTTGATCTGCGCAACATATTTTCCATACAAATTTCGGGGGGCTATTACTCCACTGTTTGTCATGGTACAACTAAAGTTAAACATGATATCGTTTTGTCTCATTATTAATTGTGTCTGTACGGAAACAGAATAGTAAAATAAAAAGCCATTAAAAAGTTACGAGCTACCAAAGATTCATTTTTATTGCCAATTTTAACGTAACTTTGGGCGTAAATTAGTAATAAAAGAAGTGTCAAATTTCCAAAACAAAGTCGGTACCGACACAGCACAATTATCGAAGAATTCAATAAATTTTACTTGTAATTGATTTATGCAGTGGTTTTTTCATAAAACCCGATTTTCCAAAGGCCTTTTCGTATTTTTTTACGCGCGCCTTTTACTAGACTTATCGTGCATCTCACTGAACAATGTTTCCCCCGCTGCGGTGCGCGGTGCGGGAGGACGACGACGACGTTCACGCACACATTAACAATATGTCATACGCGCGTAGGGTGGTGGTACCAATTATCGACCGTGTCAACTTTTTTTGAACTTTGACTACTTGTAATTTTTAAGTGCTTTTGATTTCTTGCAAAAAAAAAAAAAAACGTGGATTTGGGGTGCCATATTGTAGACTTCGAATTTTTTTTTCTTCTAATACCATCGAGTGGGGTATCAAAATGAAGGGTTTTAAAAGATGATTACAAAAATGTATTCAACGTTTGAATGTAATTCGAAATGACAGATAGTATAAAAGAATAAATAAATTTCAAATGTTTCTCATCATGAAGATTTTAAAATGAAATGTATTTATGGTATGGGAGGTTATGTGTATGGAACTAGAGTCGTTTTTGCATGAAAAGTATTATGATTTTAGCTATTTTTATAGTTATGTTACTTTTTCTAGAAAAGGCCGATTTTAGGAGGAAGCTGATACTAGGAGACTCCACCCTATTCAAGTTATATTCGAAATTTCGAATGTGCTTCTAAAGCCTATGTCATTCGTGTGACGTTTGACGTATAACTGTTTGGACTCCAGATTTTTGATAAAAAAAATAATTTTTTATTTGAGTGGACGCTGTGCGAGTGATATTGTGTTGGTTCATTGAAGAACAGGTGTGAATAACTACAAATTAACAATGGGTAAGTCATATAATTTGTTGCACCTAATCTATTTAGTGTTCTTCAAAGAGATTAAATATAGTGTAGTATAATTTAATGTCTTTGGTGTTCTTACACACGAGCGACACGCGGCATCGACATCAGAGGCACGTGTCGATGGTGACTTCAACCATTAGTGCTATTCTCTACACACAGCGCCGCAGGCTTACTTTACCCATGGTGGCCGGCGGCGCGGCTTTGTGTATAGGCATTAGGGCACCCTATGTAGGCAAGACAGACAGTGCAATGCGCTAGTGACTTTTATTTTGTATGTTTATGTAAATGGAGAGAGGCTTTTGCCCAGCAGTGGGATGACGCAGGCTAACAGTATCAGTATCAGTATGTAAATGGAAATGGTTGCGCAAATAGTAGGTGCCTCATCATCAGCCTATTAATGTTCCCACTGCTGGGACACAGGCCTCCTCTCTATGAGAGGTAATGGGCTATAATCCACCACGCGGGCCAGTGCGGGTTAGTAGATGTCACATGTCTTCGAATTTTTGGTTGTAGGACATTCCGGTTTCCTCACGATGTTTTCCTTCACCGCTTTGAGAGCAGTGGTGTGGAAATAAATTATACAAAGTAATGCGCCTGTCTAGGTTCGAACCCATGACTTACTGTTCGTAAGTCGGGGCCGCCACCACTGGGCCACCGGTCGCTGCTCTTGGTGCCTATACATATATAAAACCAACCTCTGGCACTTCCGGCACGGTAAAAACTTATGAAATCTGTACCGGGGGTCTAAAATGGCCGCTTTAGCAGAATCGTTTTGTGAATCACGTTAAAAATTTAAAATTCTTAAAATGGACTTTATAGTTATTGACATAAAGTCCATTTTTAGAATTTAAATTTTTTAACGTGATTCATGCTAAGATTCTGCGTAGATTCTGCTATAGCGGCTATTTTAGACCCACTGTGCTGTGTGTATCGTTGACCCGAAAAAAACAGCTTTTGATTTTTATGTGCGGAGTTTCGCTAACTCATTTAATTTGACCCTGTGTAATCCATTTTTTTTTTTAGATCAACACGAGATTTCGGGCAAGATACCTGTGCAGCAGAAGCACATGAAGCAATGTCTGCACAATGTGAATAGATTAGTTCCGATATTCCTCATGTACTGACCACACCTAAGGGTGCGTACAGACTATATAACATATTATATAACTTGTGTTTTATAACACGTCCACATTATGAAATTGACATTGACATTTATAACATTCAGTGTCTACATTATCTGAAACATGTTATATAGCAATGTTATGTTATATAGTCTGTACGCACCCTTACACTCTATTTAACAAAAAAAAAAGTCTCATAAAATGGTGCATTTTATGCACTTGATGTACAATCTATTATTTCACTTCGCATGCTCTAAAAGTACGCCAATATAGCCCTACGAAGCGGGACTGTTGGAGGTTGATACCTTCATGGTATATAATCTGTCACATAGTGACTTTGTTTGTAGGCATGACAACAGTTCTCAACAGTTCTCAATAAAATGTCTGAAAACTGAAACGTGTTTTCTGTGAATAATAATTTATGCTATCGCTAGTCATCTTTAGTCCATCAGGGACTAAAGTAACCTTTTTAGTCTCTAGAGAGTAAAAGTTTTTTTTTTTTTTTAATTTCTTTCATGTGACATAGACAAACTCCAAAGGGTAAAAACAGTACCCTATGATTACTAACACTCCGCTGCCTATCCGTCTGTCTGTCCATGTCTGTCTATCCGTCTGTCTGTGCGTCTGTCTATCCGTCTGCCTGTCTATCCATCTTTCTTTCTATCCACCATTCTGTCTGTCTGCCCATGTCTGTCTGTCCATCTGTCTGTCTGTCCATCTGTTGTCTATCCGTCTGTATGTCCGTCTGTTTGTTTGTCCGTCTGTCTGCTCATCTGTCTGTCTATCTGTCTGTCTGTCCATCTGTCTGTCTAGCCGTCTGTATGTCCGTCTGTCTGTCCAACTGTCTGTCCGTCAGACTAAATTGACTATGTTTACAATGTACTATTTTGTTAGTTTTTGCATATTCTAATTGAGTTATACGTTTACAGGACCACGCAGGAAGAATTGATGACACGTCATGAATACAGGGTGCAAAAGACCTCCTCACGAAGCCGTCAGTCAACCAAGCATTCTGTACATCAAACGATTTTTTTTTTGGTGTGAAAAATCATGTTTTGTGTTACAACTCAATGTAACGCATTCAAAAGATTGTGCTGATGTATGGATTGAATTTAATAGTACGGGGGTTGTGGAGGTGTAATCATACATTAAAAAATTGTATTTAAAAAAAAAATTGTCAGGTGTAGATGGATGCAAAGTAAGCATGCAGTTGCACGGGCTCATGTATACTAAGGTAATTAGTGATGGAGATAGCAGTGTAATAAACGCTCTAAGAGACGCAATGGTGTATGGTCCTAATGTTCTCATATGTAAGAAAAATAGAATGCAGTACTGCGAAATTATTCAAATAAACTAAGACAAATAGGGAAAATATGTATGTGCTATAGAAAATTATTATAAGAGCTATAGCATTAAAAACGTTACCCTATTTACTAAGACTCCGCTGTCCATCTGTCTGTCTGTATGTCCGTCTGGCTGTCCATCGCTCTGCCCATCCATCTGTCTGTCCGTCTGACTAAATTGACTATTTTTCTCGCTCTCAAAGTGAAAAGTACAGTGTAACACTAAAATCCCATTATAAGAGCTATAGCTTTCAAAACGGAACCCTATTACTAAGAATCCGCTGTCCATCTGTCTGTCCGTCTGTCTGTATGTCAGTCTGTCTGTTCGTCTGTCTGTCAGTCTGTCTGTCCGCCTGTCTGTCCGTCCGTCTGACTAAATTGACTATTTTTCTTCCACTCAAAGTAAAAATTACAGTGTGACACACTAATATCCCATTATAACTCGTTCTAAAATCCCATTATAACTCGGTTCCTATTCACTACCTCGTGTATAATGGGTCATTTTAGCCCCTTGTATTACAATGTACACGTGCGTAAATTACGGTTACATTCGTCTACTCGTTTGTAAAAACCAACTTTCCACACTAGTACCATACAACAACAACAAAAGCCCATAACGTCCACTGCTGGACATAAGCCTCTCCCATTATGGGAGGAATTTGCCGTTATCTCCACGCTTGGCAGGCGGATTGGAGATCGCAGTGATGAAAGACTAACAGAAAACGCTGCTGCCCATTCTCTGGTCTACGGAGGCGCAAGGTGTTCTGCCTCAGACATTAGTCGCCTTATACGACACCCGTGAGTGTAATGGGTTGGTTCTATTCTACTCTGCCGGATACCACACGGCACGGCTAGTACCATAAATACCTTACTATTTTTCTGTTTATTAGGAATCACTTATTTTGAGCTATAGTGGCGGTAATTACAAACCGCAGACGTAAAAAGAAACAATGTCAGTAATTGTGTTATTAATTCCATAATAATAATAATTTAATTGGACAAGAGCCTCAACTAACATCTGAGGTGACCCTCGCTAGGCAGCTGGATCAAGCGCTTGATTCAGAAAGCAGTTCTGGACACGGCGCGTATTGTTAGTAAGTTCCTCTCTCAAGAGCCCTAACCACCAGCAGCTTGGACCCTGTTCCCGTTGCTGGCGGGCTACCTATTTTATATGCTTTTAATTTTATTTATAGTTTTGTTACTAAAAAATTAAAAATGTAAATTTATTACATTTTAAATATTTATGTATAATAATAATTTTTTCACGGACTCGTTCCTGACTGATTGGCCGGAGGAGGCAAAACACCGGGAGAGTTGGAAAGGAATGTGAGAGGCCTTTGTCCAGCAGTGGGATAGAATAGGCTAACTAAAAAAATATATATTTTTAGTAACAAAAATATGTATACTTTTTGGGCATTCAATTATTCTTCATTCGATTTCTATACATTGTAGATTTCACTTCTCACGCTCTAAAAGTACGCCATTATAGCCCTACGAAGTGGGACTAAAGTGACCCTTTTAGTCTCTAGGGAGTGAAAGTAATTAGTTTTTTTTTAATTTCCTTCATGTGACATAGACAAACTCCAAAGGGTAAAAAGGGACCCTATTACTAAGACTCCGCTGTCCATCTGTCTGTCCGTCTGGCTGTCCATCTGTCTGTCTGGCCGTCTGACTAAATTGACTAATGAAAATATGTATACTTTTTGGGCATTAAATTATTCTATAATAGTTTTCTATACCTATTTAATGTAGTTTTCACTTCTCATGCTCTAAAAGTATGCCAATAGTTTTTTTAATTTCCTTCATGTGACATAGACAAACTGCAGAGGGTAAAAACGGCACCCTATTACTAAGGCTCCGCTGTCCATCTGTCTGTCCGTCTGTCGGTTCGTCTGTCTATCCACCTGTCTGTTCGTCTGTCAGTCCGTCCATCTGTCTGTCTGTCCGTCTGACTAAATTGACTATTATTTTTGTCATGGACTCTAAAATGTAAATACTAAGAAAAAAATCTTGATTTGTTATTTGTCTTGATGAAAACATGTGTTTACATTTAGTGATATTGAGCATAATTATAAACCTAAAAAAAAAGTGTAAGTATTTTTGTAAAACAATTTATGTAGGCAGAACTAATTACAATTATTAGGTATCCACTCTGACATAAGACCAACCCGCACTGGGCCCGCATTCCCTCTCACAGAGAGGAGCTCTGTGTCCCAGCAGTGGGAGCATTATAGGCTGGTTATGCTGCTGCAATCGGACATAAACTGCGATGAACTTTCAAGTAAGCATGCGTCGTCGCGGCGGCAGCGTCGTGAACTCGTGAACTCTTGAGGCGATCGCTGCATGACCACCCGGGGAAAACTAAACATAATAAGGTTCTTAGAGAGCCATACAGGTATAAAACGATGACGCAGCGCCTACTACTTTAGTACGAGTTTGTAGATACTTGATGATTTCTCGGCGATTCGAGCTGGCGTCGAATGGTGTCATGCTGTGCCACGGAGCCACTATCTTAGAAATCGATCAATTATATCTTAAAATGATGTACGTCAAACGTACATCAACGTATCAACGTATATCGTTATTGCTGTACGTGAAACAACAACAACAGCCCACAACGTCCACTGCTGGACATAAGCCTCTCCCATGATGAGAGTAATTTGCCGTAATCTCCACGCTTGGCAGGCGGATTGGAGATCGCAGTGATGTAAGACTAACAGAAAACGCTGCTGCCCATTCTCAGGTCTACGGAGGCACAAGGTGTTCTGCCTCAGACATTAGTCGCCTTATACGACACCCGTGAGTGTAATGGGTTGGTTCTATTCTACTCTGCCGGATACCCCACGGCTAACGTACGTGCGTGTGTACCTACGTGCATTAGGTAATAATAAAATAGACCTTGATTGTGGCTCTGCTGGAGAGCAGAGCAGTATATACGCTCAAGAAAGACAAACGCTACTGTTTTTTCATATCAATTGTGTGCATCGTGTAACTTCGTTTTTGTTCGGAACGGTTCGGAACGCTGTGTGTGTATGTACGAACTAGACGTGCGTGAAGACTAGCGTCTAACTGCTCATCACTGATACTATCTCTGTCGGGCACGATGCCAGGTGAGACAGCGTGCTTTTTGGTCACGCCCACCAATGAGTTCGAGCCTGTGAGCTGTGTCACCTTAAGCGACGATATTGATCTATATTAAATGTACAATGTTCCTACTTAAGGTACTGAATTTGATTTGGATTAATGCTGTATTGCTTAAAATCGCTTCGTAAATAAGCCATTAATTCTCGTAAGAAGTAAAGGATACAAAATTGTTATTGTGGGTTATCCTTATGAGATAGACAAAGACATATACCATCGCGGAATTTTGTGTAGACCTTTTTAAGGCGTACAATACTGTAGTAGGTACATTATTTTGATCTTTCTCGTTGGGTTCAGCCAGCGTTTGCAATGTAAGCGCAAAAAAAATGTGTTTATTCACGACATCACATTAGAAACCTCTAAAATTATCAGTGTTTCTCTGCTATATTATGCATGTTATTATATCCATATAAACCTTCCGCTTGAATCACTCTATCTATTAAAAAAACCCGCATCAAAATCCGTTTAGTCTGGTAAATGAATGATTGTGGTTGGAAAAGTTGAAAGCAGAAAATGTGACTTATGAACTTTGTTTGGACTAGTTAGAAGATAAACATATTAAAAGTCCTGACCCCTCCGAGGTGAGCCCGAGGGGGGGGGGGGGGGGAAAGAAGGTCCCGTTTTTTGGTTTTTTGCTTATATCTCGAAAACGATGCGTCGTACAAAATTTTGTTGTACTACATAATAAAACCTCATAAAATTTTCTTCAACTTTGCTTTTCAAATTTTTTATCTATCTCTTATCGTTGAATTGGTATGAGCTCCGAAAAACGATCAATTTTTTAAAAAAATTCCTACAATCTGTCCCGTTCGTTGTTTTTGGTTTATATCTCGAAAACGGTGTGTCGCACGAATATTTGTTGTACTACACAATGAAATCTGATAAAATTCTCTACAACTTGGCAATTTTTTTTTTTTACTTTTTTTTTTTTTTTTTTTAAATATTGGAGATAGATAAGAGAATTTTATGAGGTTTTATTATGTAGTACAACAAAATTTTATACGACGCATCGTTTTCGAGATATAAGCAAAAAACCAAAAAACGGGACCTTCTTTGCCCCCCCCCCCCTCGGGCTCACTTCGGAGGGGTCAGGACTTTTAATATGTTTATCTTCTAACTAGTCCAAACGAAGTTCATAAGTCACATTTTCTGCTTTCGACTTTTCCAACCACACCCCCCTTTTGAGCACTCATTTACCAGACTAGTTGCGTAGTTTTAACGATCTAAGCATGCATAGGGACAGACAGACAGCGAGAAGTGACTTTGTTTTTACATAAGAACTATGTAGTGATGTACTGATAAGCCTATTACCATGACATGCCATGTGTTGATGTGTTGTTAATAATGTAAAATAAATCCATGGCGACTTGTTTGGGGTGCATTGTTATTTTAATTGTGTCTGTAATTGCGGGTATTGAAGTGCTACAAATGGATAAATAAATAAAAAACTTTTTTGTAAAAAATAAGTCTGACCTTTGTTTGATTGATTTAATGTATTCGTCACCGACTTCTGAAACTTAACCTTTGTATGATTGATTTGGTGTTTTTGTCACCGGCTTCTGAAGCTAAAGTTATTTTTCACTTTTTAGGGTTCCGTACCCAAAGGGTAAAAACGGAACCCTATTACTAAGACTTCGCTGTCTGTCCGTCCGTCTGTCTGTCAGCAGGCTGTATCTCATGAACCGTGACAGCTAGACAGTTGAAATTTTCACAGATGATGTATTTATGTTGCCGCTATAACAACAAATACTAAAAACATAATAAAATTAATATTTAAGGGGGGCTCCCATACAACAAACGTGTTTTTTTGCCGTTTTGTCTAATGTATAGATAATGGTACGGAACCCTTCGTGCGCGAGTCCGACTCGCACTTGGCCGTTTTTTTTGTGTTTTTTTTTAAGTCGGTTTTAATTTTTTAACTGACTTCTAAAAAATGAGGTTTCTCAATTCGACCGTATATATTTTTTTTAATTACCTTTTTATTTTGTCTGAATGATTTAAATTATAATCTGAAGTTAGAAAACGGCGGAATGCAGAAAGAACTGAAATGATAAAGAAATCACGAGTATGACGTACCTACCTAGATAGAACTAAGTAACTGTTTGTAACATTACAGACTTTGATCGGAAAAAAACCATTGTGTTTGAAGGGCACAGGAATCATTTTCCGGAACGTGTTTAAATCAGGAATATTTCCTGTTACCTACTTATACCATACAGAGATGTACAGGCCATGTACGGATGATACGTGGTGTTGTTGTGTTGGGTTGCTAGAACACAGTCATGACTATGGACCATGTGGGTGTGGTGGAGCTATGTGTTGTCTTCTGTCCACACGGCCGGAGTGACGGAGAACCGGGCGGCGCGGCGGGCACAACTAGCTTGCGAATATTAACAATAACAGCGAGGTAAATGATATAAAATCTAAGCTAAGATTCAACGAACACTAGCTGAAGAGCAACAACACATGTGTGGGGAATTAAACTGAGGTTTAGAAGATTGGCATACCTAGCAGCTAATTATAATTTGAGTGGACAACGAGAACGTGATGGAGGATCGTTTGCAAACCGTGGAGTCGCGTTGCGTCGGCACTTTCATCGAGTTCACCCGCGACACCCGCTGACGGGCGGCGACCGAGTTTCTCATTGTTGTCATGAATGAACTGATCACTATTAATGGTAGTACCTACACGATTCAACGCGAAAGTAGGTACCTAGTTTAATCTGAATCGAGCAGTATTGATCTAATATTAACCGTATTTTTTGTTTAGAAGGTAGATAAATTTCCTAAATAATTAATTTGATGTTCGCATTACAACAATATTCTTTGTAGGTCGTGTCAGCGCATGATTCACAATTTATACTTGTAATTCGATAAGAGAAAGCATTGATTTTTTAATGTTTTAAGTAAAACTGAAAACGTTATACCTACCTACTTAATGGTTTAGAAAAACGTTGCTTGTTGCGATTCTATAATATGTTAAACATTTCAATGTTTCGTGGGGGCGTCGAACCCGCGACGTAGGTACGGCATGGATGTTGTACTCAGCACTGATGAGACCAACAAAGTCCCGACAAACTATTTAAAATTTGTGATAATTATGAATTTGTATTCATTGTGCAAATAAACACTGCATTATAATAATTTTCCTGATTCACTCAAGTTATTTAAAGGCGTATGGCCTATGTCATCATCACACACAACAAACATTAGGTACAACAATAGCTCCATAGAAGCATTTGCCAGTTGCTTCATCAACTATGTATTTCCAATTTCCGATCATGAGGTCAGACATCATAAGTTAATAATTTCTAATTATAGCGCTTGCCTAACGCATTTAACATTAACGTTAGCGAATTCCCGACGATGCGTTATCATTCTGATAAGAATATATTCAGGTCAATATCTCGTGATAGTAGATGTGTACCTTGCTCATACAGGCCGTTTACACTTTATGTAGATACGTGAGCTATAATCATAAGCCCCACTATTTCGATATCTACCATAGTGTGTAGCTTATAAAAAATAATTCTGAGCGCAAATCTCCCTCGAAGACATAAGTAGGTATGTTTGGGCCTTAACCAGCAGCGCCAGTGTGCATGCACTCGTAGCCTTGTCAACGTAGTGATAAGTGCCGCTCCTACATTACTACAAGTATGTTGATTATAGCACTAAGATAGTATTTTGCTAAATTTTATGTTACCCACTTCAATACATCAGTTTTCATCAGAGAAATGATTCAGTAAATTGTTGCAACATTCATAAAGATATTGTCATGTAATAATAAGCCACTTAGCCACACCTGTTCACAGAAATCTCAAATAGGAGATTAGATTTGCAAGAATAAAATAACCTTTATATATCCTACTGCATATTCCATCGCTACACTTATCCACTCTCTAGAGCTGTCCCTAAACAATGCTTTCAGGGTAAATAGTGAATGAAAGTAACTCACCCTTTATTAGTGGTTCGGAGACAATGTTGACATTTTCCTGAGGGATCATGTCCATAAGGCGCGCGATGTCATTGGCCAGCATGTGGTCCACCACCTCCAGCAGCTTGGGCTTCAGAGGGTGGAACTTGGTGAAGTCATGGTTGGCCAGCGTCTCCTGCATCTTCTTAATATCTGGGAAGTCTCCGGGAGATATCTGCTGCTCCCTCTGGATGCGATCATACACCTGACCCAGGTTCTTTATCAAGTCTTTCTTCTTACCATCCTTACCAAACATAGAAGGCATCTCTTTCCTTAGCTCACTGACAATGTATGCATGAACCTTAGCGAGCCGAGCCCTCTTGATCAAATCATTCAGTTTCCGTAAAGCAGCATTCCGTGGCAGGGACTGCATATCTCTGAAGAGATCTTGCTCTTCATCCTCAAATAATCTTCTATTGACATCATAGCGTAAAGGCTGGTCCCAGAAGGATCCAATATATACTCGGGCCACCTCTGGTGTTTGCAGCACTTTGCCTAGCGACCACATGAGAGCACCGTACACACGCATCAGTTGCTGGTGGTCGATCATATCAGCCTTGTTGAGCACAATGCGTATCTTGTCATCGTGGCCGCGCAGCGCCTCGATGCTGCGGCGGAATTCGTCAGAGATGTCGAGCTTGTGCGCGTCGAACAGCAGGATGATGCGGTCGACGCGCTCGGCGAACCACTCCAGCACGCCTGTGAAGTCGTACCCACGGTCCACGCGCTGCTTCTCGCCTGACAGGATGCCGGGCGTGTCCACGATGGAGATGCCCTTGAGCACGGGCGAGCTCACCGTGGAGCACTGGAAGCGATTGAGGAAGGCGTTGCCGAATTTGCTGAGCGGTCGGAACTGTTTCTTAGGGTCCACGACGAGCGCGTTGCCGGGGATCACGCCCTCCTTCTCGTCGTACATGACGGCGATGAATCGGTCGGTCGTGGGCTCCGGACCTATCCGGATGCCCGGAAAGTCTCGCTCCAGCAGGTATTTGATGAATGTGGTTTTACCGGTGGAGTACTGCCCCACAAGCAGGATCATGGGCTTCGCATCGAAGTCCGGCTCCTCTAGCTGCGGCGAGTGGAAGTCGTGGAACTGGTAATGCAGCTCCAGGGGTAAAAGTTTTGTTCTATAGATCCTTTTGAGACCCTCCACGACATTTTCGATACTCTCGGTTTTTTCACCTTCCTTCTTTAACCAACTAAACATTGTGTCTGATAATGGGTCCGCGTTTTGCAGTTATAATAAATAGGATGGCACGAGCACTAGTTCACTCACTGCAACACTTCAAAATATTTTTAACAAATACGGTGAGACCACCACGATCATCCTCCCCCACAATAATGAAATCAAATGTCAAATGACGTGTGACGTGTGTGACGTGAACATTGACATGACTCAGGCTGCGTTCCGAATTAGGCTGTAATCGATTTGAGCGTCCATAAAGCTGTTCCGAATTACCGTGAGCGCGATATCGATGTCCCTTGAATCGTCATAGATGACGTCATGACATGCGCCATTTTGCGATTACACTGACCATGCCCCAAATAAATATCACTGTGAGCGCTGTCAAAAATGACAGTTTTTTTCACAGGTTGTGTTGTATAATTTGATTGAAAAAAATTGAAATGAGTTTCAAACTCATGAACATTATTTTTAATTACCGTTGCATATACGTAATTTGTAATTCGTAGGATTTTTTTAAGGGGTAAATCTTTGCCGGGAGCAAAATACCCTAATATAAACGCTTTCGTCATCCTTTTCATCACTGGACGAATCGTCGTTCTCTATCTAAAAATGTGAGTTATCAGAGTAGATAGAGTCAACCAACATAACTTCCATTTTCAAAATAAGTCTTGTGAAATGTTTTGGTTTGGGGTTATGTTTACTGTCAACGCGTTCACGAGCGTTCCGAATTGATGACGGCTCTTAGCTGTCATAATCGTGATATCTAAATCGGAACGCAAAATATCGATGTGAGCGCTGTGAGCGATTATAGCCTAATTCGGAACGTAGCCTTAAAAGCAGACGTGAAGCACGATATGACGTGCTGAATGAATCACAAACAAATGAAACAAAGCAGAATTTAAATGGCAACAAAAGTGTAGGTATTTAGTTTTCACCAGTGGTTCTTTTTATAAGAATTTAGTGAATGAATATTGCATTTTTTTGTCATATGCATATTTAAAGTAGATGTCTTGAGTACACACAGTTTTGTAAAAGTTTAGTTCCCATAGTCTATGGTTCCTTTTTTTTTTTTAGTTACTATACTCTATGGTCTATGGAGAGGAGCTCGTGGCTAAATAGTAACAGCCGCTCGGGTCGATCTTTAGGTTAAGCCGTGCTTGCCTAGGTTGGTCTGTGGATGGGTGACCACCCTTACATACCGAGTTTCCTCCGTGCCTCGGAAAGCACGTTAAGCTGTTGGTCCCGGCTGTCATTTGTCCATCTTTGACAGTCGTTACAGGTAGTCAGTGACCCAAAAAGTCTGACAACCAGTCTTACCAAAGTGGTATCGTATAACCCAGTATGAACTGGGTTGTGGAGGTCAGATAGGCAGTCGCTCCATGTAAAATACTGAAAATACTGATATTCAGCTGCATCCGGTTAGACTGGAAGCCGACCCCAACATAGTTGGGAAAAGGCTAGGCAGATGATGACTCTATGGTCTATGGAACGGATTTTTTTTGACAACAGACATGTCACCGACCGACCACAGAGTATTTAAAAAATCATAAAAAAAAACTACGACGATACATTTAACTTGTAGATCTTGTGGGGTAAATACTGGATTGAAACAAACAGAAAAATAAACTTACTTATTATAAATGTTAGAACATTTAAAATATACATGCCGAATGGTTGACATTAGCTTTGCTTCAAAATAGAATAACTTTAAATATTATGTCACTGTGTCTGTGAGTGACACTGTTGTCATTCGTTCGGTCCATTGACTTTCTATCTCTTATGGTTCGGTCCATTATTCGGTCGCATTCGGGCCCTTCTCAAGTCAATGTTCGGGCCACAGACACTTAGAGCTTATTCGGGCTGTGCAGTGTGCTTATAGTACCTATCTCTCTAAAGATGCTCTGTGGGTATGTATAGATGGGCTTTTTTTTTTCCGGATGGGATATCATCAAATAACTCCTCCCGCTCTGGGCGGAGCAGGAGGGAGTGTCAGACTTTTACTGACTAAAACCCATCCATGTTCCTTCATCGCCCTTTGTGTTCCGGGGCCACGGTATCTCTTTCGAACAGTCCCGCAACCCCGGGAGGCATCGGTCCTTACGGACCCCTTCCCTTTTGCTGACTCTCTTTGAGGCGTGCCTGGAACACGAACGCGCCGTCGACACGGCCTGTCGTCATGAGACGGATGGACGGCGGGCTAGCCCATAGCCCACCGTCCACAGGCCCGCGCCTGCGGTGGCCGGGAAGCCACGTGGTGGTGGCCCCCGACACCCGGGGCGTCTCCCACGGCGGCCGGGACGTTGAGAGGTTCTCTACCTCTCACGTTCCGCCACCTCCTTCTCTAGCATTACTGCTTCGCAGAAGGAGGTGACGGCGTCCCATTCCGTCTCGCTCCGGACCATGGCTTGCACCAGGGCCGGACGCGAGAGGCCCATCTTGTATAGAGATGGGCTGTGCCGCCGTGACAACAGTGTTGCCAATTCTAGCGACAAGTCGCTAGATCTAACGACATTTCGCTTTCTACAGCGGCTTATATTATGTGTCTAGCGACTATTCTAACGACTTCTAGAGTGTAAATAAAAAAATAGATAAGTATTCCAAAGGTCTTCTTTTTCTATTAAAGTAGATAGTGAAGATTGAGATAATTAATCTTACAAAAATGTTCATGTCATGTTTACCTATAACTATATTCTTATAATATTGTTGATTACCAAAGATTACATAAAAAAGCAGACGGAAAAATGTTGCGACACCTTTTCAATTGATTCCAAAGGTGTTCTTTCTATTGAAGTAGAAGTGAAGATTGACAAAACTGTCATGTTTACATACGACTATATTATTGTATCTAAACAAAAGATTTAAAAACACAAAATGCAGAAAAATAACAAACCGCACCAAACGAGAACCGATTTTTTGTAACAACTTCTAGTTACTTACTTTTGATCTTTGTCTGTAGCTAGCGACATCTAGCGACAGTTCAAGGCGTACGTTAACGACTTTTTGACATGTAGAGTTGGCAACACTGCGTGACAGTGCGTGCGTGTCACACACCACAGAGACCAGAGACAGAGTATCTATAATCTATCAAAGAGTAAAGTAATATATATAGCATCTATCTATCTATGTAGTGCGTCAGATTTATATACTCTTTCAACTCTTTGTAGTGTTAGACGTGCTAGTGCGTGCGTGTGCTGGAGTCGTACTTGATAGTGGATATTATTTATTTATGTTTTCACCAGCGAAAACTAAACAACATAATGACGACATTTCACGATGAAATAGAAATTGAAGACTTTGAATATGAGGAAGACGAAGACATGTATTATTATCCGTGCCCGTGCGGCGATAGGTTTCAAATAAGTAAGGTTAGAATCATTAACTTATCTGCGTGCTTGTATATTTTTTGTATTGGGTTGGGTAAAGAGAAATAGTTGGTTTAGAGAAATATGAAATCTGAACTGCCATTGAATATAGTGTAGCATTATAGTCCAGTCCTAATCTAATTTATATGGCAGGGTCCAGTCCAATGTAAGGCACACTGAGATGTGGTGGCAGCATCACATTTTTCCATTCACACTACTTCAGTAAACTACAAAAAGTTATTTACCATTTGTTTCAGGAAGAGTTACTGGATGGTGAAGAACTAGCTGCTTGTCCAAGCTGCTCGCTTGTGGTCCGTGTTATATATGATCTGGTAAATGTTTTTTTTATATTTTGGAGTTAATATTTTGTGTACTTACATCTTATTTGATAAATTTAAGGTAATTCCCTGACACATTTAAATGTTTACAACCTTGTGTAATCAACACAAGATAATATAGTATCCCAACTAATATCACACTGGTCACAGTCCACTCAATTAATCAAACAACAAATAGCTAATACATTTTTTAGTTTCTAACATATTTGTAATGCGTGTTTCCAGGAAAAGTTAAAGGCGGAAAATGAAGAAACACATAAGACAGAACATAACAGAGAATCTGTGAGGGCATAAGCTAGTTGGTGATAGACATTGAAGTGGCAACCCTCGCTGCTGGAGCACTGAGCAGTGGCCTCGTCGTGGAGATGCGGGCCCACCGACAGATCTGTCATGTTTATGAGATATAATACAGTTTCTGAGTTATGAATATGTTCTGTTGGTTTTATTACTTTCTAACTTCACTCATTGTTTCTAGTATAATTAGTTCAACTCCTAAATACTTAACTATTATTAATTATTATGTCAAGATGTAAATGAAACAGCATAAAGTGGCAAGTGATCTATTTTACACTCCTTAAAAAATATGATAAACACATTGTCTTACATTTACAATAATAGTGTATAATTACTTCTCTAAAATAATAATATATAAATAAGTCATAAAATCAACTGAAACAAGAACTTGACTAGCTAGTATGAAAACTTCCCTAAGCTCCACATACCTATGACACTCGAGCTACTTCTGTGTAATATTGTCATAATTTGAGATGCCCGTTCACTGGCAGATGTTAAATGCACCAAGCGGAGTCCGCTATGAGATCACAATAAGCACTAAACTATGAGAAGGTTTGCATCTTGGTCCACTTGATGTACATTTAAACTGCAGAGAAATGGGGATGTCATAATCAACAAGAACACTTTACATAATATTCACGGTAAAGATTTAATTGTCACTTAGAACAATAAGTTGCAATAATACGATATTATCCTATAAGTACATTGTGTGAGGGTTCATAGATATTACTGTGATAATATTGGCTATTGATAATATTAAGTACTTAGACTTACAACAATGTACATTGTGTGAGGGTTCATAGATATTACTGTGATAATATTGGCTATTGATAATATTAAGTACTTAGACTTACAACAATTTTATTTTAAATGTTTCAACATCCAACCGCTGTATGTTCCCAGAACATCATTACAAACAGGAAATATATACATTAGCTTATTACAGATCAATAATCTCTTCATAGAAAATAAAGTAGTGACATCATGGGACTACTCAAACCTGCTAGGTCTAACATGGAGAACATTGTACAAACTATACTATTGAACACAGAAGCTTCAGATTGCGGGTACATTGGAAGGATAATGTTGAGCTAATAAATTAGACTAAAATTGTGCCTATCAAACAAACCAATAATTATTGTAATCAATAAAATTTGAAATTTATATAAAATGGACTTTGATACTTATATAACTAAGCAAACATATAGCAATAAATACTGGAATGAATAGAAGACAAGCATACGTAACGTAAGCTTGGTTGAACATGTATTCAAACTATGTTATACTATAAAAATAAATTATTCAGTTCCTACATAATTATGTAAAAGATATACATAATTTGTCATAGTAAAATATATGCTCAGAATGCGTTATGTGCAAAAATATACTTACGAGCTAATAGGCTCACTACATTAGATCGTACTCTGAGTAAACGCTTGACTTAGTAAATGCAATGTAGTGATGAAGTAGTAACAAGTAACGCTCTAAGCATAGTTCTATCATTAAGGTCAGAGAGTCAAAAAGGTCATTTCAATTTGGTCAAAACCGCGGTATAATATTACATAAAATAAAACTAAAGCTTTGCAATATTCATATCACACGTAAATCTAGTCTCCAGTCCGGTCCTTCTCACTGCGAGCTTCGCGTTTTTACCAAGTCCCACATAATGCGCAAGTACATGTTTTTCTCTAATTTTCACATGGAACACTTAGAGAAAAAATTTAAAAGAAATATAGAGGATGGAACTATGATTGGTTTTGAGACGAGTGTATGCTAAATTTTTACATACTGAATTACTGACAGTTTGTGTCCACAGAAAACCAGACGATGTAAGTATGGCAGAGCATGTTTCTGTACTGAAACATAATAAGGAACTTATGAATTTGTACAATATAGCGCAATACGAAAACATTACAAACTTTTATATGAGTTACGGAGCAGTTTTAACTTTTATGACTGGCCGAGGTTGGGGCTGGGCCTCACGAGGGATTCATCGAGTGACGGAACGATACGCGCGGGCGGCGGTGACGTCACCGCACCGCGCCTACGCGGGGGGCGGCGCTGACGTCACGGGCGGCGCGGGCGGCGCTGACGTCACGGGCGGCGCCAGGTGGATGTTGAAGTGCCGCACGGCCGCTTCCAGCGCCACGTTGTTGCCGCTGAAGTACGCCGACACCGCGTTGTGGAACAGCAGCAGCTGCTTGTTCATCACCTTCACCTGGTGCGCGGATGGATCGGTTACTGATATTTATAGTTTGGCAACAGATGAGCTACTACTGACGGCTACTGACCCTGTTCTCGTGCAGCAGCTTGAGCTTGACGGCGGAGTCGTCGCGCAGCCGCTCGTAGTGGCGGCGATGTCGCTCGATGCTGGCCAGCAGCAGCTCGGGCGGGTTGCCGCCGCTGGCCTCCAGCTCGCTGCGGTACGCGTCGTACTCCACCCTGACGCAACAATTTACGATTAAATACGCCTCTTATTTTGTATTAGATTTTTAACGCTTAGCTTAGAGCCGATTGTCAACAGTGAACAGTGCGCTATTTGAACCCGCTGTGAATGCGTTCTGTTGGATGCTAAACGCTTGACAACGGCAGCAGTTGAAAGTCCAGTGTGCGATATAAAACACCAATGTGAACAAAAAACAGTTTTGCTCTTTACTATCGCAATGTTGCGGAACATAATGTAGCCGTCGCGGGTACAAGCTGTACAAGAGGGGTACCTGGCGGCCTCGTACTGGCGGATGGTGAGCAGCGTGTCCTCAATGGTCTTGTTGGTGAGCGTGTTGAGCGAGTTGTTGAAGAAATGCAGCGCCGCCAGCAGAGTGTCGCCGTTACGGGTCAGTGTGCGCTGAGTGTCCGCATTGTACAGGAACCTGCGAACACCAGGCCACACGGACTGTACTACTGCTATTGCATTCTACAGACATTATTTACTTTAGACTAATGATCGATCGCGCAAGACAGCTAATTTCAATAGAAACTAGCCAACTACATAGACAACAGGGTAGGATTGCGAGTTTAAAAACTGTTTTTTTTTGTTGTTTCGGATTGGAGATCATCAAATGACTCCTCCCGCTCTGGGCGGAGTTGAAGGGAGCGTCAGACTTGCCCGCCTGTATAGCACGACATGTACTGACTGGTTCTGCAGCTCGGGCGACTTCTGCGCCAGCTCGGCGAAGGCCTCGCCCAGCGCGCGCTGCGTGGCGGCGGCGGCGCCGAGCTGCACGGTGAGCGCGCCCGACAGGCGCAGCACGCCAGCGTACTTGCGCTGCGTCTCGCGCAGCATCTCGATCTGTGCCTCCAGCTCTGCCGACACCACACCCCATTCGTTTGTACTAACTTCATTCAACCACACATCAGAGACAATTCAAGCTAAATAGTACAAACAGGATTCTAAACTGTGCAACAGTGCAATTTTTAAAATAGCTATTATTGTAATTTGTGCATGTACTTATTCAGAGTCATCTCAATAAACAAATACCACAATGGATATTGTGATACAAAACATAATTTATAATATCTCACCAGTGTCTACGGTTCGCGAGCTCTTGCCGAGTTTCTCGTATAGGATCTGTTTGGTGCACTTGTATGTGGAGACTCCCCAGTTGCGGATGGCGTCGAGCTTGGAGGAGCCGGCCCGCAGCAGTGTGCTGGAGCCTGCACCATTCTGTGACACGTCTGGGGGAGCTGCACAATAGGTACAACTTCAAGTTCACGCAAATTATTGCTAAGTACATTGAAATAATTTCTTTGCTAAACTTTTGTTAGCTTTTATTAAAATATTTATGTCAATGTTATTCATACCTAACTGTATTGTAATTCACTTCGCCGATCATACCGACATTCACCTTCAAGCGTTGACAGTGCAAACACAGGCATTCAAGTCTGATGTCTCGTGCAGACAAGACGTGCAGTGTAAAAGTGTGGTAGAATAAAGTGATTATTTGAAGGACTGCATTCTTATTTCTTGACCTTTAAAACTTTATTCTTATCAGATAAGATAGAAGTACTATTTGTTCATCCAAAATTGTTACAAATGGCACACATTATTTGCAAATAAATAAAGTCTATTCATAAATTTCTTACAATCTGATA
Source organism: Xestia xanthographa (assembly GCA_905147715.2). Lineage (NCBI taxonomy): Eukaryota > Metazoa > Arthropoda > Insecta > Lepidoptera > Noctuidae > Xestia > Xestia xanthographa. The sequence continues at coordinate 466,750 of LR990665.1, forward strand.
AAATGATATTATTATTCTTTCCTTGTTGTTTTGTTCTTTTTTGTTTGTTACCTTGGATTATAATAATACTTCTCACTGTAAAATAAAGGCCCTGTTGAAGTCAATTTATAAAAATTAAAGGTGCCACTTAGAATAATAAGCTCCAATTGGAAACTATGTACTTCAGATGTTTCATATACTGGCTTGACAATCACTGCACCAATGAGACTGGCCTAGTTAACAAATGTTAGAATGTGATAAAGATGTACACACACATTGCTCCTGATTGATTGAATGAGACAATTAGCGATGTAGACACAGCACAAACTTCTAATACAGATTTATTGTCAGAATTTAATGTCATGACTGACTACTTATTAACAAGATGTGCCTGAGACAAGTATTTAAAACGTTGTAGTAACATGGACTAGGTTGGCATGCAGGTACACAACCATAGGCTGAGGGGATTGCATTGGGTCCTCAGTTTGTTAGGGCAGGCTGTAATGTATAACTACAGCTGTGATGCGATGTGTGCTTACCGTAAGCGGGAGGGAAGGGCATCGAGCGCGACGTGGGGAACTTGGGCTCTGTGCCCGACGTGATGGAGTCGCTGGACTCGCGCAGCGGCGGCGTGTCCTTCAGCATCTCGTGGATGCTGCGCTCGGATTGCCTGCAAGATAACAACCCGTTACACCCACACTCATAACCCACACACTAGCCACAACGGAAGCTGGTAAATCGAACAGATAACAGTCCGGTATTATTGTTTAAATTGAAGACATTATTTCTCAAAAACATGACACACCATTTAGACATCTTGGCGTGTAAATGATGTCTTTCCTAAGCGACTAGACAAGTCGATTGTAACAAACACCCCGTACTTTTTTAATGAGTCGACAAAGTAAGCATTTTTTATGGAAATGCCGGAAAAATAACTAATAATTTTTATCAATCGACGCTACATATACTTTGACAATGACAACTAGTGTTGCCACCTTGGTTTTTGAAAAAGGGCAGTCGGACCAGCGAGAATGAGCTAGATTTAGCAAATCTTGCCATCAAAAGAGGAGAAAAGGGGCTAAAAACATAAATGCAAAGGGTTAAAAATTGTTTTCATCCCATCTATTCGAAAAGGACGACTTGGTTCGCCTTTAAGTGCACTCAAAGGTGGTGTTTTCTATAATACCCTTTTAGCGGGCAGTAATGAGTTTCTAATCCTCTATATAAGTGCGCCGCAATTGTCTTTGCAGCGCACTTATTGAATTTGGAACATCTTAGTGTTCAGCGCCGAAAGAAATCGAACGCAAATATTGTTTGAATAAAGATTAGCTGGTAAGACGGCCCATAGTCGCGCCACCGCCTCGCCGGCTGAATAAAAAAAAAAGAAATCAAACGCGCCTCGCTACGTTCAGGATTCTATTAAAGAATCCCTCGCTACGCTCGGGATTCAAAAAAGCGCCCTCGCCGTAAAAATATTATTTTGCTCCCATATGATACAATCTACTATTATTTGAAACGTAACCTCTAAGAGGTTAAGGCTGATGCTCAAAGGTAGTCCGCGAAATTCAAATTTTCTCACGTTTTTTGCAATTTGCAGGCCACTGCTAAGTCGTATGTTGATTAAAATATTGTTCGCAACTGTAAGACGTATGTAGTTACAGAATTATAATGATCAAAATCATCAGTACAACCCTCCCAGTTCATAAAGGTGCAGGAATGATTTTGACCTTGATAAAGTCATTTTTACACCTTTATGAACTTTGAGGGTTGTATTGATGATTTTGATGAATATAAATCTGTAACCACATACGTCTTACAACCGCGAATAATATTTTAATCAACATACAACCTAGCACGGCCCTGTAAATTGCAAAAAACATAAGAAAATTAGAATTTCGCGGGCTACCCTGGAGCATTCACCTTATGTAAAGTAATTTAAGAAAGTGCAAAACTAATTTTATTAAATTGTTAAAAATCAGAGTCTTCATCAGAATCTTCCAAAATCCTAACTGCCGAAGCAGAAGACAAAACATTCACACATGATGACATGATGTTACCATAACAAAACCATAATATACCCAATTAGTGATTATAAAGTGTAAACTGACAAAATCTATACTACAAGGCGCGCATTGTTTTATAACTTGGTAATCGCGGTGCGAAGTTTTCGTATCGCTTGAAAAGGGCTAGATAACTCTTTTCGGGCTAAAGCACGAAAAAACGAGTTTACCCACGGTAAAAAGTGCTAGATCTAGCCTGAAAAGGGCTAAGGTGGCAACACTGATGACAACTAGCAAGCTGAAGCCCTTTTTCTAGAGCACCAGAGCACCGTAATGAAGCAGTGACAGCAGGATAGATAGACGCATTTACTGTTAGTTCGAAAGAAAAGGCCGTATTTAAAACAAAAATATATCGTTTTGACGTTTATTTCTGGTTGGCAATACCTATTTTATTTATTGATATAGCAACAATTATGTTTGGATACACATCCAAAATGTGAAGGCAATGGGGAATATTCGGATAAGTCGGATGTCGGATATCCCGCTATCGCAAACCGCAATATAAAGACTCCACTTCAAGACAGCTAAACGTTCGCATCACAACCGCGCTGCGTATACGCAGCCTGCAGGTCAAGCTGCCTTCCGCCGGAATCGTGATAGACAAACAGCAGCCCCGGGGCCATCCGCGACCTGGTGCACCAGAAGACACTCACAACCAGTATTTCCATCAATCGCCGGCATCGTCATCGCCGGCCGCGCCATCGAAGCCGCCACGTGGCCCAGGAACAAGGTAGGTGAGCCATAATTTTCCACCTCCTCCTAATCTATTGTCGCTTATTCGTGTCATTTTGATTCCCCAAGACGATCATCAGAATCCTCCATACAGTCCACTAATAAATAATCCCCATTTCTCTAAATAAAATAAATTTTCAAAATCGTCTTGTAAAATATTGGTGAATTTACCCACTGTAGTGAAACACACGTAGGTTGGTTAAACACTGATTTATTTACGAACACCCTCACATACAATTATAATCTTATGATGACCTACCGTCAACTAATAAATATAAATATACTACATCTCTTCCCTTCTTAGAAAACAATGCAAGATTTTATCTAACATGAAAACTTTTATCTAACATGTTGTTTACCGAACGTACTAACTACTACTAACTAACTCTACTACTAACTACTACTAACTAACACTACTACTAACTAACTACATTTATACTTATTTTCTATATTTATTTCTAATTTATTGTTACCTAATCAATTGTTATCCTTCTTAATCACGACTGTAGAAAATATTGGTCAGCATTCGTGCAGTTCTTTCCTTAGACCTTTCAATAGGAACCGCTAGTGGCGACGGTGTAGACGAATGATCGTGAATATCACCTGGACTTTGATATTCACCACTCTCGTCGAGCAGTACCGACTGATTGTTGCTAGCTGGACTTGCCTGCGCTTGGGTTGGAACTTCAGCCTGCGCTCTCTGTCTACGTCTACGGACACCTGTCGCAGTCACCACACTTGGTGTCTTGCCACTACCTACACTGTCTGTTGGTTGTCTCGTTGACTCCCCTACTCTTTCAGTTAACCCTGCCGTACGCCTAACCAACTGACTTCGAGTACGTCGGTACCGGCTACCGCGATCGTCTTCTACAATATACGAGCGTGGTTGTGTAGTACGTGCCACTATTGTAATTTTACCTGCCTTATCACCTGATGATAGGTTTTTTAGTGTGTTCGCCGTTTTGTCGTAATTTATTTTAATTTGTTTTCGGTTTGTCATTATTTCTTTATAGTTCTGGTCGTTATCTACCTTCTCCGTTAGCAACTTAGCACTAATTGGTAACCTTGTTTTTAGACGTCTACCCATTAACATCTGTGCGGGTGAGTCTATATTGTGGCGAGTTGTTGCCCTAAAATTTAACAGTGCCAAGTTAAAATCCTGTCCTGAATCCACACACTTTTTTTCATAAATTTTTAACTGGTCGTACGGTTCTTTCGCTTTTACCATTTGACTGTGGGTAATGTGGCGATGCTGTCTCATGCCGTATTTCCCAATCACACATAAACTTTTTAAACTCCTGTGAGCTATAAGCCGGTCCATTGTCACTCACCAGCTCCGCTGGTATTCCGTGCCGCGAGAATTGTTCTTTCATAAAAGTAATAACTTGTCTAGAGCTGACACTCGACAACTGCCCGACCTCAACATAGTTAGAAAAGTAATCGACTAAAACAATGTAAATTTTTTTTTATATTCGAATGTATCTGAGGCTAGCTTGTGCCAGGGCAATGCCGGCACACTGTGCTGCAGCAGCGGCTGGCGGCGAGGGCGGGGCGCGTGCAGCGCGCATGCTGCGCACGATCGCACCACACGCTCCACGTCCTCGCACATTCCTGGCCAAAACATTACTTCGCGCGCGCGCCGCTTGCATCTTTCTATTCCTAAATGTCCTTCATGGACTCGTGACAGCATGTTTTCTCGTAAAGCACGCGGAATAAACACACACTCCTCCTTGAAAAGGATACCGTCAACGCAATGTAGTTGCTCGCGATAAGGCCAGAAAACATTAACACTTTCATTCACATCACGCCTATTTTTAGGCCATCCGTTCGTAATATACCTAATTAGCCATCTGCTGTCACTTGCTAGTTCTGTTTCTTTTTTAATCGCTTCCATATTTGATTGGCTCAAAGGCACATTCTCTAACTTAGAGCAAGTTTGTACTTCAACTTCTGCTGACACTCGGTCATGCATAATTTCCTTTAAAGGAGCCCGCGATAGCGTGTCCGCTATATACATATATTTGCCAGGCGTGTATACCACCTTAAAGTCGTATCCTTGCACTCTCATCATCATTCGCGGTAACCGGGCTGGAACCGACACTAATGGCTTGTTAAATAAAGATTCTAGTGGCTTATGGTCAGTATGCACGGTGATATCTGACCTGCCATAAATATACTGCCTGAACCTCTCGACCCCAAACACAATAGCCAGCATTTCTTTTTTTATGTGTGCATACCTGGTCTGGGTGTCGGAGAGCGTGAGCGAGGCGAACTCCACCGGGCGGCCGCTCTGCAGCAGCACGGCGCCCAGTGCGACACTGGACGCGTCCACCGACAACACTATCGGCTCACTGTCGCTATACAGTGCCAGCAACGGTGCGCTGCTAAGCTTTGCTTTTAGCCTGTCTACAGCCTCTGAATGGTGGGATTCCCATAACCATTCCGATTCCTTTTTTAACAAAGACCTAAGTACATTCACACTCTCTGAGTAGTTTTGTATAAATTTTGCCAAATAATTGACCATTCCTAAAAATCTTTCCAGAGCCTTCCTATCGGTCGGATACGGCATCTCCCTTATTGCTTTGACTTTTGAGTCGTCTGCCCGCATTCCGTTTGCATCGAACTTGTGACCTAAGTATGTAATTTCCGATACACCAAATTTACATTTGTCTCGATTAAATTTTACACCGATATCCTTTGCACGTCGCAAGAGGCACTTCAATCTTCGGTCGTGCTCATCCATAGTGCGACCCCATACTATTACGTCATCAATAAAAGATTCTACTCCTTCTAAATCTTCTAAGTGCTGCCTAAGCTTAGCATGAAATACCTCTGGGGCGCAGTTTATACCGTAAGGTAAACGTAGAAATTGGTACCGACCAAACGGTGTGCTGAATGTGCAAAGGTCGCTCGCGTCATCTAGCTGAACCATCCAAAACCCGCAGCGAGCGTCCAGCACGCTGAATACCGTAGCACCGCGTAGTCGCGCTGCCAGCTCTGGCACTGTCGGCAACGAGTACTGCGCACGTCGCACCGCGCGATTAAGAGGTCGTGGATCTAAACAAACACGAATGCTGCCATCTTTTTTCGCGACCAAAACAATAGCATTAACCCAAGAGGTTGGATGTGTAACCTTTCTAACTACGCCTAACTGTTCCATTCTATGTATCTCATCCAACAATTTATCCTTAAGTCCTAAAGGAGTTTTCCTAGTTGGGCAAACAACTGGCTGTACATTTTTATCCACTACGATACTATATTTTCCTGGTAATTTTCCCAGTCCTTGAAACAAATCGTGATAGTGGTCAATATTAATTGCATGAATTTGACTTATTAAACCTAATGCAATGCAACCCTCCAAACCGAGTACATTCTGACAGTTTAAATCAGCAACAACAAATGACAACACGTAACGTGTTTTATTAAATACAATCGGCACGTTTCCAATGCCTATAATTGGCAATTGGTTACCTGTAAAGGAATGTACACGCTTTGTGAAATCAAAATCAAAATCAAAGCATTTATTTCAAGTAGGCCAGTTCCAGGCACTTTTGAATTGTCGAAACAAAAATGAAAATTAAATGTAGCTACAGTCACAGTCACAAGACATAAAAACTGTGAAAGTACTGTAGTTGCCCATTCCCTAGCGTAGATCTCTATGGAGAAGAACGGGCAAGAAACTCCATGGACACTCTTTTAAATCAAAATGTTGTTACAAAATCTTGGTTACATCATTCATGTTAAGATGGTATATTATGCGAGAACAATGTAGCAAGATGTGCACGTTAAAAGTGTCCATAGTAAAAACAAAAAATACAATTAATAAATAAACATTCAAATAAGCCATGGCAACTAAGAGATGACCAGTCGCAACTGACAGCGCCCGTTCACGAACATGACGCATGGATCAGCACCATTCAGCTCAACCATTTCGAAGGGAACTAAATGATCCAACACACGCGCCACCATCAGCGAGACATTAGAGTGAGCATGACATACTCTCAACCGCCAGGGCACATTCAAGTCAAGAAATAAAAATAAAAACGTAGGATTTCAGTGAATGATAGCTTTCTAGTACATAGTACTCACACAATATGGGCTATGCGATTATATAATACTAGAGATTGATTCTATACAATTCAAAGATAGTTGTACAATCTTCAGCAGCTCCAACAATTCTATGTAATGCTATCAATTTATGCGCCCCTGTCCATGTGGAGCAGGACCAGCATTGAGCCACGCATTTTTATCAGCGATATAATCGCCCAACTTGTAATAAGCTTGCTTACATAGTGTGCGTTTGATACATGTTTTAAATTTCGTCTCATTCAGTTCAAGAATACTTTGTGGAATTTTATTATAGCATCTCAAACAGTACCCCATGAAAGATGAGTCTACTTTAGCGAGTCTGAAGCCTGGCTGAACGAGTTGGTCCCTATTTCTAGTACTGTAATTATGTCTATCACCTCTTTTACCAAAAAGGTGCAGATTTTTTCTGACGTACATTATGTTTTCGTAGATGTACTGACAATGTACCGTCATGATGCCAATATCCTTAAACAGTTCCCTTAGAGAATCGCGCCTACGAAGATTATATATGGCTCTGATGGCTCTTTTTTGCAGAATAAATATAGACTCAATATCTGCAGCCCGTCCCCATAGCAAAATGCCATAAGACATTATACTATGAAAGTAACTAAAATAGACCAGTCTAGCGGTATCTACATCAGTAAATTGACGAATTTTTCTAATAGCATATGCCGCTGAACTTAGCCGCGCCGCAAGGGATGTTAAATGAGAACCCCATTGTAGCCTTGAATCAAGCGTAATCCCCAGGAAAACCGTTTTATCTACGAATTCAAGTTTCTCTTTATTCAATATTATTTCACAATCACTACTTCTAACATTGGGTAAAGCAAATCTTATGCATTTAGTTTTTTTTTCATTTAATACTAAATTGTTTGCTGTGAACCAATTATGGACCTGAAGTAGGGCGTTATTCACGTCATCTAGATTTTGGGCCCGTCTATTTATCTTAAAAATTAGGGAAGTGTCATCAGCAAACAACACCATATTTTGAGGTTGGTTTTTCAATAAATAGGGTAGATCATTTATATACACGAGAAAGAGGAAAGGACCCAATATTGAGCCTTGCGGAACCCCCATTACTACTTTTAAACCCTGTGAGTTAACACCATTTATTTGAACATGTTGTTGTCTATCACTCAAATATGATTTTACCAAACTAAGTGCAAGTTGACCTAATCCGTAATGCTCAAGTTTCAAAAGTAATGTGTCGTGATTTACGCAATCAAATGCTTTGGAAAGGTCACAAAATATTCCTATGGCATCTTGAGACTCTTCCCACGCAGTAAATATGTGCTTTAATAAGGTTACACCGGCGTCAGCCGTACAACGTCCCTTGGTGAAACCATACTGTTGATCGGTTAAAATTTTGTTGGTGTTAAAATGATTGAGCATTTGATTCAGCATTACCTTTTCAAACACCTTGCTAAAAACCGGCAACACGGATACAGGTCTATAATTATTAGTATCTTTACTGTCCCCGGATTTGAAAAGAGGTATCACTTTACTGTATTTCATTAGATCAGGGAAAACTCCTTGGTCTACACACAAATTAAAAATTAAAGCTAAGTATGGGGCTATAGTCTCAAGTATGGATGTACAAACTTTGATAGACATTCCCCATAGATCTTCGGTCAGTTTTATTTTTATTTGCCGGAAAGCTTTAATAACTATCATAGGGTTTATGTGTTTAAATTGAAATTCAACCGTGCAGCCAGATACATTCGCCTTTAATAAACCAATTGAGACTTCAGGTGAGGAATTAAGAGCCTCTGTAGTTTTTAATGGTATATCGGTAAAGAAATTTACAAATTCTTGAGCTACTTCCAGATTAGAGCTTTTAGGACCACATGCTGAATCTAATGTGTAGCTAGTGTTACGTATTTTATTCCTGTTAGTCTCATTATTTATGACCTTCCAAACTGTCTTTATTTTGTTTTCTGCTGTTTTGATCTTGTTGCTAATGTGCAGGGCTTTAGCAACCTTGCACGTATTTCTAAAAATTTTTGAATACTTAGCAACATACTTGTTAAAAGTTTCAGTGTTTATAAAAGGCTTAAGGCCATAAAGCTCAAATAGTCTTTCCCTACTTTTTCTGATACCTCTAGTTGCCCAATCACTGAATATGAATTTAGGGCTAATACTTTTTGTCTTCTTTTCAAAAGTTTTGTTGAATTCCGTGTGAACTATTGAAAAGAAACGATCATACAATTGATTTATATTAATATCGTCATGGCTCATAACACCTAACTTGTTCTGTAGGGAAATATTATACCTATTTAATTTGCTAGAAGTTATAGGTCTATATTTTATCTGAACTTTTTGCAATGGTGTATTACATCTAAAAGTTACAGTTTGTCCGCTATGGTCAGACGGTAGACAATTTACTATGGCTTTATCTATGTAATCACAATCGCAGAAAACATTATCTATACAAGTAGCTGAAGATGGGGTGACTCTAGTAGGTTCTATAAAAGTGTTGGTCAAGTCAAATGACTTAAAAAGATTTAATAACCGACTGCTATTTGAATTTTCTTCTAAAATATTGATATTGAAATCACCACAAATAATTGTAGATTTATTCCTGGCTTCCAATTTTGCTAGTACATCTTCCATTATTGATTCAAATAAGGGAAAGTTTTGATAGTTTGGGGGTCTATACACACACACAATTACATGCTTATCTAGCTCAACACAGGTGAATGGCTTAAGGTCTGTTTTTAATAATCCTAAGCTTAAATAGGTTTCTTTAGAGATAACATTAATCATTGATCCTGTATCTATTTTTAATGAAATGTTTATACCTTGGCATTTTACAACTTCTATCCATTCCATTGACGACTTACATTGTTGTTTGTCCTCTTCTAGTGTATTAACAAAAAACAATTCGTCCCCGCTATCATCACTATTATTTTACAGTTTCTACACTGAGATTTAACACTTTGCGTATTGCTTTCTTTTGCTCACACACTCGCGAGAAGTGACCTTTCTTTTCACAAACATAACACTTGGCGTTCCGCGCCGGACAGCGCTCGCCACCGCGACACCATCCGCTACCGCACAGCTCGCAGGTGCTGCGCTGCGTGCGCGCCGTCCGCCTCGTGCACTGCTACCGGTTTGAACTGCATTCACTTGCACACTCGCTGATACGCCATCGATGCATTGACTTTCTTCTTTGGACATCTCTGCCGCCTGGCAGATTTGTATCGCCTTTAATAATGATAAATCATCTGTGCGAAGAAGTCGATCTCTCACAGTGTTGTTGATAACACCACACACGATCCTATCTCGCAACAAGCTCTCCTGCAATTCACTGAACTCGCACTGCTGACTCAATACCCTCAATGATGTTACGTATTGGTCGATGTTTTCGCCGTCTTCTTGATTGCGTGTAAAAAATTTAAACCGCCGTACAGTGATATTTGGTTTTGTGCCGAAATACTTGTCAAACTTTTTTAATAGACAATTTATGTCGTCTTCACTTTCACCTTCATCGAACGTGAACGTTGTATATGCCTCATAACCAGCTGATCCAATGAGGTTAACCAACAAACTAGCCTGGACTTCCTTAGGCTCTTTGCTCACTCCAGATGCTTCAAGAAAAACTTCGAACAACTTCCGCCATTTGTGCCACGCGTCGTATCGCGCGGCCGGACCGCCGTCGAGCGATAATTCCACTGGAGGACGTGCGTGTTCCATTATTATTTATTAGCTTTGCTCTCACTATGTATCAGGGTACTAAGATATAATAGGTTCAAGTCCATTTTAACTGTTTTATATGTTAAAAAGGCCCACCGCTGTCACCATGTAGTGAAACACACGTAGGTTGGTTAAACACTGATTTATTTACGAACACCCTCACATACAATTATGATCTTATGCTGACCTACCGTCAACTAATAAATATAAATATACTACACCCACCAACTATAGTCTTGTGCTGGAGATTTAGCTGGTGAGAAACTGCCTATTTCGTGTGGACTGATTCTAAATTACGGTACTGGGTCGATTAAACAGGGTAACACATGAACATGAGTCAAAAACAACATTTGATTTAGATATTTCTATCTATGGTTGCCCGAAACACCACATTATTTCTTTCTCTTAAATTATTCTGATCTGTCACAGGGGCAGTACACCCTTTCTACTGGGAAAGTGTTTTCAATACACTTCCTCGAAAACTGGTCCATAACATAACGCACTACGATTAGGTTGTAATGACGTCATGTCTAGCGGCATCATGCGACCCCACATTTCAAAGTTAAAATTATTATGGAAGTGCAATGTACCAACTCATGAGATAACTTAACGAACTAACTATAAATAACCTAAGACCTAAATAAACTACTTAATACCTAACCATAACTAAGAGGGCGCCAGGTAGGTTTTTGGCTGGTGTTACGCGCATGGAACCTTCCAGTCCAAAGAGGAACAGCCGGCTGGCGTGGATTCTCACCAGTAATGTGGTGACAACATTATATCAATAAAACAAGGTTTACATACGGTTCGGCATGTGCACATAGGAAAATTTCCATAAATCTTCAACAACTAAAGGGCGTGACGGTAGGCTGTAACAAGTAATAAATCACCGTTTAAGTAACAGAGATAACTAACCCAGATTAGACTGGTAAGCGACTATTACTAGTGGAATTAAATGATAACTCACCCCTTTATTGTTGAATATTTCACAAAAAACAATATCACTTGGTCTCAACCAATTTACAATTTGAGATGGCGTTATGTGGACAACGAACGCTCACCGAGCGACACACGTCTGTCCCTGAATACTGTTTGCGCTGCTGTGTCCTTCAAACCCACGGTTGCCGTTATAACTAATCTTTAATGATTTAGTCTTAAGTTTAAAACTTACAAAAATACGTGCAGTCGGCGGGGTTTGAACGCGCGACACACAACACTGCAGTCCGCAACCATACGTTCATTGCTACTTCTGATATTCCATAATATTATTCCATAATAAATTCTTAGAACTAACGTCGCTTTATTTTATTCACAAACCATCGCCAAAAGGGAACGTAACATAAGGGAACGTAACATGGCGCCTAACGTTAAAATTACTTATTAGTGGGTTGTATAATAATTTTCTTTGAAAAGGGCTATTTTTGAGTCTACTCAACTGGGTTGTGTTTCGCGTAATATCTAGGAAGAGCAGGTTTGTTTTTTTTTGGTGTTGTCTGATATCTACCGTAACTTTACAGTCTGTTATGTATAGGAGTTAAATCGGTATTGTTGTTTATTTTAGGTTGTATCCAACTCATTTTAATGTTGTTATAATTTATGTGCTGTCTTTCCTTTCCATGTAAAATATATATATATATATATATATCGGTTGTATACAGGGTAACTGCTTTTATTTATTTTTTTTGTTCACGGATTTTATAAATACACCTGTACGTTTTATATAGATCATTGAGATATCATGTAACATTTGTTGGTGCGCATTTAAACTAATTGCGACATTATACCGTGCAGTTGTGTTATCACTTTAAGTCGATAATATTACCTGGTAAGGACATAAAATGGATCCTCACTACTTACTAAAGGATGAATTAGAGTTTGAACTTGCGTGTCGTGGTGTAGGTGTGAGGGCGGTTGTTTCAGTATTACGGAAACTTTTAAAGGAAGTTCTCATTAGTGAACAAACTGGGGAATACAGTCATGAGATAAAAGCCCCGAAACAAAGTTCAGATTCATCTTCGGAGGAACTTGAAATATGCGCGTCAAAACTGAAGGTATTGACACAATACATTACGGAATTGGCAGATAGGCCGGATAAACCGTTATTCAGGAGATTGGTATCTAGATTAATTCACGTCCAAAATAGATTAGCTTTTATCTCACCGAAATCAGACAGGGAAATAAAACAGATATCGGAACTAAAACATAAGGGAGATAGTTTATTGGCATTGTTAGAAGAGCGAGATGAACCACCAGTAGAAGGTGATTTATCTGCTGAGGATAAACAAAACTTAGTAGAAACTTTAGGTGAGATTGGTAACAAAATTATTAAAAAGTTAGAAGAGACTAACAACGCTATGGCAGCAACGACATCCAAGGATATAAATCATCCGCAAATCGAAAGGAAGACTTGCACTTTTGAGGATTGCTTTGATGACAAAATCAAAGCTCAAAAATTATTTCGGTGCTCCACCATGGAGGATGGGGTAACTAATCGTAAGTTAGTTCCTGTCAGTACTTGGGGAATAAAGTTTTCCGGTAGAAGCAATTTAAGTGTTAATGCTTTTATAGAAAGAGTAGAAGAAATAAAGAAGCTCGAAATGCTAGGGACGCTGATTTGTGGAGATATGCAATTGATTTCTTTGAAGACGATGCTCTCATATGGTATAGGGCGAATAAGGACAGAGCTAGTGATTAGGAGGAGCTGGTATTTCTTCTCAAACGCACATTCCAATCTCCTTATTACCAGGAAGAACTGTTGGAAGAGATTAAAGCCAGAACACAGGGTAAAGATGAGTCAGCAGTTATTTATATTTTTGTAATACAAAATATGTTCAATAGGTTACCAAATAAAATTTCAGAAAATGAAAAAATTCAGATCATAATTAGAAACCTACAGCCATATTTTCAAAGAGCTGTTTGCAGGGACACTTTCTGTTCGATTGAGGATCTGGCTAACATATTGCAGTTATTGGAAAGAACTAAACGTAATTGTGACAACTTTCAGGAGCCACAAAGTCATAAATTTAAATTAGAACCAGATCTGGCTTACAAACCAAGCACACATAGTATTACTCACGAAATTAAAGAAACGACTGTAGTTGCAGAAATAACGGATAAAAAAGCCGTAGGCAGTCGCTGCTGGAACTGCAGAGAAACAGGGCATCTATTTAGAGCCTGCACTGCAATCAAGCAACGGCAATTTTGTTATAAGTGCGGGCGTTTTGGGGTCACCTTGAAAAACTGTCCGTGTAAGGGAAACGCTTCAGGGGAAGGTACAAAACCTGCCAAGTAGTGCCTCCCCTACAAAAACAAAGCAAAGAGTGGCAGGATTGGTTACAAACATTAGAGCATTTCTTCAAACACAATGAAATATGTAAGATGTTTCACAGCGAAAATGATAATCGTAATTATATTAATTCAAGGTGATGCCGTTTGGTTTAGTTAATGCTTCCCAGACACAACAAAGGTTGATGGACATTTTATTTCAAGCACACAATGACAAAGTTTGGGCATATTTAGACGACATCATCATTTGCACTTCTACCTTTGATGAACATTTAGAGGTATTGAGGAAAGTTATGGCTATTTTGAAAGAAGCAAACCTGAGTGTTAACGTCGAAAAGTGCAAATTTGCTAGACCTAGTTTAAAATTTTTGGGGTACATAGTGGATAGGGAAGGCCTTAGAACTGACCCTGAGAAAGTTACTGCAATATTAAATTTTCCGAGACCAAATAATTATACTGAACTCAAAAGATTCATCGGGTTAGCTAGTTGGTATAGGCGATTTGTACAAAACTTTTCTATAATTGCCGCTCCATTACATAATCTCACTAAGGGAAATAAGAAAACAAAATTCGTGTGGTCACAAACTGCGGAACAAGCATTTTTAAACCTCAAAACCTTGCTCACTTCGGCTCCGGTAGTGTCATGTCCGGATTATACTAAGCCGTTTACCATACAATGTGATGCATCAAATGAAGGTATTGGAGCAGTTTTATGTCAGACAACAGAAGACTCTGATCAACCTGTGGCTTATCTGAGTAGGAAGCTCAATGATTGTGAGAAACGTTATTCGGCCTCTGAGAAGGAACTCTTGAGCGTGGTCTATGCAGTCGAGAAATTCCGACCATACGTTGATGGAGTTCATTTTACAGTCATTACTGACCATAGGGCATTATTATGGCTTCATAAAATGAAAGATCCTCATGGAAGATTAGCTAGATGGGCTATGAAACTTCAGCAATTTTCTTTTGATATCATTCATAGACCAGGCAAACTCAACGTAGTGCCGGATGCCCTATCTAGATCAGTAGATATCAATATATTGGAGTCAAATCTCATAAAAGTATTAGAGAAACATAAAGATGAATGGTATTTAAATAAGGTGAATCAAATTAACGACAATCCTAACAAAAATACCAAGTGGGCTGCGTTTAAAGGTTTGCTCTTTAGAAAAGTTAATTTAAAACAGTATCCAAGCGATAGCTGTAACTGGAAATTATTCATACCGGACAAACCTAAAGACGAGGTGTTAAAAAAGAGTCATGATGATATAAATTCTGGGCATTTAGGTGTATGTAAAACATTCTACAGAATAAAAAAGGATTCTTTCTGGTTTAACATGCTAAGGGACGTAAAGAATTATGTTAGTAATTGTGAAACTTGTGCAAAATATAAAGTATCACAGCAACATCCTTTTGGTCTGATGGGCCAACATAGAGATGTATCACGACCATGGCAGGTGATATCCTTAGACTTAATGGGTCCGTTTCCCCGAAGCAAAACAGGAAATACAATGCTATTAGTTATGTCATGTTGGTTTAGTAAGTTTGTTTTACTGTTTCTTCTGAGAACGGGAAAAGCAGACAAGATTTGTGAAATTTTAGAACGTCAAATATTATTGTTTGGGGCACCTAAGGCAATCATTTGTGATAACGGAAAGCAATTTGAGTCACAACTGTTCAAAGACGTAGCCACTAAGTATCAGACGAAACTGTGGTACACGCCTCTGTATCATCCCCAGAGCAATCCAACCGAACGGGTAAACAGGGTAGTAGGGACTCAAATAGCAGCTAATTCGAGTGTTAAAAAACATAACGAATGGGATGTTCACTTACAAGGTATCGCACATTCCATAAATACAGCTGTTCACGAGACTTCAGGTTATACGCCCTCATACCTATTCCTTGGCAGGGAAGTTTCAATTTCACCTTTGGATATTTCGGCACTAGAGTCGGACCCTTTAGACTTGAGCAAAGACTTAAAGTGTAACTTCGATAATGTTGCAAAGGATTACACAACTCGACAAAATTTGTACAAAGAGGTTCAGTTAAAACTTAAGAAAGCTCACAACAATAGCAGCAAATACTATAACAAGAATTATAGACCAGCAACATTTATAGAAGGGGAATATGCGTGGAAGAAAACTAAATATTTATCTAAAGCAAGCAATAAATTCATGGCCAAACTCGCACCAAAATATGAAAAAGTCAAAATCGTACAGAAACTCTCTGGTAATGTGTATCGACTGCAAAACTTGCAGGGCAAGAACATTGGTGTTTGGCATGCAAACGATTTAAAAAGGTAAAAAATAAAAATGTTATTTTTATTTTCTTTTGGAAGGGGGATATTTGTAATGACGTCATGTCTAGCGGCATCATGCGACCCCACATTTCAAAGTTAAAATTAATATCAGAAGTAGCAATGAACGTATGGTTGCGGACTGCAGTGTTGTGTGTCGCGCGTTCAAACCCCGCCGACTGCACGTCTTTTTGTAAGTTTTAAACTTAAGACTAAATCATTAAAGATTAGTTATAACGGCAACCGTGGGTTTGAAGGACACAGCAGCGCAAACAGTATTCAGGGACAGACGTGTGTCGCTCGGTGAGCGTTCGTTGTCCACATACCGCCATCTCAAATTGTAAATTGGTTGAGACCAAGTGATATTGTTTTTTGTGAAATATTCAACAATAAAGGGGTGAGTTATCATTTAATTCCACTAGTAATAGTCGCTTACCAGTCTAATCTGGGTTAGTTATCTCTGTTACTTAAACGGTGATTTATTACTTGTTACAGCCTACCGTCACGCCCTTTAGTTGTTGAAGATTTATGGAAATTTTCCTATGTGCACATGCCGAACCGTATGTAAACCTTGTTTTATTGATATAATGTTGTCACCACATTACTGGTGAGAATCCACGCCAGCCGGCTGTTCCTCTTTGGACTGGAAGGTTCCATGCGCGTAACACCAGCCAAAAACCTACCTGGCGCCCTCTTAGTTATGGTTAGGTATTAAGTAGTTTATTTAGGTCTTAGGTTATTTATAGTTAGTTCGTTAAGTTATCTCATGAGTTGGTACATTGCACTTCCATAATAAATTCTTAGAACTAACGTCGCTTTATTTTATTTACAAACCATCGCCAAAAGGGAACGTAACATAAGGGAACGTAACAAGGTACACACAGCAAATTAGTTCGGTTTGCAGAGCACACCAACATAATGTTGGTGTGCGTAAAATCAACTGGTGTATTACTTCGTCACACGTCTCACAATATGTCAGCAGCACGTGTGTGTGTGTGTGTGTGTGTGTGTGTGGTTAACCTTCGCTAAGATTGGCCGTCGTAATTGAAAACGGTTAGGACTATTTTGTAGGCAAAGAATATGAAGCATAAATTTCAAAATGTTACTAACTAGTCTGGTGGCGTAGCTGTAAAAGCAATCGACTGATAAAGCAACGTTCGTAGGATCGAATCCCGCCGCCGACACTAGCTTTTTGCATTTTTAAAAACATTTGTTGTCATTTTGTTGATTTTTTTTTAATAAGAAAAAAATATGGAAGTGGAAATTAAACAATTTGTAATAAGAAATCAACAATATTTATTGACTAGGTTTTTTAATAAGTATAATCTAAATATATAAAAGAAGAAACTGACTGACTGATTGACTGACTGACTGACTGATTGACTGACTGACTGACTCATCTATCAACGCACAGCCCAAACCGTTGGGTCTACAGATTCTAAATTTGGCAAGTAGGTTCCTTATGTGGTCTAAGGGTGCACTAAGAAAGGATTTTTCAAAATTCACCCCCTAAGGGGGTTAAACGGGGCTCCAAAGTTTGTATGGGGAAACAAGATTAGTTAGACTATTTTATTCGAAACTTCACAGGAGTGCTCCTATTGATAAATGAGTAGAAACGGGTTTCAGGGTTTTTCAGAATTCAACCCCTAAGAGGGGGAAATGGGGTGGCAAAGTATAAAAATCAATGCACAGCCCAAACCGCTGAGTTTAGAGATTCCAAATTTGGCAAGTAGGTTTCTTATGTGGTCTAGGGTTGCACTAAGAAAGGATTTTTCAAAATTCAACCCCTAAGGGGGTTAAACGGGGCTCCAAAGTATGTATGGGTAAAACAAGATTAGTTAGACTATTTTATTCGAAACTTCACAGGAGTGCTCCTATTGATAAATGAGTAGAAACGGGTTTCAGGTTTTTTCAGAATTCAACCCCTAAGAGGGGGAAATGGGGTGGCAAAGTATAAAAATCAATGCACAGCCCAAACCGCTGAGTCTAGAGATTCCAAATTTGGCACAAAGGTTCTTTATGAGGTTTAGGGGTGCATTAAGAAAGGTTTTTCAAAATTAACCCCCTTAGGGGTAGGAACGAGAATCCAAAGATTACATGGGGAAATAAGATTAGTTAGACTACTTTATTCGAAACTTAACAGGAGTACTCCGATCGATAAATGAGTTAACGTTTGTGTTTCAGGTTTTTTTAGAATTCAACCCCTAAGGGGGGAAATGGAGTAACAAAGCCTGAAATTCAACATAGGTATTGTTTGTATGGTGAACTGGGTTGGGTGTATTACAAAAACAACGATTTTAAAATTTAATGTGGCGGCCCTAAAATAACATCATTCCCTGTTGGGGTGCGATGGGGTTCAAATGTCTAAAAATCAATATGGGTGTCGATACCGAGATTATCAGATGTGCTGATTACGAAAATGGCATTTATTTTGAGATCCAGAAGATGGCGGATTCGACTTCTATACAGGGTTATTGTTGATTTATTGTGATGATTGTGATAACGATGATAATGATTGTGATTACGATGATGATGATTGTGATAATGAGGATAGTGATTGCGAGAATGATTGTGATGGTGATTGTGATTGTTTTAACTTGATTTTGTGATAGTGAAGGCGATTGTGATCATGATGATTGTGATTGAGATGATAATGATTGTTATTACGATGGTAATGATTGTAATTACGACGATAATGATTGTGAAAATGATGATGGTGATTGTGATAGTGATTTTGATGGTGATTGTGATGGTGATTTGATAGTGACGGTGATTGTGATGGTGATGGTGATTGTGATTGTGACAGAGATGGTGATTGTGATAATGACGAAGATGATTGTGATTACGATGATAATGATTGTGATAACGAGAATAGCGATTGTGAATGTGATGTTGAGTGGGATTGTGTTAATGATGGTGATTGTGACAGTGATGGTGATTGTGATAATGATTGTGGTTGTGATAGTGATGGCGATTGTGATCATGATGATTGTGATTAGGATGATAATGGTTGTGATTACACTGATAATGATTGCGATAATGATGTAAGTGATTGTGATAGTGGTTGTGATCGTGATTGTGATGGTGATGATGATTGTGATTGTGATGGTGGTTGTAATTGTGATAGTGATGGGTGATTGTGATGATATTGGTGATTGTGATAATAATGGTGATTGTGATTACAATGATAGTGATTGTGATAGTGATTGTGATAACGATGATAGTGATTGTGATAGTGATAGTGATTGTGATAGTGATAGTGATTGTGATTGTGATTGTGATTGTGATTGTGATTGCGATAATGATGTAAGTGATTGTGATAGTGGTTGTGATCGTGATTGTGATGGTGATGATGATTGTGATAGTGATTGTGATAGTGATTGTGATAGTGATTGTGATAGTGATTGTGATAGTGATTGTGATAGTGATTGTGATAGTGATTGTGATAGTGATTGTGATAGTGATTGTGATAGTGATTGTGATAGTGATTGTGATAGTGATTGTGATAGTGATTGTGATAGTGATTGTGATAGTGATTGTGATAGTGATTGTGATAGTGATTGTGATAGTGATTGTGATAGTGATAGTGATTGTGATAGTGATTGTGATAGTGATTGTGATAGTGATTGTGATAGTGATTGTGATAGTGATTGTGATAGTGATTGTGATAGTGATAGTGATAGTGATTGTGATAGTGATTGTGATAGTGATTGTGATAGTGATTGTGATAGTGATTGTGATAGTGATTGTGATAGTGATTGTGATAGTGATTGTGATAGTGATTGTGATAGTGATTGTGATAGTGATTGTGATAGTGATTGTGATAGTGATTGTGATAGTGATTGTGATAGTGATTGTGATAGTGATTGTGATAGTGATAGTGATTGTGATAGTGATTGTGATAGTGATTGTGATAGTGATTGTGATAGTGATTGTGATAGTGATTGTGATAGTGATTGTGATAGTGATTGTGATAGTGATTGTGATAGTGATTGTGATAGTGATTGTGATAGTGATTGTGATAGTGATAGTGATTGTGATAGTGATTGTGATAGTGATTGTGATAGTGATTGTGATGATAATGATTGTTTTACGATGATGATGATTGTGATAACGATGATGGTGATTGTGGTAGTGATTTTGATGGTGATTGTGATGGTGATGGTGATTGTGATAGTGATTGTGATAGTGATGGTGATTGTGACAGAGATGGTGATTGTGATAATGACGTAGATGATTGTGATTACGATGAAAATGATTGTGATAACGAGGATAGCGATTGTGAATGTGATGTTGAGTGTGATTGTGTTAATGATGGTGATTGTGACAGTGATGGTGATTGTGATAATGATTGTGGTTGTGATAGTGATGGCGTTTGTGATCATGATGATTGTGATTAAGATGATAATGGTTGTGATTACGATGATAATGATTGCGATAATGATGTAAGTGATTGTGATAGTGGTTGTGATCGTGATTGTGATGGTGATGATGATGATTGTGATGGTGATTGTGATGGTGGTTGTGATTGTGATAGCGATGGGTGATTGTGATGATATTGGTGATTGTGATAATGACGGTGATTGTGATTACAATGATAATGGTTGCGATTACGATGATGAAGATTGTGAGAACGATGATGGTGATTGTGATAGTGATTGTGATACTGATAATGATGGTGGTTGTGGTAGTGATGGTGGTTGTGATAGTTATGGCGATTGTGATCATGATGATTGTGATTAAGATGATAATGGTTGTGATTACGATGATAGTGATTGTGATAGTAATTGTGATTGTGATAGTGATTGTGATAGTGATTGTGATTGTGATAGTGATAGTGATTGTGATTGTGATAGTGATAGTGATTGTGATTGTGATACTGATAATGATGGTGGTTGTGGTAGTGATGGTGGTTGTGGTAGTGATGGTGGTGGTGGTAGTGATGGTGGTTGTGATAGTGATGGTGATTTTGATGATAATAATAAATTGTGATGATTATGAAATTTGGCACATATATAGTTTGTAGCCTGGATTAACATGTAGGATACTATTTATCCCTTTATTGTGATTTAGTGGGACAATTACCGAACTTTACGCGGGCGAAGCCGCGGGCAACAGCTAGTTACAAATAAAAATAAATAAATAAAATAAATAAAATAAATATTGCTGGACATTACACACAGCACTATCTAGTGCCACACTAAGCAACGAGGCTTGTGTCGTGGACACCAGATAGTTGATATACTACATAGATACTTTTTGTTTGTAAATACATACTTATTATACATATAAACATCCATGACTCTGAAACAAATGTCCATGCTCATCACACAAACATTTGCTCCGACCGGGATTCGAACCCGGGACCCTAAGAAAGTAAGGCAGCCTCACTACCGCTGCGCCATTCGGGTCGTCAAAAAAGTTTTGTGCGTGACAAATATTCTAAGTCGGACAGGAAATAACGTTATTTTTCATATTCAAGTGGGTAATTTATTTATTAATGACATGAATAAACATGTTAGTAAGAAAGATATTAAGATACAGGTATCCTAAATTGTTATCTCACCAACAATAACATCACTCACTTAAAACAAATGACCCCCTGATATTTTTATTAATAGCCGATTGGTGCGCCTTCACTATCTATTACTTGTTGCAATCGTGTCCTCATGCTAGCAACCATATTTTTGCACAAGTCAGATCCACGAAACGATTCCCATGACGACATAACGACATCATCTAAACTGGATTTGAACCTGACTTCAGACGAGTCCCAATTTAGCACCATATGACCCCATAGGTTTTCAATGGGGTTCAGGTCAGGACTTGTTGATGGCCATTCAATGACAGTAAAATTTTCTTGAACGTTTAACCAACTTTGCACAAGTCGTGCGCGATGCACTGCGCAGTTATCATGCACGAAGTAAATGTGTTCTTGCGGGTATGCAACGCGCACACTTGGTAGCATCAGGTTATGTAAAACGTCCAAGTAACCTTCACTGGTATTGCGACCCCCTACCTGCACTAATTCACCAAGACCCATTGATGACATCCATCCCCAATATCCCAAAGTAATGCGGCCGCTAGACCTGCATGGAAGAATATTTTTTTTATTATAGCGTTCACCATCTTTCCGCCACAATATTTTGCGACCGTCTCTGTCTGACTTAAAATATTTTTCATCGCTAAATATAACAACATTATTGCACCAATCGAAATCCAAATATTCTCTTGCGAAGCGTACCCGGTTTTATCTGTGAATATCTGACAGTAATATTTTCTTGGCCGGCCTACGACATTTCACACCAGCTGCACGCAAGTGGTTCCGTACAGTTTGTAATATCACGTCATGTTTAGTCGCCGTTGAACGAGTAGTGAGGAAGGGCTCAGCGATGTGCGTCGCAACTATATCACGGTGCCGCTCATTGACATCTGTGTATGCTAATCCAGCCTTTGGTCCCGGTTGGCAAGGATCAATGCTTCCCGAATCTGCATAACGATGGACCCAAAATTGCACAGTCCTTCTCTGTGAACAATAATAAAATATTGTTACAAATAACAACAATCAATAGGTAACATGTGGATTATATTAAAAACACATTAATCTTCTAAACATATTAATAACATTTTGTTACTTACCGATATCTTTAAACGCCTCGCAATTTCACTAATTGAAACGTTTTGCTCACGCAAAATAATAGTCTCAGCTCTTAAAAGTGTAGTTAGGTGATTCATAATGGTTAACATAAAAGCACTGCTCAAAACACGCAGGGTATAATGTCTAAAAACGTAACGAAAGCCCGATAGTCCATAGCATTATGACGATGAACTTAAAACTACAATTACACATGATTTGTCATTTTTAGAGGGTAGATCTATAATAATATATTCTAACTCAAAATAAAGGAAACTTGCCAATAGTTAAGCAATGAATTGAACAAACAAATGTAAAATGTTTTATTAAACATACAAAAACATTGAAATGTTGGCAGTTGGATTCGAACTTACGGCGCTACGCGCTGGCGGCGTAAGATATCGTTAACCGCACGTCCGACCATTGCGCCTCGAAGACGATTGTTAAAATGGCTAAATTTATGCTTCATAATCATGCAACATCAAGTGGCAAAAATATGCAAGTGTGTGTGTGGTTATTGTGAAGCGCAAACACTAATAAATAGGCGAAGCCAG
The DNA here is from genome assembly GCA_905147715.2 of Xestia xanthographa. Lineage (NCBI taxonomy): Eukaryota > Metazoa > Arthropoda > Insecta > Lepidoptera > Noctuidae > Xestia > Xestia xanthographa. The sequence continues at coordinate 490,075 of LR990665.1, forward strand.
ACCACGTTGATTTTACGCACACCAATAACTATGTTAGTGTGCCCTGCAAACCGAACTATGTAGTTTGCAGTGTGTACCTACAACATGCAATGTATATCACACACGTGCGTTTTTTTCTATTTTCCCGCACGTGTGCGGGAATGAAAATTGCCACAGATAACTATACCTATACTTAGTCCAAATTGGTTCTACGGCATAAATATTTTTTGAATATTAAAATTGTGTTTATAAATAGAATATCATAGATAAACATGATTATTAAAAACTAATAGTTACCTACTTTTATACACAAATTAACTTTTATTTGTGTTCTGAATTCAAAAATATAAAATAAATCTATTTTTTATATTAGGCTGTTTAACGGCTTCATACCTTTGCCTCTCCTTCAACCTGGCGAAAGCAAAGCGCGAAAAAAAAGAAACTTAAAATTTCAAAAAGTTTCCTAGTTCGTGACAAAAATATTTTTCGTTATATTTTATTTTATTTCTTCAAAAGTGTATTGAAAAACGTCGTTTGATACACGTGGACATTTGTTATTGCAGTTCTCGGCTCAAAAACACCCTCGCCTACGGCTCGGTTGTTATAATTCCGCCTCGAACGCATTATCAAACTTTCTCCACTTGTATCAAAATGTACTATTTCCCATCTGCACTAATAAGTTGGTTATGTTGGTTGTATTTTTTCTGTGTAAACTGTACAAAATGTACCAAGTTTTACATTTCGATGCATATTTTTCTTGACAAGTTCCTTTATCCTATCGTCGTCGCCGCGTCGGCCCGTATACATATATTAGGGATGTTACGGAGGTGGTTTTATCGGAACCGGAATCGGAGACGAAGTTTGCATGGTACATAAATGAGTGACCAATAATTTTAAAATAATGTTGGTTTCAAGTAGATTTCGCACCCCCCACCGAATAAACCGACTAAAACAACAAAAAATAAAAAACTGTTTTATGCATATATCTCAGCATGGGTGAATCCTACGATAGCCATTTATACATCAAAACAAAGCTAATTTTTTGCAGTCTGTTTTACTGTATGCATTTTTTTTGCAATAGTATATCAAAACAAAGTTATTGACGAAAATAATGTTACTGATATTGTAGGACAAAACAATTGTATGCAACACATCATTACGATATTATTCGCGTGTAACCTCAACGATATCGTTGTATGTATTAATGCATTACGGTATTATTCGTTGAAATTCGGTACCGAAAAGCCTGCCGGCAATATGATATTACGATATTATCCAAGCGACAGTGTATACAGTAATATAACATGACAATAATATTCGTCGATATGTAGTGTCAAAAGATTAACAGTAATGTAATGTTGCAAATATCATGTTTTATTAAATAACACAGTAAAAACTTATTATTTGATTTGCCAGTAGCTTAGCAACATTAGAGAAAGTTCATAATAATGCTGGATAATTTAATTTATTTTATTTTATTGTGGTTGGGTGCCTAGCAAACACAATTCAAATTCATCAGAAACAATGCAGCTTTTAGACAAGGTAGTACTAATTGTCGCTAAGCAGCTTGCAAACAAATTGATTGACGATACATACGAGTATACATAATTGCGAATTTGTGAAAAGTTATGAAGTTATGGAGACTACCTGCTGACGTACGTGAACTGATAAACGAGAAGAACGCAGCTATCCATGCCTACGACAACTTACCCTGGGATGCTTACAAAGCTCACATGCACAACTTACAGAGCGTGTTGTAAGGAAGCGCATAAGCGGCATCGTTACACTCAATAGGACAAGGTGCTCAACCAATTCGAGCCCACCCACCAAGCTTTCTGGCAAATGCAAAGAAAGATGCGTGCCACCGTCGAGACTTCGATGCTTCTTCTTATCCGCCCCGAGCGTCGGATTCGACAGCCTGGAGTCTCAGTGCTCTCCCAGCTCTCAACCAGTAGACAAATGTCACCTCGCTATAGTGTATGCCGATGTCGAACGTAGATCCGCTCTCACTCCCGTAAAAGACCCCAATGATCCTGTGCCTCTAGTATACCCGACGAAGTACATGACATCATAAAAAGGCTTTAGCCGCGGAAAGCACCCGGTTGTGATGGAATCACCAATAAAGTTCTCAAACTCCTCCGCGTCCAGGTAATAGTGTCAATGGAAGCCATCTTTAATGACGTCTTGAGAAAAAAAATCTTCTCCCAGGTTTGGAAAGAGGCCACTGTTATCAGTACCTATCCGCAAACCCGGTAAGCCTAAGGCGGAACTATGTAGCTACTGGCCTATCAGTCTTTTGTATGCGTTCGGCATTGAAAAGACAGGCGCAAACCCGCCGCGGTGCACGCTGTGCACGGGCACGCGGTGCATTTTAGCTGCGTGGATTCATTTGTTTGATAACGTGGGTCTACGTATTAACTGCAGTATATACTATACGCCCACGAATATGTACAATTGTAGCGTGCGTGGTCCACTGCGGTATGGTCGTGGGTATTCGTGTATACTGTGTACCGCATGCACAGCGCCATTGATAGCGATGAGCTATGTGAGCGTCTTATTCGAACAAACTACGCATGTACTAATGACGTCAAGTCATGCACAGCGTGTCCGTGGCTTACGGTGGTCACATTCACATACATTTTCTTGCAAAGCGAAGCTCCGTTGCCTCTCCGTGCGCAGCTGTGGGTTTTCGCCTTTATTTATAAGCGACATAAAGACTATGCCGAGGCTAAGAGTCTCATTTCCAACGAGCAATTCGGTTTCAGGACCAAACACTCGTGTATCCAACAAGTCCACAGCATCGTCGAGTATTTGAGCGCTGGAGCGATGACGGGCGGGTTTTTCTTCGACATAGCAAAAACCTTCGACAAAGTCTGGTACAACGGCTTGTACAAGCTGTACCAACTAGGAGTGCCAGATTGTCTCGTGCTCATCCTACGAGACTCTCAGTCGGATCGCACCTTCCGCTATTGCGATAGCGGGGAAGCTCTCTCCTTACCTCGAATGGGGAGAGGAGTCACTCCATTCGAGCCACCATCGCCCCGCTTATATTCACGCTTTTTACGCTGTTACGTGCTGTCGAACCAAAAAGGCTCAGTTAGACCTGTTCGCGGACGACGCAGCCATCTATTACACTGGTCGTTATAAGAATGCTATTGCCAAAAACCTACAAACCTCAGCCGACGTCTTAGATGCTTGGATCCGGAAGTGGAGGATTAAGGCTAACCCCGATAAGACTCAGGCGGTTCTTTATTTTAAACCGCGTATCAATTCCACCTCCCCCAACCTGATCACTCTGTACGGTAAGCCTATCCCTTGGGAGAAGCAAGCCAGATATCTAGGAGTCATACTCGACGACCATCTGTCCTTCGGGCCGCATATCAGTGCAGCTCGTGACCGAGTCGCCTTTGCTATAGGTAAGCTCCATTTCCTGTTAGTAAGTTATCTCTCAGGTGCATGTTGTGCCTCTATGCCGTGGTGATCCGTCCCATCATGACATACGCTGGTGTCGTGTTTGTACTGTATACCAAGGCTAGATATATCTATAGGATCCAGGGACTCCAGAACCGGTTTAGTCACGGGAGCCCCTTACTATATCCGCAATGACCTAATGGTCTACACATAGGCTTAGAATGCCCACTATCCTTTAGTTTATGAAACGCTTTTGTAAGCTCTTCTTCGATTCTGCTATAAGGTAACGTAATCCTCTAATCGCATCGGCCACCCGATACGAGCTACCCGCGATGACGCTACCACCCACCTCCAGGAGATCAGTAGGGAAACTAGCACGCTCGAGAAGCACAGACGCATACAGCCGTCATTCCGTCCTCGCCATCAAGGACCGTCGCAACGTCCCGATCCATGCCCTCTCCGACCCTTGCTCGAGCCAGCCCACGTCCCTGAGCTTGTAGTTCAAAATCAACTCCTAAAGACTGTTCGATTGCTTTTCTCCCCCAGCGACCCTCTAAGTGTAGTCGCTTAGTTTGTAAGTCTTTTGCCCTGGCTGGAGGCCTGACACTCAAGGCGTACAGGATAGTCGGGTTAACCAGATGACAACCTCCTAGGTTGAACTGCGAGATGCCATTCACAAAAAAAAAAACAAATTTACTCATCAATCACAATGGATAACAAATGAATAATACTGTATTCATTCATTACGTACCGACACCATCGTAATATTTTATTGTACAAACCGCTTGCTTTAAGAATATTAACTATTATGATACAGTGAACGACATTACGATTTTAATAGGTCTCTGTCATGTTGTGTAAAACAACATTACTAAATCCTGTGAATTAAAATAATATACGAATATAATTGTATTACACTTTACGTGGAACAAGATATGCGTTTTTTACGCGAATAAAACGGTAATCGTCGCTTACCGAAAAAGTTAAAGATTGCATAATCTGTAACAACTTGTTACGATACTATTCGTGCAAAAAGTGTGATAAGATTTTTCGGGAATAATATTGTTAAGTCCATTATGGGACCATTGAAATTATTGTACTTTTGCAAATATGCATAGAAAAAATACGAAAAAAAATTACAAGGTGTAATCAATGCTATAAATATCGAATATGCAATAAAACGTAAACTATCGTAATAGCACATTACCATATTATTCGGTGGGGGGTGCGATTTAATAATGGTACAATTCATAAATACCCTTATAGTGAATTATTTATTAAGTATATTATAGGTATTAATGTAGACAAGGAGAAAAAAATACTGAAGCAAAAAATTGTAATATGGCCCCCCATTCCTAAGCAGGCACTAGGTACATCTGCGGATGAATTTTTTTATAAGATAGATGTTTTGTGGCCGTGTGGTATCTGGCAGAGTAGAATAGAACCAACCCATTACACTCACGGGTGTCGTATAAGGCTCGTAATGTCTGAGGCAGAACACCTTGCGCCTCCGTAGACCAGAGAATGGGCAGCAGCGTTTTCTGTTAGTCTTTCATCACTGCGATCTCCAATCCGCCTGCCAAGCGTGGAGATTACGGCAAATTCCTCCCATCATGGGGGAGGCTTATGTCCAGTAATGGACGTTATGGGCTGTTGTAGTAGTGGTTTTTCGAATGTTTTCTGAATGGCCATGGAATAGCTATAGGCCATTTCAAGGTTATCCATACGTTGCCGGACACCACAGAGTACACCGTACACTGGACATCCTGTAGATGCTCTGTGCTGTCACATGTGCTGTGACGTCGGCTTACTACAAAAACTCCCTATGTGACGTAAACAAAACTTCTCACATTCTTCGTCCTTTATTTTTCTTTCGATATATAAGATCTCGACTCTCCATAACTGGTAGGTTTTCGTATCAATGATACAGTTCAGGGCAATAATTATTCTATTAAATTTGCTAGAATATCATTGGTTCAGGTATTATTTTTTCAGTGCACATTTTTAATAAACCCTTTTTCTTTGCTTTAGCTTTAGTGATAGGTTTCTACACTTGCGTGCAAAAAAATCGGCCCATCCCTTATTTTCTGTTTGAGAGACGATGCGATGTTTGAAAATTTTTAATTACCTAATAATTTAATTAATTTTTACTATGTGGTCTGCAGAAAGTGTCCCCTAGAGAGGGAAAGCGATTTGCGCAAGCTTGCATTGAGGAAAGAGTAGCATTTGGAGGAGGTTCATGGACCTGTTTGGGGCGGTATCTCTTTGGGTGGAAAAACCAAACTTGAGTTCGTAACCAGGCCTCGTCTTGGCACTTTGACTGCCCACCGCTACATTCAGGAGGTTCTGGAACAACATGTTATGCCATACACTGGTTTCACAGGCGAAGAATTAATGCTCATTTAGGATAATGCCCGACCACATGTTGCCGCATCAGTTCGTCAGTATCTATACGAGGTCGAAATTCCTGTGTTATGGAGTGGCCAACAAGGAGCCCTGACTTTAATCCCATAAAATACTAATGAGATGAGCTTAAAAGAAGGGTCAGGGCTAGGGCTACTCATACTGCAGGAACTCAAAGAGGCTATCCAAGAGGTGTGCGATGGTATCCATCAGGAATTCGTCGTAAAATTGATAAGGTCCATGAAAATCAGTATTGAAGCTGAAATTACGACAAGGGTTGGCAATACGAGCTATTGAAACAAGTTTATTTGTTTCTTTTTTGCATGTACTCCTTTTAATCTTTAATAATCGGCGATTAAAAAATTGTGCTTTTCAAACCGTTTTTTTGTTTTAGGCCTGTTAAGTTAGAAAACAATTTTAAGATAAAATTTAGTTATTGATATCTTACCCTTTCATCTACCACACGGTACCTATTAAAAGTTATATCTTATAATCTGATTTTTTTTAATTATCGTGTTTCAAATGGAAGCGCAAGGGGTGGGTCGATTTTTTTGCACGCAAGTGTATTACTTAGGTGTCTCCGCTAGGGACCGACCGAGGGTTCGGTTTCGGTTTCGGTTTCGGCTAGTTTCGGCCAAAAAATCATTTTTCGGCTACAGTTTCGGTTTCGGCCCCACCGAAACTAAACGTTCGTGAATTGTCGCGCATCATTCGGGTAACTTCGAGTGAAGTGAACGTGATTGCCAGTTGAGTTCGCTAGCCGGCGCGATCCTGATGATTTGAGGTTAATATGTGGTTTATCTCGCGCAAACATTATTAGGTAAGTATTTGTTTTTACTTATGATTAATGATGATGTATTTTTATGGCATTAATTAGTCTTGTCCTACAGTGGAAAATAAATAGGTTGTAAGTTGTAATAGAATAGAATTCATTCGATATTCTAATTGGTTATGTTAAGTTATTCCCTAGAACCTAAACAATATGAATTTATGTAGAAATTAATATAACACTTAAAAGATGTGTGAAGATACCTGTGATGTTTGATTCAAACATTACTATATTTGTTTGTAATTGTTGTTGGATTACATTTTGTACCCGTATTCGAACCGCCCCGTAAATCCGAAACAACTACCTCCGGTGATTTAACAGGCATTTTTTCCCTTTAGTACGCGAGTGGTTAAGTCAATTCGGACGCGTAGTACAGTAGTACGTGGAAGTTTTCTAGTTAAACTTCGTTATTTACTTGAATTAATTTTCCTATTGGTAGAACAAAGAATGAAATTGACTTTAATCTCTCTTGTGGCCATAATAATATAATAAAAGATGTAAGCATTATAAATAAATTTAAATTTAGTTCAGACCATAGACCAGTACGTGCAAAGGTTGCCCTCAATGTAAAATCACACCGTAAAACAGTTTTTAAAAGCCGAATAAAGAAACTTAACAAAGATGTTTTAATAAGTAATATGGAGAAATTTAATTTAGAATTAAAAAAATCATTTGATTTTTTACCAATAGACCCAAACCAAAACCCTCAGAGCCAGTACAACAGCATCATAGAAAACATTTCAACAGCAACCAAAAAAATCAAATGTGCAAGAAGTAATAATAACAAATTTAGTAATCAGACCATTTCATTAATAGAGAACAGAGAAATGTTAAAGAATAATCGAGAAGAATACAATAAAATTGACAAACTAGTTAAACGAAGCATAAGAAAAGACGTTAGAGATTGCAATACCCGGATGATTAAATCAGCTTTACTAAGCAGTACCTCTTTAAGATCTGCCAAACAGGGAATTGCGAAGGGAAAAACCTGGATCAGTCCCATTGTCCCATTGTCGTCTTTTAGATTTGAAAATCTAAAAGACGACAATGGGACAAAACAAAGCAGCTCAAGCAAAATCATTGAAATAGCAACAAAGTTCTATTATACAAATCTTTATCAGGATCAACAGAAACAGCCCCGAAACTTCATTTATTATTGCCCTGACTCTGTTCATCCCATCAATCCCTACGAGGTTCAACTTGCTTTTCGCGAGATGAAATTCAACAAAAGCCCTGGAATAGACGGAATAACAACAGAAGTTTTAAAGTTGGACGAAATGTTCTTATACCACACATCACATCTTTCTTCAATACCATATTATACACTGGCCAAATCCCCCCTGAAATGTGCCACTCAATTATAATCCTACTTCACAAGAAAGGAGACAAAGCAGACATCTCTAACTCACCCACCCAACCCATTAGCTGGTGGTTGGCTAACCCATTAGCCTCATTTTACACTTATATAAACTTTTCATCAAAGTAATAGAAAACCGAATCGCTCCGACACTTGACCTTCACCAACCCCCAGAGCAAGCAGGATTCCGTCCCCATTTCTCCACAACAGACCATCTCCATACTGTCAACCAAGTAATCGAAAAATACAATGAATTTAACAAACCGCTTTACTTGGCCTTTGTGGATTATGCCAAGGCATTCGACAGTATACACCATCAATCAGTCATTAATGCCTTGGAATCTCAAAATGTACCACACACCTACATTGATCTCATTGATACCATATATCAAAGTAGCTCTGCGAACATCAAGTTGCATATTTCTGGTCCAAAATTCAGTATTGAAAAAGGTGTCAAACAGGGTGATCCACTCTCACCCAATGTTTCATCCCACAAGTTTCCGAACGCAGTTTTGACGTTTGACAGATGACGTTTTGTTGGCCGTGCGATCTTTGGTTTGGAAAAAACTCGCTTCCGTTTTTTTTTGATGCACGCTGTTGTCGGGTAATTATTGATTAAAACTTTGAGTTAATGTTAATCCGATACAATCTTGATCGGTTTTTGATATTTTGTTGATAATTGAGTGAAAATTAAGACATTTCGCCATCTTGAGTCGTGACCGCGAATAATTTGTTGGTTAAGTAGCCGGGTTTTGTGTCGTTTGGACGCCGGTAACTTCCTGAACTTAGTGCTGAACTATTGTAAATCCCCACTTGGGTTAGCTAACCGGGATAAGATTTAGTTGGACATTGACTGGAAAGTGCCACGTGTGTGATCTTGGAAGGTTTGACCAGGCAGTCGACGGTACGCGCTGTGGGGCGTCCTTTGGAATACCGTCGAATCTGACATAACTTCACATGCACAACACAAAACACATTTACACTTACACCCCACCCAGATACGACGTGACCTGGGACTACGCCACATCTCCAGTTCCAACGTGATGGGTAAGTGTACCTAATAGTTGTTTTCCCCTTGTCGATTGGACAAGTATTATTTTGATTAGGGCTCCGCGTAATCGCGGACATCGTGAGTCTGCTGGTGCAGTCTCACACACCCAAGCTATTCACAAGCGCACTGCAGGAGGTTTTTAAGAAGCTGCCCAACTCTTGGCAGTCGCGAGGCATAAATGTTAGCGGCCAACACCTAACAAACCTCCGTTTTGCCGATGACATCGTGCTATTCTCCACATCAGCCCCAGAACTCGAAGAAATGCTCCAAGATCCATAACTGTATCATCAGGGGTGCCTCAAGGCTCGACACTTGGTCCTTTGTTATTTATTATATTTGTTAATGATATTGACATGTGCTTTCTTAATTCTAAATTCTTGCTTTACGCGGATGACCTTAAAGTCTTTAGACCAATCAAAACAATGCTTGACTGTCAACTACTTCAACAAGACCTTAATCGTCTTGGAGATTACTGCACTAAAAACAAGCTCCAACTTAGTATCTCTAAACGTTGTTGTATTAGCTTCACCAAAAATAAAAACATATTTAAATATCCCTATGCAATACACAGTGTAACTCTGGCAAGGGAGTGTTTGATCCGTGACCTGGGAATACTACTTGACAATAAACTACACTTGGATGCACATGTTAATAAAATTGTTAATAATGCTTATCGCATGTACGGCTTGGTGATGAGATCAGCCACAGAATTTAAGCACCCTAGTACATATCTATATCTGTATCGATCGCTAGTTAGGTCTCAATTAGAATATGCAGTGCCTGTGTGGAACCCTTACTACAATAAATACATTGAGTGTATAGAAAGCATACAACGTAAGTTTTTGAAGTCTATGCATTATCGCTGCTTAAAGAGTTGTTATCTCTCTTATAGTGAGTTACTTAAAAAATTTAATCTTCTTTCTTTGAGTTCAAGGCGTACTTTTCTTGAAACTTCATTTTTATATGACTTAAGCAATAACTCGTATGATTGTTTAGAGATTAGTAACAAGTTGTGTTATATAGTTCCCAGAACATGCCAGGGACGCGAGGTGCGCGCACGACCTGTATTCGCTACTACTACCAGTCGTATAAATGCCGGCTTGCGTGCACCTCTTCGTCGTCTTACGAGCAATTTTAATAAGAATTTCAGTAATTTGGATCTGTTTGCTTTACCGCATGGAAAATTTAGACTGATGTTACTTAAAATTTTGAAAAATTAGTATTTATTGTTATTCCACTTTTGCGGCACTATTGGCAGTTATGTTATGTATTGTTGTTACTTTAATAATAATAATAAATCGTTTATTTATAAAATAATAATAAATATAACTTTACTATTAATCTTTGTTCGTTCCAATAAACAAACCATAGATACTATTTTGAAAGTGGTCACATTTTGATCTGTAAGTTGATGTTTTGTCTATGGTGTTAAGCTAGTCATCGTAAGACCGACACGCGTATTGTACACGAAATTTTACCTATAAAAAAATACAGTCCATTTATTAAGTTTTTATGTGGTTTAATTTAATACCAGCACGCCACATGAATTGGTCCTTCGCGGAAATAAAACTATTCAAGATTCATCTTTCGTGGGAAGCCATAATTCGTCGTGTCGGCGTGGCTCAAGAACTCAAGAAGACGGCGAGCGTTCTGCCTTGCAACGTGTCTGCCGGCGGCATTGCTGCTGCGGAGGTTATTTGGCTGTCTGCATTGCTGCGCCACTCCGTGTCTCGAAGATCATTGATCTACAATCTACAATCGTGCATCAATAATTGCAACAAAAAAAAACAAAAAGAAGAACCTGGTATGCTGTCTGAACCAGCGTATCCGAGAGAAGTCTGCGGCAACAGCAATTCTACATTCCTTGCCTATCAGCAAAGGTGGTGAGAATAACAATGGGTTCAAGGGATTGCCTAAAATAGAAATTCCCAAATTCAACGGCCAGATCAACGGGCTACTGCTCTGGAGTCTACCAGTGCAGATGATGTTCAAGGAAAGAGGAATGAAAGGAGCAATTTGAAGTGTTTAGCTGGAACACATTCATCTTCATCCCACAAATGTAAGTTTTGCAACAAGGGATGTAGTAAATTATACTTATGTCCTCAATTTAAGCTTGCAAATACTGCTGATCGTTTAAGCTTTGTTACAAAAAACAATTTATGCAAATTATGTTTAAATACACACAAAGGCACATGCAAGATGCAATTCAAGTGTGTGACATGTAAATCAAAGCATAATAGCTTACTGCATGATGCTATATCATCGGAGACCCATGTCTCAAGTGCAGCTATAGAAGCTAAAAATGTTGATAATTCTATTGCCTTAATTGCAAGGCGTGGTGACAATGTTTTATTGCCCACAATAAAGGTAAAGTTACTTAAAAAAGATGGTCAGGCTATCTGTGTCCGAGCATTATTAGACTCTGGAAGCCAGGTGTCGTTCATTGTATCTGACATTGCCGATTTAATTAATTGCAACTTATATGCTGCACAGGCCATTGTACAGGGGATAGGTGATGGAAAACAGGATGTTGCTTGCAACGCTGAATTTTGTATATCTTCATTGGATGATAATTTTAGTACTTCCATCAACTGCTGTGTTGTCAAAGACATTACCTGTAACTTACCACAATATGATGTAAATGTACACAATTTAAAGCTTCCTTCTCATGTAAGGCTGGCAGATAAAGAATTTTATAAATCCCAAAGAATAAGCATGCTGCTGGGCTGCAACATATTTTTCCAGCTGTTATTGCGTGAACAAATTCCTCTATCTATTCCGGGGAACTTATGCTTGCAAAACACACGCTTTGGTTATGTGGTTGCTGGAGTTTCTAATAGTACAGTTGACCACATTAGTGGGTCAGCAAGTCTTTCAAGCCATGTTTGTCTTCACAAAAAAGGTCTCGAAATATTAAATAATAATATTGAAAAGTTTTGGGAATGTGAAAAGGTACCTGAAGTGTACTCTGAAGCAAGCTCTGAACAAAGGCTTGCTGAGGAGATATTTAAAAAAACTGTAGAACTTAAAAATAACCAGTTTCAAGTTGACTTACCTTTCAAACAAGATTTAACTAAGTTGAAGTTAGGAGACTCATTCTCATGTGCACTTAAAAGATATTTAAGCTTAGAAAAAAGGCTAAAGAAAGATTCAACATTGTATGAATCCTATAAAAAATTCATATTGGAATACATCTCTTTAGGTCACGCACAATACATTGATATTTCAAGCTATAACTTGTCTACTGACTTAGTTTATTTTCTGCCACATCACTGTGTGATTAATGAAGGAAGTAAAACAACAAAATTAAGAGTTGTATTTGATGGATCAATGAAGACAAATGAAGGCATTTCACTGAATGATGTTTTGCTTAATGGTGAAATAATGCAAAATTATTTGTTTGGCACGCTAGTTTTATTCAGGCTTTATAAGTTTGTGCTTATTGCTGACATTCAAAAAATGTTTCGAGCTTTGATGCTGAATCCAGCACACTGTCAATTTCAGAATATTTTATGGAGAGATAACATTGCTGACAATATACAATGTATACAGTTACGTACAGTGACATATGGTTTAAAAAGTTCAACCTACTTAGCAACAAGGTGTTTATATGAGCTTGCTCATTGATTTAAAGATAAGTATCCATTGGCTTCTCAAGCTTTGCTTAAGAATACATATGTCGATGACATTAATCTAGGAGCAAATGACCTTTCAACGTTATTGTCAATTAAGAGCGAATTAATTGAACTTTTAGCAGCAGGAAACTTCAAGCTTCATAAATGGTGTTCTAATGAACCAAGTTTATTACAGGATATTCCTTTGAAAAATCAGAGTTTAAGTGAAATAGATATCAGTAAAAATAATGTTACTATTAAAACATTAGGAATTTCATATAATGTGCAACAAGATGTTTTTATTGTTAAATGTCCCAAGTATCAGACATTAGAATCATACACTAAGCGTGATTTATTAAGTTTTATCAGTAAGATATTTGACCCATTAGGGTTGGTTGGTCCAATTTTAGTCAATGCTAAAATCATAATGCAAGCAGCTTGGTTATCAAAAACCAGTTGGGATGAACCATTAACCATAAAATTAAATGAATGTTTCAAACAGTTTGTTAATAATTTACAGAACATGTCTGCCATAACTATCAAAAGAAATATTAAAACTGACATGATGAAATCAATTGAATTAATTGGATTTTCTGATGCATCCAATCAAGCCTATGGTTGTTGCATATACTTAAGAACAATTGATTCACAAGGAAATGTCAACATGAGCTTACTGTGTTCAAAGTCACGCATCAATCCAATTAAAAGGCTGACAGTACCGCGGCTTGAACTCAATGGTGCTTTATTACTAGCCACCTTAGCTCACAAAATAATAGAAAATATCAAGGATCAATTTGAAATCAATACCTACCTATATGTAGATTCCATGATAGTACTTTCTTGGCTTAAATTAGCACCTATAAAGTTAGACAGATATGTTGCAAACAGAGTAACAAGGATTTTAGAAATTAGCAAACATTGTTCATGGCATTATGTCAACACCAATAATAATCCTGCCGATTGTTTAGCAAGAGGTGTGGATCCTCATTTATTACAAGCCAACAAGTTATGGTGGCATGGTCCAAAACATATGCATAGTAAAGATTATAGGCATGATACTAATTTCACTTTGTTAAAGGTTGATCCTGAAACCAATGTTTCAGCTGTCGTCAAATATAAACAAGAGCTAGATATTTTCAAAAAATATAGCTTCAATCGTCTTCAGAAATTGGTAGCATATGTTTATAGATTTATAAATAATTGCAGGTTGCCTGCTCAGGAGAGAACTAAATGCTCTTATTTGAAAGTTAACGAATTAGATTATGCATTAAAAATAATTATTAAACATGATCAACATCAACACTTCATGAAAGAAATAAACTGTTTATTGACAAAAAATCCTATTAAGTCTAATTTAATTCATTTGTGTCCCTTTGTAGATGGTATGGGATTGATTCGTGTTGGAGGGAGACTACAGCATTCTAATCTTTCCTATGAGCAAATGCACCCCATAATTTTACCAAAGCAATCAACTGTAACCAAGGCAATTATCGAAAGGGAACACAAAATATTATTACATGCAGGACAGAAGCTAGTGTTGTCAAATTTGAATCAAAAATATCATCTCATCAATGGTAGAAGAGAAGTTAGTCATGTAATACAAAAATGCATAATTTGTTTTAATAATAATAATAATAATAACTCTCGATGACATGTACGTCGTTTCATAAATCACGCAATTTATTCCGTATATTTTTTGAAAAAGCACTGATTTTTTTGGATTTACTTCTGTGTCCGATGGAAATATGAAATCATATGATTTATTTAACAAATTAAAACCTCCACAATCTCAATAAGTTTATAAAAATACGAAGAAGAACATAATGACAATGAATGACAGATGTCATAAAAGAAAAAATGCAATTGTTGTACAAATAAATTGTTAGATGATTAACGACGACCAGATATGTTGTGTATGTGAATGTTAACGAGAGCAGCAGCACGACGTGCACGCCTACCATCCCCGGAATCGTCGCTCAGCTCCGCCTCGCCGCCGCCGGACCCCGGATCACCAGTGTCACCGGTTGCGGCAGTTGCGTCGAGCTCGAGTGACGAATATTTCTCTTCGCCGACGTCGCCACCACCTGTACGTCGTGCGGGGAGAGGCCGGCCACCGACGAGCTTGGGGCTTAGGGGCCAACAGGCCCCGAGCCGGGTCCCCGCCACCGGTGGTTGTGTGCAGCGCATGAAATGGACTCAATCCATTAACGAGAACGTCATGCGCGCATACTACGGGTCTACAGAGGGGGGAACTAACCTCACTGCGTACCGTGTTAGGATGCTGTCTCTGTTCCAGGATCTTGAACCAACCGTCAACGTCTCAGCCCAACGACTGTCGGATCAGGTGCGGGTCATCCAACGCAACCACAGATTGGACGACGCCGCGCTTGATAGGCTGCGCTCAGAAGTATTGAGCAACCTTAGCATCCTAACTCCGACACAAACCGCGGTGCATACGTCAGTTAATAACGTAACCCTACCGCGGTCGAACCCTGATGTTGTAGAGGAGGATGATAGGGTTGCCACGGTAAGTAGCCAGTGCAACTACCGATTGAGGAGCGCTCTGGAGGATGCGTTTCGTGAATATCGGTCCACTCCTACCGAACTTAGACCCCGATTACCACGGTTACCCATGCATAAGAAAAATAGGGCGCTGGTGAGTGCCTTGGACTCGCAACTCAAGAATATATTCGAGAGTAGCGAGAACCTCGTTGATACACACTCGATCCTGTTCTGTGGGGCTGGTGCGGCATGTCGTTTAGCTAATGTCAAGTTCCCGAATTGTGACGTAGTTACTCGACCAAAACCAGCCGTACCAGCCTGGCAGTGCAGGATCGAGCGCCGTATCGACGAGGCCAGGGTACTCATCGGCAAACTATACTGCTTCAGGGAGGGCAATACACGACCACGAGTGATGCGCTTTGTGAGGCGGGCATTCTCGGGGACTGAAATCAGTCCTCAAGAATACATGTCCCGTGTCACAGAGCGCATCGACTTCCTGAAGCAGAAAGTTTATGCATGGGCGAACCGTATTCGGCGGTATAAGCGGCGGGTTGATCGGTATTCACAGAATCGCATGTTCCAGAGCGACGAGAGGTGGGTATACAGAGCTTGGGAGCGACCCGAGCAAAATATGACAGACGTGTGTCGCCCGGATGATGCCGCCACGAGTTCTTTCTGGCGCAGCATCTGGTCGGTACCCGTTTGTCATACTGAGTCTGACTGGATGCGTGATGTCGAGCGAGTGTGTGAACCTATCCCAGAAATGGAGCCAATTTTAATAACACCTTTAGATATAGCCAAAGCAGTTCGTCCGTTACCGAATTGGAAATCACCGGGACCGGACGGACTGCACAACTTCTGGCTCAAATGGTTTAGTAGTTCACACACTTGCCTGGCATCGCAATTCCAGTCATCCTTAGAATCCGGGTCTCTACCACAGTTTTTAACAACAGGCGTTACCCACCTGCTCCATAAGTCAGGTAGTCCCGCGGAACCCAAGAATTATAGACCGATCACGTGTTTGTCGACGATCTACAAGCTTCTTACATCCATTTTGAGAGTGAAAATTAATACACACATTGACAAAAACTCCATCATGTCTGCCTCTCAGAATGGATGTAGGAATGGGTCCCGCGGTACTAAGGAGCTACTCCTCATCGACATGGCTATTAGCCAACAGGTTCGTCGATCCCGCAAGGATCTGTCGACATGTTGGATAGATTATAAGAAGGCCTATGACTCGGTGCCACATACGTGGCTCATGAGGGTGCTGGAGTTGTACAAAATAGAATGTCCGTTTCGACCGCGCGGCCACGGCGTTTTTTTTAAAAAAAAACTATGCCAAGATTTTGTAAAAGTTTGTAAAAGTTGATTCCCAAAACCATAAATTTGTCAAAGTTATGGTTAAAAAGTTATAAGGGTTTGACCGTGGCCGCGCCATCGAAACGCGTAGAACCGCGCGGCCACGGAGATCTTTAAAACTAAGCGTTGTAGAGACCTGAAATTTAGGTAAATAACAGATTGAATTTGTAAAAAATTTGTAAAAATTTACAAAAAATTCCTAGGTTTATATCTTAGGAGCTGTAAGACTTAAAACCCCATGGCCGCGCCATCGAAACGGTGAATAACACGTTATCGCCGATATCTCGCTGAAAAAGCATCGTAGAGGTCTGAAGTTTTTTGTAAAACACAGATTTGAATTTGTCAAAACTGGTAAAAATACTTCAAAAAGTCCTAGGGTTATATTTTAGGAGCTGTAAGACTACAAACCCATGGCCGCGCCATCGAAACGGTGAAAAATACGTTATCGCCGATATCTCGCTGAAAAAGCATCGCAGAGGTCTGAAGTTTTTTGTAAAACCTAGATTTGAATTTGTCAAAACTTGTAAAAATACACAAAAAAATCCTAGGTTTATATTTTAGGAGCTGTAGTACGGTATTGCTTAGAAATACAAGTCGTGATTATTTATCGAAGAAAGTTAGTATTAGCTTGATTTTTTTTGTAAACAAAACCTAATTAAGTAGAACTTACGATAGTAGGCAAAAAAGTATTTTTTTTATAATATAAACCCTGTAATAACGTTTTCAATGTTTCGATAGGGTGACCATGACTTATTGTTCACAGAAAACTTTCCACCTATTGTATTAGAAATTATTTCTCAAGGATCCTAAATTAAATAAAAATGAAGAGTCGTATGTTTATTTCCTATAAACATAATTATGTTTTTGTAAAATATTGATTGACATCGAGTAACATCTACCAATCCGCACTGGGCCAGCGTGGTGGATTATACGCCCATTCCCTCTCAGAGGAGGGCTGTGTCCCAGCAGTGGGAACATTAATAGGCTGATGATGATGATGATCTTATCGTTACATTTTAGTTTATTTTTTTATTACAGAAATAAGTGTCATTGCATAGTATTTCCAGAATGATTTGTTATGACGATGGTAAAACCGAAATGCACACAAGTTCCGAACAACCTATGACAATACATAATCTAACATAATTATGGTCATGGTATACATAGATGATTAAGATATTTAAAAAAAAAACAGTAATTTTAAACACACCATACTTCACAGTCGTATTAAAAAAATATAATATAAAAAAACTATTCTTAGTGTAAGTAAATAATCTGTGATTTGTGGTTTTGTCAGAAATATGTAAGTTAACAATCTGTGATTTATGTGATTTTTTAAGAAATAAACATGTTTTTGTATCTTATCATTTTAATTTAATTTATAATCCTTGAAAAATAATTTTTAATGTAATAAATAGGTGGAAGTTTTTTGTAAGCAATAAGTCATGGTCACCCTAACCAAACATTCAGAACGTTTTGAAGGTTATAAGCGATACCGTACTACAGCTCCTGAAATATAAACCTAGGATATTTTTGTGTATTTTTACGAGTTTTGACAAATTAAAATCTAGGTTTTACAAAAAACTTCAGACCTCTGCGATGCTTCTTCAGCGAGATATCGGCGATAACGTATTTTTCACCGTTTCAATGGCGCGGCCATGGGTTTGTAGTCTTACAGCTCCTAAAATATAACCCTAGGACTTTTTGAAGTATTTTTACCAGTTTTGACAAATTCAAATCTGTGTTTTACAAAAAACTTCAGACCTCTACGATGCTTTTTCAGCGAGATATCGGCGATAACGTGTTATTCACCGTTTCGATGGCGCGGCCATGAGGTTTTAGTATTACAGCTCCTAAAATATAAACCTAGGATTTTTTTGTATATTTTTACAAATTTTTTACAAATTCAATCTGTTATTTACCTAAATTTCAGGTGTCTGCAACGCTTAGTTTTAAAGATCTCCGTGGCCGCGCGGTTCTCCGCGTTTCGATGGCGCGGCCACGTTCAAACCCTTATAACTTTTTAACCATAACTTTGACAAATTTATGGTTTTGGGAATCAACTTTTACAAACTTTTACAAAAACTTGGCATAGTTTTTTTTAAAAAAAACGCCGTGGCCGCGCGGTCGAAACGGACACCAAAATAGATACAACTCTACGCGCCTTCCTTGAGTCATGTATGGGGCAATGGAAGACGGTCCTTCGATATCCAGGATGTCGACAGATCCAGGGGAGCGATGAGCCTGTATGGATTAAGCGGGGAATATTCCAGGGCGACAGTCTGAGTCCACTTTGGTTCTGTTTAGCCCTGAATCCTCTAAGCACATTGCTGGAGAATTCAGGCCTAGGCTGCCGGTTGAGGAAGGATGGTCAGGTTATATCTCACCTACTTTACATGGATGATCTGAAACTCTTTGCCCCCAACAAATTGCGACTGATGGAGCTACTTAAAGTAACTGAAACTTTTAGTAGCGCCATCAGGATGGAATTTGGTGTGGACAAATGTGCAGTCATGTATGTAAAGCGAGGGGAGATTATGGAATCCGAGGGACTTCAGCTCTCGGAATCCATACACCTAAGATCTCTTTCCTCATCCGAAACCTATAAGTATTTGGGTATGTCGGAAGCGTTAGGCATTAACGTAACTGACATGAAGCAATCGTTGAAGGAGCGCTTCTTCGGTCGCCTGAGAAAGGTATTAAATAGCCTTCTTTCAGGCGGGAACAAGGTGCGCGCCTTCAATGGTTGGGTCATGCCGGTTTTAATGTACTCTTTCGGCATACTCAAATGGACTCAGACTGAACTCGACGCCCTGGACAGAAGAGTTCGTACACTGCTGACCGAAACCCAGATGCATCACCCACGATCATCGGTGATGAGACTGTACATCCCGCGGAAGTGCGGAGGTCGAGGCTTTTTAAACGCGAAGACCCTCCACAACCGCGAGGTGTGCAGTCTCAGAGAATATTTTTTAAAAGCCGAGGTGGGTATGCACCGAGATGTGGTCGCAGTGGACAAGGGACTCACCCCGCTGTCCATGGCTAAAGAGAACTGGCACAAACCTGAAGTACTTACCACCGATGACCGTAAGGAAGTATGGCAAGGCAAAGAGCTTCACGGGCGCTTCTACCGGGCTCTTCATGGGCCCGATGTAGATTTTCTAGCGTCGGTGTTCTGGTTACGTTTCGGCGACCTCTTTGGGGAAACTGAAGGTTTTGTCTGTGCGATTATGGACGAAGTTATGTTGACGAACAACTATCGGAAATATATTATGAAGGACGGGACGGTTGACGTGTGTCGGGCATGCCACCTTCCGGGTGAGTCCATCAGACATATTATTTCTGGTTGTTCTCGTCTGGCTAACGGCGAGTACTTGCACAGGCACAACCAAGTAGCCAGGATTATACACCAGCAACTTGCCTTGAAATATAAACTTGTGGAATCTGAGGTACCGTACTACAAGTATGTGCCCGACCCAGTTCTCGAAAAAGACCATGTCACGTTGTACTGGGATCGGTCTATCATTACTGACAGGACTATTGTTGCCAATAAGCCTGACATAGTGATGATAGACCGATCAGCGCGCCGCGTAATGATAATCGATGTTACCATTCCGCATGACGAGAACCTCGTGAAAGCCGAGAAAGAGAAACAAATAAAATATCTCGACTTGGCACACGAGGTTCGCGACATGTGGAATATGAACTCGGTTATCATTGTGCCGATTGTCGTGACGGCCAATGGCCTTATAGCCAAGAGCTTCGATGACCACATATCGAAGCTCTCTTTAGGCGGTTGGATCAAGGGCCTGATCCAGAAGGCAGTACTCCTCGATACGGCTCGCATTGTGAGGAGGTTCCTGTCTCTGCAGCCCTAACCACCGGTGGCTTGGACCCTGCTCCCGACACCGGCGGACCACTATTTTTTATATTTTTGAATGTATTTTTTAATATATATATTTTTTAAGGTACATTTAAAAATATGTTAAATAAGGAGATAAGATGAATAAAGGAAATAATAATAATATTCTTTATTTTTCGGACAACAGTGATCCATCGTGTTAGTAAGCAAAACAAAATAACTTATTTCTAGTGTTAGTAGCTGAGATACAATAGAGAAGACAGAGTAAATAGTATTGTGAAAAGGACTTCCCCAGATTAATGTTCAGTGATTGTCCTTCTCACAAAACTTTTAATAATCGGAGAGTCAATACTCTCCGCTATAGTTTTTAGGATGCTGTTGCCACTCGCCCGTAACCTTGACAACAGCGACGCGGTTTTCTTACGAATGACGGCGTGGAAGCCGTCAGTTCGGTTTTGCGCAAACATAGCAGATGCGCTGCACCATCGCGGTAGCCCCAACAGCATCCTAAAAATATTATTATATTGTACGCGTAGGTCATCCAACGTTCTTTTAGTTTAGTTGACCCAAAGATTTAAAACCAAAGACCAAAATAAAACCAAATACCAAAATACCAAACACATACAAACACATACAATACAAACACATACGATATAGACCAAAGATTTTAAACTTAAAGCAAAGGCTTCAGAACAGCTAATGGGTTCTTTACCTGAGGGAAGAGTATCTCCTTCTCGTGTATTTGAAAAGGTGGGAATAGATTATGGTGGACCATTTCCCATAAAAATGCATCGTGTTAGAAAACCACTTATATTAAAATCATACATAGTTTTATTTGTATGTTTCATTACAAAGGCTGTGCACATTGAATTAGTTACAGACTTAACTACAGAAAGTTTCATAAATTGTTTGAAAAGGTTTAGGTATATCTCGGCGCAATAGGCCCAGTGAGATACATTGTGACAATGCCAGTACCTTTAAAGGTGCCAGCAATGTCTTAAATGGCTTATACAAACTGCAATCTAATAAGAATCACCAAAGTAAGGTGCAAGGTTATGCTGCTGAAATGGGGATTCAATTCAAATTTATACCCAGTTATTCACCAGTATTTGGTGGCCTCTGGGAGGCAGGTATAAAAAGTACCAAGTACCATATAAAGAGAGTGGTAGGAGATACTATTACTACTTATGAAGAATTAAATACTATTTTAATCCAAATTGAAGGTATATTAAATTCACGTCCTTTAGCTGCATTATCAACCTCTGATACAACAGACTATTCGTATTTGACTCCAGGTCATTTTTTAACAGGTAAATCATTGTCAACATTTCCTGAACCTGACTTATCAGACGTACCAATCAATAGACTATCATTTTGGAAAAAATGCACTAAAATGGTACAGAGTTTTTGGAAACAGTGGCATAAACAATATCTGGTTTTATTACAAAATAGACCTAAGTGGTTCAAAGAAACATTAAATATAAAAGAAGGGTCTCTTGTCATCATACGTGACAAAAACACATCTCTTTGCTGGCCAATGGCACGTGTAGTTAAAATTCATCCTGGTAAAGATGGCAAAGTCAGAGCTTTGGACATTAAAACCAGCAAAGGTTTCGTTATGACAACCAGCATTGGTAAGGTATGCTTACTTCCTGTAGAATAAGAGCAGGATTGTACTTTGAAAAATATTAATAACCTACAAACAGTAGTGGGATGGAGATGTATGTGTTCAGTATGAGTTGATTGTTTGTGTCAGGGTCAGCACAGTGTGATCTAAATGTTGTAAAACTAATAATTTCTTTTTTTTTAGGTAGTAGCAGGCTAATAATAGTTAGACTGTGCATACATTGTTACCTATATAAAAATATTAATATTTGTTCACCTGCTTCACTGGACTAGGTACCAGACTATAATTTAAGTAATTGTTAAGTACCAGACTATAATTTAAGTAATTGTTAAGTAAGTAAGTTGTTTAAGTAATTGGATAATTTAAGTTTATTCTTATAGTTTAAGTTTATTCTTAAAGATTTAATCATAAGTGTAGTTTTAAGATCATAAGAAAATTTAGACATAAGAGAAGTGTATGTTTACCCAACTTCAAAACATATTTTGTTTGCTTTGTTTATGTTCTTAAGTTTAAAGATTCAAGTTAACTGATGACACCTAGTTGTAACCTAGTTTATAAGATGTTTAACTTTAACTTAGCCGCCTTTCCTATAGGCACATCTGTTTTTTAATAAACTCATCATTTAGCAACTAAATGTTAATAAAGGCCTTGTAATTAAAATAGTATATTATTAGTATCTACACACGGTTCAGATATAGCTAAAGCTCTCAACCATTGCTCCAAAATTTATGTAACAGTTGTGAAAGATAACAATTTGTAATTCTAGAACGGGGACTTAAATGAGTAGAATAAATAATAAACAATCTACTTTGGTTTATATAAGTTTTAATTAAGTATTATAAAGTAAATAATATAGCATGATGAGATTTGCCTCTTACATTTAAATTTTGTGAAATTTGTTTCCCGTTTCCCCAGCATGTTCGTTCCAATAAACAAACCATAGATACTATTTTGAAAGTGGTCACATTTTGATCTGTAAGTTGATGTTTTGTCTATGGTGTTAAGCTAGTCATCGTAAGACCGACACGCGTATTGTACACGAAATTTTACCTATAAAAAAATACAGTCCATTTATTAAGTTTTTATGTGGTTTAATTTAATACCAGCACGCCACAATCTTTTTTAAAATCTTTTTTTATTGTTTACAACGCTAATTTAAAAATTTACCAAATTGTCTCATTGTGTATCTGTGGAGAACGTCGTTGATTTCACATTTGTATCATTTTTGTATCTTATTTTTTTGTAATTTTTAATGTGTAATTGTTTGTTTTCCCGAATAAAAAAAAAAAAAAAAAAAGATCTGAGCACAGCAAGTCTTGAGGTTGGACTTTCAATGAATAGATCCAAGACCCAAATTATGACCAACAGCACGAAACGTAGGGTCACGGTAGACGGGCATACGTTGCAATATGTCGACGAGTATACCTATTTGGGCCAGATAGTGTCGTTCAAAAACAGACAAGACAAAGAAGTCGAAAGACGAGTCCAAAATGCTTGGAAGACCTTCTGGGCCCTTAAGGAACATATTATGAAGGGAAGCCTTCCATTAACATTGAAAAGAAAACTCGTCGACATGTGCATCCTGCCCGTCCTAACCTACGGTGCACAAAGTTGGTCACTTACTGAACAACAGAAGTCCAAACTCAAGATTTGCCAGCGGGCAATGGAGCGCAGCATAATAGGTGTCAAGCGAACAGATCGCGTTAGAAACACCACCCTGCGCTCCATAACTCAAGTAGCTGATGTTGGAGAAAAAACAGCTAGGCTGAAATGTGAGTGGGCAGGCCACGTGGCACGGATGCACCCGGAGAGATGGGCAAAGATCGTCACACACTGGACGCCTGAGGAAGGACAGCGTTGTCGAGGTCGACCTCGGCGAAGGTGGCGTGACGATCTGATCATGTTTGCGGGGCTAACATGGCCGGAGATCGCACAAGATAGAGTGGTATGGAAGGAGAAAGGGGAGGCCTTTGCCCAGCAGTGGGACACTATGTAGGCTATTAAAAAAAAAAAAAAAAATGACCGCCAATAGGTATATATATAAGTATGTTTACCTCAGTGGTTTTATTGTATTTTAATCTGTGAGATATTATTTATTTATTATCATAGACTGATTTCTTTCAGGTAAAAAATAATCATTAAGAATATTGTAAACATAAGTATTTTGATTTAGTTTGACAAATATGTTGATTGTGGTTTTTTTTATTTAAATAATAATTGTTAATTTTACAAATAGAGAACTACTTATTTTTGTTACACACATTAATAGTTGTATTTTATTTTTTTACACGTGTTAATATGCGCAAAAATACAATACTTAGATTTAACATGCTAGGTAAAAATTCAAATAAGTTTCGGTTTCGGCCAAAACTGGGACCAAGGCCGAAGGTACGGTTTCCGTTTCGGTTTCGGCTGAAAATCCTGTTTCGGTCGGACACTAGTCTCCGCGCGCCTTTCGGCCACTTGCCGGTCGGTTCGCTGTGTAGTCGGTAAGTTTTGTTTTAGGTAGGTACACTCGGCGACACATCAACTTAAAATACCAGTATAACATGGCCTCCGATTCTATGGATTTCCCGTACAGTGAGAGATGCACATATACTGGTTCAGTATAGCTTGATTGGTCGCCGTCGTACGAAATACAAATAGGTATATTAAAGGGAGAAATGCGTTACCTATTCAATTCGGATTTTCGGAAAATAAAACAATTATGCACCATATAATTATTTTTATTTATAAATAATCGGAGTACTTAAAAATAATAAAATCTACCTATTAAAGCTATGTGCATGTGTTCCTTCCTATAAAAAGCTCAAATATTGTTGGCTCTATCAGATAGTTATTGAAAACAGATAGTATTTGATACCTACTCAGTATTAAATAAGTAGGTAAGATACATACCTACTATGGATTCTAAAATGACATCTTAAATAATATATTAAAATTAATACCTAACCTAGGTATAAGCTAAAGTCAGTTTTGTTATACTTACTCACAGACTCACAGTTAGAAAATGTCATGTAAGTACTGTACGTAGCATTATATGAATGCAGTAGTCTGGCTCTACGTATAGGTAGGTACAGAATACACTGCTAAACTATAAACTATACAAATCGTGTGCGCGAGGACCGGCCGGGGGCCGGGGGCCGGGGGCCGGGGGCCGGGGGCCCGTTGTGACACCCTGCCCTTCATCTATCTCTATCTCACAGGACAGTTACTGACTAGAGTATGCCGAAACTGCCTCTTGCCACATTTATTATTCCATTAATATTGATAAAATTCACAAATGTACATCTTTCTTAACTTAGGTATAATTATTTATGGGCGCTGCCAGAATCATTTGCCTCCATCCATACATAAGTTGGGTAAATACCTGTATGAAGGTAACTAGGCAGGTACTTTAGCTACATACTCGATTAGTTTCCAACTTGGAGACATTTAGTGATTTAGTGGGAACTTTTCTTCATTAATTCACATAGTAAAATATGACGTGATTAATGAGCTGATTTAGACACAAAACAGAAGTAGGTACTTAATAGACCACAGTCAACTTGAGTGAGGTCCTTGGTGGCGCTTTTCAATGAGACGTTCAATTCAACTACGATCAGATTCCAAAGCAAAACAAAGCTGAACCTAAAGGAGATGACCAAAAATTGTATGAGCCTGTTCCCCAAAATGTACAGATAAAACATAGAGCTTCTATAACAAAAATAAAAAGATGCTTATTGCTTAGCAGTCATGGACAAAAGTTATGAAGGTCTAAAGAAGTACCTAATTTTAAGTTACGGTAACTTATGTATGAGTTTATTTTTCTCTATTCTGTTCTTTGTTAAATGCAATGCTGCCATACAGCATACAGGCCGCATACTCTTGACTTTTCGAGTGAAATCAAAAATAAAAATAAATTGTCCAGTATGTAATAGAAAAGTATAAAATAAGAACACACGCTCCGCCGGATCCAAATAAATTGGGATAAGGGTAGGAGAATGATGATGATGATTTCTCCAAATATGAGTATCTGTTATAGGAAACAGAAGTCTGATAAGTTCACAAGTTGTTGATTTGCTAATTGTGAACAATCCACAGGCATCATTTAAATATGTATGTTACAAAGAGTTTCCCAATTTATTTTAAAATTTTACTGAATTTTTTGCTACCATTTTAAATAATTTCGAATGCAAATTTCGAATGCTACAAACAAACTATGAGAAGTTTCTTATAATGGTTTTCTGTAAAGTCGGTTTACGGACGATAATTTCACGTGATAACGTAATTTTTCATGATATTAGTGATTTAACTTAAGAAACAAAAATTCCTCCCCCCTTTTCACTACCTTAATGGTTGAAATTCTAACAACACCGTTGCGTTAGCAGCTTCCATCCATACGCCTAGATAATAAATGTTGTGATTTTTACTTCGAAAATTTAGGACTTTCCATATACAACTTCATCCCCTTTTTTAACCCTTTGGGGGAGGAATTATCAACAACGCTGAGACACGTATAAATAAATTTTCGATCGTCAGCCTAAACTTTCGTCCCCTATTTAACTCCCTTAGTGGTTGAATTTCGAAAAATCCTTCCTTATTCCTTGTCAATCCTTGTCTAAATTATAAAGGCAACCACTGTACAAAAATTCAGTTTTATAGGTCCAAGGGCTTAGGCTGGGCGTTGATCACCGGATCAGAACGCTGTGACACTTTTTCGTGCGTGCAGCCGCTGTTCATCGATTTATAAGACGATATCACGTCAAAATTCCTTTTCATAAATACTTCTTTTCAAAATCTGTTATAGTTCGTTAATAATTTTTAATTCACAACTTTTTTCACAATAATATTTGTATCCTTTTCGTCGTTACAGGTAGTCGGTGTGGGCCAAAAAGTCTGACAACCAGTCATACCAAGAGTGGTATCGTATTACCAGTACTAAGTAGAGGTCAGATAGGCAAGCGCTCCATGTAAAATACTGGTATTGCAGCTGCATCCGGTTAGACTGGAAACCGACCCCAACATAGTTAGGATAAGGCTGGGCAGGTGATGCATGGTACCTTAGAGACACAGACTGAAATCTACTCTCACTGCAACGCCACAGGCTTTGAGAACAGCAGTGCCACCTAGCACAATTATGTAGAATCAATCCTATCATTAGTTCGTTGGGTTTGAATGTGATAGATTCTTCATTGTTAGGGTTTGCTTAATAAAATATTCATTGTGCAGAATAAACTATAGAAATAAACTAATACAACGGGTAACTATTTGAGACTAGTCTTTCACAAAGTGATCCGGTTGCGAGTCACAGCTCGCAGCTCGTCAGATACATCTACTTATAAATAACGCGATACAAAAATATAAGTCGTTTACCTTTTTATAATTATTAATGATAAGTACATATTTTAATTATCTTTACGGTATTTCTCATAGGGGGTACCTAACTACCTAATATATAAACAACTAGCGGACTTCCCGCGGTTTCACCCGCGTAGTTCCCGTTCCCGTAGGAGTACGGGAATAAAATATAGCCTATGTTACTCGTGGATAATGTAGCTTTCGAATGGTGAAAGAATTTTTTAAATCGGGCCAGTAGTTTTTGAGCCTATTCATTACAAACAAACAAACAAACAAACAAACAAAGTTTTCCTCTTTATAATATTAGTATAGATATCAACACCAGAGTCAGCACCATCCAACTAGGTAGTTCGGGGATCTAAAGTGAGTCCTAATGTTATACAGGGTTAGTTTTTAATGACCGGCCAAATTTTCAGCGATGGCTTAGAATCGATAATATTTTCAATTATAAAAAACCGGCCAAGTGAGAGTCGGACTCGCGCACGAAGGGTTCCGTACCATTGTTTAAAAACATTAGACAAAACTGCAAAAAAATCACGTTTGTTGTATGGGAGCCCCCCTTAAATATTGATTTAATTCTGTTTTTAGTATTTGTTGTTATAGCGGCAACAGAAATACATCATCTGGGAAAATTTCAACTGTCTAGCTGTCACGGTTCATGAGATACAGCCTGGTGACAGACAGACGGACAGACGGACAGACAGCGAAGTCTTAGTAGGTAATAGGGTTCCGTTTTTACCCTTTGGGTACGGAACCCTAAAAAACATCATTCCTGTCCACCACTAAAAAGCGAACGTGTGGATATTGCAACAACAGCTTTCAACAACCTAGATCAGTGGTCGGCAACCTTTTGGCAGGCAAGGGCCACAAGGTGACAAAATAAACTCAAGGAGGGCCGCACTTGTGATATTAACCCTAGAAGCCAAATATACCTATATATAATTCAGGTCATGTCGTCCCATAGAAAAAATGCAAATTGCGTTCTTAAGGAGGTGCTAGTCGTGGGCTTGAACTCACTGGTGGGCGTGGCCAAAAAGCACGCTCTCACCTGGCATCGTGCCCGAGCTCGACAGAGTGAGTTCAGTGAGATGCACGATAATTCATAGTAAAAAATATGAAAAGGCCTTTGGAAAATCGAGTTTTATGAAAAAAGCACCGCATCAAACAATTACAAATAAAATTTAATGAATTCTTCGATAATTGTGCTTTGTCGGTACAGATGTTGTTTTGGAAATTTGACACTTCTTTTATTACTAATTTACGCCCGAAGTTGCGTTAAAATTTGCAATAAAAACGAATCTTTGGTAGCTCGTAACTTTTTAATGGCTTTTTATTTTAATATTCTGTTTCCGCGCAGACAAAATTAATAATAAGATAAAACGATATTTATCATGTTTAACTTTGGATGTACAGTGTCAAACAGTGGAGTAATTCCCTCCCAAAACTTCTATGAAAAAAATATCGACTAGTGTCACCACAGAAATCTTTATTATTGATTTCTGTGAGTGTCACCCTATACGGTCGATTGCGGTTCGTTCATGCATTTATTTTGATAATTATAACTTATGTATAAAACATTCACGGACCGCAAGTAAAACGTCCGCGGGCCGCGTGTTGCCGACCGCTGACCTAGATAGGTAGCAGTTAGCATTAGCACATACATAAATTTGACGGTGCATGCACGCACACAAGTGCATTGATTCCCACTTGGTTTATGATTTAGGAATTTTTTAGGACATTTTCAAATGAATGCTATTATTTTATTATAAATTTTTCGACAATAATATTTAAAATGCACTTTTCGCTAGTCATTGAAAACTAAAGGTGCAAGTTGGCAGCGCGCGACACGAAGCCGCCTCTGTCGCTGCAGTCATGATTTGGAACCCGACTGACTGATCTGCGGTCTCATGTAGCTGCCAAATTGCACCTCAACCCGGTATATTCATGTCAATGTGCAATGTCCTACTTCGCATACTGCTACTGCGATTTAATGCATTCACTACTTATTGATTCTTCTGACGTCTCTATTGTATAAGCAGTAGTTGGATTCCCAACGCATCTCGTAGTCGTAGGTGCAAAGGGTCCTCACAAGAGTCTTGTATGTACGACTTCTAAAGAGGTGGCCGTCAACCCCAGAAGATAATACCTCGACAACAAATCTTAATCTAATTGTACGCTAGAGCTTAATTTATTAAAGGCCAAATCACATAAAACTCTTTGTCTTTGGTCATGGAAATGCGTGAAAGTCACCACTCTGATTTGAAGACGACCACATTTTGAATAGTAGATAGGTACACCAAACACCAAGTTTGCACTGTTATAAACCACTACAATGGGCGCTTGTGGCCACTATCGACTGTGTCTTAGAAGCTCAACATGTGAAGACTTGAGCACCAGCACAGCCCGAGCCCGACTGCTACATGTGTTGCTGCGCGTGCGGCGGCAGGCGCGGGGGGCGTCAGTCGAGCATGCTGCGCGTGCAGGCGGCCGCGTACTGCGAGTGCGCGGCGGGCGAGCGCAGCGGCCGCATCTCCGCGCCCGAGCTGTCGCTCACCACCAGCGTCTCCTGCGGGCAGCACGACGTCTTCATCGACATGGACTCCGTCGATGTTTTGTGACTCTGCCGGGGACACAACAAAACATTAACACTACAAACAGCGGTAGACCTCCTTGGGGAGGAACGGGAGTGGTCCTGCTGAGGAGATAACACCTTACAGATTCCTGCCGCCGAGCAGGGTTGTTATGTTACGATTCGAACCGTACCTAATGGGTGTAGTAATTAGTTAAGTTTTACAGTTGCGATGCAGCTTTTCATAAAATGAAACTTGCAAAGGTTCAGCCACTGGTCAGCCATATTTCAAACAGTTATGTCTAAGTCCCAGATATTCCCGAGTAAGTACTTACCTGAAACCAAATTACTCATTTCCCGACATGGTGATCGTTCTCAGAATCATATTATGCTCAAGAAATAGAAAGAGCTTACCCGCTTGAAGCAATGCGCGATGGAGTGGCAGAGGTTGGTGAGCGAGAGGTGGCGGCGCTGGCGCATGAGCACGTACAGGATGGGGTTGAGCACGTAGTTGAGCAGCATGAGGATGTCGCTCAGCACGGACAGCGGGGTCAGCCGCGGCCACGCCTTCGGGTCCAGCCCCAGGTACAGCGCTGATGTTAGCTGGGGATAGATCATGTCATGACATTAGCATAGGTACAAGGCATTCTCAAGTTTTAAGTGAGGCTGTGTCCAGAACAAGTAGACAGGAGGAAGAAGAAGACGCCCTGTTATCGTAACTTGTGCGGTACCGCACCGAGTGTACCCAACATGCTGCTGCGCCCTGCTGTGCCTACGACGCAGCTGTACCTACATTTCACGTCTTCATCACTCCACTACAACTGAGGAAGTGGTGCAGTATTTGAAAGTGAAGACCATCTGGACTGAGGGTCGAAAGGTTGGAATCGCGCCACAACATCAACATTAAGTCATTCGTGGTACGAGTTCCAACTTCCAACCCTGGTGGGTTGGTTGTTTCTAAAGACCTGTGTGAAAGAGGACTTTTGGCCGAAGGGTGTCGTATTTCGACGTTTCCGAGGACGTTTACGCGACACCACGCAACGAAATACGACGCCAACAACGTTACGTGAATTGTTTTAGTTTCTTATGGTTGTAGTTGTGAGTATTTGGCACGGCTATATCTATTAGGAATCCAGTGTTGTTTACTTTTTTTATAAATGTGATGTCTGGTCTGTTATAATTAATTGTGCGGTCGGTGTAGAGAGCTCGGTCAAAGTACCTACAACTTTGTTGTGGTGTTTTATAGTACTGTTTCAGGGCTGTATTTATAATATGGTAATATAGTGTCTACAAGTTTGTACTGATGAGCTAGTTTCTGATGGATTATGTTAGCTACTTGGTCGTGTCTGTGTTTGTAGTCGGTTTGAGCTATAGATTTGCAGGCCCCAGTTATGTGTTGAAACATTTCCGGGGAACTATTTCATTTTCTACATGTGTCGTTTGGTAGATTTTTTATGATGTGCTTTCTATAGTTTTTAGTTTCTATTACCTGGTCCTGTATTGCTAGCATGTACCCTTCAGTCTCTGGGAAGAGTACGCCTCGATTAAGCCATGCGTTCGACGCTTCTTTATCGACATTTGGTTGGCATAAATCTTGGCGATGTCTTCCATGTAGAGACTTCTGGGTCCATTCTAGATATTTCGTTTAGTCATCAATCACTCTTTCATTTTTCTGTTCCGTTGTGTCTTTAAGATTTAGAGGTGTTAAGCGTTGGTCGTTTTGAGCTATTATTAGAACAGAAACTTTATGGTATTTCGAGTTTAAAAAAGGCATTGCCTATAGTCTGGCTTTGAGTCTGTCTCTCATGGGTCATTCATGATAATGGACATTTTCTTTCTGAAGATCAATTTGTGTCTTTACTGAAGTAGCCTTCATAATAATTCCATCATTTAATTGTATACTACCGAAACCTTAGCCAAATCACAATAATTGGGTACTTACTAACTATATAGCTTCTTATTAATTTGTCACGCAATCGAGTTCAAAAATTTGGGCAATTATAATAATAATAAAGCCTTTATTTTCACGCAACTTTGGCCCATAGATAAATACCTTACAGACTAACATACAACATGTAAAAAATAAAATACAAACTGTGTTAATATAAAGGACCTAAAACTACGTTAGTATCACTTCACTTGTGCACTAAGCCACCGTGCGTTCATGTGGCACTTGCCCGTGGAAGCGACGGAACACCACTCCCTGCGGCCAAAAGCCATTACTCAACCTATTCCGTTTACGGAACCACGGAAATGAAGAAAGTTCAAACTTGTTAGATATTATTGAGTGCGTATCCCGACAGGACATCAATGAAGGCAATCGGTTTAATTGATCAATTACAGAACGCAGCACGGAACACGCGCCTGTGCACAGTGCTGCTAACATATTCTATTAATGACAATTTATTCTTATTCTTATTCTTTATTGCACACAAAATTAAAAAAAGTATACACACAAATTAAAATATATAACTTATGTACAACGGCGAGCTTAACCCAGAATTGGGTTTGGAATTGGGTTACAATTTGTTAGTGAATTGTGGTTCTTGAATAAAATACACCTTAAAGATTTGATTAATTATTATTATTATTAATCACGTGCGGCGCGGCGGTCTGAAATATAATTGTCCAATGTATGAAGCGCTACTCGTATATGAGGCCATCGATGTAGGCTCATATGAATAATATTCTAGTTAGCTTGACTTGCCATTTCAGAAACAATGAAATATTTTCGCCAATGCTCGAGACGCGCGTGGCATGCTGATAGCCGAGTCGATGTACTGATCAACAATAATGTTGTAAAGCCACGACGTGACTGACACGACAGAGACAGAGATCGACGCAAATAGATAGTAGCACATCAATCAACGAAGCCTAGGCTGTCCTACCGCTTAGGTGCATGGGACTGACCGCTTTACACAGCTGCGCATAAATCTTATTCTGTACTTATGTCTTCGTCGCTACCTTCCCAACTCTGTCCATCGCACAATCCATCCATCTTTTTCTTGGTTTTGTTATAGTCAAATCTTCTTATTCCCGATCACACCAACTCAAAGCTTTACTGACAACATCGATACCATCTCCGCATTATTATTCTCAGTTAGGATCGCTTGTTCAAAATTGTCTCACAATTTTTATGGTTCAGGTGACACTGTTAACTCCAGTTTAGCTGATTACTCCATGACTTGTGGTTTGCCTACCAAGTTACATACGTGTTATACATTCGCAAATAACACATTTGTTTTTATTTCTGCTCAGACTCGAGATAAGAATACTAATGTTAATTGAAATTGATAAGCAAATCGCGGAAGACATCATAAAAATAATCTTCTATCTATGCGAATAGTATAGCAGCAAGTGTACACTTTTTATAAAATCAAAATCGAAATATTTTGGTCGTTTCCTGTGGAGAATAACCGGCAAGAAACTCCATGGTTACAGAACTTAGAGATACATCGCTGTTTTTCAGTTAAATTCAAATAAAAGCACAATTTTATTCAGGTTGTTCTATATTCCGTGCCGGTTTCATTAGCTCCACGTGCTAAGTGTCCAGCAGCTTGCAGTCAAACACATCCTTATGCGCCGCATGCACTCACAAACATGCATACATACAAATAGCGTGACTTTGCTTACAATGCTCAATCCTGCCGCTGCTGCTGAATATTGATGCGCCGATGACAGATCAGAGATAATAATACTGTTCGATCATTTATTTAGTTTGTGATGACACATGAGGAACCGAAATGAATTTCCTGGAGATAATAATTTGATAAGTATTCCTCCCTCGTTTTTGATCGCTCTACTAAGTAATCTACTTTTCTCATTGATCGAATCAATTATTTTTAGATAGATAATGTGTATAGTATTAACTTAATATATCAGAACTATGTGTGTTAACGGATGCACATAAATAAGAACTTTTCGTAATTTTGAAAATGTATGAAATTGAAATTCATGTATTCAGTCACATACTCGTACACACAAACTAACCTACGACGAGCAAGTGTTTGCATCAATAACAGACATGCAAAACATTTGCTTTTTTGATCAGGAAGGAGCCTTGAAATTCTCAGCAATAGCAAACAACAATGTTTCATTGTTTTAAACTATTATGAAGTTTATTTCGAACGTATCCAAATAAACAAATCGCTCATTATTTCCTGCGGCTGTTATGAAACCGATCACATGCCAAATAAGAATCATACAAAGTTGCAAATAAAATTTAATGCTCCTTTGACGAGCTGAGTCATGACTCCTCCTGACTCATAATCATGACGTACCAACTAGACTTCATCTCGCTGAAGGCACTCCAAGGTCAGCAGGAGCTGTCGTTTCGCATTGTATAGTAGCATCTCGGTCACCCATGTGGAATACAAATGTTACGTCGATCAGTGCGCCGATACCGACTTACCGATGTCAGTACGTGGCTGGTGTGCTAACACAATCATGCGACCATCGCCAAAATGTTCTTAATTGTACCCGACTCGATGTGTCTGATGTCTGACAATCCATCGTAGAATTCTAAATTCTACGAATCTAGGTATGGTTGCAGCGCTTTAGAGTTCGCTTCTCCAAAAGTCAAGAGGACAAAGACCTCTGCCAATTTTGGTGACAGGTGCCTTGGACTATGTATTTCCGGGTGATGCGCTGGTTTGGTTACTAATGCTTGTTTTCATGGCATAATTATACGTAATGTTGTAGAATGGATGTTCAGACACTTTTTAGGTCTATCTAGCTTGCAAAGGCCTTCATTCGAGTTCAGTGAAGGTGGTGGTGGTTGCCTAAACTGTATCGGGTTTCATGGGATGTTGGGGGAGGCCTCTATGTCCAGTAATGGCCACTTTTCAGTTAATGTTGGTGCTACGGAGAGGAAGTAATAACTAGGCAACATTCATGCTAGCGTAAACTTCATGAAACTGGATGATAAATGATGTTTATTTTGCAAGTAGGTTTTTACAAACACTTTTACACGTCATTTTTTAAAACTAGATTGGGCCGGTGTTTCGTACCTGACTACTCTGAGAAGAAACAGCCGAAACAAACTCAGAGGTCATAGTCTCTTTTAAAGTCCAGACAATCTTGCTCAATTCACATGAGGACTATGCAGATTAGTGTCTGATATGGTCTTTTGAAGAAAGAACCATACAGTTTTGAGTGGACCTGTCCAGTCAGTGCAAGCATTTGTCAGTTAACGTGTAGCTCGACTTATAACTCAAGGAGCTCAACGAAACGACGAACAATACCAAAGAAAGGACATTTTGGATGGATTTTGGATGGATGCGTGGTATCGAAAGGTGCAGCGAAAGCCCTGTTCAATTTAGACCAGTTACAAGTTGGTGAACTGTTGCATGAGATCGATCGACATTGCAGTGCTTGATGTAGACGATGAGGATGTTGTGAACAGCGTCCTTAGAGTGTTTTAAGCTTTCACGGTTTATTTAACTTAATAAACTTATACTGTCACTTCCAGGATATATTCCGTGAAGGTTATTTATTTTGAGGTATATTAATAACAATCACGGAATATTCCGCACCTAAATAATAGTATAAGTTTAGTGTCCTTATAGTTTCTTGTCAAGCAGCCCGTGATAAGGTTGTTGCGGATTATGACCAGATGTTGGACCTGGGTGACTCTTCAAAATTTCCCTGGCGCGCATACTTATTATTATGCGCGCCAGGGAAATTTTGAAGAGTCGGGACCCTGCCCAGGTCAAAACAGAGACCTCTCAATCCGGCCTGTTGTTGCAG
The DNA here is from genome assembly GCA_905147715.2 of Xestia xanthographa. NCBI lineage: Eukaryota > Metazoa > Arthropoda > Insecta > Lepidoptera > Noctuidae > Xestia > Xestia xanthographa. The sequence continues at coordinate 525,729 of LR990665.1, forward strand.
GCCCTGGACTTTTGGGTAGACTGCCTACCCTGGAGCTGCCACATTTTGACGGTCACTTGGACCATTGGTTAAGCTTCAGGAACCTATTTGACAGTTTGGTTGATTCGCGCTCTGACCTCCGACCGGCCCAGAAGTTGGCTTATTTGTTGTCAGCCCTAGGAGGTGAGGCTCGAGTCTTGGTGCAGCACTTGCCGGTGACCGACTCGGCCTATCCCACTGCTCTGGAACTTCTATCCCGACGGTACCAGAACAAACGTTGCCTGGCTGATGTCCATATTGACCAGATCTTGGGGTTGCCGGCCATCACCAGAATGTCAGCGTTGCGTGCTGACCTTTTCAATCCGTTGCTCGCAGCAACCAACGCCTTGAAACGATTGGAGTTGCCGGTGGACTATTGGTCCTATTTGTTGGTACACTTAGTGTTGCAGCGGCTTCCGTCAGACTTGAGGTCCCGTTTTAAGCAGAAGTATGGTGGGGATAGTGCCACCCATCTTCCCCCCTTTGAGGACCTCGTCAAATTTTTGGAGGATGAGTGTCGTTTCCTCGACAACGCCCGTGGTGCCACGGGGTCAAGCCAACCGCCCTCTCGGCCGAGGGCCCAGGGACGGACTAGGACTGTCGGGCCTGGTGATAGCCGCCCTGCCCCCCGTTTTGGTGGCACCCAGAGTAATCTTGTTTGCGGCTATTGTAAGGCCACGGGACATGGCGTACCAACTTGCGCGGCCTTCTTGGAGTTGCACGTGAGTGCCCGCCGCCGAGTTGCCAATGCACGCCGTCTGTGCTTTTCGTGTTTGGGGAATCATTTTCATCGGGATTGCCCCAACCCCCGCCCTTGTTCAATTTGTAGGGGCTCACATCTTGAAGTTTTGTGCGCCAACGCGAACCGCTCTGTCAGACCAGCCTCTGATGGGGGTTCGCGCAGGGGGGGGTATGATGGAGATGAGCACCGGGCTTCTCGCTCGCCGGATCAGAGTCGAGGAGGGGCCTGCAACTTTGACCGCCGCACTCCACCCCCCGCGCCAGTTGATCGGGAGCCGCGCGACCGCCGATTGACCTCCCCTCGTGAAGGCGACTATGCAGCTGCTGGTAGGCGACGTTGGCCAGACCAGCACCGCCTTCCCTCCCCTCCGTTGGCGGAACGTCCCCGTTTGGAGACGCGCCCCCCGCCACTCAGGCGTCAAGTGAGATATGCCCCTCCAGCGATGGCGCGCGGCTCGGGACATCGCGCGGATGAGGAGTTTGACTACTATCCTCATCGGGATAGACCCCAGCCTGGATGCGGCGATCGGTCGCCGCCCAGGCATTACTAGGAAATTGGCACCTGTCCCGCTAACGTACCTCCCCAGATCGACACGGTTTTGTTGCCAACGGCATCGGTCAGGGTCTGGGGACCCACGGGGGACTCTGTTGTGGTCCGTGCCATTTTGGACACGGGAGCCCAGGGTTGCCTTTTGTCGTCTTGGTTAGCGGGTCGGGTGAGCCTGGATGTCCGTGCCTTTTCAGGCACGATTAATGGAATAGGCGAAACACCTATCCCGACTGTTGAGGGACAAACCTTATTTGGGCTCACTCCTGTGAGTTGTTTGGACCCTAAGTTTTTTCCTTCGGCCATTGTTCTGACGAGTATTTTGGGCTGTCATCCCCAACGTCAGCTGTCGCCTGATATTGTCCGGTTGACGTCAGGCCTGGATTTGGCTGACCGCCGGTTTGATTCCCCTAATACAACTCATTTGATATTGGGTTCCGATGTACTAGGGAGAATATTGTTGGGTAATATGAAAGTCTTGCAGCCGAACGGTTTGGTGGCTGTCTCGACCATCTTTGGCTTTGCGGTGATGGGCCCAGTGTTGAAGGCTCCCCCTCCACCTGAGCCTGATTTTGCGTTGGCGTGTGGCTCCGCTCTCTCTGACGCTGTTCAGAGGTTTTGGGAGGTTGAGGAGCCACCGCAAGTGGCTCGCTTGAACCCGGAACATGAGGAGTGCGAGTTGTTCTATCAGAACAACACAGGTCGACTCCGTTCCGGTCGGCTCGTAACACGGTTGCCCTTTGTTGCAGTTCGACCACCTCTCGGCGAGTCCAGACCTATGGCCGAGAAGAGATTGTTGGCGATGGAGCGCCGTATGGCCAGGGATCCGGTGCTGCGGCAGAAATATTTAGATTTCATGCGTGAGTACGCAGACTTGGGACACATGTCGGTGTCAAATTTGGATTGGCGCTCAGTTGAGCATTACTTTCTGCCGCATCACGCGGTCCTCAAGGCATCCACCGGTAAGCTGCGCACAGTATTTGATGGGTCTGCGCGGACTTCCTCTGGTGTCTCTTTGAATGATTGCTTGCACTCCGGCCCCAAATTGTTGAGGGACCTTTGTGATGTCATCACGTCTTTTCGTCGTCATTAAGAAGTCTTTGTGGCTGACATCAAAATGATGTTCCGGCAAACGGTTATTCACCGGGATGACAGACGTTATCAGTTGATCCTGTGGCGAGAGAATCCCCGGGACCCCATGGTTGTTTATGAGCTCAACACGAATACGTACGGCCTTCGATCGAGCCCTTTTGTTGCTATTCGTTCGCTTTGGGAGCTCGCGGACCGAGAACGCTTGAGGTTCCCTCGGGCGTCCGCCATCTTGAAAACGGACTTGTATGTTGATGACGTCTGCACTGGGGCTTCCACGGTTGAGGAAGCTATCCTGTTGCGTGACGAGTTGGTTCAAATTTTGGATTCCGCTGGCTATGAGTTGCGTAAGTGGGTGTCCAACTCGCCAGCACTGTTGGAAGATGTGGAAGAGGATCATAAGCAGGATCCTCATTTGTTTGAAAATGCTGACAACCCTGCTATGTTGGCCGTTCTCGGCGTTCAGTACCGACCAGTCCAAGACACCTTTACGGTACTCCCTTAATTCTCCTAAATTTTTTTGTCCGAAAATCATTATCCATAAAACGTTTGCTATAAACATCAGTAACCATAATGTTTAAAATCCCGAAATTCTGTTTTACATAATTATATTTATTTCTAAAACTGTTTTGTCATAATACCGAATACTATAACAATTGAATCTTCTAATTTTACATGCCATAAAGTCAAATGTCATAAGCATTTTATTACATAATGTGTATTATTCCGAATGTTCATAAAAGTATAATACAATTTTTGGTCCTAAAACATTTGCTAAAAATTAGGTTTTAGTGACAGAAACGAATCGCTGTAAATCCGACCTCACGCAGTCTTGTCTGCCCTACCCCTAGAGTGTAATTTAAAATCGCGTAGGCGCGGAGGGGCGAGGCGGCCCGCGAGTTGAGGAGCAGGTGGTTGTAACACTCGCCGCCGCTGCTGAGGCTGGCCGGCTTCGCCGGCCAGCAAGCCGAAGCTGCGGTGGTGAGCGTTAAACACATCTGCGACGATAAGCTCGCGTGGGGCTGCCGGAGCCCCGCAGCACCGGAGCCGTGACAGAAACCATGCCTGCTGCATGTTGCTTGCTTGCTCGCTTGCATGCTGCATGCTTGCTTGCATACTGAATGCGTGCTTGCATGCTGCATGGTTGCTGCAAGCTTGTTGCATGCTTGCTGAATGCTTGCTGCATGCTTGCTGCATGCATGGTGTATGTTCGTTTGCATGTTTGCATACAGGGAAAAATAAAATCCACATGATTATGTTCATACTCGACTGTTTTATAATGATTGGCGGTTTGATTGATTGATTTTCAGCCTTTTAGTGACTACCGATATCAAATGTATGCCTGAAGATTCAAACTGTGATCTTTCTGCGATATGATGGTTCTACTTTTTAATTCTTACAAATTTCATAAGAGCCCTGTAAAAAAATGTGTTGTGTTGAGAGAAGTTCATAGCATAGCAAAAGCTAAGTAATACTTAACCTGTAGTTACCCGTAATTACAGACATACTTAAAAACACAATGTTTTGGGAACGTCTGGGAACATACCGGTTTGTTTTAAAAATATTATTAAGATCAAAACATTTTTTTTTTTTAATTTAGGATTTATAACCATTATTGAAAACGGTTTTATGTCCTTTGTATATTATTGATAATAAGATTTATGACAAACGGGTTTAGGGCATATTGTATTTAGGGATTTCAATTTTATGGCATGTGATATTATGTGATATTAGGTTCGGGTAAGTTATCATTCGGACAAATGATGATTAGGACAAAAAAAGTTATGGCACTTTAAATTATGAATAAAAAAGTTAGGTAATACAATAGAGAACCCACCTTTACGTATGATGTCGATTTGGAGTCACCACACACTTGGACTAAACGACTGGTATTGTCTACTGTCGCGAGAACCTTTGACCCGAATGGTTGGATATGCCCGGTATTGTTTTGGGCGAAATGTTTTCTCCAGCGCCTTTGGACCGCGGAACTTGGTTGGGATGAGCCACTTCAGGAAACCCTTTTGGAAGATTGGCTCCAATTTGTATCCGCACTTCCTGCGGTCAACGAGGTCGCGTTACCACGCGCTATCCTCCCCCCTGGGAACTATACTGCTACCCTTCATGGGTTTTGTGACGCATCTTCGCACGGTTATGCAGCTGTTGTTTATCTGCGCACCGTCAGCGCGACAGGCCAGGTGAAGTTGTCACTGATCATGGCCAAGAGCAAGGTGGCCCCCCTCCGGACGGCATTGACCATCCCTAAGCTAGAGTTGTCAGGGGCGGCGCTTCTTGTGCGTCTCTTGAATCACGTTGCTCAAACTTTGGGTGGATCTGTGAACATTCGGAATTCTTACGCCTGGACGGACAGTCAAATTGTTTTGTGTTGGTTGAAGACGTCCGTCCACTCCTTGGAGGTCTTTGTGGCGAACCGAGTGTCACAGATACAAAATTCCGAAACACCTTTGATTTGGAGGCACGTCCCTGGAGACTTGAACCCCGGCGACGTAGCCTCACGTGGGTGCATGGACCCCCGCCTGATTGTGCACCCCCTTTGGTGGGGACCGGATTGGCTGACTCGCCCCGAGGATGATTGGCCTCGAACGCCAATTTTGATGTCGGATCCTTTGCCCGGGCTTAAGGTGCTCGCTGTTGGGACGAAGGACCCTCCGTTTGATCCTGATATTTTGTTGAATCGATACAGCTCCCTCGACAAATTGTTGAACGTTACCTCGTGGATCAGGCGTTTTGGTCACAATGCTAGGAATCCAGGGGACAAGCGCCTGTCACCGGTTCTCTCTCCTCAAGAGCGACAGGAGTCACTCCTCCTGTGGGTTCGCTCTGTGCAGGCCGTACACTTTGAGAAGGAGATCGAGACCTTGAAGTCCAGTAGAGTTAAGTTGTCGGGAGCCGTTAGTAAGTTGAACCCCTTTTTGGATGAAACGGGTCTTTTGCGTGTTGGAGGACGGTTGAGGCACTCTAGCCTTCCTTATGGGGTCCGTCACCCCCTTTTGTTGCCCAAGGCGGGCCATTTGATTAAATTGTTGGTGACTGATCGTCACATTAAGAACTCGCACGCCGGTTGCAATGCGCTGTTGGCCATTCTGCAGCGAGAGTTTTGGATTTTGTCGGCTCGTCGTAACATTCGTAGCATCGTCTTCCGTTGCATACCGTGCTATCGGACTAAGGCCCCAACGATGCAGCCCCAGATGGGAGACTTGCCTGCTGATCGTGTCAATGAGGCGAGGCCCTTTGCAGGCGTAGGAACGGACTTTGCTGGTCCCTTTTCGATAAAGACGTCTACCCTTCGCAATAGTAAAATTGTCAAGGCTTATTTGTGCGTATTTGTCTGCCTGTCAACTAAGGCAGTGCACTTGGAGCTGGTATCCTCCCTCTCGACGGAGGCCTTTGTGGCAACTTTGGATAGATTTACGTCTCGCCGTGGGTTACCTTCTCTGATCAGGTCTGATTGCGGTACCAACTACAAGGGTACAAGTAACTATTTGAAGGAAGTGTATGACTTTCTTAATGAGAGCCAGGTTGACATTGGTAACAAATTGGCCCGTCGAGGGGTCACTTGGTTGTTTGACCCACCAGCCTGCCCCCATTGGGGGGGTATTTTTGAGGCCGCGGTGAAAGCGGCAAAGGGACTCTGGCGGAGATTGTTGGGAGACACCGTTCTCACCTTTGAGGAATTAGCTACGGTATTTTGTCGCATTGAAGCGGTACTAAATTCGCGTCCATTGTGCCCGCTCTCTTCGGACCCTAACGATTTGGAGGCTCTAACCCCGGGCCATTTCTTGATTGGACAGCCACTTGTCGCTCTGCCTGAGTACCCTTTTGTTGATGTGAGCCAAAATCGGCTATCGCGGTTTCAGTTGGTGCAACAGCTCACTCAGAGCTTTTGGAAGCGTTGGAGCTTAGAGTATCTGCACATCCTCCAGCAGCGCGTCAAGTGGACTGATAAAACTCATCCGCCCAAGATAAGAGACCTCGTCCTTATTAAGGATGCCAACCTTAAGCCTCTGTATTGGCGCCGGGGGCGCATTCTCAATTTGGTGGCTGGCACCGACGGGGTACCTCGTTTTGCTGAGGTTTTAGTGGATGGATCGGTTATGAGGAGAGCGGTCGCAACCTTGTCAAGACTGCCAATTGATTAGCGGACGGGACGGCCCGTCCGGGGGGGTAGATGTTTCATCCACCAAGTTTCTGAACGCATCTTTTTTTGACGTTTCAGTTGTCAGTGCGATGACGTTTGCTTGTCAGTGCAATTTTGGTTGAAAGATGGTCGCTCCGTGCTTGTAATTTTGGTACACGCTGTTTCGTGTAATTATTGGTTGAAAACTTTGAGTTATTGTTAATCCGATACCATCTTGATCGGTGTTTGATATTTTGTTGATAATTGAGTGAAAATTGAGAAATCTCGCCATTTGGGGTCATGACCGCGAGTGATTTGTTGGTTATGTAGCCGGCCTTTGTGTTTTATTTGAACGCCGGTAATTTCCTAAATTCAGTGCTGGACTATTACATCCCCGATTGGGTTAGCAAACCGGGATAAAATTCAGTTGGACATTGGTGAAAGGTGCCACGTGTGTGATAGGAAGGTTTGTCCAGAAAGACGTCGGTACGCGCTGTGGGGCGCCCTTTGGTTACCGTCGTAATCTCACATAACTACACATACACCACACAAACCACAGTTATACTTACACCCCACCCAGATAAGACGGAACCAGGGAATACGCCACATCTCCGGTTCCAACGTGATGGGTAAGTTATATCTAATAGTTGAATAGTTGTATTCACTTGTCGATTGGACAAATATTATTTTGATTGGGGCTCCGCGTAATCGCGGACATCGTGAGTCTGCTGGTGCAGTCTCACACACTCATCATGAGGATTTTAAAATGGTATATCATGACGATATTTTTTTTTAATGTTATTTTTTATCTAATAAGTAGGTAGGTACAAGATACGTGCGGACGACTATTTTGAACTTTAAAGTCAGAAATGTACCTACACCAAAATAATTATGCGAAATTTTCCATCTTATTACACTCGTAACTAAAAAGTGTAAAATAAAAAAAATAAAAAACCAGACTGCGTAAAAAATAACTCAATATGTTCCGTATAGAATTTATTATTAAACTTGTTTTTATCTTTTCAGTTTTTATTTAAAGTTATTAGTTATTTTTTACGCAGTCGGGTTTTTGACAATTCGAAAGTGCTTGAAACTGGTCTACTTATTTGAAATAAATGCTTTGAGTTACATTTGTTAATCATGAATTGAAGACACTCACCATTTGCGGTAGCCAGCATATCATGAAGAGCACGGAGAGCGTGGCCATGAGGCGGCTGAAGGCGACCTCCTCGGCCGTGGCGGCGTTGTGGTGCGGGAGGGGCGCGGGCCCGGCGCGCGCGCGCTGGCGGCAGCTGGACTTGCTGACGCGCCGCACCACGGGCGCGGAGCCGCGCGGCGCGCTGATGGCGTACAGCGCGCGGATCACCGCCAGGTTGCAGTACACCAGCACCAGGCACAGCATCGTGCCTGTACCACATTCACGTCACAATAAGTTCAAGTGTTTGAATACGTTCGTGGTATAGGTCTCCTATTCTTAAAATCATCATTCCCCTGCCCTTATATCTCTATTTGTTTAGAGTCGGTGCAGGAGGTCTCCTTCTTCCAGCCTCTATTAGATTCTCTATTACTGGTCTTCCCATGAGATCCCCTTTCTAGCCATTTCATATTTTAGTCTGGTAAATGAGTGCTCAAAAGGGGTATGTGGTTGGAAAAGTCGAAAGCAGAAAATCTGACTTATGAACTTCGTTTGGACTAGTTAGAAGATAAATATATTAAAAGTCCTGACCCCTCCGAGGTGAGCCCGCAAGAGAATTTTATGAGGTTTTATTATGTACTACAACAAAATTTTATACGACGCATCGTTTTCGAGATATAAGCAAAAAACCAAAAAACGGGACCTTCTTTGCCCCCCCCCCCCTCGTGAGGTTTATCTACTAGCTACTCCAAACAAAGTTCATAAGTCAGATTTTCTGCTTTCAACTTTTCCAACCACAATCATTCATTTACCAGACTATTTTACACAGTGAATCCATCGTTTCTTAAGCCTCCCCTTACTCTTCCTCTAAGCTATAAATAAATAGATACATACATTCCGACACAGAGCACACCACAAAATAATCATGTCTGGGTCAATCATTTCCTGCTTATTGATACAATAAACGAATGGCCGTGCCTTGTTTTATTAGCCCTTCATGTCATTTGTGTCAACGAGCCCATTGAGAGCGCCTGCGCCATACCCAAGTACAGCCGAGGTCGACTGGACGCCGACACCGATTGTCATGCGAGGAGAGCGCCAACCTAGGCATACCGCCAGAAACTGCGTAATACCACGCATTTGATGGTTAAGTAGCTAGCTACACGCAAAAAGGTAATGCGTGCAAATTCAACTGTCTTAAATAATTAGGTAAACCGCAAATTAAATTGATTCATGACATTATAATGAAAAGCTATTGTACATAGGTGTTACCTGCCTACTTAATGAACTATAGTGGTGGTGAGAACGTACCTACTCTTTAAAATTTTGTAAAGTTCCACTTGAAAAGTAAACCTTAAAATGTACATATTCGAGTACTCACCGAAAGCGACGTAGACGATGGCGTAGGCAAGGTCGGTGGGAGTCTTAGCGTTCCGGTAGCGGGCGCACTGGTGTTCCTTCTCGTCGTAGTACAGGCCCAGGCCGAAGATGGGCGCGCACGTCAGCAGCGCCGCCCAGAACCACGACACCAGCAGCGCCATGCGGATCACGTAGTACGTCACTTGCTGGAACCACGAGTGGGACTCATTAGTAGATCTCCTGCGTTGGAGTACCGTCGGGTCGCGAGTGATGCGGTCGCTCGAGGCATGCTCTGAGCAGTTCCCTTCTTTAATTGATTTTACCAATGTCCATAAGTACTCGTATAGAATTTATTTTTAAACCACGTGTCAGGAGTCTCAATGATAGATAAGTGGATAACTCTTACTATACCATGCATGTCCCCAAAGAGTGAATCCGGCGCGGCGGTGGCGTCGATCAACCCAAGAAACAAGTTTTTAAATCAAAATCAAAATCAAAGCATTTATTTCAAGTAGGCCAGTTCCAGGCACTTTTGAATTGTCGAAACAAAAATGAAAATTAAATGTAGCTACAGTCACAGTCACAAGACATAAAAACTGTGAAAGTACTGTAGTTGCCCATTCCCTAGCGTAGATCTCTATGGAGAAGAACGGGCAAGAAACTCCATGAACACTCTTTTAAATCAAAATATTGTTATAAAATCTTGGTTACATCATTCATGTTAAGATGGTATATTATGTGAGAACAATGTAGCAAGATGTGCACGTTAAAAGTGTCCATAGTAAAAACAAAAAAATACAATTAAAAAATAAACATTCAAATAAGCCATGGCAACTAAGAGATGACCAGTCGCAACTGACAGCGCCCGTTCACGAACATGACGCATGGATCAGCACCATTCAGCTCAACCATTTCGAAGGGAACTAAATGATCCATCACACGCGCCACCATCAGCGAGACATTAGAGTGAGCATGACATACTCTCAACCGCCAGGGCACATTCAAGTCAAGAAATAAAAATAAAAACGTAGGATTTCAGTGAATGATAGCTTTCTAGTACATAGTACTCACACAATATGGGCTATGCGATTATATAATACTAGAGATTGATTCTATACAATGCAAAGATAGTTGTACAATCTTCAGCAGCTCCAACAATTCTTTTTAATGCTATCAATTTATGCGCCCCTGTCCATGTGGAGCAGGACCAGCATTGAGCCACGCATTTTTATCAGCGATATAATCGCCCAACTTGTAATAAGCTTGCTTTATATATATTTTAACCTGACTCATTAACCGACTTCAAAAAAGGCGGAGGTTATATGTTCGTGTGTATGTATTTTTTTTTTTTTTTATGTATGTTACCTGATTTCTCTCCCATTTGTGAACCGATTTTCAAAATTCTTTTTTCGTTTGATAGAGTACACTCCTGAGGTGGTCCCATTTTAATTTGGTGAAGATCTGATGCTGATCTTCGGAGATATACAATGGAACTCTTCAAAAATAGACGACAAATCTGTTGTGATAGCTCCAATCGGTTGGATGTTCATTGTTTAAACAACATCATGACGCAACATTACACCTCTTTGCTCTGAGGGGTACATAGATGTGTACAGTACACCCAGATTTCGACAGTTATGGCATGTTATGTTCCATTTATTGGGGATAAGCCATGATATGTATTGTTAACCATGTACAATGAATGCATAGCAAATATTTGTAAGTATAGGATATTACAACTAAAAATGGAAAAATAAAATAAAACTTTTTTGCCAAAAATAAAACCGACTTCAAAAAAAACAACAAACAAAAAAAACACAAAAAGAAAAGGACAAAAAAATACACTAAAAGAAAAACAAAAAAAAAACACTACAACAAAACACTAAAACAAAACCACAAAAAAGTGAAAAATAACTTTAGCTTCAGAAGCCGGTGAGTAAAACACCAAATGAATCAAAGGTCAAGTTTCAGAAGTCGGTGACAAAAACACTAAATCAATTAAACAAGGTCACCGACTTCTGAAACTTGACCTTTGATTGATTTGGTGTTTTACTCACCGGCTTCTGAAGCTAAAGTTATTTTTCACTTTTTTGTGGTTTTGTTTTAGTGTTTTGTTGTAGTGTTTTTTTTTTGTTTTTCTTTTAGTGTATTTTTTTGTCCTTTTCTTTTTGTGTTTTTTTTGTTTGTTGTTTTTTTTGAAGTCGGTTTTATTTTTGGCAAAAAAGTTTTATTTTATTTGATTTATTGTATTCTTATTGCAGTTACTTTTTTTCGAAACTTATAAGCTAAACATATGCTGGGCCTTTCCGCAACCTTCACAAGGTCATTTGGAAAATAATTTTCTGTTAATTAGGTTGGACTTGGAACTGTGCCCAATGACTGTTGGCCCTTTAAACGTTAGGATTCGGAATATGAAATACAACGTTTTAAAGTTGTTTGTTTTCGGAAAACTGCAGATGTAACATTTATCTACTGCGTGCCAGGTGCTAGGTGTGGTGTGGTGTTGTGTGGTGTTCTAGTATACTAACGTGTCTAGAGTTGACTGTTACTGTTAATATGTTAGCAGTACCACATTCAACAATTCTGCAGCTTCATAATTATATATCCAAAACTCTTATTTCAATATTAGAAATACTTACAATATTCCATCAATCAAATAATATTCGATGTGTAAACTTTGTTCATAAGATCGTGTGAAACTGTCGTTAAGGTGCCAACATCTGGGACCATAATATTTCATATGATGTGTTTTATTTTCCTGTGTAGCCTTTCACTGCAGCGCGTGGTGGGAATTCCTCTAAAACTAGTTATGTTCTCGGTCATCGCTAGCCGCTTGGGCGCACAGCTATTAAGTCATACGTTACGACCATTATAGTGTCACCTAGGAATGTACCTACCTTAATAAATGTAGGTACAGCTATTTTCTGCATATTATGCCTCGTAGGTTCTAAGCTTTATTTGCACTATATCTGCTTACTTTGTTACATAAGCGTATCTACGATCTTACTCCTTTTAGGCTTATGCTTTTGTTATCCTATAAGAAGGTAATAGAAATCCTAAAGATAGTAAGTCGTTCTCTAAGAGTTTGATAATATGGCAGATAGAATGAATGTATTCGAGTTAGTACCTACATCAAAGAACTTCGATTGAATAAACAAATGATGAAACGTTTTCAAAACAGGACGAACTTAGGTGCCTCACCGGCCCACCTCTCTCCAAATTAGAAAGTCTAATGACAATGACAAACGCTTCATCGACCTATTTTGTAGTTGCACAATGTTCCCATTTATCTTATCAATATAGTTTTAGCATATTCCAAACGTGTGAGATACAAAATGTGCTGTATAAGATTGTTCTGCCAAGACGAGCCAAGCGAAGCGCAACAAGGGCTCTACCTACCTTTTCTCGAAGCGCTTCATCGTTTTTTTGATCACTTATAACTTGGGTTTGGATTTTACCAGATAAACAAAATTCTTGGGATATGTTGTTAGCGGACTTATCTATACTATAAAACTATAATAATATTATAAAGTGGTAACATTTGTTTGTAAGTTTGTATGTAGGGGATAATCTCCGGAAGTAATGAACCAATTTCAAAAATTCTTTCACCATTGGAAAGCTACATTCACCCTGAGTAATATAGGCTATATTTTATCCCCGTACTCCCACGGGAACGGGAACTGCGCCGGTGAAACCGCGGGACGTCCGCTAGTTAAAAATATAAAGTTTCAATTGCATAGCTCATAATATACTTTATCTACACCCATGCTATAAATCCTCTATAAAAGTATCTGAAAGAGTTAGCTTATGGCCAACATTAAAACAGCCAGTGTCATAATAACCATTATAACACCCAAACGGGTGTTATAATGTTGTACTGAATTTCATTATGCAACTCGTTTTAAAAAAAGAACATTGTCTAGCACGACGTGCGATTCACTACCACAGCGCCGTAATTAAAAAAAAACTTAAGTTAATTCGAGTTCACGTCGTGTCCCGCCATTTTTGTTCGATATTTGGATATTAGTATTGCATTATGTACTTACAAAAATGAGTGAAACAAGCTTTGTGCATTTTAATAATAGTACAATCCAACATGTAAATAATTATATTATTACCTATACATGGTTTCTTTGTAATAAATACTCAGCAATTAAACTTTTCATGAATTTACATAGACTTCTTACAACACTACAAAAGGTTTTAGAACCTTTTATGGAGGATTCATTTCATGGATGTAGATAAAGTCTTGTATGCAACTGTACATAATTAGGTATTAAAACACTCATGTGATACTATTATCATACTCGGCTTCGCCTCGTGTGATAAACCCACATTCGTGTTTTAATACCCCTCATTATACAACAGTTGCATAAATAACTATTAGATTTTATTGATATCTAAAAAACCCTGATTTCGTCACTGACTCACTGATTGATCATCAAAATTCTTAGGGTAGGTACTTCCTAATGTCTTAGAAAACTGAAATTTGTTATGTTAGCTATTATTAGTACTTACACAAACAACAACAACAAAAAACTTCTAACTTTTATCCCCCAACCCCTTAAACTAGGGGATGGAAGTTTGTATTAGACTTCCGCAATATTGACGAGTAGTCCTGAGTAGTCTCGTGGGGAGTTGATTGGGGGTTGAGGTTGATTAGACCTGAGGAGGAGGGGTAGTTTCGTGGTTCCCTCTCCCCTCCCGCTCTCCCCATCCCCTCATCTTCACCTCTAACCCCGCCCCCCACCTAACTAGTTTTTTTTTGTACTTCTAAATCTTGTGTTTTTATATGCGAGCAAAATGGCAGAGTTGCCGTTTTTACCCAACTGCGCCAGAAGGAGGGTTATGTTTTTCGAAAGTATGTATGTATGTATAATTGTTTGGCACGCTATGTGGCCTGAACGGCTCGATGGATTTTAGCTTGAGAGGTGTCGTTAGATGCGGTGGTGAGCGTAAAACACATCTAAGACGATAAGCTCGCGTGGGACCGCCGGAGCCCCGCAGCGCCGGAGCCGTGACAGAAACCTTGCCTGCTGCATGTTGCACACTGCATGCTTGCTTACTGCATACTTGCTTGCTGCATGCTTGCTTGCATACTGCATGCTTGCTGAACGCATGCTTGCTGCACGCATGCTTGCTTTATGCTTGCTGCATGCTAGCTGCATGCATGGTGTATGCTTGTTTAAATGTTTGCAAGATGCATGTTTGCAGCATGCATGGTGTATGCTTGTTTGCATGCTTCTTACAGGGAAAAAACTCCCATATGTTCACAATCAACTATGTTCAAAACAAATATGTTATGTATTACCTGCTTCGGAGATGGTTTTTTTCCAATCGTCAAAATAAATTACTAACATTTTAGGATTATGCTTCTTTGTTATGCCTATAAAAAATATGTTTTATTCTCATTATGCGTAAATCAATTTATGCCTAACAATGTTATGCTTAATCATTATTATGATTAGATAAATTATGCTTAAAAAAATATGCGTAAGCTGTTATGCGTAAATAATGTTATGCGAAAATATAATTAGTAGTAACAAAGGTATGCCAAGTTATATTAGGTCTTAAAATTTTATGCAAATGGATAGGGAACCGCTGAGGCTGTCCGGCTAGCCGAAGCTGCGGTGGTGAGCGTAAAACATATCTGCGACGATAAGCTCGCGTGGAACCGCCGGAGCCCCGCAGCGCCGGAGCCGTGACTGAAATCAACCTGCTGCATGTTGCATACCGCATGCTTGCTTGCATGCTGCATGCATGGTGTATGCTTGTTTCCATGCTGCATGCATGGTGTATGCTTGTTTGCATGCTTCTTACAGGGAAAAACCTCACATAAATGTTCACAATCAACTATGTTCAAAACAAATATGTTATGTATTACCTGCTTCAGGAGATATGTATTTTTATCATCGTCAAAATAAATCGGTATATGCAATTAGGGGATGTCTAACATTTTAGGAGTTAATTATTATGCTTCTTTGTTATGCCTATAAAAAAGATGTTTTAATAATTATCATTATGCGTAAATACCTAAGAATTTATAATGCATGTATGCCTAAGAATTTTATGCTTAATCATTATTATGGTTAGAGAAATTATACTTAAAAAAAGTTATGCGTAAGCTGTTATGCGTAAATAATGTAATGCGAAAATATAATTAGAAGTAACAAAAGTATGACAAGTTATATTTGGTTTTAAAATTTTATGAAAATGGATAGAGAACCCTTAAAAAAACAACGCAAAACGTAATAATTTTCGTCTTGAGTCGATTTAGCTTATTTGAAAAAAGTTCTAAAAGTTCGGTTCATTAAAAGCTGTTTTTTGAAATATCTCAAGTGTTTTAAGTCTTATAATTTACAAAAAGAAATAATAAAACAAGGAGTCACAAAAGGACGAACTTGGATAGACACTGACGGCATCAAGCATTACAATAGAATACAAATAATGGAAATAGCGACTAAATTCTATACATCATTATATTCAGATAACTCACCTCCCGATATCAACACCGAATACATCCCTGCAGACTCCATTCTCCCAATAAACGGTTATGAAGTGCACAAAGCACTTACTACTATGCGCTATGACAGAAGTCCTGGGGAAGATGGAATTACCACGGAAGCGCTTAAAATCGGCTCTACCATTTTGCTACCCCACCTTACTAACCTGTTTAACACCATATTGCTATCAGGAAAGGTTCCAAAATCAATGTGTACGTCCTATATAGTTCTTCTATATAAAAAAAGGCGACAAAAGTGACATTAGCAATTACCGTCCAATCAGTTTAACATCCCATATCTGCAAGACCTTTATTAAAGTGATACACAATCGCATAAATGGGAAACTGGATAAACATCAGCCACTAGAACAAGCCGGATTTCGCCCTGGTTTTGCAACAACCGACCACCTACACACCGTATACCAAGTCCTCGAAAAATATACCGAATACAATAAACCATTATACTTGGCCTTCGTAGATTATGCGAATGCCTTCGATAGCATCAAACATTCTGAAATTTTCAAATCTTTAAAAAATCATTAACTGGAACAGCAATATATAGACCTCTTAAAAATCTACCATAACAGCACCGCAGACATTAAACTGAATACTGCAGGACCTTTGTTTAGTATACAAAAGGGTGTTAAACAGGGTGACCCGCTCTCTCCAAAGTTTTTTACAAGCACTCTTGAGGAGATATTTAGATCGCTAGCAGACTCATGGACAACCAAAGGAATTACAGTCGGTAATAAGAGGTTAACTATCTTTTGCCCCCATAGCCTTAGAACTACAGACCATGCTCCAAGAACTGAGCACAGCAAGCTTCAGGGTGGGACTCGTAATGAATCGTTTGCTTAAAATCGCTACGCTTAGTGCTGACCAACAGCACTAAGCGTAGGGTCAAGGTAGATGGGCAGGAAATACAGTATGTCGATGAGTATATCTACTTGGGCCAGTTAGTATCATTCGAAAACAGGCAAGAAAGAGGGTTCTCTATTGTATTACCTAACTTTTTTATTCATAATTTAAAGTGCCATAACTTTTTTTGTCCTAATCATCATTTGTCCGAATGATAACTTACCCGAACTTAATATCACATAATATCACATGCCATACAATTGAAATCCCTAAATACAATATGCTCTAAACCCGTTTGTCATAAATATTACAATCAATAATATACAAAACACCTAAAATCGTTTTCAATAATAGTTATAAATCATAAATTAAAAAAAAAATGTTTAGATCTTAATAATATTTTTAAAACAAACCGGTATGTTCCCAGACGTTCCCAAAAGGGAACAGAACATTGTTATTTTAATTGTGTCTGTAATTACGGGTACCTACAGTAAAGTAAGTATTACTAAGCTTTTGCTATGCTATGAACTTCTCTCAACACAACACATTTTTATACAATATTGCTCTTATGAAATTTGTAAGAATTAAAAAGTAGAACAGCGTAGTATCGCAGAAAGTTCATATTTAGAATCTTCTTTTGTTTTGGCATACATTTCATATAAGTAGTCACTAAAAGGCAGAAAATCAATCAATCAAACCGTCAATCATTATAAAACAGTTGAGTGTGAACATAATTATGTGGATTTTATTTTTCCCTGTAATAAGTATGCAAACATGCAAACAAACATGCAGCAAGCAGGCAGCAAGCATGCAGCAAGCATTCAGCAAGCATGCAGCAAGCATGCAACAAGCTTGCAGCAACCATGCAAGCACGCATACAGTATGCAAGCAACCATGCAAGCGAGCAAGCAGCATGCAGCAAGCATGCAACAAGCTTGCAGCAACCATGCAAGCACGCATACAGTATGCAAGCAAGCATGCAGCATGCAAGCGAGCAAGCAACATGCAGCAGGCATGGTTTCTGTCACGGCTCCGGCACTGCGGAGCTCCGGCGGTCCCACGCGAGCTTATCGTCGCAGATGTGTTTAACGCTCACCACCGCAGCTTCGGCTTGCTGGCCGGCTTCGCCGGCCAGCCTCAGCAGCGGCGGCGAGTGTTACAACCACCTGCTCCTCAACTCGCGGGCCGCCTCGCCCCTCCACGCCTACGCGATTTTAAATTACACTCTAGGGGTAGGGCAGACAAGACTGCGTGGGGTCGGATTTACAGCGATTCGTTTCTGTCACTAAAACCTAATTTTTAGCAAATGTTTTAGGACCAAAATTTTTATTACACTTATATGGACATTAGGAATAATACACATTATATAATATAATACTTAGGATAATTGACTTTATGGCATATACAATTAGCAGATTCAATTATTATAGTATTCGATATTATGACAGAACAGTTTTAGAAATAAAGATAATTATGTAAAACAACATTTCGGGATTTTGAACATTATGGTAACTGAAGTTTATAGCAAACGTTTTATGGATAATGATTTTCGGACAAAAATTTTTAGGAGATATAAGGGAGTACCAAGAAAGAGAAATCGATCGCCGAATCGAAAATGCCTGGAAAAGCTGCTGGTCCATGAAGACGCTAATGAAGGGTGATCTTTCCGATCTCCCTGAAACGCAAACTCATCGACATGTGCATCCTGCCCGTTCCTAACCTACGGTGCTCAGACCTGGTCGCTCACCGAGTCTCAGAAGTTCCGCCTTGGAGTTTGTCAAAGGGCAATGAAACGCAGAATTCTGGGTGTCAAAAGACAAGACAGGGTTCGAAACACCACGCTGCGTTTCAAAACGGGCATACTGGACGTTGGCATGAAGGCTGCTAGGCTAAAATGGGATTGGTGGGTCATGTCAGCCGCATGCACGATGACCGCTGGGCAAAAGTCTCCACACGATGGTTGCCGGAAAATGGACGGCGCCACCGAGGCCGACCCAGAAAAAGGTGGCGAGACGATTTGGACGCGTACCACGAGGGTTGGTCCGAGGAGGTACAAGAGACAAGAGCATATGGAAGGAATTTGGTTTGCCCAGCAGTGGGACAGTACAGGGTAAGAAAATAAAAAAGGAACATACTCATAGATATGTCATTACTCAGAAACAATTCAAGCGGACCGAGTTCATTCAGCAAATACATTTTGTATGCTCTTCATACTGTGTGTTGAGTCGGGGTAGTGAGATAAACTAGTTTCCGTGTACATTTAAAAAACTGGCCAAATACGAGTCGGACTCGCACACGAAGGGTTCCGTACCATTGACTATATTTAGTATTTGTTGTTATAGCGGCAACAGAAATACATCATCTGTGAAAATTTCAACTGTCTAGCTGTCACGGTTTATGAGATACAGCCTGGTGACAGACAGACGGACAGACGGACAGACAGCGAAGTCTTAGTAATAGGGTTTCGTTTTTACCCTTTGGGTACGGAACCCTAAAAATGGGGTTTTCACTTCACGATCGATTCGACCCTCAGAAGTATGATAGCATACTTAACTCAATTTTGACCAAAGTGTAGATTGAGTCCTTACTGCTTAACTACGTTCTCAACATCACGGATTTGTATTCTTTTGTAGACGAAAATCGATTTAATTTGCTATTCACTATTTAGATAGAAGAAGGAGGGTTATGTTTTGCGAGAGTATGTACGTTTAACATGAGTTATTATCACTGTCACTCTAATTATTGTTAAGCGTGACTGCTGAACGTTAGTTTTTCAGTAGATTATCAGATCGGCGGAAGAGAGTTGGTTCTCCATGTCAGTAGTGGGCCTGGTAGATGCCTTACTGCATACATGCCTGCAGATACGCTATATCTAATTCGAAGTCTCAATCTGGGTGTTTCGTTGCTGTCTCAGCTGATTTCTTCGGTATGTTCACTTTGTGCACCTGCACGGTTCACTAGATACTTAACTTTGGAGCCGCCACATGCTCGGCATAGTTCGGCACAGTTCGGCATGGGATGGGACGGAAGTGACACACGTGTGTAATTACTGTGCCGGAGCACGCCGCACAATGCCCAAGGCGCAGGCGACGCGGCGACGCGGCGCGCATACTAGCTAGCGTCAGACCAATTGTTTACATTAATGGACTACTTCATAATTAATAAATTAGATAGGTACAGTGTTTGCATCTTAATGGGTGAAACTTTCAGGCATTTGGTCCATTTTACTTTTACGTACTTAGGTAGTTGTTAAATGTTTTATTATCTAAATAGTACATAGCAAATTAAATCGATTTTCGTCTACGAAATAAAACAAATCCGTGATGTTGATTGATATAGCGGTAAGCGGAGTGAAGTGCTGGAGCACCTCGCACTCTGCTCCTGACTTGCTCAACTATACGTATTATGTCGAGATCAAGGATGGGAGTCCTGTAGTGATTGCGGGAACTGAGATCAGTCCTCATCACTACACAGGACATCTGCAGATCCCGGCCATAACTGTTTACTCTGTCCAAATGATTAAATTAATAAATTACAAACATAATTAATTCTCAGCTTGTGTCGGTTCCATAGCATTAACCAAAAGAAAAGCATCAACAACTGTAAGAAATCTTCGCCGGTCATGTATTTCTTTGTTTGTTTTCCTCCTAACATTCCTGAAGCAAGTCTGTGACCTAAAAATATCGATTTGAATTCGAAAACACATAAATCTCTTCCAGAGAGAACTAAAAATAGTTCTTTATTATGTCGGAGGAAAGTGCTATCTGTTACAGAGCGATCTATGTTTATGTATATAGGAGCAGGCACCTACATAATGTAACAAGACACGTCACACATGTATTGAGGTATAGCACTTTATGAAGTGCTCAGAGTGCTATACTTACCTCAATACACGTCGTCCTCAATTCAGAATTAAAAGTTGAGAACATTTCGAACTCAAGTATTCTATGAAATAAAAAAAATTCTTACGCAGAAAAAACGTATTCACGGACTACTTTCAAGGGTAACGCTAAGGGCTAATATTATAAGAGTCTAACACTTAGACAATGCTACATTCTAATTCCTAATACATATTTACTTACGTTAAGAACGCACACCTTAGCCGCACGAACTAGTTGGTGGGCGGGGTTAAAATGCATGCTATTTCATCCGACATCACGAGCGAAAGGGATAGACGCTGTAAAGAGCAGAAGGAAGCTACTGCGCGTACACATACACAATCCTAACGCTGAGTGACGCATACATGCGCGATTTCATTGAAGACGGGACGACATTGTAGCGGCGGCGCGCGGCCTATAAGTATAATGTACTCTGTGCGCGCGGCGCGGGTGTAATTGTGTAATATCATCGTTGGCACGTGCTGTGGCGTGTATGCGATTTATGTTTGAGGGACAACATAAACTCAAACTAATAGGTGTTGGAATTTACAACATAGGAAAATCACCTAGTGAAACGTAATTATTATGCACCCAATTTAGTTGTTATTATGAAAGGACAAGCTCCTACATCCTATAATATTCCTAATAGGTAGGTACTTACCCGCGACTTTGCGAAACGTGGCAATGAGTTCGCTTGCGAAAATGTGAATATAAGTAGAACAATGTAGGTAGGTAGTGATGTAGGTAGATATTGTTATTTAGTTTAAAAAATTATTTCATTAATATGGGAGTACGGATATCATGAAAAATCTATTGGATGTATCTGTTCAAAATAAAATGATTTCAACTTTTGAATAAATTATCTATTCTTGTATGGTTTTAGTTTTTCCATTTTCATACTACTTAGGTCATTTATTTACGCCCAAAGATGAGTTAAAATTAGTGTTGAAATATGAAAGTTTCGACGCTCATAACTTCCAAACCAATATTTTTTTTCCAATTCTGCTTCCATACAGGGCTAGTTAGTGAAAAGATCAGTTCATACAATTTTTAATTTTGAACCTACACCGTCAAACAAATGAGTAGTCACCAGACTACGTTTGTATGGAAGAATGACCGACTTGTTTAACCTTAAGGTGAATGATCCAACCAGCCCGCGTAATTCAAATTTTTCTTACGTATTTTGCAAATTGCAGGCCAGTGCTAGGTCGTATGTTGATTCAAATATTATTCGCGGCTGAGGGACGTATGTAGTTACAGAATTATAATCATCAAAATCATCAATACATACAACCCTCAAAGTTCATGTAACTCAATTGAATCACTATTTCATGAAAATGTCATTCAATCGAGTTACATGAACTTGGAGGGTTGTATTGATGATTATGAAAGAAAATTCGAATTTCGCGGGCTACCCTGGAGCATCAATCTTATCAGAAATCTTTTAATGATGTTTCAAAAACCACAAACGGACTTGTGTTAAAGTAAAGTTTCTACGAAGCCCACGAGCAAACTGTCATAAACAATTTAATTTAATTTATGTACTCAAATTTTAATCTATTCTATTCTTTTAATTTTAATTAATGTGATAATTATCTCCTACTTTATTTGTTATTTCTATAGTTTTAATTTATAATTGTTTTTCTATTCCAATTTAATTGATGTTTTTAATTTTATTTAATTATACTGTAATTTAATGTAACTACTTGACATTTTAAATTCAATGTTAACTTTGTAAATTTTTATTTTGTTATCATCATATTATATTTCCATTTCAATTTTTATTATTGACTAGCTTCTGCCCGCGACTTCGTACGCGGAACCTGTTGCTTATGCCAGCGACAACGGGGTCGTCAAAATCGAAGATCTGATACGTCTGATGTCGAAGCGCAATTCTCTATCCGTGAACGTCTCCGACTCGCGAGACAATGCAGACGTTCACGATCAGCGGTCAGTCGCGCATCATATTCTTCACTGGTCTCTAGAGACCTGAATAAAGATGCGTAAATACGCTGAGAACGCAGGCGTGCTTCGCGTTTCGAAGAGGTTTCCACGGAGCGAGTTGAAGCCTGATGTTCTCGAACAGCATCAAGTCTCTCCTGACGCTCTTCGGTAGATTCTTGGGATCTTATGATCTTCAATCTTTCAGCTCCTCTGGAACATTGGGAAAGATTTGACCTCTTTCCAGGCATAGTTATAGTTCAATAAAAATCTAAGTGACTGCTCCGCTGCGTTACCGGGTAGGCTACCGTGTCACGAAGATAAATGGAAAAGAAAATTAAACACTAAAATAACATAGATAAAATAAAAAAGGAGTTTTGGCCAGTAGAGTCAAATTTTCAATGATATACCATCATCATTCCTCGTAAACGCGCCTCAAAGTATAGTTTGAAGTTTACAGTTCTCTTACTTTGATAAATCGTTAAAATTAATTAAGTGTTCCAAAACTTACTTTGGTACTCTAAGTGCATTGAACTAACCCTTAGCTGCAGTTTCTACAAATAAACAGCTCTAAAAAGTGTTAAATAAACAATCTAATAACATTGATTTAAGTGCAAATCATTGAGTGGTTCTTTGAACATCGCGGCTAGTGCACGGGAATAACGCGGTTACGCGAGCCGCGTAAGAGCCATAACAGCGCGCTACGCCGGCCGGTGACACTTCGTTATCGTGTTTGGAAGAAACCTGTTTTGACATCTATCGACTCGTTTATGAAGCACGTCTAAGCACCGGAATTTGCATTCGTCGCATATTTGGATCCAAATATTAAAAGCTAAGTAGTGACAAGTACATTATAATATATTTTAAATGAACATGTTGCGCTCACCTGATACTAAAATCAAATGTTCTTCGGAGACTGATTTGAATAGAACGCCTGGAACGAGTGACGAGCAATACCGTAAACGCAAACAACCTGAGTCAGAATTCTCTGTGGCGATTAGTGCATTATCACTTGATTTGAAAAATACTTTGAGCGAGTGGAGACTCGACATGGATGCCAGATTATCTATAATATCTGATAGCGTAGCCAATATAACATCAGAATTAGCCGCTCTAACGCAAGTCACTACTGCAATAAAAAGCGATGTCAGTTTTCTCCGCTCAGAACAGCTGTCTATCAAACAAAGCATTAAAAAACAAGACGAGAAACATAATGCATTGTCACAAGAACTAGTCGAAATACGTAAGTCGGTTCAACATACCATGGACGAGCAAACTAACATCCAGGAGCAAGTAGCTGATTTGAAAAGACACAGTAAAAATATGGTGGACTTGCAAATGACTATGGCTGGGCTAGTTGCTAAAGTAGACTACATGGAACAAAGCGCTCGGAGTTGCAATATTGAGATTTGTAACATACCTGAAAGGCGAGGTGAAAATCTAGTCACCCTAATAGAAAACATCGGTTCAAAAATAAATTTTAAAATAACGCAAAAAGACATAGTAGCCGTACATCGCGTCCCCCATGCTCATGAGCAAAACGATAGACCTAAAAACATTATTGTGAAGTTTACTTCCCGAATACTCAGAGACAACATGCTCAGCGCCTGCAGATTATTTAAGAACCTGAACGCGGATTTGCTAGGCTTCCCAAACTCAAAACTACCCATTTACGTTCATGAACATTTGACCCTGAAAAATAAGCAGTTGTTTCGGGAATGTCGTAATGCAGCCACCATGCACAACTTCAAATTCGTGTGGGTCAAGAACGGCACCATTCTTGCTAGAGAAAAGGAAGGAGCGCGAGCATTCGCCATCAAATCTACACAAGACGTTGGTAAAATTAAACCCGCCTCACCGGCAGCTGGGTCTTCTGTTCCTAGTCATTGACACTGTCAACATTCAGAACTTCAGACCGTATTTACCGATTCTCTTATATTTGTTTTGCCAATTCCGGATATTTATTATTTTATCATTGTATTGTGTCTGTCTCATTGATTGCTTTGCTTACGCTTACTTTTTTCACTCAATGCTTATCAAACTGCAAGTCTTCTTTAAGTTATTATTGGTTTATGTCTTTAAGCTCAAGCTTTTGTTTCATGTGCCACTATATTGCCTATATTACATCGCTATCGTGTTGCACAATTCACTCGTAGTCATGAAAGCTTTATTAATGTATTATAATATTGTAATACTTATTTGTAGTACTTTCTTCAGTAATGGATGATCAGTCTCTTACTGTTTACTATCAGAACTGTAGGGGAGTTCGCACCAAACTGCATACGTTATACGTAAATATTTTGGCTAATTGCTACGACGTTATCGTCCTAACGGAAACCTGGCTTACGCCGGAGATATCTGACGCTGAATTCATTGATGATCGCTACACTGTACATAGGTGCGACCGCGACCGTGAAGCCACTGGTAAGAAGGAAGGAGGTGGAACCCTGGTAGCGATTCTCAAATCACTACGTGCGGTTAGAATCAACCCTGTTGCAGCTTTAAATGCCGACATTGAATATGTTATTATTCAGATACCCAGCATAAATAGGGGTAAATTGCATATGATTAGTGCAGCTTATGTGCCACCAAAAACTCCGGAATCTGTCTATGATGCCTACTTTCAAATGTTGGATGCCCACCTTGGCGATACTGACGTTGAACGCTTCTACCTGATCGGTGATTTCAATTTACCTGCTCTTAATTGGGATACCAACATCAGTAACCACTCCACCTTTGGTCAGGTCTGCGGAAATAACACCCCTGTGGGTGGAGTTGTGAGTAATTTTCTGTACACACATAATGCTATCCAGTACAACACTCATAAAAACATACGTAATAATATACTCGATCTCTTTATCAGTAATGGTGACTGCATAGTGTGCGAAACTAATGACCTTTTACTGCCTCCTGATCAATATCATCCCCCGTTTTATGTATTGATTCCCTTCCAGACACGAAACAGTAATATGAGACGTAATACAATTAAAAGATTTAACTATTATAAAGCTAATTATGACAATATTAACCAAGATTTATCGGAAATAAACTGGGAGTCTTCTCTACGTAACTGCTCTGTAGAGGAATCACTGGAAGTCTTCTACGATATAATTTTTAATGTTATCAAAACACATATTCCTTTAACATCAGTAAAGTCATCGAGGTTTCCAGTTTGGTTTTCACCGGCTCTCATACATATTTTTAGAAACAAGTGTAGAGCTTGGATAAAGTGGAAAAAATATAACAATTTGTCAGATTATGAACAGTTTTCGCTTTTCAGATCCCGATTTCAAGTTGAGTGCAAACATTGTTATGACCGGTACATCAATACTGTTGAGGACAGTATTAAACAAAATGTTAATTATTTTTGGAAATTCTTCTCAAACCGTAAGTCATCTAAAGGAATTCCATCTAGTGTGCGTTTCAAAAATCAATCCTCAAACAACCCTAATGAAATCTGCAATCTCTTCTCTGTGTATTTTAAATCTGTGTATGAACCTTCCACTTTGTCAAATGATTTTTGCTCAAGCGCAGATTGTTCTGAGGACTGTACTGCAGTGGACAATATTCAATTCTCAGTTCAGCAGGTATTGAGGCATCTGGAAACCTTAGATACCTCAAAAGGGCCTGGTCCCGATGCACTTCCTGCAATATTTCTCAGAAATACTGCTAAGAACATATGTGTTCCTATACAAATTATTTTTAATCGATCCCTGGCACAAGGAATTTTTCCTGATGCTTGGAAGCGAGCTAACGTAACACCAGTGCACAAGTCTGGCCCTAAAGATGACGTCGAGAACTATCGCCCAATATCAATATTGTCGACCTTATCGAAACTCTTTGAAAAGCTTGTACATAGTGTACTTTATCCGTTGCTTCATAATGTTATTGTTCCACAACAACACGGATTTGTTAAAAGGAGATCTACTGTAACAAATCTTTTAGCGTATTCAGAATACCTTTTTAATGATATGGATGCTGGTATTCAAGTAGATTCAGTCTATACTGATTTCCAGAAAGCGTTCGATAAGGTCGACCACGAGCTGCTATTGCGCAAAATTGCGTTTAATGGCATACGTGGGAACCTGTTGAGGTGGTTTTCGTCGTATGTTTCCAACAGGACGCAGCGCGTTGTGATTAATGGTTATCAATCATTTTCTATACCAGTGACATCAGGTGTTCCTCAAGGATCGATTTTAGGACCCCTTTTATTTATTTTGTTCATTAACGACATAGGCAAATGTTTCCAAAATTCAAAATTTCTTTTATATGCAGATGACTTAAAAATATTTAGGCCAATTAAAAACACTAGCGATTGTCTTGCTTTGCAAAGCGACTTAAATAGACTGTCTGAATATTGTGCGTGTAATAAACTAAAACTTAGCGTGCCTAAATGTTGTTATTTGAGCATCACCAAAAACAAAAACATCTACAGATACCAGTCTCTATTTAAAGCGACATCATTTAGAGAGTCTAAATGATGTCGCTTTAATTAGAGTTACCATGGTTCGCGATCTGGGTGTCATTTTTGATGACAAGCTTCATCTTGATGTACACATTAATACAATTGTTAACAAGGCTTGGCGCATGTACGGATTTGTTATGCGATCATCCACTGAATTCGTGCGCCCTCAGACCTACCTTTATCTATACAAGACCTTAATTAGATCTCAAATAGAGTATGCAGTTGCGGTGTGGAATCCCCTATACGTTAAATATTCTAACTGCCTAGAGATGGTACAAAATAAATTTTTAAGAACTATGACTTACAGATGCTTTCACTCTTCTGCGTCTTATGTGAATTTACTGGGAAAATATAATCTTCTAAGCCTAACTGGCCGGCGGTTGTTTTTGGAGACTGTGCTCCTGTACGACCTCTGCAGAAACACGTACAACTGTTCTGATATTTGCAACAGAATTGGTTATTTAGTTCCCAGAAGAATACATTTGCGTGCAGTGCGTAGGCAACCTTTGTTTGCAGTGAGAGCATGTCGAACAAATGCTGGTGTTCGAGCACCGTTGCGACGTCTTGTTGACAATTATAATAAACACTTTCTTGACATCGATTTATTCTGTGCAACACGTGTAAAATTTCGAAACTCGACTCACGAGGCAATCAAAGAATTAGACATGTTGTCGTTTAACTCTTAGATTATTGTAGGTCAATGTGGGCCATAATCAGTGCACTTACTTTTAATTATTCAAAAGTTTAAAATAACTGTTTTATTTTAATTTATATCTTTGGTACTTTTATCTTCTCTTTGAAGCGTGTTATTAATATTTTACTTGTATTCTGTGAATAACGCTGCTGATTACATAATTGTTAATTTTAAGTTTTATATCTCTATGCTTTATTATGTAATTGTTTGTTGTTCCAAATAAAATAAAATAAAATAAAATAAAATTGAAAATCAGTCCTAAACTGGTTACCACCTTCACCGCGTGGAGGTACGGGAGCTTATGTTATTTTATAATTATAGATTGAAATTAGTGATAGCTTTGATTTCCCCATCAGATGTTTCTGATCTTCGATTTTTATAAGTCAACAGGAAATAACCATCAGACCGAACAACTTTTGCTAAGACGTCATTCCTATATGTGTAATGGTGTAGCTGGGCTCTCGGAGTTCCACAACATGTGTTCCAGATCTTCGATTTTGATAAGTCAACAGAGAGTGCTCATCACATTGAACAACTTTTGCTAAAATGTCATTCCTACATAATATATGTTAGTGTAGCTGGGCTCTTTGAGTTCCACATCAGGTTTTCCAGATCTTCAAATTTATTCTCTATGCAGAAAATTCTCATCACGTGGAACAATGTTTGCTATTGTACCATTTTTGTATCTCTTATAGTTTAGCTGCTCTGTTGCGGTTCTGCATCAGGTGTTCAAGTTTCCAAGATAAATTATAGCCTATATGTTGCCCAGACTTAATACCTATACAACAACAAAAAGATCATTCAAATCCGTCCAGTAGTTCCGAAGATTAGCGTGTACAAACAAACAGGCACACAGACAAACAGACACAGACAAACAGACAGATTTTTTTTTTTTGGATTCGTGCTCTACTACTGTTTCTAAACCCCTCTCAAATATTTCTTTTTTAATATATTCAATGTACAGACACAGCTTTTTTACTGTTTTATTATATGTAATAATAGATTATACAAGTGCTGTGCACACCTATAAGTGACGAATTCACCGCAAAGCTATCGAAATAGAATCTTATTAAATTTAAAAAATAATGTTAATTTAAATTAATGAAAAGTAAATGATTTAGTGAATAAGTCGTTGTTGTGTCAATAAATAAATAAGTAAGACGTAAACCAGTACCGGTACCTTTACTATTTTATTATTACGTATTTTTTTATTTGTTTTATCGACACCTATGCTATAAATCTACACTAATATTATAAAGAGGAAAGATTTGTATTTTTGTGTGTATGTTTGTAATTAATAAACTCAAAAAAATTGGTTGCCTGTAAAGTTGGTATACGGGCGAAAGTTTTACGTGACAACGACTTTGAGTGGTAAAATAAACTTTTTATGTCTGTCTCTCTCGCTCTTAGGCGGGACGCGTGCCTCTCACTCGCTCTCATTGTGAGCGCATAACGTGAGCGGAGCGTTACCCAGTTTCTTGAAGTGTCACCCGGCAAACCAATTTATAAGACGTTGTCACGTCAAAAACTACTGCGCTGATTTCAAAAATTATTTCACTATTAGAAAGCTACATTCACCCTGTGTAACATAGTACTATACATAACTACGCGGGTGAAACCGCGTGACGTCCGTCACTCCTCTGTACAAGTATCTGAAACAGTTAGCTTATTGCCAACATTAAAACACCCAGTGTCATAATAACCATAACATCATCCAAACGGGTGTTATAATTTGTACCTACTAAATTTCATTATGCAACTTATGTATAAAAAAAACATTTTTTCAAAAAATAAAACCGACTTCAAAAACACTGACTTCTGTTTGTTTCATTCAGTTTCTTTGACACCGACTTCTGAAGCTAAAGCTATTTTTCACTTTGTTGTGTTTTTGAAGTTGGTTTTATTTTTTGCCAAAAAGCATTTTATTTTTCCATTTTT
Source organism: Xestia xanthographa (assembly GCA_905147715.2). Classification (NCBI taxonomy): domain Eukaryota; kingdom Metazoa; phylum Arthropoda; class Insecta; order Lepidoptera; family Noctuidae; genus Xestia; species Xestia xanthographa. The sequence continues at coordinate 555,029 of LR990665.1, forward strand.
AGTTGTTCCCAAACAAATATGTATTTGCCTTGCCATGAATTTATTTGACATTGTTAACAATACATGTCATGGTATATGCGTAATAGGCGTATCCCCGATATATAGAACTTAACATACCATGTTTTTTTTTTCGGATGGGAAATCAAATTACTGGTCCCGCTCTGGGTGGAGCGGAAGGGAGTGTCAGACTTTTACTGACTAACCATGTTCCTACTTAGCCCTTTGTGTTCCAGGGCCGCAGTATCTCTTTACAACAGTCCCTTTTGCTGACATCTCTTTGAGGCGCGCGCGAAACACGAACGCGCTAACTTAACATACCTAACTGTCGAAATCTGGGTTTATTGTACACACCTGTGTACAATAAACCCAGATTTCTGAGCATACAGAGTGTTTTTTGAAGTCGGTTTTATTTTTTTGCAAAAAAGTTTTTAACATAACATTACATCACGCCTGTAATCTCCGAAGAGTTGGGCTGATGTGTATCCAATAGTACCTACACCCACATTTCGCCCTTATTTACCTATGTTTAAATGCCATGTAATAGAGGGCGAGCGCTGGCGCAAATCCAAACTCCGTGGCTGCTACTGACAAGTTCCTGATGGAAAAACCCAATAAAACTTTACCCGACCTGGGAATCGAACCCAGGACCTCATGCTGAGTTGTCGCCACCACTAGACCAACGAGGCAGTCATTTATATCATACTGTTAACAATACATGTTATGGTACTATTACCATGACATGTATTGTTATACCGTCGAAATGTGGGTGTACTGTACACATCTGCATTACCCCTCAGAGCATAGGCGTAATGATATGTTATGATGTTGTGAAAACAACAAACATCCAAGCGATTGCAGCAATCACGGCCGATTTTCTGTCTATAATTGAAGAGTTCCATTGTCTTTCACCGAGGATCACCATCAGATCTTCACCAAATTTAAACGGGACCACCGCGAAGTAATTTTCTTCCGAACAAAAAAAGATTCATCGAAATAAAAAGGCTGAACATACACAAAAAAAAAACCGGCCAAGTGCGAGTCGTTTCGCACACGAAGGGTTCCGTACCATTGACTATATTTAGTATTTGTTGTTATAGCGGCAACAGAAATACATCATCTGTGAAAATTTCAACTCTCTAGCTGTCACGGTTCATGAGATACAGCCTGGTGACAGACAGACGGACAGACGGCGAAGTCTTAGTAATAGGGTTCCGTTTTTACCCTTTGGGTACGGAACCCTAAAAAAAGCAGACGAATTGATAACCACCTCTTTTTGGAAGTCGGTTAAAAAAGAACATTGTCATTCACGCGCGTTTCACTACCACAGCGACGTAGGTAATTAAAAAAAACCGGCCAAGTGCGAGTCGGACTCGCGCACGAAGGGTTCCGTACCATTATCTATACATTAGACAAAACGGCAAAAAAATCACGTTTGTTGTATGGGAGCCCCCCTTAAATATTAATTTTATTCTGTTTTTAGTATTTGTTGTTATAGCGGCAACAGAAATACATCATCTGTGAAAATTTCAACTGTCTAGCTGTCACGGTTCATGAGATACAGCCTGGTGACAGACAGACAGACAGACGGACAGACGGATAGACGGACAGACGGACAGACGGACAGACGGACAGACAGACGGACAGACAGCGAAGTCTTAGTAATAGGGTTCCGTTTTTACCCTTTGGGTACGGAACCCTAAAAAATAATTCCGTAATCTCCACGCTTGGCAGGCGGATTGAATCTGATCTAATTCTGAAATATTATTGCGGAAACTGATTTATTAGTGTAATATTGGATGTGAAAATGATACTGCAATGTCTTTACGACACCTTTACAATTTGTGATGCTTTTTGTTTTTATTAATAACGAGTGTAAGACTTTTTTAATTTCTTTGAAAATTTTATAATTATTTTGATTAACATGTTCGTGTATAATCGTGAAATTTATAAGAACATAAACTGTTTAAGAAATTGATAATATTTTTTATTTTAGTAAACACTGAGTTTATATTGTTTAAAGATAAATGATGATTTGTTGTTATGTTACATTTTTGCAATGTATAATAAGAATGCATCAATGCAATGCATAAAAAAAAATCGAGTTTTCATTGACATCATCATCATCATCATCATTTCAGCCGAAAGACGTCCACTGCTGGACATAGACCTCACCCAAGTGTCGCCACATTGACCGGTCCCGTGCGACTCGCATCCAATGGATTCCCGCAACGCTCACCAGGTCATCGGTTCACCTAGTGGGAGATCTTCCAACGCAACGTCTTCAGGTTCGCGGTCGCCACTCCAGAACTTTTCGGCCCCATCGGCCATCCGTTCTGCTAGCAATTTGCCCTGCCCACTGCCACTTAAGGTTGGTAATTCTTCGGGCTACTTCGGTGACCTTGGTTCTCTTGCGGATGTCTTCATTTCTGATTCAACCACGCAAGGAAACTCCGTAGCCCTCTCCATTGCCTTTCATTGAATTTTTTTTGTTTATTTTTAATATAAGAAATTTGTTTTTTAATAGAGGAACTTAAGACTTCTAAATCTGTATAAGAATTTAATAATTGTTTTAAATTTTGGAACAAAAATGTTCACTTTAAAGTTTAATAGGTATTTCGTATATGGAGCATTAAATCGAAAAATAGTATCAGCAACCCCTAAGTCATTTTAAAAGACCTATTCAACGATACTCCACACGATGGGGTAGACGGCGAAAAAAAAATTCATCCCAAATATTTTTAATTTTTTTTTTTCTACTTTATCGGCGTAATTGACATACACACCCCTACAAAATTAGAGCATTCTAGTCACTAATCGTCTATTAGCAAAACCTCGGACTGACAGACGGACGGACATGACGAAACTATAAAAGTTCCTTGTGAGGACTACGGAACTCTAAAAAAGGAAACATTAGAAAATCGTACCCACATGATGTAGCTACTAAAACTCCCATACTCTCATGCATTAGATCTGGAAATGATTTCAATCTGCTTGAGACACGTGACGTACAGACAGAAGCACATTTGAGCAGGGCTTATTGAGCCAAGCGAGTGTTCATTAGAGCAGCTGCTGACTCGCTGAGTTATTGCAATTCTTTCAGAAGGCTATTATTTTACAGAAAAAATGGCTTTTGTTTGAATTGTAATGCTTTACGTACAGTTGATGATCACTGTATTTTAGGAAAGTTTGAAGAGGCTATTTTTAACGATATGTTAGTACTTTCGGACGCAGTTTATGATATGCCGAAGTGAGCATTGGTGTGAGCAGTGGTACCGGCGACCCCGACTTACGATTGACAGTCGTGGGTACAAACCGAAACAAGCGGACAACATTTCGTCACCACTGCTCTCAAAACGGTGAAGGCAAACAACGAGCGGTCGTCATGTCCTAGAATAATAAAAAATCGAAGATAATGGAGGACATTTAGCGCCGCGCCGCACTGGGACAGTGTGATGTTGTGGAATGTAGCCAATCCATCATAGAGTCCTCTTTATGATAGAGGTCAGCTTCCTGGCAGGCGTGTGCCCCAACGGTGAGAACATTACCAATGGGTTGATATGCTATGTCATGGTCATGTCGTTTGAGGCAATGGGGATCTTAAAGAAATATTAATCAGATAAAATCCAAACATAACAGTCCATCCGCCCTACAGTTTTTATTTCTACCACGTTTGGAAGTCAAGTGTCTATCACTTCTATCAGAGAGCATGCATTAAATATAGGTTTGATTACAAACAACATAAGAATTTACGATTACGTAATTTGATTGAGGAAAATATTACAACAATGTCTCGAAATGGCGCAGTTGTTGTGCAGAGTTCATCGGAGTTGAATTAAATGAATAGGTACTTGGGTACTATTGAATGTTTACATTTTACAAACGTCAAGGTCGCCGCATCCCGTTTGTAGTTTAGTAAGGAAGATTGAAACAATGGATAATCAAGATAATCACTCTAGTTTCTATTAATATCGTTCCCATTACGTTTGCTGATGTTGTCTGTACCTATTTGTCGTGGAGTTAAGTTGTTGACGTCAAGCTCGCGGCGCGGCGCCGCAGGTGGTCGCAAACAATGTGCCATTCCTGCCTCCCTGATCGATCTGATACCCTGGTACTTACGAGCTACTCATTTAACTGTTATGTCCACTTGCCCCTATTTGGTGCTGTTCATAACAATAGCACAAACTGCCCGCTAAAACACCTCTTGTGTGGTGACTGGTGACTGGTGACCGAACCATTAACACAAATTAACTGTCCCTATTTCTGAACTTTCGCTGCACGTTGATATTATCTAGAATGGCACAAAAGTGAGTGCTTTCACATATTTTCTAATAAGTGCCTAATAACGGTAATTGTTCCTAGAAGACAAACACTTGTGACGAGGCTGTCATAGCGAGGGAGGGGAGACAAGTTGTCAATTCATTTAGAAGCTAAAACAATATCAAGCTGTTAATTGATTAATGTGCGACACACCTCACGCTTTTCACATAAACATCAACCAAAACAAATGGATGAAATAGTTATTTCACTCGTAGAGATAGCTCATAACAGTTTGCGTGATGAATTGAATGATCATAATAATTTATGAAATGTTACGTAAACAAACACGTGAACCGCATCGATGGGCATTCCGGCGCGTGTTGCCGCAGCTAAAAATATTTTTATTGTATTATTGATTTGATCGCTTCGACAAGATGAGCTGTTCAGCTGTCAGACGAGCTGACGAGAGCAGCCGGCTGAGATATTGTACGGTTGTACCGACAACGGACGAGTGAGCTTACAGGACAGGAAAACGACAAACAAAGAAAACAAAATATATTTTCAATACACTTCCTCGAAAACTGGTCCATAACGCACTATGATTAGGTACAACATGCAATGTAAGTATTTCACACGCGTGCGTTTTTTTCCCTTTCCCGCACGTGTGCGGGAATGAAAATTGCCACAGATAACTATACCTATACTTAGTCCAAATTGGTTCAAAGCCTATAGTCTGAGGTGAATGTTTTTTTTAATTTCAGCAATGCACTACGCGTCTTTACGGCATAAATATTTTTTGAATATTAAAATCGTGTTTATAAATGGAATATCATAGATAAACATGATTATTAAAAACGAATAGTTATTTTTATACACAAATTAACATTTATTTTGTGTTCTGAATTCAAAAATATAAAATAAATCTATTTTTTATATTAGGATGTCTAACGGCTTCATACCTTTGCCTCTCCTTCAACCTGGCGAAAGCGGAGCGCGAAAAAAAGAAGAAAATTCCGCCTATGTACCACTCTTGTACATGAAGTTTAAATAAATAAATAAAATTAAAATCATAGTTTCTTAGTTCGTGACTAATTTTTTTTCGTTATATTTTATTGTATTTCTTCAAAAGTGTATTGAAAACCGTCGTTTGATACACGTGGACATTTGTTATTGCAGTTCTCGGCTCAAAAACACATAATTCCGCCTCGAATGCAATGACAAACTTTCTCCACTTGTATCAAAATTTACTATTCATTGCTATTATGGATTCGTGAGAAAACAGTATAATATGTCTTAGAACTTAACATGCAAAGGCCAATAGAATTTGTAACTGCCTGTCACAGAGCAAATACATGATTAGGCATGTGTAGGTACGACTATCACGCTGTGAGTCGCCACGAGGGCCGTCTTTACCTAGTGTGCAGGGTGTGCGTTGCACACGGGCGCAGCGGTCCTAGGGGGCGCCAAGCGCCGCTCGCTATGGAGCCCCACTCGGCGCCTTCCCAAAACTGTTTTACCCGTGTACAGTGGGCCTCGCTCGCAGTGAGCTTACCTTCCCAAATTTGTCAAATTTGGGAAGGTAAGCTCACTGCGAGCGAGGTCAAATGTTTCCAATTGATATTGAGCTTTTTAGACATTTCAAAATTTGGACATTGATAATGTAACATATCCTCGGAGTAAAAGTTGACGAAAACTTTTCGTGGTCAACCATATTGAGTACTTAATATGTAATAAGCTTAGAATACAACTCGGTAAATTTTACCACCTGAGCTTTAAAGTACCAAATAATACTCTTAAGTGCCTGTATTTGCAATTAGTTGACCCTATATTAAGTTACGCCCTCAACTGCTATGGACTCACATTCAAAAGTAATTTGGAAAAATTAGAAGCACAACAAATTCGATTTTTAAAACTATTAGTCAGCAAGAAAACCAAAAACAAATGTAAAGATGATTATTATAAGTTATTTAAAATTTGCAAAATTCTTCCTATCAGCTTAAAACATAAGTACCTACTTCTGGTTAACAGTTATGGCAGCTGGGAACGTCACTCACTAGTTACCCATAACCACGCAACTAGGACAGTATCAGCCGGTAAATTTGACGTACCTAGTATAAGGAATTATTTTGGAGACCGTATGCTTGATAAAAGATTAAGTACGTTATCTTCTCAACCGATTGCCTGCTGACATAAGAAGTCAGAAAATAAAAGGCAAATTCACCAAATTACTTAAGCAGTTCTTTCTTAAGAGTCTGTAAACCATCTTCTTAGGAAAGTGGTTTATAGATTGTTGAGCGAGAGCATATAGGTAACTAGTTAAGTAAGTAATTATTATAATAGATTTATGTACAGTCACGAGCACCAATATGTAAACACTTAACAACTTTTAAAAGTGTAATACTCCTACTGTTCTGATTAAAATTTCATGTCGTTTGTAATGTCTTTTACATATTTTTTTACTTACATTTTTGGATATTATTAACCTGAAAATTTAAGCATTCGTCCTCCCTAGGTAGCTTCATGGTCATTTCTTGGAGGCTTAGCAACGGCTTTGGCCTTTTTACCTTGTAATTTATGTTATTTAAGTTTTTATCTTTATTAAATCTTTGTTTACTTTTGTGATGTCAGTTAGTGGCAACCCTAGTTTTATTTTTAATTTATTGCTGGAGCTAGTTGTAGGTTGTATAGGTAAATCACATCGACCTCATTCGATTTTCTTTTTAATAATTTTCTAATTTTAAAATGTAAATTATGTGGAGTTGACAGGAGCCTGGTGGTGGAATGGGGAGTCTACGTTCAGAGCTGAGAGCAGTAACACCTCTGAGAAGCTCCATATAAAAGTATTTGTAAAAGGGCAGTTACCCTTATTCTTCGGTTTTAAGTCGGCCTCTCTCCGTGCCGCACCCTCACGAAGAACACCTGGAAACCTTGATCCTTGAGCTACACAAGCCTGATGAAGATTTGATGCTCCTCGGCCCTCCTCCTATGGCCTGAGGATTGACGGTCCTCGGCCGTCCACCACCGTCTGAAGACGGATGCCCTCGGCCCTCCTCCTACGGCCTGAGGATTGACGGTTCTCGGCCGTCCACCACCGTCTGAAGACAGATGCCCTCGGCCCTTCTCTACGGCCTGAGAGTTGATGGTTCCTCGGTCCTCCTCCACAGTCTGAAGACGGACGTTCTTCAGTTATTTATTTCATTCTGCATTTCATCTTCAGTACTTTCCGCCAGCTTCACTGGCATTAGTAATTAAGTAGCTCCAGCCTTTAGATCATCTTTGTTAATAAATTCTTATAACTCGTCCCCTTTATTTCTTTTAACAGTGCTCCCCTCCAGACTGAAAGTTAGGTAGGTGAGTGCTCAGTGACCTTACAGTTTTGTGGATCCTATCCAGGAAAATGTAACGTTACAGACTGGCGCCCAAATATTTACTAACCCACCCCTCTTTAATTATTTCTAGGCATTCTGCACTTCTCAAAATTCGAAAATAACACTTCCCCAAGTGAGTATATTTGGTAAGCATTTTATTATTTTCATCTATCTCAACTCTTACTCAACTCTTTTACAACTAAACATCATCTAGGTATTCCTCACCTCACACACATTCCATTATCGAAAGATAATTGGCACCCTTTCGGCCTCTTGGTTGTGTTAACCCACTTGTGCATTGCCAAGGTTGGAGATTGGTTACTCTACAACGGTTATTGGACAATATCCCGTAATCGTTTATCTCATATTATACTTACTCTCTACCAAAACATCGCTATACTGCATCCCACAGACTTGCACGCCACTACGTTTACCCTCTGGTATTCGTACCCAACGGTCGCTTGATGTGTTAATCCATTCGTGGACACTCCCAAGTGGGTCGTTGGGACACTTCACGACTGAAACAGGAGAATATCCTGTGGATGTTTATACAACCCTAAAATACTACGTTACACCCACTACAAATACTTTACTAATATATTCTGAACTATTAACACTTTAAAGATTACTTCATTTTATTTTGATCTGATAACACGGCTAGTGCAATCTATACATTTTTACACTGAAAAATTACTTGATCCTAGACTATAAATTTGTTATACGCGAATCTGGCGTAAAATTGAAGTTTTAGGCCATAATAAAATAACTAAATCTAGATTTTTCTAAGAAATTCTAACGAATTAAATCTAGACTGAGCTATGATAATTTTGGGTGATATTCTTATTCAATAACACCAAAATCTTATAAACATACTCGTTAAAAAATCCCTCATTTTTCGATAAAAAACGTACTTACATACATACAGATAATATACATAACCTCCTTTTTGAGTTTCGCCCTAGTCGGGTAAAATTGCATAAAATTATTTTGGGTTGACTTGTTATTTGTCACGCGTTGCTAGGTAACAGGCCCATAGAGATCTAGTTCTTTTGCAGCAGCAAAAAGTTTTTAATCAAACTTTGCGGTGGCCAAAATAGGTACTAAAGTTTAGCAAACTTTTTATGCATTAGTTCCAAATTTTACCACCATACAGTTTTTATTGGTTTACGATATTTTTAATCAAACCTCTTTGCACCCTCTGTGTCATACTCTTAATATTATTTTTTAATCGAACCTCTTTGGACCCTCTGAGTCTTATAAATTTTTAAACATTCTTGGGCTCAAGTACTCAGACCCTCTTAATGTTTTATTCGGAGCTTACCCGACTACTGTATTACGGGAGCTGCCCTGACGTTTACTCAGTTTACTGAATACGGTGTTATGGTCCTGACCTGATCCCTCTTTCCCTCCTTCTCCTCTTAAACACGAGTCCACACACTTGAAGTGTGGGTCCTAAACACGAGTCCACACTCTTAAGGGCTAGTCCACACTCTTAAGGGCTAGTCCACACTCTTAAGGGCTAGTCCACACTCTTAAGGGCTAGTCCACACTCTTAAGGGCTAGTCCACACTCTTAAGGGCTAGTCCTCACTCTTAAGGGCTAGTCCTCACTCTCAAGTGCGGGTCCTAAGCACGGGTCCACACTCTTAAGGGCGAGTCCTAAACACTCTTAATCTTGAGTGCTCTCTTAGACTTGAGTGCCCTCTCAAACGCTCTCTTGGACTTGAGTTCCCTCTCAAACGCTCTCTTGGATTTGAGTTCCATCTCAAACGCTCTCTTGGATTTGAGTTCCCTCTCAAACGCTCTCTTGGATTTGAGTTCCCTCTCAAACGCTCTCTTGGACTTGAGTTCCCTCTCAAACGCTCTCTTGGACTTGAGTTTCCTCTCAAACGCTCTCTTGGACTTGAGTCCTAACTCAAACACTCTCGGCCTCCGTAGACTTTTTAAATTTCTTTTATCACTTTCATAATATTTTATTTATTTATATTTTTTTTCGATATCTTTTACTTTTGAATTTGCTATCGCCTTATTTTCTGTCTGGAGTTCTTTACGGTTTTTATTATTTTATAACTTCAATGCCCTAGCCTCTTTAACTCATTCCTTGTAAAAACCATTTAGATTTTAAGTTTTGTAAATACTTCACAAGGTTTACCTTCCCTTAAAACTTTTGGCTTATTTAAATCCCTCTTTTTATTTTGTAGAGCGGTGCACAACTCTTTAAATAAGCCATTGTGTTGAGCGGTGCACAACTCATTAAATAAGCCGTTGTGTCGAGCGGTCGCATTAACTCGTTAAATAAGCCTTAGTGTACTTTTTTAAACTTAGATAATATTTTTTTATCCTTGACCCTCCTTGACCCTTGACTTAAAGCTTAAAGGCTTCTCTTAAGCGCTTTATGCTCTTAAACCTTGGCTGCTTTTCTAAAGCAGAAAAACTTTGTAAATATATTCTTTTAATTTTAACGGGTTTTAGAACAGGTGCGGATTACGACACCTAAATTAAATAAATAAGCCTTCGTAAACCTTAAAAATAATTCCTTGTGGAGTATGCGTCATTGAATGTGAACCATATCCCCTAAGTATGCTGGTGATGTATGATTGAGGAAGTGTGTAGGGTAGGTTGATGAAAGGTGTATGAAAGAGCAAGGTCTTATTTACAACCTCGAAATTTTTTCTAGTTAGTAATTTTCTGGGGTTATGGGGAATCTTAGTTTTAATTGTTTTTAAACTTACTTTATCACTGTATATACTCATTTAGCTTATTTTTTTTGTTGATTAACGCTCTCTTAATGCTAAATAAGAAAATTTTTTCATTGTATTCAAAAATTTTCCGGGGTTTTCGGGGTAATGTAATGTCTTTTACATATTTTTTTACTTACATTTTTGGATATTATTAACCTGAAAATTTAAGCATTCGTCCTCCCTAGGTAGCTTCATGGTCATTTCTTGGAGGCTTAGCAACGGCTTTGGCCTTTTTACCTTGTAATTTATGTTATTTAAGTTTTTATCTTTATTAAATCTTTGTTTACTTTTGTGATGTCAGTTAGTGGCAACCCTAGTTTTATTTTTAATTTATTGCTGGAGCTAGTTGTAGGTTGTATAGGTAAATCACATCGACCTCATTCGATTTTCTTTTTAATAATTTTCTAATTTTAAAATGTAAATTATGTGGAGTTGACAGGAGCCTGGTGGTGGAATGGGGAGTCTACGTTCAGAGCTGAGAGCAGTAACACCTCTGAGAAGCTCCATATAAAAGTATTTGTAAAAGGGCAGTTACCCTTATTCTTCGGTTTTAAGTCGGCCTCTCTCCGTGCCGCACCCTCACGAAGAACACCTGGAAACCTTGATCCTTGAGCTACACAAGCCTGATGAAGATTTGATGCTCCTCGGCCCTCCTCCTATGGCCTGAGGATTGACGGTCCTCGGCCGTCCACCACCGTCTGAAGACGGATGCCCTCGGCCCTCCTCCTACGGCCTGAGGATTGACGGTTCTCGGCCGTCCACCACCGTCTGAAGACAGATGCCCTCGGCCCTTCTCTACGGCCTGAGAGTTGATGGTTCCTCGGTCCTCCTCCACAGTCTGAAGACGGACGTTCTTCAGTTATTTATTTCATTCTGCATTTCATCTTCAGTACTTTCCGCCAGCTTCACTGGCATTAGTAATTAAGTAGCTCCAGCCTTTAGATCATCTTTGTTAATAAATTCTTATAACTCGTCCCCTTTATTTCTTTTAACAGTGCTCCCCTCCAGACTGAAAGTTAGGTAGGTGAGTGCTCAGTGACCTTACAGTTTTGTGGATCCTATCCAGGAAAATGTAACGTTACAGCCAGTCTGTAACGTTACATTTTCCTGGATAGGATCCACAAAACTGTAAGGTCACTGAGCACTCACCTACCTAACTTTCAGTCTGGAGGGGAGCACTATTAAAAGAAATAAAGGGGACGAGTTATAAGAATTTATTAACAAAGATAATCTAAAGGCTGGAGCTACTTAATTACTAATGCCAGTGAAGCTGGCGGAAAGTACTGAAGATGAAACGTAGAATGGAATAAATAACTGAAGAACGTCCGTCTTCAGACTGTGGAGGAGGACCGAGGAACCTTCAACTCTCAGGCCGTAGAGAAGGGCCGAGGGCATCCGTCTTCAGACGGTGGTGGACGGCCGAGGACCGTCAATCCTCAGGCCGTAGGAGGAGGGCTGAGGGCATCTGTCTTCAGACGGTGGTGGACGGCCGAGGACCGTCAATCCTCAGGCCGTAGGAGGAGGGCCGAGGAGCATCAAATCTTCATCAGGCTTGTGTAGCTCAAGGATCAAGGTTTCCAGGTGTTCTTGATGAGGGTGCGGCACGGAGAGAGGCCGACTTAAAACCGAAGAATAAGGGAAACTGCCCTTTTAAATAAAATTTTATGGAGCTTCTCAGAGGTGTTACTGCTCTCAGCTCTTAACGTAGACTGCCAATTCCACCACCAGGCTCCTGTCAACTCCACATAATTTACATTTTAAAATTAGAAAATTATTAAAAAGAAAATCGAATGAGGTCGATGTGATTTACCTATACAACCTACAAATAGCTCCAGCAATAAATTAAAAATAAAACTAGGGTTGCCACTAACTGACATCACAAAAGTAAACAAAGATTTAATAGAGATTAAAACTTAAATAACTTGAATTACAAGGTAAAAAGGCCAAAGCCGTTGCTAAGCCTCCAAGAAATGACCATGAAGCTACCTAGGGAGGACGAATGCTTAAATTTTCAGGTTAATAATATCCAAACATGAAAGTAAAAAACATGTAAAAGACACATTACATTACCCCGAAAACCCCGGAAAATTTTTGAATACAATGAAAAAATTTTCTTATTTAGCATTAAGAGAGCGTTAATCAACAAAAAATTAAGCTAAATGAGTATATACAGTGATAAAGTAAGTTTAAAAACAATTAAAACTAAGATTCCCCATAACCCCAGAAAATTACTAACTAGAAAAAATTTCGAGGTTGTAAATAAGACCTTGCTCTTTCATACACCTTTCATCAACCTACCCTACACACTTCCTCAATCATACATCACCAGCATACTTAGGGGATATGGTTCACATTCAATGACGCATACTCCACAAGGAATTATTTTTAAGGTTTACGAAGGCTTATTTATTTAATTTAGGTGTCGTAATCCGCACCTGTTCTACAACCCGTAAAAATTAAAATAAATTATTTACAAAGTTTTTCTGCTTAAGAAAAGCAGCCAAGGTTTAAGAGCATAAAGTGCTTAAGAGAAGCCTTCAAGCTTTAAGTCAAGGGTCAAGGAGGGTCAAGGATAAAAAATTATTATCTAAGTTTAAAAAAGTACACTAAGGCTTATTTTACGAGTTGTGAGACCGCTCAACACAACGGCTTATTTAATGAGTTGTGCACCGCTCAACACAATGGCTTATTTAAAGAGTGGTGCACCGCTCTACGAAATTAAATAAAGGGATCTAACAAAGCCAAAAGTTTTAAGGGAAGGTAAACCTTGTGGAGTATTTACAAAACTTAAAATCTAATGTTTTTCACAAGGAATGAGTTAAAGACATTTATGTTATAAAATTATAAAAACCGTAAATAACTCCAGACAGAAAATAAGGCGATAGCAAATTCAAAAGTAAAAGGTATCGAAAAAAAAATATAAATAAATAAAATATTATGAAAGTGATAAAAGAAATTTTAAAAAAAATCTACGGAGGCCGAGAGTGTTTGAGTTAGGACTCAAGTCCAAGAGAGCGTTTGAGAGGAAACTCAAGTCCAAGAGAGCGTTTTAGAGGGAACTCAAGTCCAAGAGAGCGTTTTAGAGGGAACTCAAGTCCAAGAGAGCGTTTTAGAGGGAACTCAAGTCCAAGAGAGCGTTTGAGAGGGAACTCAAGTCCAAGAGAGCGTTTGAGAGGGAACTCAAGTCCAAGAGCGTTTGAGAGGGAACTCAAGTCCAAGAGAGCGTTTGAGAGGGAACTCAAGTCCAAGAGAGCGTTTGAGAGGGAACTCAAGTCCAAGAGAGCGTTTGAGAGGGAACTCAAGTCCACGAAAGCGTTTGAGAAGGCACTCAAGTCTAAGAGAGCACTCAAGATTAAGAGTGTTTAGGACTCGCCCTTAAGAGTGTGGATCCTATCCAGGAAAATGTAACGTTACAGACTGTCTGTAACGTTACATTTTCCTGGATAGGATCCACAAAACTGTAAGGTCACTCTGAGCACTCACCTACCTAACTTTCAGTCTGGAGGGGAGCACTATTAAAAGAAATAAAAGGGACGAGTTATAAGAATTTATTAACAAAGATAATCTAAAGGCTGGAGCTACTTAATTACTAATGCCAGTGAAGCTGGCGGAAAGTACTGAAGATGAAACGCAGAATTAAATAGATAACTGAAGAACATCCGTCTTCAGACTGTGGAGGAGGACCGAGGAACCATCAACTCTCAGGCCGTAGAGAAGGGCCGAGGGCATCTGTCTTCAGACGGTGGTGGACGGCCGAGGACCGGCAATCCTCAGGCCGTAGGAGGAGGGCCGAGGAGCATCAAATCTTCATCAGGCTTGTGTAGCTCAAGCATCAAGGTTTCCAGGTGTTCTTGGTGAGGGTGCGGCACGGAGAGAGGCCGACTTAAAACCAAAGAATAAGGGAAAAAAGGTTTACGAAGGCTTATTTATTTAATTTAGGTGTCGTAATCCGCACCTGTTCTAAAACCCGTTAAAATTCAAAGAATATATTTACAAAGTTTTTCTGCTTTAGAATAGCAGCCAAGGTTTAAGAGCATAAAGCGCTTAAGAGAAGCCTTTAAGCTTTAAGTCAAGGGTCAAGGAGGGTCAAGGATAAAAAAATATTATCTAAGTTTAAAAAAAAATACACTAAGGCTTATTTTACGAGTTAATGCGACCGCTCGACACAACGGCTTATTTAATGAGTTGTGCACCGCTCAACACAATGGCTTATTTAAAGAGTTGTGCACCGCTCTACAAAATAAAAAGAGGGATTTAAATAAGCCAAAAGTTTTAAGGGAAGGTAAACCTTGTGGAGTATTTACAAAACTTAAAATGTAAATGGTTTTTACAAGGAATGAGTTAAAAAGGCTAGGGCATTGAAGTTATAAAATAATAAAAAGCGTAAAGAACTCCAGACAGAAAATAAGGCGATAGCAAAAGCGTACTCTTTAATTATTTCTAGGCATTCTGCACTTCTCAAAATTCGAAAATAACACTTCCCCAAGTGAGTATATTTGGTAAGCATTTTATTCATTTTCATCTTTTCACTCATCTCAACTCTTACTCAACTCTTCTACAACTAAACATCATCTAGGTATTCCTCACCTCACACACATTCCATTATCGAAAGATAATTGGCACCCTTTCGGCCTCTTGGTTGTGTTAACCCACTTGTGGGCATTGCCAAGGTTGGAGATTGGTTACTTTACGACGGTTATTGGACAATATCCCGTAATCGTTCATATCATATTATACTTACTCTCTACCAAAACATCGCTATACTGCATCCCACAGACTTGCACACCACTACGTTTACCCTCTGGTATTCGTACCCAATGGTCGCTTGATGTGTTAATCCATTCGTGGACACTCCCAAGTGGGTCGTTGGGACACTTCACGACTGAAACAGGAGAATATCCTGTGGATGTTTATACAACCCTAAAATACTACGTTACACCCACTACAAATACTTTACTAATATATTCTGAACTATTACTTCATTTAATTTTGATCTGATAACATGGCTAGTGCAATCGATACATTTTTACACAAAAAATTACTTGATCCTAGACTATAAATTTCTCATACGCGAATCTGGCGTAAAATTGAATCTTTAGGCTATAATAAAACAACTAAATCTAGATTTGTTAAGAAATTCTAACGAATTAAATCTAGACTGGACTATGATAATTTTGGGTGATATTCTTATTCAATAACACCAAAATCTCATAAACATACTCGTTAAAAAATTCTTCATTTTTTGATAAAAAACGGACTTACATACATAAAGATAATTTACATAACCTCCTTTTGAGTTTCGCCCTAGTCGGGTAAAATGGCATAAAATTATTTTGGGTTGACTTGTTATTTGTCACGCGTTGCTAGGTAACAGGCCCATAGAGATCTACTTCTTTTGCAGCAGCAAAAAGTTTATATCAAACTTTGCGGTGGCAAAAATAGGTACTAAAGTTCAGCAAACTTTTTATGCATTAGTTCCAAATTTTACCACCATACAGTTTTTATTGGTTTACGATATTTTTAATCAAACCTCTTTGCACCCTCTGTGTCATACTCTTAATATTATTTTTAATCAAACCTCTTTGGACCCTCTCGAGTCTTATAAATTTTTAAACATTCTTGGGCTCAAGTACTCAGACCCTCTTAATGTTTTATTCGGAGCTTACCCGACTACTGTATTACGGGAGCTGCCCTGACGTTTACTCAGTTTACTGAATACGGTGTTACGGTCCTGACGTGATCCCTCTTTCCCTCCTTCTCCTCTTAAACACGAGTCCACACTCTTAAGGGCTATCCACACTCTTAAGGGCTAGTCCACACTCTTAAGGGCTAGTCCTCACTCTTAAGGGCTAGTCCTCACTCTCAAGTGCGGGTCCTAAACACGGGTCCACACTCTTAAGGGCGAGTCCTAAACACTCTTAATCTTGAGTGCTCTCTTGGACTTGAGTTCCCTCTCAAACGCTCTTTTGGACTTGAGTTCCCTCTCAAACGCTCTTTGGGACTTGAGTTTCCTCTCAAACGCTCTTTTGGACTTGAGTTCCCTCTCAAACGCTCTTTTGGACTTGAGTTCCCTCTCAAACGCTCTTTTGGACTTGAGTTCCCTCTCAAACGCTCTTTTGGACTTGAGTTACCTCTCAAACGCTCCCTTGGACTTGAGTTACCTCTCAAACGCTCCCTTGGACTTGAGTTCCTTCTCAAACGCTCCCTTGGACTTGAGTCCTAACTCAAACACTCTCGGCCTCCGTAGATTTTTATTTTATTTCTTTTATCACTTTCATAATATTTCATTTATTTATATTTTTTTTCGATACCTTTTACTTTTGAATTTGCTATCGCCTTATTTTCTGTCTGGAGTTTTTTACGGTTTTTTTTATTATTTTATAACTTCAATGCCTAGCCTCTTTAACTCATTCCTTGTAAAAAAACCATTTAGATTTTAAGTTCTGTAAATACTCCACAAGGTTTACCTTTCCTTAAAACTTTTGGCTTATTTTTATCCCTCTTTTTATTTTGTAGAGCGGTGCACAACTCTTTAAATAAGCCATTGTGTTGAGCGGTGCACAACTCATTAAATAAGCCGTTGTGTCGAGCGGTCTCATAACTCGTAAAATAAGCCTTAGTGTACTTTTTTAAACTTAGATAATAATTTTTTATCCTTGACCCTCCTTGACCCTTGACTTAAAGCTTAAAGGCTTCTCTTAAGCGCTTTATGCTCTTAAACCTTGGCTGCTTTTCTAAAGCAGAAAAACTTTGTAAATATATTCTTTTAATTTTAACGGGTTTTAGAACAGGTGCGGATTACGACACCTAAATTAAATAAATAAGCCTTCGTAAACCTTAAAAATAATTCCTTGTGGAGTCTGCGTCATTGAATGTGAACCATATCCCCTTAGTATGCTGGTGATGTATGATTGAGGAAGTGTGTAGGGTAGGTTGATGAAAGGTGTATGAAAGAGCAAGGTCTTATTTACAACCTCGAAATTTTTCTAGTTAATAATTTTCTGGGGTTATGGGGAATCTTAGTTTTAATTGTTTTTAAACTTACTTTATCACTGTATATACTCATTTAGCTTAATTTTTTTTGTTGATTAACGCTCTCTTAATGCTAAATAAGAAAATTTTTTCATTATATTCAAAAATTTTCCGGGGTTTTCGGGGTAATGTAATGTGTATGTCTTTTACATGTTTTTTTATTTACATTTTTTGATATTATTAAACCTGAAAATTTAAGTATTTGTCCTCCCTAGGTAGCTTCATGGTCATTTCTTGGAGGCTTAGCAACGGCTTTGGCCTTTTTACCTTGTAATTCATGTTATTTAAGTTTTTATCTTTATTAAAATCTTTGTCTTACTTTTGTGATGTCAGTTAGTGGCAACCCTAGTTTTATTTTTAATTTATTGCTGGAGCTAGTTGTAGGTTGTATAGGTAAATCACATCGACCTCATTCGATTTTCTTTTTAATAATTTTCTAATTTTAAAATGTAAATGTGGAGTTGACAGGAGCCTGGTGGTGGAATGGGCAGTCTACGTTCAGAGCTGAGAGCAGTAACACCTCTGAGAAGCTCCATATAAAAGTATTTGTAAAAGGGCAGTTACCCTTATTCTTCGGTTTTAAGTCGGCCTCTCTCCGTGCCGCACCCTCACGAAGAACACCTGGAAACCTTGATCCTTGAGCTACACAAGCCTGATGAAGATTTGATGCTCCTCGGCCCTCCTCCTACGGCCTGAGGATTGACGGTCCTCGGCCGTCCACCACCGTCTGAAGACGGATGCCCTCGGCCCTCCTCCTACGGCCTGAGGATTGACGGTCCTCGGCCGTCCACCACCGTCTGAAGACAGATGCCCTAGGCCCTTCTCTACGGCCTGAGAGTTGATGGTTCCTCGGTCCTCCTCCACAGTCTGAAGACGGACGTTCTTCAGTTATTTATTTCATTCTGCGTTTCATCTTCAGTACTTTCCGCCAGCTTCACTGGCATTAGTAATTAAGTAGCTCCAGCCTTTAGATTATCTTTGTTAATAAATTCTTATAACTCGTCCCCTTTATTTCTTTTAATAGTGCTCCCCTCCAGACTGAAAGTTAGGTAGGTGAGTGCTCAGAGTGACCTTACAGTTTTGTGGATCCTATCCAGGAAAATGTAACGTTACAGACTGCCAGTCTGTAACGTTACATTTTCACCTACCTAACTTTCAGTTCTGGAGGGGAGCACTGTTAAAAGAAATAAAGGGGACGAGTTATAAGAATTTATTAACAAAGATAATCTAAAGGCTGGAGCTACTTAATTACTAATGCCAGTGAAGCTGGCGGAAAGTACTGAAGATGAAACGCAGAATGGAATAAATAACTGAAGAACGTCCGTCTTCAGACTGTGGAGGAGGACCGAGGAACCATCAACTCTCAGGCCGTAGAGAAGGGCCGAGGGCATCTGTCTTCAGACGGTGGTGGACGACCGAGGACCGTCAATCCTCAGGCCGTAGGAGGAGGGCCGAGGGCATCCGTCTTCAGACGGTGGTGGACGGCCGAGGACCGTCAATCCTCAGGCCGTAGGAGGAGGGCCGAGGAGCATCAAATCTTCATCAGGCTTGTGTAGCTCAAGGATCAAGGTTTCCAGGTGTTCTTCGTGAGGGTGCGGCACGGAGAGAGGCCGACTTAAAACCGAAGAATAAGGGTAACTGCCCTTTTACAAATACTTTTATATGGAGCTTCTCAGAGGTGTTACTGCTCTCAGCTCTGAACGTAGACTGCCCATTCCACCACCAGGCTCCTGTCAACTCCACATAATTTACATTTTAAAATTAGAAAATTATTAAAAAGAAAATCGAATGATTTGATGTGATTTACCTATACAACCTACAAATAGCTCCAGCAATAAATTAAAATAAAACTAGGGTTGCCACTAACTGACATCACAAACGTAAACAAAGATTTAATAAAGATAAAAACTTAAATAACATAAATTACAAGGTAAAAAGGCCAAAGCCGTTGCTAAGCCTCCAAGAAATGACCATGAAGCTACCTAGGGAGGACGAATGCTTAAATTTTCAGGTTAATAATATCCAAAAATGTAAGTAAAAAACATGTAAAAGACATACACATTACATTACCCCGAAAACCCCGGAAAATTTTTGAATACAATGAAAAAATTTTCTTATTTAGTATTAAGAGAGCATTCATCAACAAAAAATTAAGCTAAATGAGTATATACAGTGATAAAGTAAGTTTAAAAACAATTGAAACTAAGATTCCCCATAACCCCAGAAAATTACTAACTAGAAAAAATTTCGAGGTTGTAAATAAGACCTTGCTCTTTCATACACCTTTCATCAACCTACCCTACACACTTCCTCAATCATACATCACCAGCATACTTAGGGGATATGGTTCACATTCAATGACGCATACTCCACAAGGAATTATTTTTAAGGTTTACGAAGGCTTATTTATTTAATTTAGGTGTCGTAATCCGCACCTGTTCTAAAACCCGTTAAAATTAAAATAAATTATTTACAAAGTTTTTCTGCTTAAGAAAAGCAGCCAAGGTTTAAGAGCATAAAGTGCTTAAGAGAAGCCTTCAAGCTTTAAGTCAAGGGTCAAGGAGGGTCAAGGATAAAAAATTATTATCTAAGTTTAAAAAAGTACACTAAGGCTTATTTTACGAGTTGTGAGACCGCTCAACACAACGGCTTATTTAATGAGTTGTGCACCGCTCAACACAATGGCTTATTTAAAGAGTGGTGCACCGCTCTACGAAATTAAATAAAAGGATCTAACAAAAGCCAAAAGTTTTAAGGGAAGGTAAACCTTGTGGAGTATTTACAAAACTTAAAATCTAATGTTTTTACAAGGAATAAAAGGTTAAATACTTTCAGAAATCTACACTTTAAAATCCTTGACGTGCCATTTTCCTCTAACACCGCTCTGATCCTCCAAAATGAAAACAAGTGGTGACAGTTTTTCCACAACTGTGCTCTTAATATATTTGGGAGCTAACTTGGCACTAAAATAGTTTCCAGCATTACTTAGAACGTAATTTTTACGCCAGACGGTATCACCGATATTAAATTCCTTAAAACTGTGCCTTGTGTTATAATGAGAGGCGTTTTTTTTATGAGCCATGTATAGTGCAATCTGTACTTTATCGAAGATGACAGATAATAACCCTATATTAGCGGCATAAATATCCCGAGGAAGGAAGATTATTTCGTCCAGGTTCGGGCAACTAGAATAAAGTGAACCACATGTTATGATTTCCCGGCCAAAGACCAGAAAAGATGGGGAGAACCCTGTCGCAGTATTTACTGAGCTATTTAACGCTAATTGAATTTTTTGTAACGGAATGTCCCATGAACGGTGATCATCACCGACTAACTGTGATAACGCCGTGATAATTGTTCTATTATAACGTTCTGTTGGATTTACTTGAGGGCAATATTTAGGCGAATAAAATATAAAGGGAATTTTATACTTATTTAAAAAATTTTGAAATTCATTAGATTGAAATTGTGAGCCATTATCCATAATAATGGTTTGCGGTACTCCATGAACTAAAAATACAAATTTTTCAAGATATTGTATAATATTAGTAGCTGTAGCACGTTTAATAGGAAAAATAAGACAGTATTTTGAAAATGAACACGTAATCACGAGAATATATTGATTACGCTGTCTCGTCATAGGCAAAGGACCCATAAGGTCTAATGATATATTTTGGAAAGGCCTCGAGCAAATTTTTGGATTACCCATAAGACCATATGGAGAATGATTCGAATGTTTATAGGCAAGACATGTTTCGCAAGTAGAACACACTTTTGCCACTTCTCTAAACATACCAGACCAATAGTATCTTAAGGAAAGTTTCTTGTAAGTTTTAAAGATGCCAATATGGGGATTATTATTTACCAAACCATGGCAAGATTTTATCAGGTCCAGCCTCTCAGAGGGAGGAGGAATTTCCTTCCATGAAAAATCTTCATTAAGATCATCGTTTGAGTTAGAATAACGATATAACCTATTATCGCGGATTTTGTAGTTAGGATAATCATCAGGATTATCACGACATTTAGTAAAAAGTTTATTAAAATTTTCTAAATGAGACGCATCGTCCCTAGACACAGGTGCAACACTGTCAAAAATTACCGTATCAGAACCCCTAGGACGAGAAAGTAAATCTGGAACTACATTATCCCTTCCTTTCTTATGTTTCAGAACAAAATCTATTTGTAGGTTGTATAGGTAAATCACATCGACCTCATTCGATTTTCTTTTTAATAATTTTCTAATTTTAAAATGTAAATTATGTGGAGTTGACAGGAGCCTGGTGGTGGAATGGGCAGTCTACGTTCAGAGCTGAGAGCAGTAACACCTCTGAGAAGCTCCATAAAAAATATTTGTAAAAGGGCAGTTTCCCTTATTCTTCGGTTTTAAGTCGGCCTCTCTCCGTGCCGCACCCTCACCAAGAACACCTAGAAACCTTGATGCTTGAGCTACACAAGCCTGATGAAGATTTGATGCTCCTCGGCCCTCCTCCTACGGCCTGAGGATTGACGGTCCTCGGCCGTCCACCACCGTCTGAAGACGGATGCCCTCGGCCCTCCTCCTACGGCCTGAGGATTGACGGTCCTCGGCCGTCCACCACCGTCTGAAGACAGATGCCCGCGGCCCTTCTCTACGGCCTGAGAGTTGATGGTTCCCCGGTCCTCCTCCACAGTCTGAAGACGGACGTTCTTCAGTTATTTATTCCATTCTGCGTTTCATCTTCAGTACTTTCCGCCAGCTTCACTGGCATTAGTAATTAAGTAGCTCCAGCCTTTAGATTATCTTTGTTAATAAATTCTTATTACTCGTCCCCTTTATTTCTTTTAACAGTGCTCCCCTCCAGACTGAAAGTTAGGTAGGTGAGTGCTCAGTGACCTTACAGTTTTGTGGATCCTATCCAGGAAAATGTAACGTTACAGACTCATTGTCAAGGTTGGAGATTGGTTACTCTACGACGGTTATTGGACAATATCCCGTAATCGTTCATCTCATATTATATGTACTTACTCTCTACCAAAACATCGCTATACTGCATCCCACAGACTTGCACACCACTTCGTATACCCTCTGGTATTCGTACCCAATGGTCGCTTGATGTGTTAATCCATTCGTGGACACTCCCAAGTGGGTCGTTGGAACACTTCACGACTGAAACAGGAGAATATCCTGTGGATGTTTATACAACCCTAAAAGACTACGTTACACCCACTACAAATACTTTACTAATATATTCTAAACTACTAACACTTTAAACACGCTTCATTTTTGATTTGATAACACAGCTAGTGCAACCTATAAATTTTCACTGAAAAAATACTTGATCCTAGACTATAAATTTGCCATACGCGAATTTTGCGTAAAATTGAATCCTTGGGCTATAATAAAATAACTAAATCTAGATTTTTCTAAGAAATTCTAACGAATTAAATCTAGACTGAGTTATGATAATTTTGGGTGATATTCTTATTCAATAACACCAAAATCTTATAAACATACTCGTTAAAAAATCCCTCATTTTTCGATAAAAAACGTACTTACATACATACAGATAATATACATAACCTCCTTTTTGAGTTTCGCCCTAGTCGGGTAAAATTGCATAAAATTATTTTGGGTTGACTTGTTATTTGTCACGCGTTGCTAGGTAACAGGCCCATAGAGATCTAGTTCTTTTGCAGCAGCAAAAAGTTTTTAATCAAACTTTGCGGTGGCCAAAATAGGTACTAAAGTTTAGCAAACTTTTTATGCATTCGTTCCAAATTTTACCACCATACAGTTTTTATTGGTTTACGATATTTTTAATCAAACCTCTTTGCACCCTCTGTGTCGTACTCTTAATATTATTTTTTTATCGAACCTCTTTAGACCCTCTGTGTCTTATAAATTTTTAAACATTCTTGGGCCCTCTCAAGTACTCAGACCCTCTTAATGTTTTATTCAGAGCTTACCCGACTACTGTATTACGGGAGCTGCCCTGACGTTTACTGAATACGGTGTTACGGTCCGGACCTGATCCCTCTTTCCCTTCTTCTCCTCTTAAACACGAGTCCACACTCTTAAGGGCTAGTCCACACTCTTAAGGGCTAGTCCACACTCTTAAGGGCTAGTCCACACTCTTAAGGGCTAGTCCTCACTCTTAAGGGCTAGTCCTCACTCTCAAGTGCGGGTCCTAAGCACGGGTCCACACTCTTAAGGGCGAGTCCTAAACACTCTTAATCTTGAGTGCTCTCTTAGACTTGAGTACCCTCTCAAACGCTTTCGTGGACTTGAGTGCCCTCTCAAACGCTTTCGTGGACTTGAGTGCCCTCTCAAACGCTTTCGTGGACTTGAGTTCCCTCTCAAACGCTCTCTTGGATTTGAGTTCCCTCTCAAACACTCTCGGCCTCCGTAGATTTTTTTTAAATTTCTTTTATCACTTTCATAATATTTTATTTATTTATATTTTTTTTCGATACCTGTTACTTTTGAATTTGCTATCGCCTTATTTTCTGTCTGGAGTTTCTTTACGGTTTTAATTATTTTATAACTTCAATGCCTAGCCTCTTTAAAACATTCCTTGTAAAAACCATTTACATTTTAAGTTTTGTAAATACTCCACAAAGTCTACCTTCCCTAAAACTTTTGGCTTATTTAGATCCCTCTTTTTATTTTGTAGAGCGGTGCACAACTCTTTAAATAAGCCATTGTGTTGAGCGGTGCACAACTCATTAAATAAGCCGTTGTGTCGAGCGGTCGCATTAACTCGTTAAATAAGCCTTAATGTACTTTTTTAAACTTAGATAATAATTTTTTATCCTTGACCCTCCTTGACCCTTGACATAAAGCTTAAAGGCTTCTCTTAAGCGCTTTATGCTCTTAAACCTTGGCTGCTTTTCTAAAGCAGAAAAACTTTGTAAATATATTCTTTTAATTTTAACGGGTTTTAGAACAGGTGCGGATTACGACACCTAAATTAAATAAATAAGCCTTCGTAAACCTTAAAAATAATTCCTTGTGGAGTATGCGTCATTGAATGTGAACCATATCCCCTAAGTATGCTGGTGATGTATGATTGAGGAAGTGTGTAGGGTAGGTTGATGAAAGGTGTATGAAAGAGCAAGGTCTTATTTACAACCTCGAAATTTTTTCTAGTTAGTAATTTTCTGGGGTTATGGGGAATCTTAGTTTTAATTGTTTTTAAACTTATTTTATCACTGTATATACTCATTTAGCTTAATTTTTTGTTGATTAACGCTCTCTTAATGCTAAATAAGAAAATTGTTTCATTGTATTCAAAAATTTTCCGGGGTTTTCGGGGTAATGTAATGTGTATGTCTTTTACATGTTTTTTTACTTACATTTTTGGATATTATTAACCTGAAAATTTAAGCATTTGTCCTCCCTAGGTAGCTTCATGGTCATTTCTTGGAGGCTTAGCAACGGCTTTGGCCTTTTTACCTTGTAATTTGTTATTTAAGTTTTTATCTTTATTAAATCTTTGTTTACTTTTGTGATGTCAGTTAGTGGCAACCCTAGTTTTATTTTTAATTTATTGCTGGAGCTAGTTGTAGGTTGTATAGGTAAATCACATCGACCTCATTCGATTTTCTTTTTAATAATTTTCTAATTTTAAAATGTAAATTATGTGGAGTTGACAGGAGCCTGGTGGTGGAATGGGCAGTCTACGTTCAGAGCTGAGAGCAGTAACACCTCTGAGAAGCTCCATAAAATTATATTTAAAAGGGCAGTTTCCCTTATTCTTCGGTTTTAAGTCGGCCTCTCTCCGTGCCGCACCCTCACCAAGAACACCTGGAAACCTTGATCCTTGAGCTACACAAGCCTGATGAAGATTTGATGCTCCTCGGCCCTCCTCCTACGGCCTGAGGATTAACGGTCCTCGGCCGTCCACCACCGTCTGAAGACGGATGCCCTCGGCCCTTCTCTACGGCCTGAGAGTTGATGGTTCCTCGGCCGTCCACCACCGTCTGAAGACGGATGCCCTCGGCCCTTCTCTACGGCCTGAGAGTTGATGGTAATGTATGTCTACGTTCAGAGCTGAGAGCAGTAACACCTCTGAGAAGCTCCATATAAAAGTATTTGTAAAAGGGCAGTTTCCCTTATTCTTCGGTTTTAAGTCGGCCTCTCTCCGTGCCGCACCCTCACCAAGAACACCTGGAAACCTTGATCCTTGAGCTACACAAGCCTGATGAAGATTTGATGCTCCTCGGCCCTCCTCCTACCCACCACCGTCTGAAGATGGATGCCCTCAGCCCTCCTCCTACGGCCTGAGGATTGACGGTCCTCGGCCGTCCACCACCGTCTGAAGACGGATGCCCTCGGCCCTTCTCTACGGCCTGAGAGTTGATGGTTCCTCGGTCCTCCTCCACAGTCTGAAGACGGACGTTCTTCAGTTATTTATTCCATTCTACGTTTCATCTTCAGTACTTTCCGCCAGCTTCACTGGCATTAGTAATTAAGTAGCTCCAGCCTTTAGATTATCTTTGTTAATAAATTCTTATAACTCGTCCCCTTTATTTCTTTTAATAGTGCTCCCCTCCAGACTGAAAGTTAGGTAGGTGAGTGCTCAGTGACCTTACAGTTTTGTGGATCCTATCCAGGAAAATGTAACGTTACAGACTTGGAATGTGTGTGAGGTGAGGAATACCTAGATGATGTTTAGTTGTAGAAGAGTTCAGTATGAGTTGAGATGAGTGAAAAGATGAAAATAATAAAATGCTTACCAAATATACTCACTTGGGGAAGTGTTATTTTCGAATTTTGAGAAGTGCAGAATGCCTAGAAATAATTTAAGAGGGGTGGGTTAGTAAATATTTGGGCGCCAGTCTGTAACGTTACATTTTCCTGGATAGGATCCACAAAACTGTAAGGTCACTGAGCACTCACCTACCTAACTTTCAGTCTGGAGGGGAGCACTGTTAAAAGAAATAAAGGGGACGAGTTATAAGAATTTATTAACAAAGATAATCTAAAGGCTGGAGCTACTTAATTACTAATGCCAGTGAAGCTGGCGGAAAGTACTGAAGATGAAACGCAGAATGGAATAAATAACTGAAGAACGTCCGTCTTCAGACTGTGGAGGAGGACCGAGGAACCATCAACTCTCAGGCCGTAGAGAAGGGCCGAGGGCATCTGTCTTCAGACGGTGGTGGACGACCGAGGACCGTCAATCCTCAGGCCGTAGGAGGAGGGCCGAGGGCATCCGTCTTCAGACGGTGGTGGACGGCCGAGGACCGTCAATCCTCAGGCCGTAGGAGGAGGGCCGAGGAGCATCAAATCTTCATCAGGCTTGTGTAGCTCAAAGATCAAGGTTTCCAGGTGTTCTTCGTGAGGGTGCGGCACGGAGAGAGGCCGACTTAAAACCGAAGAATAAGGGTAACTGCCCTTTTACAAATACTTTTATATGGAGCTTCTCAGAGGTGTTACTGCTCTCAGCTCTGAACGTAGACTGCCCATTCCACCACCAGGCTCCTGTCAACTCCACATAATTTACATTTTAAAATTAGAAAATTATTAAAAAGAAAAACGAATGAGGTCGATGTGATTTACCTATACAACCTACAAATAGCTCCAGCAATAAATTAAAAATAAAACTAGGGTTGCCACTAACTGACATCACAAAAGTAAACAAAGATTTAATAAAGATAAAAACTTAAATAACATGAATTACAAGGTAAAAAGGCCAAAGCCGTTGCTAAGCCTCCAAGAAATGACCATGAAGCTACCTAGGGAGGACAAATGCTTAAATTTTCAGGTTTAATAATATCCAAAAATGTAAATAAAAAAAACATGTAAAAGACATACACATTACATTTGTAACGTTACATTTTCCTGGATAGGATCCACAAAACTGTAAGGTCACTGAGCACTCACCTACCTAACTTTCAGTCTGGAGGGGAGCACTGTTAAAAGAAATAAAGGGGACGAGTTATAAGAATTTATTAACAAAGATAATCTAAAGGCTGGAGCTACTTAATTACTAATGCCAGTGAAGCTGGCGGAAAGTACTGAAGATGAAACGCAGAATGGAATAAATAACTGAAGAACGTCCGTCTTCAGACTGTGGAGGAGGACCGAGGAACCATCAACTCTCAGGCCGTAGAGAAGGGCCGAGGGCATCTGTCTTCAGACGGTGGTGGACGACCGAGGACCGTCAATCCTCAGGCCGTAGGAGGAGGGCCGAGGGCATCCGTCTTCAGACGGTGGTGGACGGCCGAGGACCGTCAATCCTCAGGCCGTAGGAGGAGGGCCGAGGAGCATCAAATCTTCATCAGGCTTGTGTAGCTCAAGGATCAAGGTTTCCAGGTGTTCTTCGTGAGGGTGCGGCACGGAGAGAGGCCGACTTAAAACCGAAGAATAAGGGTAACTGCCCTTTTACAAATACTTTTATATGGAGCTTCTCAGAGGTGTTACTGCTCTCAGCTCTGAACGTAGACTGCCCATTCCACCACCAGGCTCCTGTCAACTCCACATAATTTACATTTTAAAATTAGAAAATTATTAAAAAGAAAAACGAATGAGGTCGATGTGATTTACCTATACAACCTACAAATAGCTCCAGCAATAAATTAAAAATAAAACTAGGGTTGCCACTAACTGACATCACAAAAGTAAACAAAGATTTAATAAAGATAAAAACTTAAATAACATGAATTACAAGGTAAAAAGGCCAAAGCCGTTGCTAAGCCTCCAAGAAATGACCATGAAGCTACCTAGGGAGGACAAATGCTTAAATTATCAGGTTTAATAATATCCAAAAATGTAAATAAAAAAAACATGTAAAAGACATACACATTACATTACCCCGAAAACCCCGGAAAATTTTTGAATACAATGAAAAAATTTTCTTATTTAGCATTAAGAGAGCGTTAATCAACAAAAAATTAAGCTAAATGAGTATATACAGTGATAAAGTAAGTTTAAAAACAATTAAAACTAAGATTCCCCATAACCCCAGAAAATTACTAACTAGAAAAAATTTCGAGGTTGTAAATAAGACCTTGCTCTTTCATACACCTTTCATCAACCTACCCTACACACTTCCTCAATCATACATCACCAGCATACTTAGGGGATATGGTTCACATTCAATGACGCATACTCCACAAGGAATTATTTTTAAGGTTTACGAAGGCTTATTTATTTAATTTAGGTGTCGTAATCCGCACCTGTTCTAAAACCCGTTAAAATTAAAATAAATTATTTACAAAGTTTTTCTGCTTGAGAAAAGCAGCCAAGGTTTAAGAGCATAAAGTGCTTAAGAGAAGCCTTCAAGCTTTAAGTCAAGGGTCAAGGAGGGTCAAGGATAAAAAATTATTATCTAAGTTTAAAAAAGTACACTAAGGCTTATTTTACGAGTTGTGAGACCGCTCAACACAACGGCTTATTTAATGAGTTGTGCACCGCTCAACACAATGGCTTATTTAAAGAGTGGTGCACCGCTCTACGAAATTAAATAAAAGGATCTAACAAAAGCCAAAAGTTTTAAGGGAAGGTAAACCTTGTGGAGTATTTACAAAACTTAAAATCTAATGTTTTTACAAGGAATAAAAGGTTAAATACTTTCAGAAATCTACACTTTAAAATCCTTGACGTGCCATTTTCCTCTAACACCGCTCTGATCCTCCAAAATGAAAACAAGTGGTGACAGTTTTTCCACAACTGTGCTCTTAATATATTTGGGAGCTAACTTGGCACTAAAATAGTTTCCAGCATTACTTAGAACGTAATTTTTACGCCAGACGGTATCACCGATATTAAATTCCTTAAAACTGTGTGGCCTCTTTCCGAAATCTTTTCGTAGCTCTGACAAGTTGAGATTAAAGAATCAATTGATTTAATATCCTTTAGCGCAACGAAAACTGAATAACATGGTTTTATATTGTGTAGTAAAATTTCTAATTGGTCACTTTCTGTTAGTTTTTTAGTAAGACGATTGAACATGCCGAACATAATAGACACATAGACAATGATAGTCTCCGTCGCCCCTTGAGTCCGATTCCTAATAGCCTCTAATAATTTGTAGTCATAATCCTGTATTCCGAAATCCTTAATAAGCATAATATGAATCTGACCCCAAGTCAACGAAGGATTTCGACTATGCTGAAACCTAAACCAATGTAGCGCATCTCCGACAAAAATCTCAAAAGCATGTTTAACCAAAGTTACTTCTGAGATATTCCTAGAGATCTGAAATTCCTCTAACTTCTGCAAAAAAGACCTAGGACAAGTTTTACCGTCATAAGAAAACCTTTTAAAATCTTTCACGAAATTGCATGGCAAATTTTAACATAACATAACATAACATAAGTACCTACTTCTGGTTAACAGTTATGGCAGCTGGGAACGTCACTCACTAGTTACCCATAACCACGCAACTAGGACAGTATCAGCCGGTAAATTTGACGTACCTAGTATAAGGAATTATTTTGGAGACCGTATGCTTGATAAAAGATTAAGTACGTTATCTTCTCAACCGATTGCCTGCTGACATAAGAAGTCAGAAAATAAAAGGCAAATTCACCAAATTACTTAAGCAGTTCTTTCTTAAGAGTCTGTAAACCATCTTCTTAGGAAAGTGGTTTATAGATTGTTGAGCGAGAGCATATAGGTAACTAGTTAAGTAAGTAATTATTATAATAGATTTATGTACAGTCACGAGCACCAATATGTAAACACTTAACAACTTTTAAAAGTGTAATACTCCTACTGTTCTGATTAAAATTTCATGTCGTTACGAACATTGTATTCTGGAACTCATATTTTTAAGAAAAAGATCCTGTCTACAAGTTACAATCTTTATTTCTGGCGAAAATCGCTTTTATATTTAGAAAAGTGTTACTGGTTGGTGAATACATATTGGTGCTCGTGACTGTACTGTAGTTAAAGTAGTTATTCCGTTCCGATATGATGTAATCGTGTTCCGTTCGTGTTCCGTTCCCGCAGACAAACCGCGAAAACGGTTTTGTGGGTCATTGTAATAAATTTAAGACTTTTGTTAACTTTCATTTAATAAATAAATAATAATAATAATCCTGTATAATTCTAAATACTATACTTCATATATATAACTACACTTCATATAACTACACTTCATGGTATCCAAAACCGACAAATTTCTTCTTCATCTACAAACAATGGAGTTTATTATCCATTGGGGAAATTTGTCAGTTTGTGGTAACTTGATGTGCTGTTACTTGTACTTTGTACCCATTCCATTTTGACTGCGCGCTTACTATAATAGTGGGCGCTAGGGTAATGTTTGCACACGGGCGCTACATGGGCTAGAGACGGCTCAGCCCGCTTAGCATGAACGCCGTAAAAACGAAAGAGAATCGACAAATCTTTTGTTCATCTGTCATTTTGTCGATTCAATGACAGATGAACAAAAGATTTGTCGTTTCTCTTTCGTGTCTACGGTGGTCATGCTAAGCGGGCTGGTCGCCACTCGCTAGCCGTGGGAACGTTTTAGACTGAGGATGGATTAAGTTGTGCCACATTAGCCCTGGATAGAAATAACTGGAAGTCATGGGGAGAGGCCTTTGCCAAGCAGTGGGAAACATTTAGATTTAGGTACCTAACGGCGCTCCCTCGCCTACTGTTTTCTTTAATTATTTTGTGTACAAAAATCAAATCATGGATTGTTTAATCTGTCTTAATTAGAATCGAGTTCCAATCCAACCAGGGTTGGAACTCAATGATATTCTAACAAACAGATATGTTATACACCTACAAAACCACCGAAAAAAGTGTGCCGCGGGGCAGAGCCAGCTCACATACACGCAGTGACGCAGAATAAGGGAAAAACAGGCCAATTGGCTCGGTTTCGAGTCTTCACTATTGCGCGCTTACAACATACCTATCTGTTTAATAGAATATCATTGTTGGAACTCGATTCTAATTTAAATTTTAAAGAAAAATTCAAATACCTACGTTTTAACGATAAAGCCATTACCTACTTGTTTATCTTGTTTTTATGTAAGTATTGGAATTTACTCAATTTAGAATCGCTGAGACGTAGATTGCGAACCAATAAGTCTAGCGCCGAGATATTATCTTCACAACTGCTAATACTGCAATTTGTGTGATCAACAAATCGTTTGTGTTTCGTGATCGGAATGATCTCATCTCGCTTATTCTGAATGCTAAAATAACAAGTGAATCCTAATCAGCAGAAACGGCGATCTGACTTACCTTCACTACATAAATACATACATAAACTCACGCCTTTTTGTGGGGGTAGGCAGAAACCACTTACCAGAGAATGGGCAGCAGCGTTCTCTGTGCTTTTACCCTGCTTTATAGTTAGTTCAGTTAGTATGCAAAGTTTCATGATCTAATTTGAAGTAGGTACTATTTGAATACCAGCGGTTTATTGTTCGATTTGGAGG
The DNA here is from genome assembly GCA_905147715.2 of Xestia xanthographa. Classification (NCBI taxonomy): domain Eukaryota; kingdom Metazoa; phylum Arthropoda; class Insecta; order Lepidoptera; family Noctuidae; genus Xestia; species Xestia xanthographa. The sequence continues at coordinate 586,814 of LR990665.1, forward strand.
TAACTTTGGATTTTTTTCTATCGAGAAAAGTTTATGGAATCGTGTTTTCGCCAAACATAGGACCTAACATTAATCCTCAACTTTACTATATATTTATTTCAAAATTAAAACTGCAGTATTTTAGGCGTAACAAAGGATCATGCTAAGCCAATTGAGGTAGTATAGGCCCAGGCAGAAATAGGAGCCCCGCACGTCGACTACGCTTTATTACAGTTTGATATTTATCTGGACGTTGATTTTATTCCTATTTTATTTTATTTATTATAAAGGTTATTTCTTTTATTTTTAGTTTTTTATTTTATTTTTTATATAATTGAAGTTGGTGGAAAAATACTAAGTACCTACCTATGCTAGCAATTAATGTTGTAATGATTTTCGGAATGTTCAGTATTTTATTCGGTCGTTTCAGTTGTCGCAACATTAGTATTTAAAGCAGTACATTTAATATTTTCAGTACCTACCTGTGCTATTTTTTTATTACTACCCTTTTGGATAATCGATAATTTTAATGTGAGTTCACTGCGATGGCTACAGGTGCGGGAACTTTATTCATAAGGTTACTAAAATTAATTTTTATTTTAGTGTAAAATTTGATTACATTCATTAGTGCCCTAAGCATTTTAAGACATAAGACCTACTTATTACAAAAAAAAAAACGCGAAATTGCGAGTTTTAGTCGTTGAAATTATATGTTTTCCGTTCGTGGCATGAAATAACAATTAGGTACCTACTTGTTACAAATAGTTCGTTTCTCTACTTCAATAATATTACAACGAATTTCTGATAACTTATTAATTTATTTAGTAACAATCAGTCTCCCGATGCATGTTTAGGCAAAAACTCACGGAAACCTGATTTCATGATTTAGGACCTCTAATTTGTAGATTCAATTGACTATGACACAATCCAATTTTTCATTTCACAAAAAAAAAAATACCCTGCAAGTACTTTCATAATAATATAAAACTTTTTCGTTAGATGCCTTTTTAGGTATATCGTACAATTAGCGTAACACCAAAATGTAAGAAATAACTGGTCTGACCATAGTCTACTTCCTGTGGTTGAAGCCTTACTTTTGAAGGTTACATTTTAAATAAAAAAATACTAAAACAAAATAATAATCAGTAGTGTGAACATTTTCGTCAGTCGTCACTGTACCCTCGTAAGTCGACACGTGCGTGTGCGCAGCCCTGTTCCTCGAGTTTATCTAACATGTATGTTGAATGTATGTTGTTGTTTTCGTTTTCTGTAGAAAACGAAATGCTTTGCATTATTTCGTTTAATTTTACTGTAGTCTGACTATCACTACAAAACATGAAATATTAACATTTCAAGAATATCATTTTGTTGTGTTACGTATTTTTTTAATGTTTATTGTGTTTTGCTGCCATTTCCACGATGCGTTGATATTTATGCGGTAGGGTATCGCGGCCACGCGGGGTTTGGAACTTGTACACTTGCTTGAGGCTGGGTGTTTATTTATTATAAGCGAACTATACAACTGTCCGTAGCTCCGTAAAGTGTTTATTTACCCAATAGATAAAATAATTTAGATCCTATTTTTGGTATTTATTTGCAAAACGGACATACTCGCAAATATTATTGAACGTCTGAAGTGTAAGTGGCCAAACACTCTTTAACAGACAAGGATTTTCTTCAAGGTCGCCCGGTGGAACTCGAGCACTTGAAGTAAAGGCAAATCCTTTCTAAATACTGAAGAATTTGTACATTCAACGTGTATGCGAAATGTGTGGTCGTATCAGGGTCTGATACAGGTGACTGACAGGGGAGAATGGAAGAAAAAAACGTGTTGGGGGGGACAAGGGCAGGCAGATGATGATGATTTAAAGTAGGTATGTGGTACAGACCATCAAACCTATAACTAGTATTGCCCAAAATCGGTCTTGGTCTTGCAGTCTTGGTCTTCTTCTCGCATTTTTGCAAGACCAAGACCAAGACCAAGACCAACTTAATGTAGCAAGACCAAGAACAAGACTAAGCCTGCAAGACACTTGCGTCTTGCAGTTAAGTTAATAATGTATAAAGTTAATTTTATTAGTTAGAAGTATCAAGTCCAGATGAAGATGAAAAGTACATGTGATAATTATTTTAACCGCTAGATGTTTGCGAAGAGTTTAGGATAGCCAGTACACGTACAGAAAATCATTAAAGTAACCTGCATAGAGTTATTAATTGAGCGTTTTCACAAAAAAGTGTACCCCCCACTTTTCGGTTGTCCCTTGTGTTTGAAGTATTACTAACAAAATATGATATGATCTGGTGAATATTTTAATAACTGTAAGCACTAAACACATTATAAACTAGTAAATGAAATGCCACAAATATGAAAAAAAATAGAGCAATTAAAATAATGACCAATTTTAATCAGCAAGAAGTCAGTATTTGACATGTCCCCCACTCGAATTTCTCGATGATAAAAGCTATTCTGAAAAATTTTTGTATGGCGATACATTGACTTTTTGGTACGGTTTGAAAGAACTCTGAGTCTTCTATCGTCTCCGGTACTTTTTAATTCAAACCTTAAACACACACTTCCACAATTCAATTTCCAAAAAACATGTAAAAAGTGATTCCGACCGGACATGACAGGTTTGTCACGGCTAAAACTGCTATTTAAATAATAAATAAGGACTTTTTCATTTCTAAACTAGCAACCCTTACAATCCACCGTTCGAATTATAAAAAAAGAACCAGTTGTGACACGAAACCGAGTACAAAACAACGTGTTTATTTTGTTGTGTCACGAACGTCAAGATTTCTTGTGTCGGATTTGAGACACAATAACTGCTGATTCCGGTAACTTTACATCATTCCACGATATTTATGAGATTAATAATTTAATAATGTAATCGTAATATCGTTATTAACAAATGTAGTGTAAATGTTTATATTAGAATACAGTTCAGAATATATATTATGGGAATAAACGTCACGTCAGGTTTGCGACATTTTATCCCGTGACCTACCAGGCTGACACGCAAAGTCGCAAAACCGACACCAGGTTTACATTAGGATAATTTACAGTTCTTTTTTATTTCCTGATTTTTATTATGTCTGTCGGTCTGTTTGAATAGTGGGTTATTTTTTAAAACAAGTGGGTATCGTTTATTTGTCTAGGTTAAAAAAATGGACTGTCAGTTTTGCGATTGTCCTGTGTTTTACGACGAGGGATTTCTTAGTTTTTGTTAATTCTTAATATGAAAGGGTACAATTTATTTAATTTCAATATTTAAAATAGCAATGTTTATTTCGAAAGCAATAATGTAGTGTCCCGGTGAAACTACTTAACCATTACAGTATCGAAAAAATAACGGTTACTAACATCAGTTGTGGCAAAACCGAACTTAACATTAGCTTGACATTCACATGTTATTAGCTTTTCACTACTATGTCGTGTTTTAAATATATATATATTATTATCTTTAAAATACAATTATTAGAATTTGTGTGTTTTTTCAAAGTTGTAAGATATTTAGCTTTTAAGATAGTCGCAAAACTGACATTTTTTTCCACAGAGTCAGTTTAATTTTACGATTTCTCGTAAAATAGATTAATAATGAAGAAAATAAATATCATTTCATAAATTACAATACATCTTAGTTATATTCTAATAAAAAAAACATCGAAAATATCACATTTAAAATCTGACAATAAATTCGGTCATGGTACACTTTTTTGTGAAAACGCTCAATTACGTCTTTTTTTAAATAATTGTCAAGTTAATTTTATTAATTTGGTGGTTCACTATGCCTATGTTAATTTAAGCTCAACATGTACCTAAGTACTCTGTTACGTTTTTTTAAGATCTAAACTAACGTTTTTATTATATAGCAAAAGGCTAATAGGAATTTGAATGTAGTCTAGTTTAAGTAGTAGAGTCTCGCAAGACTTGCGAGACTCTTGCTGCAAGACCAAGACCAAGACTAAGACCAGGTGTATTGACGCAAGACCAAGACCAAGACTGACTAAGTTCTCGTATTGGTCTTGCATTTGGGCAACACTACCTATAACTATCAACTTATAGGAATTTTAAAAACACTTTGTTTTATTTCATTATGGACTCAATAATAATACTGAACCACCACCGAACCAATCAGCTGTCCATTACACAAGATCAACCATAACCCATATGTATGGGACAACAAATTTTTATCACGATTTCGTTGGTGGTCCCATAGAGTTGTTCAGTTTTATGGTCTGCATGACCACATCTTTCTGGTACACGCTGTACCTACAGGTATATTCTACTACACTACTACTACTACATCAGCCCATAACGCCCACTGCTGGACATAAGCCTCTCCCATGATGGGAGGAATTTGCCGTAATCTCCACGCTTGGCAGGCGGATTGCAGATCGCAGTGATGAAAGACTAACAGAAAACGCTGCTGCCCATTCTCTGGTCTACGGAGGCGCAAGGTGTTCTGCCTCAGACATTAGTCGCCTTATACGACACCCGTGAGTGTAATGGGTTGGTTCTATTCTACTCTGCCGGATACCACACGGCTAATACACGGCAGGTATATTCAATAGATAGGTATTCTTGTATAGTGATGTTTCACTCGAGTTTATGTGTGGATCTTAACAGTTTACTATGTAAATATATTAGTCATAGTCATTGAGTAGACGATCTTGGTTTGTATGACACTGATAGACACAAATACAAACCCTAATTGGTTTCTGTAGCTCTATTGCCCATTGGAAGCTCTCAGAGTAGGTAGCTACTTGGTAAGCTCTAGGTTTGACGGTTAAAGGGTGTAGATGGACCCTTAATTAAGCCGAAAGGCAATTTGTTCTTCTTCGTACTAGTGGGAATGATCCGTTTTTCCAATACAAGTTATTTTCACAAATAGATTTTCACGTGTGATTACACTGTCCTCTTGGGAATCCGTGCCACAAAAACCATGCGAGCATGGTAGAGGTATTTTTAACCGACTTCCTAAAAGAGCAGGTAATCAATTCGTCAGTTTTTTTTAACAACGCTAAGTCAAAATCTTTAAATAACCCAACACAATATGGTGTTCGTTGTTCTTAATTAAACAAAATGTTTAAAGTGTTTCGCTTAAACAAAAAAAAAAGAAAAACCTTTGTAGAGCGTCATCTGTGTCACTTGTGTCTGTGGGCTGGTCGTCTGGTCGGCACTTTGGCTGGGTGACCGGCTCTAAGACTGGATGTGTCATGTGCCATACAAACTGTTGGCTCCTTATTACAATGTCATGAGAAAAAAATGGAAGCATGGCCGGCCAGGCCGCACTATAAGATGAAGGTTGCGCTTACCTTCTGGTAGAGGAAGGGTCTGGTGAGCGCGAGGTAGCGCTCCAGCGCCATGGTGACCGCGATGCACACGGAGCCGATGCCGAAGACGCGCAGCACGACGCGCGTGGCGCAGTAGGCGCGCGTCTTGGCCGCGCCCGCCACGTGCTCGGCCACCAGCAAGGAGCACATCATGCCCACCTGACACACAATCACTGGTTACTCTTCTTATATTACGTAACATCACGCTTGTAATCCCCGAACGGTTAGGCAAAGGTCTTTCTACAATACCTACTCCTACTTTTCGCCAATATGTTTAAGTCCCATGTAATTGTGGGCTAGCCTATTGCCATCAACCAGGCACAAATCCAGGCTCCATGGCTGCTACTGAGAAATTCCTAATGGAAAAACTGAATAGCACTTAGTGCCCGACCTCAATTAATCATCGTACAATAATACCACACAACGACGCTGAATTAGTTTGAGTCGGTGGAAACATCAAAAATACGCCTTTCAAATAGCTCTTTTTGACCGGCTTACCGCGATTCTGCGTCGATAGGAGACCAGGGGGTCTAAAATGGCCGCTTTAGCAGAATCGTAATATGAATCACGTTAAAAATTTAAAAAATTCTTAAAATGGACTTAATACTTATAATCATAAAGTCCATTTTAAGAATTTTAAATTTTTAACGTGATTCATACCAAGATTTTGAGTGGATTCTGCTAAAGCGGCCATTTTAGACCCCCAGAGATCAGTAGACCACACTTATAGACGACCCTATAAAAAACAGCTGTTTAAAACATATTTTTGACTTAGTAACAAATGTGTTTGTCGGTTTTTCCTTCTTGCCTAAGAGCCTAAAGAACCAACAGGTTCGTCATCATGTATGTTTAGTTAGTGTAGGTACCATATAAGCAATGAGCACTGAACATGTAATATAGTCTTTGTGTGTTACTTATTAGGTACGACGTCCATAGTATCAAAAATATTTCGCGACCCCCGACTCTTCGCTTTTTTTGCATGTATTTTGTTATGTCACAAATATTCAATCCATACAATATTTTGATGCATTTGCATAATTTGAATTCGGTTATAAACAAAATTAACACCTTTTTAAATAAAAAAAAATGATTCAATTCTCATTAAGCGAATCCACGATGGGAGAAATTAGTTAATTAAAAACAAGCGCAACCTTCGCATTAAGATGGACGAGTACTCATAGGTTTTTATTTTGTCAATTTGTATGCAAACCAGTGTTTGTACTTAATCCTATAGTTACCATTTTATTATAAAGGTGTAGGAACCAAAAAAAAAAAAACAGAAAAAGCCATTTCTACACTCTTATGAATTTGGTGGGTTGTATTGACGATTTTGATGATTATAATTCTGTATACGTCTTAGAGCCGCGAATAATATTTTAATCAACATACACCCTAGCACTGGCCTGCAAATTGCAAAAAAACGTAAGAAAATTTGAATTTTAGCGGGCTGGTTGAAGCATTCACCTTAAATCTACCTTTCTAAAGTTTTGATTTTTTTACTGCGGTAGTGTTCGCGACCTCTAGTGACACTGCCACAGAGGCTTTGCGACCCCCCAGGGGGTCGCGACCCACAGGTTGAAAAACACTGCTCTAGCTTAAATAAAACAAACATACATTCATGTCATACATTCATGTCATCGTGAGACCTAATCTTCTAGCTAAATAAATCGGGGATTTTAGGCATGACAAGCACAATTATTATATACGCTGATACATCCTGCCTGTCTTTATTCTATCTGTTTAATAACAGCTGATACATGATCGGCCACAATCTGTCTACTGTCACTGCTCACTACCCACTGTGGCAAACACCAGGGGAGGTACTGAAGACTGAAGGTAGTGCCTAAAATTATAATTTGGAAATTGTGTTGGCTAAATTCAACATTAGTTCCATTATTTTTAACTAGCTGATGTCCCGCGGTTTCACCCGCGTAGTTCCCGTTCCCGTGGGAGTACGTGAATAAAATATAGCACTCACGAATAATGTAGCTTTCTACCAGTGAAACAATTTTTGAAATTGGTTCATTACTTCCAGAGATAACCCCCTACATACAAACTTACAAACAAACGTTACCTCTTTATAATAATATAGTAAGTATAGATGATTAAATAAAACTTCAGTGTTCCATCATGGAACTGCTAATGGTACTAGTGACAACGAACCAAGGGAAATACTTACAAAAAGTCTACATTGATATTGATATTATGATATTGATTCTAGGCCTGAAAACTCGACTAATTTTCTTTTTTTTAATATTAAATGGGCCTACTCTTGACCCCAATCTTGTTCTTAGGACCTCAATCTTCTCCCGTGGACTAAGATGAGGTCGACGATGGAACGAGTTAACCCAAAAAAAGCCTATTAACTCGCGACTTAAATAGATTGGGGTCATAAGTACTCGGGAACATTGACGCAAGCAGGGAATTCCACTCCTTGGCAGTGCGCGTGCGCATAACAAAAGATGTAGCAAAGCGCTTCGTGCGAATGTGTGGAACATTGACAAGGATGGGTGATAACCCGCAATACCTCTGGACTCCTGATGGAAGTAGGGTCGCAAACAATTACCATAAATTAGTATCTAAGGTACATGATTCTGGACCCCTATCCGCAAGGTTAAAATCAGCTTTTCCAGCTGTACCATACAGACACGTGGTCACGTATTGATTCCAAGAATAAATCGCACCATCGATACGAAAAAAGAAAGCTGTTCCATACATTTAAGATTCCTTGATAACAGATGAAACATTTCAACCTTTGGGCTCTAAAATCATGTACCGAATTCATGGCAACAGGTTGCACTTCGATGTCCCTCATACCCCGCTCATACCGTTCCAGCTTACGGCCGCGTGGTGTTCTGTACTATCCCATGCGATCGTACTATCGGGATTAAAAGTATTCTATATTTTAATCCAGCATATAAACTATCTGTGCGCTAAATTTCATCCAAAACCTTTCAGTAGTTTATGCGTGAAAGAGTAACAAACATCCATCCATCCATCCTCATAAATTTTCGCATTTATAATATTAGTAAGTTTAGTATATTAGGTTCCGTAAATAAATAATATTGTCAGCGTGTATTATATCTGTGGCAATATAGACGAGCACTAGTGGACTCTGGTTTTATATGAGCGCGTTGCTTGGAGGATAGTCCTCGTAATGTTGCACTTTATGTAGCAGGTTCGATGCGGCTAGCTAACTGGTTGCTCTCGCTGGTTACTTACGAGTACCTATGCTGATCAAATGCTCCATGCGTACATACTTGTACTGTTAATAGTTAAATACGGAAGGTACCGCGATAACTGGTTTTGCGATTGGATTTAGCAATCGAGTGCAAATGAATGAAGCAGAGGAATTTAAGAAAAGTAAAATTGAAATAATCGTTATTCTAGTCAGTCAGAAAAATTGTTTAAAAAGTAGTTTTTAACAGGTCACCAATGGATATAATGATACAACAAAACTTAAAAGCCAATGGAGTGTTTCGACACGTGTTTAAAATTTAAAAAATAACATTCTTCCGCGTCTAATTATAAAATGCAGGCACCTGTTTGGAATTGAAATGACATTATTATCAAACCTGCTAGAACGCGAACAGTATGCAAGGCGTCAAGCGGAGGGGCAATCACAAGTGACAGTTGTCATGTTACATGCCTAGATACTAGCACGAGCTCTGAACTAGAACAAACCTAGTTGGACTATGGTGCCGATTCCCTTGTTCACAAACTAAACTAAATTTAAGTTGAAAGCATCTTTTTCTTTCTATTTCATTATGAAAAGGACAGAAGATAAATATTAGTTTAATCCTGTCAAATTAGTCAGCACCTGACGTAATTTGATGTAATTTTAGTAGTCAACTTTTTAATCGCGTCTAAAACTTGTATGGCGCTGATTAATTTGACAGAACATAACTAAAATTTATCTTCTGTCCTTTTCTTAATGAAATAGAAAGAAAAAGATGCACTGAACTTAAATTTGGTTTAGTTTGTAAACAAGGGAATCGGCACCAATGTCATTGCCGTCGCTGGTTATTCATTCATTTTTCTACCTAACTGCTTTTCATTTTCTTTTTAACGTTTGTGATTTTATGGTAATAATCATTTCATTATATACCTACGCTGTAGATAAAATCACACACATCAATGTCAGAATCTCTTTTACGATTTTATTTTGTATTCCATCCATAGGCGCCAATAACTCGAGCCGTAAATAGCACATTACTACACTGTATATAAACTTGATGTTTATAGTATCTGTTTCTCGGCTACGTTATCTGATTCTCACGCCTGAGATGCTCCATGATTTCTTGGCCAGCTTTCTTTATCTGGGTAATAAAAATACGACGAGCTCTATTATTGGGCGAAATCTCCTGTCGTGCTGATCACTATGCCCTTCAACCTGCACAGCAAGGACTAAAAACAAAAAGCATTCTTCTGAAAACGCTCATTCCGGCACTCTCGTTTCGTATCCTAGATCGCTTTCTACGAGACAGGGTTGAGGTCTAGACCTAGTGAAACTCCTCAGACGGTGTGGATGTACTATGTACATTCTGCTGCCCTGCCCGCGAACGGCGCGGCATGTCTACTTCAACTATACTTCTCTAATAGTCGTCATCTCAAGAGCCACCCCCTTTCTAGACATTATTATCTTCCACACAGTCCATGTATCGTTTCTTTGATCTTCCCCTACTCTTATAGTCATCCACATTCATGCTCAATACTAAATAAAAAAAGGATTAAAATAATTAAAAAACCCGACTCTGTGAAAAATGTATACTAATATTATAAAGACGTAACATTTGTTTGTAAGTTTGTATGTAGGGGGTAATCTCCGGAAGTAATGAACCGATTTCAAAAATTCTTTCACCATTAGAAAGCTACATTCACCTTGAGTGATATAGGCTATATTTTATCCCCGCACTCCCACGGGAACGGGAACTATGCGGTTGACACCGCGTGACGTCCGCTAGTAACTAATAACTTTAAATAAAAACTGAAAAGAAAACAAACAAGTTCAGGAAACAGGACATATTGACTGCAACGGTCGGGACCCATATTGGATGATTAGATTTTAGTCTAGATTATTTAATGGGTCCCGACTGTTGCAGTCAATTATATGTCCTGTCTCCTGAACTTGTTTTATTCTTTAGAGTATTTTTATTTAAAGTTATTAGTTATTTTTCACGCAGTCGGGTTTTTTAATTTATTAAATTATTATGATGATAATATGATAATACCATTTTAAAGTCTTCATGATGAGCCCTTTATGGAGCCGTTCAGTCTGCAGAGCGTGCCAAACATTTGAATTTGGCGCGAAAAATCCGCCATTTTGTTTTAGTATTTTGATATACCCAGTGTCACTCTCACAGTAAATACGAATCTAACGACACCTCTCGAGCTAAAATCCATCGAGCCGTTCAGGCCACAGAGCGTGCCAAACAATTATACATACATACATACGTATATACGTACATACATAGATACTCTCGAAAAACACAACCCTCTTTCTGGCGCAGTCGGGTAAAAAACGGATGGGGTTATTAATTAGACCATCATCTTCTCCTGCCCTTATCCCAATGTATTAGTCGGCGCAGCAAGTCATTGCGATCTACTTCTATACTTCTCTAATACTACTCAATACTCATCTCATCAGACACCTCCTTTCTTGCCGTATCATCCTTCACACAGTCCATCCATCGTCTGTTTCTGTTCTTCTACACTCCCCACATCCACACTCATACTCAAACTTTCCTCATAGGGTCATTAATTTGACTAATCATTGACCTAATCCCCTTAAACTGTTTGATGTCAACAGTATCGGAGTAAAATGGCTGTGACATATGGACGGACAGACCGACGGACAGGACGAATCTATAAGGGTTCCGTTTCTGCCATTAGGCAACGGAACCCTAAAAAAGGTAGTGCAGCTACACTCACCAGCGCCACAAGATCGTTAGCTGCCAGAGACGTAAGCAGCAGCAGATGCTTGCGGTTCCGAACCCGGCGCTCCCCTCTCCTCAGGGCTATGATGGCGCATGCGTTGCCCACGATGCCGATAGCGTACACCACCTCCGCAAGCAGCTTGATCTTGCCCATCGGCCCCGCGGACTGCACTGAAGACGTACCGTTGGTGACACTGCTTGTGTTGCTTGAAATGGTCACATTCAAAATGGCCACCGTCGTTGTGAAGATATCTGACGCAGTGGTCGTCACATTGAACTCTTCGGAAGATCCCGCCATTTCTATGTCTTCTTTTATTTGTCAGCTGTTTACAATATTCCTTTACTGTTGTGTATCGATTCGGTCGTCGGATTGGCTTCGTTGTTACAAGTCGCTGTGCTCGTGAATGTTGGAAGATACATCGCACTCTTGTTCCACGTTCTCTCTGTGAACAACACACGTTTGATTTTATTGACATATTCATGTTAAGTTAGCAGGTAGGTACGCACTACCTACTGCCCCAGAAAAGAGGACGCTATTGATGACTGCAAGAACTAAAGAAAGAAAAAAATACATTATTTGATCCGGGTTTGAAGGAGTGCATTTCCCGTGTGCCATCATATTCCAGCTACTACTACGTTACATAAGAACTTTAACCACAAATAGGTTAACCGGGATTTGTTTTGAACATAGGGAATTCCTTATTTTACTGTCCTGTGCTGTACTGTGTGTTTACTGTATTTTACATGTCCCTCACATGTGAATAGCAGAGGTAGAAACCGGAGCTTGTATACTTTCCAATATATCGAAAATAGGATAAACTTAGGACATTTACTCTGTGTCGTGTCACCTTTTTTTGCCTTATCGGCTAAACCGATTTCAACGAGAGGCACACGGGTTGATCATGACTTAGAATTTCTTTTCGAGCTCTACGCGGGCGGAGCAGCAAGCAAGGGCAGCATTTTAACAAACTCGGGAATCAAACCAAAGAACTCGCGACAGGTAGTCGAGCTAAGACTCACCCTTGAATCAAAAGTATGAATCAGCATTTCTGCATTTTATTAACCAGCGTTTTTAATAGAGTTTACTAGTAAGTGATTTATTATCACATCGACAAGCGGTCCTCATACTGGTTAGTGATGTTATGACACATCACTGCACGTCAATCGAGGCTCATTTAAATATTCGAGGCATCATACTTTTATTAAAAATTTTACGACGCAAGAGTGTAGGGTTGCAAACGCTTAGAAATTGTATGTAAACAAAATGCATTATAATATTATTACTACAATACAAACGGTTACCACGCATTCAGTATCCTTTTGAACCTGCACATAGAAAATTTTAAACGATAATTTAATAAAATTCTACTTCCTACTAATAATTATTATAAATCCGAAAGTTTGTGAGTATGGATGTATGGATGTTTGTTACTCTTTCACGCCAAAACTACTGTACGGATTTGGATGAAATTTTGCACACATATAGTTTATAACTTGAACTAACACAAAGGATACTCTTTATCCCGTTAGTAAGATCCCGTGGGACAATCATCAAACTTCAGACGGGTGAAGCCGCTGTCAGAAGCTAGTAGCTAATAAAAATAAGTTCTGTTTGTACCCACACCGTTAAGTCTGGAACAGCAGTATTTTTTAAATTTCCGATTATACTTTTCTGGGTTCGGAATGATGTACGGAACTCGCATGACGACTTAACATAACCAGGCTTCACATCGTTCCCGCAGCTGCACCAGACCCCTAGGCGCCTGTCAGTGAGAGGGGGTGGCCTGTGATCCACCACGCGGGCACATTGGGTTTTTTGAATGTCACAGCTTATTTACTTTCTAATAAACCTTGGTTGATGCAACTAAGGTTTATTAGAAAGTAAATAGTTCTGAGGTTTGGGCGCAATCCACTGAAAGAGAGAGATGCGCGAGGGATCGAGGACACTCCCACCTGACCACCACTAAGCTAATTTTTGCTTGCACTCGCAACATAGAAACGCTCTCTAGCCCCGCCCCGTTGACTTTGTATAGAAATAATTTTAATGAAAAGATACCGAATCAGCCGAGCGCACTGACTACGCACGCCAAACAAGTTATTGTTATTTTGCGCGCCAAAGTTGACGCTTTCCTAATAGGCCCAAACTTTAAGGGGGCGCGGCTTGGCGCCTCCGAATGATTTAAGCGAAAAAAAAATTGAACTGGTCAGGCGGAAAAGACCGCGATAGTACATCTACGAGACTGCTTTGTTTGTAAAAACTAATTTACACCTTTTTACGAAAATTTCCGATGTAAAAAAAACTCCAATGCGTTCTCAATATGTAAATCAATTGTGCGACATTGGAACGGCTTCAAAAAATTTCAATAAAAGACCCGATAGTATAAGAACATTGCCCTTATCAAAATTTAAGAAAGCTCTCTCCGGTCTATTAATAGATAAATGTTATTATACTGTTTCGGATTTTTTTTTATCTTAATTGTTTGTTTTTATTTAGGTTTTTAAGTATTTTAGTTTTTAATTACATTTTGTTTAAAATTTGTATGCCTTCGCGGTAAAACTGCGCTCAAATATGTTAACCTAACACCTTTATGTAAATACCTATGTTTAACAAATACATTTCTGATTCTGATTTTTATTTTTTTACATAATTTCTTACACCTCCACAAGCTCTTTCAACTAACACTTCGACGTTTGCAAATTGCAACGTTTAGGTACTATTCTCTAAGTTGACAAGCGACATCCCTGACAAGGATAACGAATGTCTACCAGTTTACAAAGTTATAATTACTGTCGATATCTGAAACAAGAGATTATAAGTAAATAAGTCATCACTATTAATGACTGCTAATGACAATATGTAGAAGAAGATATGATCTAAAGATAGCCAGCTGTAGGTAATTGGCACCCGGTGAAGTTTTCTAGGTATCTAAGACAAAAAGAAGGACATCTCACTGAATGCCAAATGTTAAGCGTCAACCTAGTAAATAGATAGATACCAAGCTTGGTGAGGATATTGTTAAGCACAGTTACTTCACTAAAAACCTTAACATTTTACTACGAGACATCTAAACGAAATCTATACCAAAACTAGCTGTTGACCGCGGCTTTGTTCGCGTGGAAATTTTGATGTGTATGTGTGAGACTAAAAAATTGCCGACGATCTATTCTTAGACCTACCAAATAAAACAAAAAAACACATGCAAATCGGTCAAGCCGTTTCGGAGGAGTTCGATAACAAACACTGTGACACGAGATTTTGATACCTATATTAGAAGATTATAAAGCTAAAAAAATAAAAATAAAAATAAGTTTATTGGCACAAAAAACCTTTGTATACAATAGCATTACATTCCACATAGGTATATTTATTTTTTTAGGAAAAGGCTGTACAAATAATTAAAAACCCTGCCTCCTAAACTAGGGGGACCCTGTGACCTAGGAGTCAGTGTTCTACTGTAACTTCGTGTTCAAAATAAACCTTTATTTGTGTGATAATAAACCTATTTGACCTGGTTTAACTATGCTATGAATGTGTGAGAATGTGTGTAAGGGGGGGGGGGATTGCTGTGTGAGTGGGATGTGGTGTGATGAAGTGTGGTGTGGTGAAGTGTGGTGTGGTGTGGTGTGGTGGGGTGTGGTGTGGTTTGGCGTGGTGTGGTGTATGAGAAGGGGAGTGTGTAGTCGTGTACGGTATGTTCGTGTGATGTTGCATGGGTTTCTGTATTTGTTTTGTTTTTGTTTTTCCTTTTTGTGGTATTATTATAACATGCCTACATTATTTTAGATATAAGATTTTCTGTACGGGCATAGTCCTGATTATATAGCCAGTTTTGTAATTTGGATTTTGCTTCGTGTTTGTTTAAGTTACATAATTGGATATGCTTGTTGACCCTTCTGTAAATGAGTGAGCTTATTACATAAAGCTGGCGGCCAGCGAAAGCTGTTTTGTGAGAGACAGATGGACATGCAGATTTTGCTTTTCGAGTGGTTGAATCTAATGGAGGAACCTGTCTATGCTTCCTAAGGGCGGCATTAAGCACAAAGAGCTGCCGCACAGTAAGTACCCTGCATTCCGAATACAATTCACTTGTGGGAAATCTATACGGCCTGCTGAGCATCACCTTGAGCACAGCCCTCTGGGCGCGCTCCAGCCCAAGCAGTTTAGTCTTTGCGGTGCCACCCCAGACCGGAATGCAATAACTGATGACGGATTGACAAAGTGCAAGATACACCATATTTAATGTTTTGGAGTCAGCGCATTGTCTTAGAGATTTAAAGATGTAAATAAGTTTCCTGACCCTTGATGTAAGGCTTTCAACTTGGGAGTACCACTTTAATCCGTCATCAAGCTGAAGAGTTTGTTTGGTTGACGCGCTTATCTCAGGAACTACTGGCTGGTTCGAATTGAAAAATTATTTTACTCTCGGATAGCCCATTTATCGAGAAAGGCTACGAAAAATAAGGGTGAAACATCAATGAAAAATGTTGGGAAAACAGAGAAAATAGTATTTTATAATAATTTCACGTGGACGAAGGTCGCGGGCAACAGCTAGTGGTGTCGATTCTGTTGTGCACAAACTAAACATAATTTAGGCTATTGCTATCTTTTTCTCTATTATAACGAGAAAGAGACGGACGTAATTTAGAGCTCGCAAATTTAGTTGGAACTAATATTTCCATACAAATGAAGGGTGCACGTAAAAACATGCCGACTAAAAACACGGTGAAGCGCAAGGCTTAGACTAGTTTGATATCTCTAACTTAGTTCATAGCTATAGCCGTCCTTTTCTTGCACTGCTATTTAGTAAAAGATAGCAATAGCCTAAATTAAGTTTAGTTTGTGCACAACAGACCCGACACCATTGTCTAATAAAACCGCTCTCAAAAAAATTCACCTCTCGACTAGTGATTCCACATGCGTAGGTAGCAGCAGCAGTACGGGTAAAACACGATCAAAACATTATATATTTAAAATTTAAATTAATGATTTAAATCAGAGCACGTGCTACACTATCGATATTGTCTCGTCGCGAATAAAAATTCATACTTAATTATGTATACGGCAAGTTTTTTGAACTAGTGAAGTCCAATGCTATGTATTCGTTGCTCATCATATCATATTCGTTCAATGTTTACGTCTCTTAAATGTACTACTACAACAGCCCATAACGTCCACTGCTGGACATAAGCCTCTCCCATGATGGGAGGAATTTGCCGTAATCTCCACGCTTGGCAGGCGGATTGGAGATCGCAGTGATGAAAGACTAACAGAAGACGCTGCTGCCCATTCTCTGGTCTACGGAGGCGCAAGGTGTTCTGCCTCAGACATTAGTCGCCTTATACGACACCCGTGAGTGTGATGGGTTGGTTCTATTCTGCTTTGCCGGATACCCCACGACTAAATACACGGCTCTTAAATGTGCCTATTGTTATTTATTGAGCATTTTAGATTTATCAATAACTGTGACTGCTAAGCATGAGGTCCTGGACTCGGTTCTTGGATCGGGCAAAGTGTTATTGGGTTTTTCCATCAGGAATTTCTTAGTAGCAGCCACGGAGCCTGTATTTATGCCCGAGTGATGGCAATACGCTCGCCCCCTATTACAAGGGACTTAGTAATAATAATATTAACATCTTAGGAGGCTCTCGCTTGGCAGCTGGATCAAGGGCTTGATTCAGAAAGCAGTACTTCTGAACACGGCACGTATGGTTAGGAGGTTCCTCTCTCAAGAGTCCTGACCACCGGCAGCTCGGACCCTGTTCCCAGCGCTGGTGGGATACTATTTTTATTTTTTTTAATGTTTTTTTTTTTTTTTATGTAGATTTATTAAGAAATATTTAAAAATGTTCAAAATATGTATATAAATGATTAAATGAATAATATTAACAATATAATATATCATTTAATTTAGGTAACAAAAGACCCATAAAATATAATATATATGACATGGGTCTTTTGTTATCTAAATTAAATAAGGAAATAATTAAATAAGGGGTTTGTAAGGTATACCTTACAGACTAACATACATATTTATATAAACCACAAAAACCTAATTAAACTATCGAACACGAAGAGGCGGCGTCATGTTGCGCTGCGTGGTGTTCCGCGGAATCGCCGATACATGTCACCCTTCGGCCAAAACTCTTCCTTGAGGAAGGTCTCAACATGATGAGTCGGAACTCGCAGCACGAACGACTTAAAATTCGTGTTGTGGCGCGACTCCAACTTCTTGACCCTCAAGGTCCAGCTGGTCTTCGCTCGGACATACTCCACGATCTCCTCAACCTTCGTGGTGTGATGTAGCCGGGACACATATAGAGCTGCGTCGTTGGTATCGCCGGACGCAGCATATTGGGTCCTGCCAGCGCGGTCCCGCACTGATTCCGACTAGGAGGCTTCTTCCTCTTCTTCCTCTCCACCTTCACGAAGCTATCCTTGTCACGTGTTAAACATAACTGGCGAAGTGTGGGTGTACTATAAGGTACCTACACTTCTACCTAACCCTTCTGAATTTCTGTTCATCGTACAGCCCTTTGGCTACAAAATTGTAAACACTGATTTAATTAAGCTTTCACGGTGTATAACTAAACTTAAAATGGGAAGATGGTAATTTGTTATTTTCCCGTAAGGTGTGAGATATTTATGTTGCGGGCGCGAAAGGGCGCCATTATTGTAATCGTTACCGTCGCGGCATTCAGTTAATTACGACAATTGTTGAGAGTACTCACGTCGCAGCCCTCGTGCGCATGCGCATCGCAATGTTCCAGGACATTGGACATGTGCCAAGGAGTGAAAGTTTGTGAAAATGAACGCAAACCCGGTCCCTGTACATTGTAAAATATGTAGTAATAGTAGTATTACGTTACTGCGTTCCTTCTATGAAGGCTGAAGCTTTGACCCTTATGAGCAGCAACTTAGTATTAGGTGCGGGATGCGCATGCGCGGGCAAACTGGACCCATAATCAGTGGCGCCTCACTACCGCCCGCTCTGTATCTACGTAGTGTGTAGTGTAGGTACTACATACTGTGTGTGCTGTGCAGTATGTACACACAATTACGTGATAATTTGATAACGACTGCCACTCATTAGGTATAAATGACCAACAACAGAGACAGGACAACCCTTTCAAATAGTTACATTTGAAAGATAAAAGTACCTACGTACAGTCAATTTAACTGTTTATATTTGAATAGATTCAGTCAGTCACTTTAAATACGTTATGTATTTAAAGTGACTGACTGAATCTGTGTTGTAACAGAGATCGATTAAATGAAATGAATGTAACGGGAACAAGGAATCTTTGCACTCTAATATCATTCAAATGTCCCTCGGCTCAAGCTACTGAATGTGAACATCATAGCTTCACTTCTACTTTGATTTGTAGTTGATTTATAAATTTCATTTTCTGTTGTGGTATTGCAGAGATAATTAATCTTCTATTTCAACATTTATTTAGGTGAGTATAGAAATTCGGTACCTATAATGGCAATAAAATAACATACAATTAATGAACCACCAGATTAAGTAGGTAAAATGAAACGGCAAAAAAAAAAACACTTTTGATTGCCAAAATTAGTAAATGATCACTAAAATTAATCCCCATTTTAGCGTGAAATTAGAACCAAATTTTTACCAACCAACTCCAAATTTAGATTGTTTAATCCAAAAATAGTTAATGACCACCAAAAATTTAACAGAATTTTAATATAAAATGACTTTTGAATATGTAATAAATTATTGTTATTAACTAAATAACACTCTTTGACTTCTGTCCCCGAAGTGCCAGGCCTCCGCCGGCCTCCTTCGTCGGCCTACGGCCCGCGGTACCCATGCCGCCCATAAAAGAAATTCTAAGCTAAGGTTTCGTTTCGTTCCATTATAAAATAAATTATTTTATGGCAATCAAACGGTTTAAATAATATAATAGGTAGAAATAGCGCAATAATTTGCTCATCAAAATTGGGTGATCAATTTACTAAATTTGGGTTCATAGTACAATTTAAAGTGCAGTCATGACTAAAATAAGTTGTACCATTGTAATTTCAGGTTTTCATTTTTTGGTTAAGGTTTAATTTTTTTGCTGATTGGTATTATTTTAGGTACTTACTTAATTAGATGTTATTGGTCACAAAGTTATTTTTGGTGGTCATTATATTTGTCCCCATAAAATAATCTGGTTGTAAACTATGTACAATAGAATTAATCGAACTTCGTTTACGATGTTTTGCCAATTTTGTCCTGCTTTCCACATTTTTTCCGATATAAAATTCAGCTTCAGTGTGTGAGTGATCAATATGTGTTATTGTGAGATGAGATGAAAACAGTTTTGTTTTTTATTTAAGCACAAGGTACAGTCGGGGTCTTTTCCGCCTGACCATTTTAATTTTTTTTCGCTTAAAACATGCGGAGGCACCGAGCCACGCCCCCTTAAAGTTTGGGCCTATTAGGAAAGCCTCAACTTTGGCGCGCATAATAACAATAAATAAATAACTCTAAAAACCTCAACTGTATCTTTATGTGTGTATAGTACCTACTGGTTTACGGTTATATTGAACCTCTTTGCAATAGATAACAAAAAATCTTATAGAAAATTATCTAGAATTACAAAATAATATTTAAAAATACGACACCTATGATGGAAAAACCAAAAAATTTCGTAGAAGATGGATTTACCTTTTTAGGGTTCCGTACCCAAAGGGTAAAAACGGAACCCTATTACTAAGACTTCGCTGTCTGTCCGTCTGTCCGTCCGTCTGTCCGTCTGTCTGTCACCAGGCTGTATCTCATGAACCGTGACAGCTAGACAGTTGAAATTTTCACAGATGATGTATTTCTGTTGCCGCTATAACAACAAATACTAAATATAGTCAATGGTACGGAACCCTTCGTGTGCGAGTCCGACTCGCACTTGGCCGGTTTTTTTAATTTATGTTAATGTATGTTATGTTATTTACTTTTACTAAGGTAACTTATCAATTTGTTTGAATTAAAAACTCTTAAAGAAAAATTGTTAAAATCTTGTCTTCCTAACTGTACCTATAACGTTGATAAAGTTTAAAGTTCCACACAAAAAGAAACGTGGGACGAGTTGCACAACGACAATATAATTTATTTTAGTTTTCATCAAGTCGTCCCAAATGGGCCGTGGGCATGTGGGACGAGTTGATGAACGCCTCAGTTGGATGCGCGACGAATGCATTTGATTGATGTTGTTTGTGGAGTGTCGGGTCATCGGGTGTCAGGCAGTGCATGACGATGTTTATACAATTACGTAGTCAGCAGCATCGCTCGCGCGGAAATCGGTCAAGTAAGACAAATGTTTGTGTACTAATAATAGAATAGAATAATAAAGAGTACCTATACTGTATAGGTAGGTATGGGTTGCATGATAATAATATGTAGTTATCACACCTTTAGCATGGTGGTGCTGCATTCTACATTTAGATGCATAAAATTTGCGAAATAAAAACAAAATACTCTTGCATTAACATTTTACTGCCATAGATTCTCTGCAAAGTAACGGCTGATTCCATAACTTTATAGAATCCTGTTTTTCTGATAGATTTACTTTTAATCGAATACATAAGTTAAAACCAGTTAAAAGTTCAATCTGAATCCTGAGTACCGAAACGAGGTGATAAGTAGTCAGCGAACAGAACGCCATATCATCGTCGTGGTGATTTGTTTTATGTGAAGATTAGTTTATTGCGACTGTCAAACTAATAATGAGCGGAAAGATTTATGTATTCACATTAATTAGACAACACAACGCGCCATAAAGCTTAAGCATTCATTACATTTCACATAAAGTAAACCCATGTAGGGCTTCGCCATTCCGATATCGAGAGTTCGAGATGTACTAAATAGTATAATATATAATAATACTGAACCCTTTAAGCTTGTTTTCACGAACAATACGGTACACCTTAATGAAATACGCATTAAAATCGTAGGTACTTTTGGCTTGCCCACGTATCGCCTTAGGGCCGAGAATTTTTAGAAAATATCCAACATCACGATAGAATAAAACATTTCAATAAAAATGTGGATAGCTAGCGACGGATCAGAAAGTGGTTCAAGATGAAGAGGGATTGAATTATCATATTATTATAAGGTGACGCGAGGGCCCTATCGTCGCTTGTTATTACAAGGTTATAACGACCTTCAAAAAGTAAGAAATGTCCTGAAATCCCTAAACGTACACAATATCTACGTAATATTGGTGATGTATTTCTATAGAAAGGTTCTTAGAAGTAATACAAAAAATTCTTTTTATGATAATTTTATTGCTCTTCTTTATTGAAAACTAGCGGCTCGTCCCGGCTTCGCACGGTTTGATATTTTATTTTATTCTAGTAATAAATATACCTTATGACACTCACATATAATGTGGCTTTCTATTGGTAAAAGAATATAAAAAATCGGTTCAGTAGATCCAGAGATTACAACCTCACAAACTTTATCTCTTTATAATACTACTAGCTGATGCCCGCGGCTTCGCCCGCTCGCAAATTATATAATAAAACCTTCCTCTTGAATCACTCTATCTATTAAAAATAACCCTTATCAAAACGCGTTGCGTAGTTTTAAAGATTTAAGCATACATAGGGACAAACGCGGCGGGCGACTTTGTTTTATAATATGGGTGATTAGTATAGAAGTATAGATAGAAGTATAGATATAGATTTATAATATTAGTATAGATAGATTTTCACTCTGGCTTTGAGAGCAGTAAACACCTGCTTATACAACATCAAAATAAGATTCAACATAATTAATTATTATGATTATTAAGTAACCCCACACGGTCCCCTGCTCAGGACAATTAAAGCTGAATCATCATCTCCCTGCCCTTATCCCATGTTGCTTGTGGTCAGCGCAACACATTTTCATCTTGCATTCTCCGCTGTCAACCGTCAACCATATCCAATAAAGGGATAATAATGTCGAATGCGACTCAACAATTACTTAAATTACATGGCTTCAAATGAAAAGCATTCCTTCCTCGCCCAGCTTACGAATATTTGGCAAAGCTGACAGGTATTAGATGCTATATCCGTAGTCGTCTAAAAACATTTTAACAAGCTGATTGAAAAAGCTTTTAATTACAGAAAATTAATTCACGAGGGCTGATTGATTTTCGAAAGAATTTAAGAAGTATTTGAATCAAAGGTATAATTTCAATAATCCATCTACAAAATGTCGTGAAGATAAAAACCGGCCAAGTACGAGTTCGACTTGCGCATGAAGGGTTGGTTCCGTACCATCGTAATAGGGGTGCCTCCTTTAATTTTTAAATAATTTTTAAATTTTTTATTTGTCGATATAGCGGAAACAGAAATACACATTCTGTGAACATTCCAGCTATCTACCTATTCCGGATCATGAGATACAGCCCGCTGACAAACAGACGGACGGACGGACAGACAGCGGAGGCTTAGAAATAGGGTTACGTCCTTTGGGTCCTTTTGGTTACGCTTCGGGTACGGAAACCTAAAACCATAATCATTCTATACGATTGCGACATGTGGTTAAGTTTTTGCGTCAAAAAAAAAATGTGATGTGAGACTGTACCTAAATACGCAACTACATAATAGTGCCTAATATCCGCAAAGGTTGGCTTAAGCGAGATAGTTCCTGGTCAATCACGAGTTCAAGTGTTCCGGAGGGTTATTAGTCTAATTGAAGTCTTGATGATAAAACACTTAGGAGTGGCCAGGACTAATTACTTATTAAAATAATTATTTTTCTCTACTACTTATTAACGCGTAATACTAAAGCGAATTTTAGATACTAGATACTTATTTTTTTCCTTGCTCAGCAGTGGGAGAATAATAGGCTGCTATTATTATATAAAAATCATTCTCCCGATGCATGTTTAGACAATAACTCACGGAGACCTGACTTGGGAACTCTAATTTATAGATTCTATTGAATATAGACCATCAACATTTTTTTTCAACTTACATACATTTAACTTATAAACTACTAACCACTTATACTAATATTAGAAATACAATTTCGTTACAATTATGCCTTAAGGTAAATTGTAAAATTAGCGTGACGCCGAAAACTAATGTGCAATGTGTATAATATGAAAATACTAATTAATAAAACAAGAAAAAAAGGTGCTGAGGTTTTTGTAGGCATCTTCACATTATGGATTTAATTTAACAAACATACTTAGTAGATATTTTTTGTGCTAAAAGTCTGACCATGAATTGTTTCTTCTGTATTATTTTCTATGTATAATAATAATATTGTTTCCAAAACAAAAAGGCACAAAACAATTTAGTTATGTTTGAAGTAATCGTTAGACAGCAGCTGATAATATGTAATGCGATGATCATTATGATAAGCTATCACCAGAGTTGTAGGAGCTTTCATTAGCAGCGCTACCGGTACCGCTACCAGCACAATATTGATAACCAGACGACGAACAGGCCTCTGTATCTCTTCGATAACAGATATGTTTGTTATTTGCGCTCATATTAAAAACGAATTTGGGTTGGTGGAGGAAACAGATTTTTAGGAGAAAAAGAATTTGGTTAATACGAGTAGTTTAGGAGTTATGAGGCAAATAAATAAATGAACATAATCGAATAAAAAAAAGAAGATATTATTCAGTCCGTACCTACCTATTCCTCCTTCGTGGCAGCTAGTAAACGATATTCAAAGTCTGAAAGAGTGATCTATCTTATCTATACACTATCTGGCGCTTAGGGCGAGTAGTGAAATAGCAAGTATTTTTGGTAGTGTCCGACCTAAACAGGATTTTCAGCCGAAACCGAAACCGAAACAGAAC
This sequence comes from Xestia xanthographa, assembly GCA_905147715.2. Lineage (NCBI taxonomy): Eukaryota > Metazoa > Arthropoda > Insecta > Lepidoptera > Noctuidae > Xestia > Xestia xanthographa. The sequence continues at coordinate 610,873 of LR990665.1, forward strand.
CTTCGGCCCTGGTCCAGGTTTCGGCCTAAACCGAAACTATTAATTTTTAATATCTATTAATTGCTGAGAGGCCTTCAGCTTGGGAAACTGCCCTTGTAAAGATAAATCGCTTTTGGCATTAATTTGGGATGAGTAACTGGGTTCGATTCGATTCCCAAAGTGTTATAAGCAGCCACGGAGTCTGGGTTTTGTGGCCGGTTGTTGGCAATCCGTCGCCCCCTATTACATGAGGTTTATAACATAACTGGAGAAATGTGAGTGTACTAATTAACGTGTACACCTCTGCCTAACCCTTCGTGGATTACAGGCGTGACGTTATGTTATATATTTATTGGTTACTTTACAACTATTCGGTGAATATCTAACAACAAAAAAATATTTTCTGCATTTCCAACATTTTAATATGTTTTTAACTTCAGTTGACATTCACGCTCATATTTCCATAAGAGCTAGAGGTATTCATTATCAAGAAACCCACATTTCGCTAGTTAATATTGGTTAACACTGTAAATAGGATTTTAAATCTACATATTTCCTTTGTAAACATACGTATATATGATTGTAAACATGGTCAACACATCATCATCAACAAAACATTATATTTATAAAAAACTGTAGCGAAACATACAAGTAAAAAAAAGTACAGATAAAAAGCCAGCACATCAAGCAACTACAATCTGTCAAATTTCTTAAACAAATTTTGAACTTTATTGGAAAAATTGACAGCTTCAGTTATGCTAGCGTTTGTACCAAAGAAAATCAGTAAACCTATAAAAACCTTCATCACATCCAAGATTGTCATAATCTCCAGAAATAAACTAAAAACAACACTTACAACAATTCAACGTGTCACTGAACGCATTCAAAAAGTTTTGTATTCCAAAAAGTGTTGCGGCTACGCGATCGCTACGCCGGTGCTACGAACTTTGCTACGAAGCTACGAGCGGGGCGCACGCGGGCGAACTCCGCCAACACTTCACTACTACTGAACCGATAGCTACTGGCTACACAGCACTGGCTCTGTTTACTGACGCTAGTAACCAGCGCGTGCCAAGCTTCCGACCATCCGAACTTAAGCATAAGGATAACGACACAATGGTAGGAAAAATTGGTAGAAACGTATCATTGATGAATAAATGAATTTATAAATATTTTACGTAATATATTGATTGTTATTTGTGTGACGAACTTGGCTTCTCCCGGTGATAGTGCTGAGTAATAATTTGATTTGTGTAATTAGTGATTAGCTACCAGGTAAATTCTGTAGTTTAGTCATATGATTTGCGTCAGAACATAGTGCACGAATAGGTGCGAGTCGGACTCGCGCATGAAGGAGACCGTATCATTGTATAGTACGGGAGCCCCCTTTCATTTTAAATCTATTTTTAATACTAGCTTTTGCCCTCGGCTTCGCTTGCGGTAATTTTAATTGTCAATTAATTCGGGGTTTACTTGTCCTACTTAATATCTTTACAAATAATAAAACAGTAACGAAAAAAAAAACTGCACATTGAGAATTTTCAAGAAAAAATAAGTGGCTTTTGTTAGAAAAACGTAACTGATGACAAAAAGTGACTTTTTAGAATTTTTGTCTCTTTGTCTGTGTGTATGGTACGGCTTCACGCCAAAACTACTGGATAGATTGAATTGAAATTCAGCAAAAATGTTCTTTGTAAACAAAGGAAGGCTTTAGGCTACATATTATCATCGCCGTATGTTATGGGAGGTAAGCAATATTAATTTTAAAAGGTTTTTGTTCGTAATTGAATGCACAAAATGACATGTTGTATGCTATATTATGTGACGCAGACGAAGTTGCGCGGGTCAGCTAGTTATAAATGACATGTTATAAGCTATATTATGTGACGCAGACGAAGTTGCGCGGGTCAGCTAGTTATAAATGCGAATGAGAATGGGTGGATGTTTTACTCTTTCACGCAAAAACTACTAAACGGATTTAGATGAATTTTAACACGCAGATAGTTTATAACCTGGATTGACATATAGGATACTTTTTATTCCGGTATTGATTCTATGAGACAATATCGGCGTGAAAAGTTTACAAACAACAAACTTACTTTCGCATTTAAGTATAATATTATATGAATAAAGTAAGTCTTGTACGAATATAGGATTGCTGTTATATCGGCATAATAGGGAAACCCCCTTTTTATTATTTGGTGTTGTAGCGGTAACTTCTATACACATTCTGTGAAAATTTCAACTGTCTACTTATTACGGATCATGAGATACAGCCCGCTGACACACACTCGGACGAACGAACAGCGGAGGCTTAGTCATAGGGTCCCGGTAGTTACACTTCGGTCACGGAACCCTAAAAAAGACAAATACTTGATGTATTTAAAGCTATATTTTCAAAATATCCTGCTACTAGTCTCATGCATATGTACGCGGCCGCTAAATTGTGGATACACCCCTCGCTTATTATAAGATCTATGCCTCGGTGTATCGATGCCTTACGATAATTCTCTATTATCTACACAATTATGTAAACAAGTGCTTTGAATACATTTATTAATTATTAAGCTACTAGCTTGTGCCCGCGGCTTCGCTCGCGTAAAGTTTGGAAATTGCCCACGAGATTTTACTTCTGGGATAATAAGTACCTAATCTTTGTGCTATAACGCGCGGTAATGCAAATGAAGCTTGTTCTGTCAACCTCGGAGCCAATAAAAATTACAATGAAATAAAAGTCCTAGCACATTAGGATGTTTAAAAATCTATTCTGGATGAAGCACTTTACAATTTTTACTATATTTCCTAAACTAATGAAGTTATAATCTATGTGAATCCTTTTCTGCTATTGGTTTTAAAATATAGACCTACCTTTTGGCACCAATTTCGTTAAAATATCTCAATTAATAAAAAGGTAATTTTCAAACAACGTATTTTATGAGATCACATTTCTAAGAAAACCAACAATAAGTAAATCTTTTAAAAGTGAATTAAAATAATGTATTATATATAGAAACACAAAAATTAAAATTATTACAAAATTATATAAAATTAAAACACAAATCATCTATACATATAATAAAACAGTAACGAAAGAAAAACCGTACATTGAGAATTTTCGAGAATTTATAAGTGGCTTTTGTTAGAAAAACGTAACTGATGACAAAAAGTGACTTTTTAGAATTTTTGTCTGTTTGTCTGTTTGTCTGTGTGTATGGTACGGCTTCACGCCAAAACTACTGCATAGATTGAATTGAAATTCGGCAAAAATGTTCTTTGTAAACCAAGGAAGGCTTTAGGCTACATATTATCACGCCTTATGTTATGGGAGGTAAGCAATATTGATTTTAAAAGGTTTTTGTTCGTAATTGAATGGACAAAATAATTGAATGCACAAAATAACATGTTAATAAAAATTTTACTCTAGGAACATAATAATCACGCTATTTTTTATAAAGGAGCAGGGTATTAAACTTACTTATATCCATACTAATATTATAAATGCGAAAGTAACTCTGTTTGTTTGTTTGCTACCTTTTCACGACTAAACGGCTGATCGGATCGTAATAAAATTTGGCAAGGAGATATATTTCAACCTGGGGAAGGACATAAGCTATATATTATTACGCTAATAACTTACGGGGTGAGCAATATTGCATTTCGTCAATATTATTTAACTGTTTGACAACTGACAACTGCCATAACATACGTTGCAATAGAACAGCTATTTTGATACTTTTGTCACTAGAACAAATAGCCCGCCGGCGACAGCGACCGCTTTGTGAACAGTGTTTCGCAAGTTCGAGCCTCAGTCAAGACCCACTTTTTGTATTAATTTTGATTTGTTTAATGCTGTAAGATAATAACTTAGGTTCGCATGTTCGATCCCCATCCAGTTTTCGCTTTTTGTAACTAAGTATTTTGTTTTTTTTTTAAAGCTTTAAGGTTTCGAAATCATTACAGCATAGTTTATACATACTTTTAGTTTTTTTTAACCATATAAATGACGGTTAGGGAATAATTTATTTCAATCAAAATTTATCTATATTTATTAATATAAATCTATCATTTAGTAAATCTGTAGACGTGGAGCTTTTGTATGCATGGAAAGCAAGTCGATCGCTTTCCAAGCATATTTAGCAGTTTAAATTGACTCCATTTTCTGAATCGCAGTGTTAAGATTATTATGAAAGAATGATAAATACTGTCATTCGCCCGTGTCAGCTGTGTAATGGAGTTGGGCAGGACACCTAGCAAGGCGCGGTGATCGTAGGTGGAGTAAAGCTGTGACCGGGTGGCGTCCTAGGAACGGAAAGAGCGTGGAACTTAGCACAAACAGAAGAGGCCTATACCCAGCAGTGGGTGAATTCAGGCTGTGGATGATGATGATGATGACGCATAACTTTTTCCAGAGAGGTCCGATTTGCATGATTCTTTTTTAGTGAAAAGCGTATATCTCAAAGTTGGTCCCATATAAAATTGAAAAAAAATCCCAACCCAAGTCATGCACTTCTGATTTTTCGGATTCATGTGCGTTTTGTATAATTATCACTTGCTTCGGTGAAGAAAACCATCGTGAGGAAACCAGCATGCCTGAGAGATATTTGTCGACGGCAAGTAAAACCAAGTCAGAGGCCCTTTTTTTTGGATGGGAAATCATCAAATGACTCCTCCCGCTCTGGGCGGAGCAGGAGGGAGTGTCAGACTTTTACTGACTAAAACCCATCCATGTTCCTTCATCGCCCTTTGTGTTCTGGGGCCACGGTATCTCTTTCGAACAGTCCCGCAACCCCGGTAGGCCTCGGTCCTTGCGGACCCCTTCCTTTTTGCCGACTCTCTTTGAGGCGCGCGTGGAACGCGAACGCGCCGTCGACACGGCCTGTCGTCATGAGACGGACGGACGGCGAGCTAAGCCATAGGCCGACGTCCACGGGCCCGCGCCTACGGTGGCCGGGCGACGGGATGTTCGGGGCGACTTCCGCGGCGGCCGGGACGCTGTGAGGTTCTCTCCTTCTCATGTTCCGCCACCTCCTTCTCTAGCATCACTGCTTCGCAGAAGGAGGTGACGGCGTCCCATTCCGTCTCGCTCCGAACCATGGCTTGGACCAGGGCCGGACGCGAGAGGTCGCCGCCGCCAATCGCCGCTTCGAGGACACGGCGGTGCTCCGCCCACGCGGGGCAAACCTCTACCGTGTGCTCCACCGTGTCCTCCGGTCGATCCTCGCAATGGAAACATCCGGGCGTTTCCTCCCGCCCGATTCGGTGCAGGAACCTCCCGAAACAACCGTGTCCGGTGAGGACCTGCGTCAGGCGAAAGGTGAGGACGCCGTGGCGTCGCTCAAGCCACTCCTCAAAGAGGGGACTTATCGCCACTATTGTGGCGTGCCCTGCACGGGGTTGCGACAGTCGCTCTCTCCATGTCGCCATGAGATCCCGCCGGAAGTCTGTCCGCTGAGCGACAATTTTCCGCGGCAGCGGAGTTTCCCCCCGGCGTAGCGCCTCCAAGTCACAGGCCATTGGACGGCATAAAAACTCTGACACCAGGTTAGGCACTAACCACACGATAAACAAGAAGAAGATCGTTCTTAGGCTCATTTCATGCTCTTGATGAGAACTTTAACTCTGGCTGGAGTATGACTGTCATCGATATTCTAACGATGGAGACGGAAGGCAGTTGCAAAAGGTTCTCAGAGTTTACAGCATCTATATCGTGTTTGTGCTCATTTTGATGAACCTTGATGAGAACTTTAGACCTGGGTGGAGTATGACTATCAAAGAAGGTCTGACGTTGGAGAGGGAAGGCAGTTGCGAGAGATCCGCAATAGTTTAATGGAGTTTTATCGTGTTTCGGCTCATTTTGTGTTTCTTGATGAGAACTTTAGACGTCATCGAGTGTCTAAGGATGAAAACGTAAGACTGTCGAGGGAAGCCCTTATTTGGAAAAATATAAGTACTTAGAATATTTTAGCGATTAACGCAAATATTTCTGAGAAATTAAATTGTTACCTACTTGAGTCTATACTAATATTATAAAGCTAAAGAGTTTGTTTGGATGATTGATCGCGCTAATTTCAGGAACTACTGAATTCGTAGACAAGTTTACATCGTTCAAAATGATAGAATAGATATCGTTTCTATAATGTTGATCGCAATACTCTTTGGTAGGAACGCTCACCATAGACTTAAGTGTATGTTTTTTCTACAGACATTAGAGAACGAGCGATCGACTCAGTCGTGTCAACTTGGATTTTAGCGCTATCTACAATCGCTGAAACCAAGGGGTTTACGATTGTAGAAAGAGAATCGATATGAAACGTTTGTAACTTGGCTATGCCTACTGGTTCGACTTAAAAGTATCTATTAGTGTTGGATAGCCCATTTATCGAGGAAGGTTATACGTTATAAAACATCACGCCACAACCAATAGGAGCGGAGCATCAAAGAAAAATATTGCAAAAAACTGGAGATTCCTTTTGGGAATCTTTAACCGTTTACGCAATAATCATAAATGACGGAATTGTTCTTCTTAAAAAGTTAAAAAACAGTCCGCGATAATATAATGATGTCTATCTTTTAAGGTGGTCTCAGAATCTCTAACCTAACCCTCTCTCTCTTTCTCTTATTATGTGACGCAGACGAAGTTGCGCGGGTCAGCTAGTGTCCAATAATTTAAGCCGGTTTATAAAAAACCTTAAGTCACGAGAAGTCCACAGTCCCTAGACGTTCCCGGCGCAAAGGAGCCCATGATACTTGCAGCGTTTCCGCGCTGAATTGCCAGGGCTAGTCTCTACACCAGGAAAGAACCAGAGCGTGGGTCACCGCCCCTATCTCTAAGTCGCCGGCCGATCTCGGCCACAAATTTGATAGCGTCGGACCCCCAGCAACCAGTGGTTTCCACAGCCAGTGGGACAAAATAATACCTCGGCTCCAAAGTTGCATATTTGACCCGCTTTTTGAGAGCGGCTGATTCAGCCGCGGCACCGGGTGACCCGACAGTGCGAGGGAGATGGCTGGCGGCAAACGTGCTAACGCAAGTTGCGTCCCAAAGTAGGCACTTACCCTTTTGCCAGGGTACCAAAGTCAGGCCATCTGGTCTTTTGCCATCCAAACGACAGAGACCCGGCGGCTCCAGGACACAAGAGATATTGGCGCCAACCAGCGCTCTCCGGATAATGTCGTTGAGAGCATGGTGCCGCGGAAACCTCCCTGAGCAACGACAGCAACTTAACGCGTGGTGGCCATTGGCCTCCACTCTGGACCCGCAGATGCATATATGTGGTTCACAGACATCGCAGCCCAGGCGGAGAGCCACCGCCACCCGCAAAGAGTCGCCGTCAAGTAAAGTACCTAGGTGAGGTGAAGGAAGCGCTTGCAACCACGCTCCTGATTCTGACCGCGACACTGCCTTTAAGCGCGCCAATTCAACCCCCTCCGCCCGATCTATAAGTCCGGCTAGAACCGCCTTCGCTCCTACATCATCCCAAGAGCGCTGCACTTGAGGTTCCTCCGGGATGATACCGCCAGGGCAATGGCCTGACCAGGCCGCCAGAGCATCCGCTGCGAAAGGGATACTGACTTGTTCGCCATTAAGAGATAGAATGCGAGCGACCAAGTCAGTAACCCCATGCGCAGACGCCAAGAAGGCCGGCAAGCCGACATCCTGTGCGCGACGAACCCCCAGACCTCCATACCGGATCGGCAAAGCCGCTTGCGCCCATTGAGCTTCGTTCAGCGAAACGTTCAAAATACTCTCTACCGTCTCCTTAAGAGCTTCATCGAAAGATGAGAGAGACTGTGGGAACCACCACATCGGGGCAGTCCGCAAAAAGTATGTCAACTTTGGTACCGCGAAACACATGCGCAAAAGTACTAAAGCGACGTGGGCAGAGAGATTCTTGAGCCTTCTGTGGGCGTCGAGAAGATTACGCTTGCGATCCTCTAGAGCCTCAGGGACTGCATCAGGGAAGATCGGGGCACCCAAGAGATTGAAAGAGTTAGGTGAAAGCATAGTGAGACCCGGAAGAAAGGAAGAAAAGTGCGAGAATTTTGGCACAGCCCTGAGGCCACAGGGGAAGAACTCACATTTAGCTGAGTTTACCTCAAGGCCCAGCTCCCTGAGACGTGGAATTAATGTGCGGATGTCTTGTTCCACATCCTCAGGTTTGCCGCCTATGGTACCGTCATCCAAGTACCACACGTTCAGAGGTGATTTTAGGTCGTGGATTGAGGCTTGGATGGCCAGGCTAAAAGTGAGCGGCCCAAGAGGGTCTCCCTGCTGAGCTCCAACCTGAGACTTGATCAAAGCATGACCAAAGTAAAGATTGGAGGGTGCCTCGTAGACCTGATAGAGAAACGGGTATAAAGACGGGGTCCTCCCCCTCACCTCCCTTAAGAGAACATCCCTTTCCAAGGTATTAAATGCATTCCTGACATCAAGCTTCACAATGATGCAGTTAGCGTTTTCGGGCCCCGTCGCAAAAGCACGAGTGGCATGTATGGCAGCCTCGCACCCGAGGAGCGTACCGAAACCTAGTTGATGAGGCTGCAAATAAGTTGCCATCTCTTCCTTAACGGCTTGACATGCCAGCTTAGCCGTCAGGCGCCGAAAGGTGCTACCAATGGCAATCGGCCTCAAACCCCCATCCTTCTTAGCGATAGCGCAAAGAGAAGCCCCGTACAAGTATGGACATACCTCTCGATTTAACTGACCGCTAAGCAAGAAATTGCACAGCCTGCACAATGACTCCATAAGGCGTTGGCCATTGTCGCCCGCCGAACTGGACGTCAATTCTTTTAGGTGCCCCGGTCTGATTCCATCTAGCCCTGCAGCCGAACCACTATAGAAGGAGCCGAGAGCCAGAGACACATCCTCGACAGTGACAGTCAGTGGTAAAAATGACTGATCAGGGGGATCTGGAAAAACAAGAGGACGAGACGGCGAGGGGTGCTTTAATTTCAAAGCATCAAGAGTCTCAGGAGCAGATTGAGCCATGGTATCGTCAGACATTAACAGACGAACTGCTCCTCTTAGGTCCCCCTCATGGACCTTGGTCTCAATAGCCCTCGAAATAGAGTGGGATCCAAAAGACTTTCCCTCATCAATTTCCGGCGACTCCAAGCAGCAATGGCCAAAGGAACCAATATTATTTTTAACTTTCTGCACCATGTTACCCTTGTCCGATCTGCTTGGAGTCTTTAATGCTTTAAAAGAGAAGGTAAGGAGAGAGTACCAATCTTCAACGCCATTGTTATCCACGCAGCTGTTAATAATTTGGGAAAGTTTTTCCGCCGCCAAACTACGCGCACCCCGAGGGATGTGTCGCAAAACGGGCGTATTTCTTTTGAGTTTAGGCAGATTTTGAAATGACACCCCCCGCTGCGACGGCCCCCTAGACAGCAGCGTTGAACTCGCTGAAAAACCCACCTGGCTACCTGGGAGTATAGTAGACGTCGCATCTTTATGCATGCGCCCTATGTGTATTTTGAGACCCCGAGAACTAAAAAGACGCGATGAATCGGAACAGTGAGGGCACGGCGACAAAGAGGAGGAACTCATTCTACTACAATCTGTATAAAATCTAAAAATAATTAATACAAAAACAAAATGACTAACTGTTAAGATTGTAAAAAAAAAAACATTAACTAGACTAGAAACTAGACTAGACTATAAATGGAACATAAAAACTATATCACCATAAAATTAATCTATTCACATATTTATAAAAATTAAAATTAAAACATTAATAAAATAATTAGTTTGTAGCAAAACCTCAAAAACAATTATTTATTCAATATATCAATTAAATTCAAAATTAAGTTAAAAAATAATTAAATCCGAAAAAAAAAAATTAAACATTAATAAAATAATTACTTTGTAGCAAAATCTCAAAAACAATTATTTATTTCATATATCAATTAAATTCAAAATAAAGTTAATAAATAATTAATTCTGACAGACAATCGATTAAGTAAACGGGTATATTAATATATACCCAAAAGTCGAAATTCTAAAACACAAAAAAATAAAACTTAACAATGTCATGTACTAAGAATTAAATAATAATGTCGAAGATAATAAAAGTCAACCCCTAAAACTAACTTTTCACACTTTTCGCAACGTACCCGACGACCGCAGGCAGGTGTTCAATTCATCTTGTAGTGATGCAAAATGCGTTGACTGGAACGTCGAGTGGATGACAGGTGACGTTTAAATCCAAACAAACAACGAAGTGACAGACGACAGACAGTTCGTTCGGCGCCGGCGCAGTAGTGTGATTTTTTCGTAAAATGTTGGTGGAATAAAATTGTTCAGCTCGAAATAAGTGCCCATGTGCGTGTGTGCGTGGTTTTTGAAAAAATCAACCACCAATTATGCCGAAGGATAATGGGACCAAGAAGAAAAATCGCCCCTCAAAAGTAAGTAAATACTTGCGTCGCAGAGGTTATGTTGTTGGACGCCGTCGACACTCGCACTTAGGCAATTTTAAGCACTTTTTTAGGTAATTTCTAGTAAAAATTTGACGAGTACTTTGTTTTGGCTCTTCCTTGGGCGGGGTTGCCAGCCCAAAAACCTTTGATAAAGTTTCAAAGTTTTTCCTTCGTTCTTCTTTCTGTGCTTTTGTCAAAACAGCTGTCTTGGTCTTGTACAATTGTTTTGTCCTTTACAGTTTTTTTAATCTTCAAATTTTTCAGGATTATATTTTTTTTATCGTTCACTATATCTTTTGGACTTTTCTGCCGAAGTAATCTGAAAGTTAAAAAGAAAAGTCTTATTTCATGCCTATTAGTTGGCTTGTGACGATAATGTAAAAATGTTCTATAGTAACTTTGTAGAGCTATGCATCCTGCTTATGCGTATGAAGTTTCATTAAAATCGGTCCGTCATTTCGAAAATTAAGGACTTGAAAGTTTGTATGAAATGCCGTAAGTCGTAAACGCTCTTAACCTTAAAACGTAAATTGCATCTATTGTCTGCTATAGGGCGTGCGATAGGCATATTCTTAATAAAAACTATCCCAATACTCAACCACTCATCAAATGCTAAACAACTATAGTACTAAGTGTATCCCAACCTTATTATGGTAGCACAATATGGATGGACTGTGTAAAGAATGATATGGCAAGAAAAGAAGTGTCTGATGAGATGACGAAAAATAGACAAGTATGGAGGGAGAAGACATGCTGCGCCGACCACAAATGAATTGGGATAACGGCAAGAGAATGATGATTATGGTAGCACAATTGTGGTGACACAGAAATTGTTCAACTGGTGTTACAAAAGTAATACAAAAGTGTCACAATTGTGAGGTAGCACAGTGAATAAGTATTGATTCCTCAAAAACTACACTGTGAATCGTATTGAAATGAACATTACACAAAAGCCCATGTTTTTTGTTACCTAGAGCACTATTAAATGATAATTAAAACACTAGACTTACCGTAAAAAACGTCGAAAAACCTGCCGAAAAAATTCTGACCACGCTAAATCACTTTGAGTTTGACATTGGAAATGATTCCATCTGGCCGTTAGGCTTTAGCTGTCATAGACAATTACGCGCAGTATTGCCAGTCCTCCAAAACGAAATCCAACCTTGTTTCAAGTCTATAGAAACAGCCAATGAAAACGGTTGCACAAAATAAGTAGCACAATTGTGTAAAATCGCACATAAATAAAAAGAACTGTAAATAAGCATAATATTGCGGTTAGTTCATTACAGTATGTCGGAGTTTGTCAGGAATTTATTTCGCTAAGTTCGAGCTTATGTGGGCAGAACACGGGTTTCGTGCTATGAAAACACATTGGATGCGAAACACTATTTTATTTCGCACTGCACGGTTCGGTATGGTAGTTTCCATGGAGAAGAACCGGCAAGAAACTCCATGGTTACTCTTTTCAAACAGATACACTGAGTCTAACAAATAACTTGACATTACACTTTCACACATTAACACTAGGCACAATGAATCGTATACAGTTTCAAGACGTCTTAACTCCGCTGCGATCAGACCCAGACTGTCCGCCTCGCTGCGAGGTGTCAACATCAGGACTCTGCAAAAGCCGCCATGGTGGGGAGTAGGTCGCGTGATGTCACCACTGGCGAGCTTTCGATTCATTCGCCCGTCCGTACTCATGACCGGATGCGACACGGCCATCCTGCTTGCACACGTCCTCGTGTGATGTTTACCCTGCAAGCAAAAAGTCCACGACAGAAATTTGTTCCACTCGGTCACTCCTGACCAAACTCATAACATCACATCTGCAATCCCCAAAGGGTTTAACAGAGGTGTACTTAATAGTACACTCACAGTTCGCCAGTTATGTCCAAGTCCCATGTAATAGGGGCGAGCCTATTGACATCAACCGGCGCATATCCAGACACCGTGGCTGTTACTGAGAAATTTCTGATGGAAAAACTCAATAACACTTAGCCCGACCTGGGAATCGAACCCAGGACCTCATGCTCAGCAGTCACGCTTGCCATCACTATACCAACGAGGCAGTTGATTAAATCAAACACGGTTAGTTGGGAATAATTGAAAATAGGTCAACCCTTGCCCTGTACCGTAGTCGTTCGAATCAACCTTTAAAACTCTATTGCAACAAAAACTACGAAGCTTACATGAACCATGTGAAGTTCAACATGGTCTAAATCAATTTAAAATTCAACAACATTGACATTATGATTCGCTTCTACTTTGGTGGCCCAGTTGCCCCATGCAACTAACAGTTCACTGTCTGTTCAACAAAAAAACAAATAGACTCTCAACTCTCAAGTCTCAGGTCTATCCAGACCAATAGCCAAAAGGCCCAAGTCACGTCCATGTGACTACTATAGTTTCTTACAAGACCCAGGTCCGACCACACCACAAGCCGCTCATCACGCCCTGAACGACAACGTACGCAGTTGCGACTGCGTCTTGTGGATGCAGATTGACCAAATAGCCAATAATCGCTATCATAAGTCTGTCGAGGTTCCTTCGCCCTCAGAAACATCGTCTATTACATCATACTCTGTTAGAACTTCACAGGTTGGCATCTTTCTTAGCCTACCGTGTAAATATTTGTAGGCACCCTTATAATTCAAAGCTTTCAAGTTTATAACGATCATCGTTATCAAAATGTGTGGAAGCGCTACCTTCGGGTATTTTCTTCAATTGATCGTGAATTCGTGAGCTCGTGAGTTCGTGAGCATATTCATACTGGCAATCACAATGTAATGATAGCAAAGTGTATCTGACGTTCGAATAATAAACTCGTCGAAAAATTAGACTCTACACGTCACTCTACATGTCAGTCTACGCGTCAGTCTACGCGTCAGTCTACGCGTCAGTCTACGCGTCAGTCTACGCGTCAGTCTACGCGTCAGTCTACGCGTCAGTCTACGCGTCAGTCTACGCGTCAGTCTACGCGTCACTCTACGCGTCACTCTACGCGTGTCTCTACGCGTGTCTCTACACGTGTCTCCACACGTGTCTCTACACGTGTCTCTACACGTGACTCTACACGTGACTCTACACGTGACTCTACACGTGACTCTACACGTGACTCTACACGTGACTCTACACGTGACTCTACACTCAATTGCCAGTCCATCGGCAAGTCACAACGTAAAATGTGAACCCATCATCAGAAGCTAACCATCTCAGCCGCGTAAGTGCTACTCCTCGCAAAGAGTATACTGCACAGAAAAAGCAGTCAACGTGCACCTCTTACATGCTCCGGCGCTTCTGATGCGGCCACAACAATACCCAGTCCTTCGGGTATGCTTTCAGTCCATCGAAAGCATTGTACTTGTAAACAGTGAATCCATTAAAATCAAAACAATTACAATCATCATAGTTAGTTTAGTTTAGAAAATAAGATTATAAGAAAACTTACTATACTGGGTACTCAAAATGTTAAGTGGACTACTTGATACTTAACTGGTCTCGTCAGCGTTATCATTTTCGTCATGGCTAGTCTCGTCATTGTCACTTAGGAGCATGTCAACGTCAGTTATTTTTCGCAGTCTGTCATAATTGGAACTTTCAATTATTTATTTATTAAAACTTTATGCACAAAATGTACAAAGGCGGACTTAATGCCTTGGGCATTTTCTACCAGTCTACCTTAGCCTTAGTCTAGCTTACCTTATATTGCGCGATGCCTGCTCTCTCATTGCAAAAGGTCCGATCAACATTGGAAAAGGTCCGATCAACATTGGAAAAGGTCCGATCAACATTGGAAAAGATCCGATCAAAAAGTTACAACACAGTAATTCTCACAATTCTGTTACTTTTTATCATAATTCATAGGCAATACAAACTCAACTCATAAAACTTTCATAAGCGCTCTGTGCACCAACACAGACAGAAATCGCACCAACGATTCCCTACAGACCCATCGCCACATGTTACTCATGAGGTGCGGTCCAACAGACCCATCGCCACGTGTTACTCACGAGGTGCGGTCTAACTGATAACAGACCCATCGCCATCATGTCACTCATGAGGTGCGGTCTAACAGTTTCGAGTACGAGTGTACAAGCCATTCTTAATCAGATTGGGTTTCACTACCATTATCATCAACTATGACATCTAATTCTCGAGTAACTTTGTGACCGGGGATCTTTCCAACACAGGCTAAAATCTTCGAATTACCATTTACTGAACCTTGAACTACACCAGTTACAGTAACGACAGGATAAATATGCTCACTCTTAAGTCTAGACGAAATAGAATTAGCACTCTGCTCCAGAGTCATAACAAAATGAAAATGACTCACCAAAGTACTTTCATGTTCCGGTTCGATGATGCAAAGGTCGACTCACTTCTCGACCAGTACAGCAGCACTGGACCAGCGCTGGCCTGCTGCGCAGCGACTGGCGATGTGGCCCGGCGTGCCACACTTGAAGCACATCAGTGAGCTGCTGCTGGCCTGCGGTCGCCGCCCAACGCCTGTAGCAGCCGGCACAGGCAACGGCTTCTTGACGGCGGTCGTCTTCCTCCAAAAATCCGCTTGTTTGTCCTTGTTTGCCGCATGCGCGACACTTGATTGGTAGTTACGATAAAAACTTCTAACGTATCTTGTAACCGGCGTAAGTGCGCATATTTTTCTTTTGTTTGTCACTACTCACGTAAATGACGTACGACGTACACGAATTTGGCACTGAACAATTATTTAAACTGGTTTCACGACATACCACAACACTATCTTGCTATTCACTGGTTAGGTTTTAAGAACTTGTAAACGATACAAAGTCTAAACGATACGAAGTCTTTGTTTTGCGTTTCAAAAAGTAACCGTCACTGATTCTCATTAACACTAAAAACCGGCATTGTGTATCCCGTTTTTCACATGGTAAATATCACTTGTTTACAGTCTGTTTTATTTCGGCGCTGTTGCAAGCACCATGATTACGGATAAACTAAAGTTATTGCGGGTGGGTGTTTATTAGCACACTAATCGGTCTACCTTCTTTCTTGTCCGTTTTTTTTCGACGAACTTTTTCGGCACTTTCCGGTTTTTACACAGTTGACACTGATTGTTATCGACACTGTCCCCACGACATGATTTCATTAGCACGATTTTATCTTATCCCAATTCTGATGTCGGAGTTTGTCAGGAATTTATTTCGCTAAGTTCGAGCTTATGTGGGCAGAACACGGGTTTCGTGCTATGAAAACACATTGGATGCGAAACACTATTTTATTTCGCACTGCACGGTTCGGGTAGGTAGTTTCCATGGAGAAGAACCGGCAAGAAACTCCATGGTTACTCTTTTCAAACAGATACACTGAGTCTAACAAATAACTTGACATTACACTTTCACACATTAACACTAGGCACAATGAATCGTATACAGTTTCAAGACGTCTTAACTCCGCTGCGATCAGACCCAGACTGTCCGCCTCGCCGCGAGGTGTCAACATCAGGACTCTGCAAAAGCCGCCATGGTGGGGAGTAGGTCGCGTGATGTCACCACTGGCGCGCTTTCGATTCATTCGCCCGTCCGTACTCATGACCGGATGCGACATGTGAAAAGGGTTGCCGATTATACGCTATTGCTGTAGAATTATATAGATCGTATAGACGTCCTGTTAGGTTAAATTTATCTGTAGTTTAAAAATCGACTAAACTGACAAATCGATTTGAGAACAATTATTTTTATGTGGCAACACCAAGCGGTGACGGTTGGTGGCAAAAGAAGGCTCGTTCCGGCAATCGATTCGTTCACTTGGTTTTGGCGCGAGCTACGGTTCGGAGCTACTGAAGTTACTGGTGGATACTTGAGAATATAGTAGTATTAAGTATTATATAATTGATTGTAGTAGATTGCTGGATAAAGAATAATTAAATAATATTGTCATCTACCCAAGGAGTTTTCTACACTTCAGAAGTGGTAAGTACATACATGCTCACATTAATTTAGTTTGCAATTTTATTGTGTAATGGTTCTCTTTGTGTTGCCTTAAATTGTAACTATAACGGTAAGTACAGAATAGCATAATGAATCTTAATTATTGCGTTTATATTTCGTCTGATACAGTTACATTTTATTTTTTATTGTAGGTAGTTGGTACATAACAGTTGAAATTTGAATCAGGCGGTTACTTTTGATAATTTTGAATTTCTTTCGTTCTGGCCTTTATTATAATATAATGTTTGCTGTCAAAGTTTATTAAGACGATATTATGATGTTATAAGTCAAGTTATATTGAGTAAAGTCAATTGACTTTGAGTACGTGACATAATTTATTTAGATTTAAAGTCGTAATTAATAGTATCCAGGCGTAGGATGGGATGCAAGGGGAGCCCAAAATTTAGTTATTTTTGCGATTGGGCTTACCGTTTTCGAGATATTTAGGATTTTAGTTTTAGATTTTAAAACATTGAGCATTTTCATAGTTGTTTTAATTTCGAGTTTCAGTTATGGATCACGAGGCTCAAGGGCGACGGCGTTTAAGGACGCCTTCAAATGGAAGATCACTGCGTCTCGACGAAGCTTCTGGGTGCTGCCGCAGCCATAGTCGACGACGCATCAGTACCAGAGATGTTCGAAGTCCGCAGCGCAGTCGAAGTCCGCAGCGCAGTCGAAGTCCGCAGCGCAGTCGAAGTCCGCAGCGCAGTCGAAGTCAGCAGCGCAGTCGAAGATCGCAACGCAGTCTCCAAAATGTTACGAGCGACCGAGCTGAACAACTCGAACGAGAACGCGAGGTGGCACAGGAGCGTCTGCGGTCCCTAGAAAATCAGTTGCAACAGGAGCGGAGCAGACGACGCGATGCTACAGCGACACGAGGTGGAACAAAGGTTAGAGATCATAGTCCAACGTTTTCCTCAAAAGATGTCATGAATATTTTAAAATCAATTAGAAACCAACCGTCAGCGGCTGGCCCACTCGATCACTCTAGTAACGTTGTTAAAAATCATAAAAATATTTTGCCCGATTTTGACCCGTCTTCAAAAAGTCAACGTGTAGATGTGTGGTTAAGAAAAGTGAACGAGTGTGCCACCGTTTATGGTTGGGATGATAAGACAACTATCCATTTCTCAATGCAAAAATTGCAAGGACTGGCCAAGACCTGGTATGAAAGCCTAGATTCAATTCTATTTTCTTGGGCTCAGTGGCAGGACAAATTGTCTCAAGCTTTTCCTTTTGAGCAAAATTATGGCCAGTCCTTGGAAGATATGCTTAGGCGCAAAAGTAAATATAGTGAACCTATTGAAGTATACTATTACGAAAAGTTGGCTTTACTGAACCAGTGCGATATAGTTGGCAAGCGTGCGGTCGATTGTATTATTCATGGTCTGAGCGACAGAACGATGAAATCAAGTGCTTTAACGTTAAGATGTTCTCAACCTGATCAATTGTTACAATTCTTGATGAGCAATAAGGAATTGACAAATTCCTTCGATCGTTCCAATACTAATGTTAAAGGTAAAGTAGGATCCGGCACTGTTACAACGGATAAATCTACTAATAGGGGAAACGTATCAAATGATAATGTAGCATTCTGTTTTAACTGTAAGGAACGAGGTCACATATACCGAAAATGTCCTAAACCGCTGATTCGATGTAATCAATGTCACAGGGTAGGCCACAAGGTCGATAAATGTCCCACAAAGCTGGAAGACAGCGACAGTAAGATAGCTAGTACACAAAAGGCAATGTGCATATCATTAGCTAATCCTAATTCGAAATTTTATAAGGATGTCTTGGTAAATGGGGATTCCATTAAGGCCTTTATAGATTTTGGAAGTGAGGTTTCTCTACTAGCTAAATCAGAGTCTGTAAACTTGATGCTTGAGTGTGATGGCGTGCGTACCCCAATGAGAGGATTTGGGAATGACATTGTCTATTCTTTAGGTAAGGTGACGGTAGACATTAATATTGATGGCGTTATTGCTAACACTATTTGTCAGGTAGTTGAAGATAAACTTTTAGATGTACCATTACTAGTAGGACAAACTTACACCGAACAGTCGCACGTATTTGTATTGAAATCGGCTGAAACGTTACAGTTTATTGATATTAATCAAGAAATACCATTCAATAAAACTGAAATCAACGATGAACGTTTAGTAAAAGTTATTTCCGCAGCTAATTTAGAAATCTATGGTCCTACTGCAGTCAAAGCTTATACGGAACCACGGTTGAATGGTCAAATTATAATTAATAGCAAGGTTATAGGAAAACCAACGTTTCAATACGTTGTTTGCGGAGGTGTCTATGCACTTAAGGACGGTTTCGTATATGTATATGTTATGCCCGCATCGAACCATTGTCATTTAAACAAGGGCTCAATTATAAGTCGTGCTAGCCAAGTTCAAGTAGTTAATAGCGTTTTTAATGTAGATGATAAACTGATGACTGATCGTATTGATATTAGTAAGGTTCATGTTGGCGATAATGTTGGCGACGATCATAGATCTAAATTGTTAGAACTACTTAATGAATTTAAAGATTGTTTTGCATCGAATTTAAAAGAACTAGGAAGTACTAACGTTACTGAAATGAACATTGAAATAAATAGCAAACGTCCAATTGTATATAGGCCTTACCGGTTATCACATAAAGAACGTGATCAAGTGCGTGAAATGGTAGGCGAGATGTTAGAGGCTGGGATTGTAAGAGAATCCACCTCTGAGTATGCTAGTCCCGTGATTCTCGTGCGTAAGAAAGATGGGCGAATGAGAATGTGCATAGATTATAGGATGTTAAACTCCGTGACCATTAAGGAACATTATCCGATGCCGGTAATAGAAGACGAGATTGCTAGGCTCTCAGGTCAGGCGTTTTTCATCACGCTAGACTTATTTTCCGGGTACTATCAAGTGCCAATATCAGAGCAGTCAAAGCCGTTGACGTCTTTTGTCACTCCAGATGGACAGTTTGAGTTTAATCGAATGCCATTTGGATTGGCAAATGCACCAGCGGTTTTTCAAAGAATGATGAATAGAGTCTTGGGGTCAGCTAGGTATAGCCAAGCCACAGCTTATATAGATGACGTTTTAATATATGGAAAAAGCGTAGAACAATGTTTAGAGAGGCTAGAGCATGTCTTGAAACTACTAAAACAGGCAAATCTAACTCTAAACCTATCCAAGTGCGAATTTTTGAAAGATAAAATTAATTATTTAGGTTACGAAATTAGTGCTTTAGGTTTTAGGCCAGGTGACAAAAAAATCCAGAGTGTTTTAGACTTTCCTCGCCCTATAAATGTTCACACTGTTCGTCAATTTCTTGGGCTTGTAGGCTATTTCCGCAAATTTATTATGAATTTTGCACACATTGCACAGCCCTTAAATAAGTTGTTAAAAAAGGATGCTTCTTGGATTTGGTTAGATAAGCAAGAAAACGCGTTTAAAATCCTCAAAGAAAAGTTAATCCAACGTCCAGTTTTGGCAATTTATGACCCAAGTGGGGAAACGGAATTGCACACGGACGCCAGTAAATATGGCATCGGTGGAATTCTGCTTCAACGTTTGAGGGGAAGTAGTGATAGTTTTAGGCCCGTGGCATTCTACAGCCGACAAACTTCTCCAGAAGAAAAAAACTTACATGCCTATGAATTGGAGACGTTGGCGGTAGTATGTTCTTTACGGAAATTTAGAGTTTATTTGTTAGGACAGAACTTTAAAATTGTCACTGATTGCAGTGCACTACGGTCCACATTTATGAAACGCGATATAATACCGCGGATAGCGCGTTGGTATCTCTTAATACAGGAATTTCAGTGCACAATAGAATACAGGCCGGGGAATAGGATGGCTCATGTGGATGCTCTGTCACGTAACCCGATCATAGATGACGGAAACAATTTGGACGCAATATTAGATGTTACTGATCAGTATCCAAGAGTCATGATTATTACCGATGATGATTGGCTCCATACATTACAGTTAGGTGATAGCGAACTAGGCCGTATCAGAGATATTTTAACTACAAATTTAGATGTTGAAGGGCTTAAGCAAATTAGGGATAATTACGTAGTAAAGGACAACAAGCTTTATAGATGCATTGATGGAGATAAAACAAACTTACGTTGGATTGTGCCAAAGGGTGCGAGATGGCAATTGTGTCGTATGAATCACGACGACATCGGCCATTTCGGCGTAGAAAAGACTCTCGAACGAATAAGGAATGCATACTGGTTTCCTAAAATGTCAAAATTTGTAAAAAAATATGTTGAAGCATGTATTGAATGCGCCTACTCGAAAAAGACTTCATGTAATGAGGGTCACTTGCATCCAATTCCTAAGGTCGAGGTTCCTTTTCACACCGTACACATTGACCATCTCGGACCCTTTGTGCGTTCAAAAAGAGGGAATTCGTACATTTTGGTGATGGTAGATGCGTTTACCAAATTCGTTTTCATAAGGCCCGTAAGGAATACAAAATCTCTGGTTGCAATAAGAGTTCTAGATGAAATTTTCAGTACCTTTAGAGTTCCCGATAGAATAATTAGCGATCGTGGCTCTTGTTTCACTTCCCATGCATTTAGGAGGTTTTGCTTAGATAGAGGGACGAAGCATGTATTGAATGCGGTTGCTAGTCCACGCTCGAATGGACAAGTTGAGCGATACAACCGCACAATTCTTGCTTCTTTGACCGCTATCAATCTCAACGATAATGAAAAAGATTGGGATGATAAGGTCGGAAAAGTTCAGTGGGGAATTAACAACACAGTTAATAAAACAACGGGAAGGATGGCTGCTGAAGTCATGTTTGGTAATTGTATGAGTAGCGAGTTAGACCCGAGACTAAACGTAGTTCGGCAAGAAACGCGAGAAAATAATAACTTAATAACTATAAGAGAGGAAGTTAAAGATAAAATAGATGAAGAACAAGAAAAACAAAAGGAACGATATGATAAAAGCAGACGCCCTGCCCGTATCTATTCTGAAGGGGAATTAGTCAAAATTACCAATACGAATTTTAAAAATGATGGTAAAAGTAAGAAGCTCCTTCCTCAATATACAGGACCGTATCGCGTCATATCGGTATTAGGAAAAGATAGATACAGAATTGTAGCAATACCAGGATTGAGTAGTAGTAGACATAAACGTAAAACGACCGTCGCTGCCGACCGCATGCAGCCCTGGGTACACGTGGCTGCATTGAATTTGAACGACAATGATTCAGAGAGTGAAAATCATGAGATTGACAGTAACTAGGTTTATTATTTACAATTTTCAGTATATCAGTGTAAGTTAGTAGTGTAAGTTATTTAGTTTACATATTTACATATTTAGATTATTTAATAGTGAGTTGTATAAAATATAATATTAATACGTTGGTAAGTTAGGCGTTTGTTCAATTTGAAGTTTGGATCAATTTGTTACTGCAAAGTAGAACTATTAATTTTTGTAATTTATGTGTATAGTAAATAAGATAGCAACCATGTGATTGGTTTGCCAGTTTAGCAACCATGTGATTGGTTTGCCAGTTTAGCAACCATGTGATTGGTTTGCCAGTTTAGCAACCATGTGATTGGTTTGCCAGTTTAGCAACCATGTGATTGGTTTGCCAGTTTAGCAACCATGTGATTGGTTTGCCAGTTTAGCAACCATGTGAATGGTTTGCCAGTTTAGCAACCATGTGATTGGTTTGCCAGTTTAGCAACCATGTGATTGGTTTGCCAGTTTAGCAACCATGTGAATGGTTTGCCAGTTTAGCAACCATGTGATTGGTTTGCCAGTTTAGCAACCATGCGATTGGTTTGCCAGTTTTCGACCAAGTGATAGACTTACCAAATTATGTAAAAAGTTAATTATTATAAGTGTGCTAATGGAATAATGAGATTAATTTGATAAGACATAAATGATAAGCTGTTGATTAGATACAATAATGATGTTGGAATATGTGTAAAACAGATTTTTTTTTTTTTATGTTTTCCCTTCTTACTTATTGTGTAAAACGGATCGATTGCCCGAGTGTTAGGTTCTTCCTGACTTATGTGTATGAGGACATACACAAGGTCAGGATGGACGAGTGTTAGGTTAAATTTATCTGTAGTTTAAAAATCGACTAAACTGACAAATCGATTTGAGAACAATTATTTTTATGTGGCAACACCAAGCGGTGACGGTTGGTGGCAAAAGAAGGCTCGTTCCGGCAATCGATTCGTTCACTTGGTTTTGGCGCGAGCTACGGTTCGGAGCTACTGAAGTTACTGGTGGATACTTGAGAATATTGTAGCTGTTTGCGTATTATATAATTGATTGTAGTAGATTGCTGGATAAAGAATAATTAAATAATATTGTCATCTACCCAAGGAGTTTTCTTACAGTCCGATCCTTAATTATGTGAAGTAATCTCGTCCTCATTTAGTACTTGTAGTTTGCACTTCTTGCTAACTCGCTATCACATTTTTTAAAGATGAATCGATTTCATCAAAACGAAAATGTTATCTGTGGTCCTGTCTTGGCGCGCTCGTTCTTGACATCTGTCAACTCATTCTTTCAAAGCATTATGATCGGGACTTCAAGAAGATGACCGATACGGTTATCTATCGTAGTCCCGATACATTAGTCAACACAACTTTTAAAAAGGGATGTAGATAAGACACTTTAAACACATATAAGTAGGCTGCTTCTGGGAAGGGTTGGGATACAATGAGGACGAGATTACTTCACATAATAGGATCGGACGTCACTAGGTAAGTTAGTCCGATCTATATAATTATGCTCCTTAATCTCGTCCTCATTTAGTACTTGTAGATGGTCAAAGAAGTTGTGTTGGTAATATAATCAACACCTTTTAATCATTAAACAATGCAACCTAACATAGGTACTAGTCTGAGTATTATTACTTAGGTACCAATTACACATTTATTTAAATAAATCTTCTTAGCGTGTCGATGGCAATCTAAATTGAGTCGGCCCAGAACTGAGCCACTAGTTTGGCGCTTTCGGTTGCGTCCATCAGTTCCTGTAGTGAGCAAACAACAGGACACGCAGGACACGATAATAAGTGCCCCATCGTTTGTGGAACAGCACCACATTTACACTCCAGGCAAGAGTCATTGATGAATCTCCACCTAACCAGGTTTTCCTTGCTGCGGCCAACCTGGGTCCGGAGTCTATTTAAAGACTTCCAGGTCAGCCATGGCAACTCATGTCCAGGTGGGAGATTTTCAGCGGGTGGAATGAATGGGATTGGTAAGGATGCATTACTGCGCCACAGCTTTAGTCTTTCCGTGGAGCGCTCGCCACTGAGAGGGGTGACACACTTCAGAAAGCTGTTTCGGCTTTTCAGCCTTTGTGACACGAGGGTATTCATATGTAAAGGGTGACGTGTATCTGAAGTCATTTTGGCTCTTTCGCTAGAGCTTGCCACTATCCTGCGAACTTCTGGTGGCGCTATTCCTGCCAGTGGGTACAACATCTGTACCGGGGTCGGTTTAAGGCAACCAGTGATAATCCGGCACGTTTCATTCAGAGCTGTATCCACTAACTTTGCATGGGCTGAACGGCTCCACACGGGGCACGCAAATTCACCAGCTGAAAAAGATAGCGCCAGCGCAGTAGTCCGCAAGACATGAGGCGAAGCACCCCACTTAGAAGAGACTAGTCGCCGTAAGAGATTGTTGCGAGTATGCACCTTCTGCTTGATGGTGTTGCAGTTTTTGCTGAAGGTCAATGATCTGTCCAGAGTAACCCCAAGATATTTTGGGAAGTTACTGTGCTCGATGGGCACCCCGTCCCAAACTATATTAAGTTTGCGCCTGGCCTCTCTGTTTCGAAGGTGGAAAATGCAAGACTGTGTTTTGCTCGGATTGGGTTTGAGTGAATTAGCGAGGTAGTATGTCGTCAATTCACCAAGAGCATCTGACAAGTGGACCTCAACCTCCTCAAAGGTGGTGGCTTGGGAGGTGAGGGCAAGGTCGTCTGCATAGAGGAAGCGGGACGTGTTCGGACTTGATGGTTGGTCGTTGGTGTATATATTAAATAGAAGCGGTGCCAAGACACTACCTTGGGGCAGGCCGTTCTTTTGTGCCCGCCAACGACTTTTGTCTGAGAGAAGGTGGACCTGGAAACGGCGGTTGTGGAGAAGTTCCCGGAGTAATCGAACAAACCTCTGATCGCTTATCAAGGTCTCTACTTTCCACAATAGCCGTTTGAGGTTGACTGTGTCGTAAGCAGCTGAAAGGTCCACGAACACAGCACCTGTGACCATTCCTTCCTCGAAACCATCTTCAAGATGTTGAACGAGTTTAAGGGTCTGGTTACTGCAAGACTTGACGGGTCTGAAACCAGCTTGCTCTGGGATTAATTTCGGGTCAATAACGCTCGTAAGACGGTTCAGCAGCAGTCTCTCGAAAAGCTTGTATGTATGGCACAGTAGAGAGATTGGACGGAAGTTTTTTGGGTCGTCTGCTGCTTTACCTGGCTTGGGTATTGCTATGACTTTAGACTTTCTCCAGAGACGGGGTACTGAAGCTGATTCCAGACAATTGTTGAATAGTTGCAGCAACCACGACACAGCAACTGGGCCAAGATGTTTTATCTGCTCAACCGAGATGTCGTCCATTCCGGAGGCTTTGCCGCACTTAAGGCCCCTAATCGCTACGACGATATCAGTAAGGTTGAACGGTTTGCTAATATCGTCGCAAGCGCCATCGAGGATTTGTGACTTCGGGACCTTACTGGGACGGCGTATTGGTTTGCCATTTGCAAGCAGTTGGTGAGCTACCTGGTTGGCGGTAACTTGGCTTGGTGGTGTGGGATGAGGGGACTCACTAGTCAGCTTTCTAATAGTACTCCAAGCTTTCTTACTATTATGAGTCATATCAATACTGGATACAGTGTTGATCCACCTCTCTTGCCTGTTTTCACCTAACTTTGAAAGCAGCATTTCTCCAGCTAGCGTGGTTTCCTCCGAGAAAGGGTCAGTCTCATAGAATGACTCATATCGGCTCAGTAGTTCACGAGAGTCTGTCGACAGCCCTGGAATATAGGAAGTCCTGCAACCCCTTGGAATGCATCTTCGAGAAGTAGTGGACACGATGTCAACAAATTTGTCGTAGTTAAGTGGGGTTGGCAAGACATTCAAGAGGGCGTCATCAATCGAACGCGTGAAGGACTTCCAGTCGGCCTTGGTGTAGTTAAATCGGCGCTTGAAAGGGAAACTTATAGGCTGGACTACGGGATTGATGCAGCACATTATAGGTCTGTGCTGAGTGCGGGGAATAGGTGAGCATACGCTTTTGGAGCACTGTGAGCTGATAGATGAGCTGGCGAAGATAAGATCTGGGTTGTATCCGCGTTTCCAGCGGCCACTATTAAATGAGGCCGGTTGTTTGGCATCATGAATCAGCATCAAGTCATTGGCCTCAGCCCATTCCTCGACTGCTTCTCCGCTAACATCCGTGTCATTGTAGCCCCAGTTGGTACTATGACTGTTGAAGTCACCGATTACAATTCTAATTGGTTGGTTGCTAAAGTTCTCTGGGGGAGTAAAATTGAATGTGGTGCCAGGTGGTTTATAAACGGAACTAATGGTGCAGTTGCCAACATCCAAGGTGATAATTTCTATTCCATTCTCGTTTGAGCACTTGGTGGATAGTATGCTTACGCCGGGAGCAACAAACACTGCGTTACCGTGCTTTGGGTGACTGATCTCGGCGATAAGCGTAAGTCCATCGATGTGTGGTTAAATAAATGATTTAAATAAATGGTAACATAACATAAATCTTCTCTAACTCTAGTATCAACCAGTGTCATAATAATCTTATAAAGAGCTTCATTATTATTATTTTAATCAGACAGTTACCATTGACATTAAATTTAATCAACAAATAATAACAAGCAGTGTGTTCTATAGTATAGAGACTAGAACACACTGCTTGTGCAAAAGCATTAGAATCACTAACTGTAACAGTAGTTCTCATAATAAAAGCAAGCAAAAGTTGAGGAACTTGTGGTCTAACCAGCTGCTTTTCTTATAACTTCCAATATTCAGAGGCTTTTCATGCAGAAACGTGCCTTGTGCTGTGTGATGTGAATTTGGGAGTATTTATTATTGAGTATTTATTTAGTTAGAATTTGTTTTATTAACCTACTAATAGTTGCAGTAGTGGCGGCATGATATGATTTTCTTATACTTAGTTATAATTAGTGATTTACAATCTTGTCTTATATTTTTCTTAATAATTAGATAGAACAAAAGGGTAGTAGCAGGACACAGACAATTTCTCCTTAAAAATGGTAGTATCAAATTGGGTTGATATCTACCAGGTTCAGAGGTTTTAATCATTTTTGGAATTTTTATGTTAGTAATTATCCTGATTATAAGAAATTTTATCAGTATACTATACTTATGAGAGACAAGGTTTGAATTCTGTGTACAGTTCTTGTAACTGTACACAGAACCAAAAAATAGTTACTATAATAGCCCTTGGGCTATTATAGTAACTATTTTTTGGTAATTAGTTCTAAACTAAAGGTTTAATTAAGAAATAGTTCAAATAAGACAAATAATTCAAAACAATACTGAGATCCCATACTACTTCATATTTGGGGTTCTTAGGTCTTAAACGAAATATATACCTGAAAAACATTGACAGTCGGTTATCTGTGCCAATGTGGGGCCCTAGAACTAGAGAAATAGCTAACATATTGGTATTAAGTGAGTTATATGATAGTTCCTCATTGAAATTTTAGTCAGTAAAGATATCACAGTGGGAACTAAGTCTAGGAGAGGGTCAATATCTTGGTTCTGACAATAGGAAATCCCCTGATTCAGAGCAGACTCATATCGCTTTTATGAAGGGGTTCCATTATTATTATTTCAGAAATAACCATGGGCTCAAATAAGGGAAACCATGGTTGTGAGGGCCACCAAGGTACTACAACAATGCCTGGTGCCCCTTCCCTTTTTATTTTCTATAACATCTTACTTATAAGTGCAAATGGTGGGAATGTATAAAAGAAATCACCATACCATTTAACAGTGCATGATATTTAATTCTGACAATTAGTGTTAAACTTGTTTGCAAACAGATCAATCTGAGGTTAAACAATAATAGTCTTGTAGGCTACATCACATAACTTCCATTCAATTTCTGTTTGGATGCCTAGATTCTAGATCTGCGATAGTGTTTTCTTTAGAACTGATATAAGATGCATAGATTCAAATGTGTCTTTCCTCACACTGTTGTCACAACTTTCTGGCTAAATTATTAAGGTGGGTAAAACGAGTGCCACCCATTTTATTGATGTAGGCTATGGCAGCTGTGTTATCTATTTAATTATAAGTAAACTTTCACAGTGTCTGAGTGTGCTTGCAAATGTTTTGAGCCCTATAAATGCTGCTAATAGTTCAAGGTAATTTATATGAAACTTTTTATCATCAGTTGTCCAATGCCCATGGCTTCTGACATCATTACATACCAGACCCCAGCCAGTTTGCTAAGTATCAGAAAATATTTCTAGAACAAAGTCAAATAGTTTTATACTGTTGTAGGTTGTTGGAATGAGACAACCACCAATCTAGTCCTATCCTAATTCCTTTTGTGATAGGTAGCAGAGCCTTGTAACTTTCATTGTTGTTTTGTTACTTTCCATAACCTTGGTGTAAGGCCAACCATATTCCACTGCTGGGCAAGCAGCAACAAGGATACCTAGCAACAGAGCAAATTCTACTATTTTGCATATCCTCTTAGATTTAAAATTATTTAATAAGATAGGGATGAAATTTTATCTATCTTTTTTCTGACGAAGTGAGACATTAAACTGAACTGAATCTAACAGAAATCCTATATATTGACAGCATTGTCTGGGTTAGGCACTCCTTTTATTATTGAAACAAACCCTAGATTTTTAAAGAAAAAACTTAGTATATGAATAACCAAGGCACAAAATATCACCAAGATATAATAGAGAAAATTAACCCCAATGGCCTCAGGTGACACAGAACTGGCTTCAAAATCTTTTCTTTTTTTTTTTTTTAAGGGACAAGCCCGCCACACTGTGTAACTCCTGAAAGCCAGAATCAACAGTGGTAATCACCACAAAAGCGCCGAGACAATGAAGCTCGACGAAGTCCCAGAGAAAGAATTTAACTGTCTTGGATCCCGCAACGAAATTAATCAGAAAAGTATAGCGGAGGAGTAGGAAAATCCGTAATTTCCAATTCCCTCCATATCAGCAGGAGACACAAAGAAACAAGGTCAATAGGCGCAAAGGGACGTTTACAACTGGGATAGGCCCAGTTGCCTAGCACCACGGATAAAATATTAACATTAATGGGTCCTAAGTTGTGAGCAGTTATATTTGATTCCAATAATAGGTATGGCAAAAACGCTTGAACGCACGAAAATTTGTTCTAGTTTCTACAAGGTCTGTGTAGCAAATAACTCCGGATGTAACCTGTACACTATCCAACATAATATTGCGTTCATTCTGCCAAAGACTGCACTCCCATAAAATATGATGTGCTGATTGTTCATATTCGCAGTCAGATGTGGAACATTGACAAAAAGGCGAGTCAACAAGCTTGAAGGAAAATAATTTACTCTTAAAGTTACCATGACCGGTGAGAAATTGAGCAACACAGTGATCAACCTCCAGCCATGTCCTGGCCAGCCGTTCACGAACGGATGGAAAGAACTGGTGGAGGTGTCGGCCCTTGATGGAATTATCCCACCTACATTGCCATTCAGACAAAAGTTCCTCCCAGACGTCGGTCTGTGGTTTGAATAATCTAGAAATCTTATCACGGTCACGTAGGGTTAAAAAGTCTGCGTCCGTGGTCTCACGCGCGTTATAGTACATTGCAGCCCGTCGTTGCACTTCAAGATCGACTGGAAGTACACCTGCAAGCACCGGTAAGGCTTCAGTACTAACCGTCCTATACGCTTTGCATAAGAATATCAAAGCCAAACGCTGGCTTTGAAGCAATTTACGTCGTACCGCTCCTATGGTGGCCCTATCGGCCCAAACAGGTGCCCCGTAGCACATACACCCCAAATAGGTAGCCCCATAAATGGTCTTTAAAGTTAGAAATGACAGACCCCACGTAGATTTGGATATTCTCGTTAAGGCATTAAAGTTCTTTTTAGATTTTTTACCGACAGTTTTTATATGATCTATGATAATTCATAATCTTTGTGAATACATAATTATGATGCTATGCTAAGCCCAAATGGAAGGCATGTAAACTCACAATGTATCTTGAAGCTGAAACCGGAGAAATCTATCATATTTTTTATGGGTAAGAAATATTTAAGCATTTTTCAAATCTATAGTTGCCATAAATCAACCTGGGGTCATGAGTTTGGTTGCTGTCCTTAAGTCTTCTAGTTTAAAGTAATGTGTATCAATATATTTATTAAGTTTTTTGAGATTTAATATAAATCCAAGTGCCATCTGATTTTGGATGCAAAAATATGCTGGATAAAAAGGATTATCTGCGGATAAACAACATTCAATACACCTAACCAGAGTTTATTGATTTCCATAAAATTAGATTGCTTTCTTTCTGACTGAAGTTATTGTTTTTATAAATGGAAGTTTGAACTTGAATTTCATAAAAGTGTAAGTAGTTTATAACCCTTGATCCATTCATTGTATTGTTGGATAGGTGGTAACATTATTCCAGACTTCAGTGAAATACTGCAATCTACCAGTTTCTACCTGAGCTAGACGGATTCCTGTCCCCGAGGTCGCAGCTGGCGCCTCTGTGGTGAGTGCCTCGGGCGTGTTGCTAGTTTCACCTGGTTGTTCCGCTTCAGCACTTGGAGGTCTTGCAGGTGTGTTCTTCAATTCATGTTTTTTTTTTTTTTTGCATTTAACTTGTCCTGTAGGTTATTCCCGAACAGGTACTCAGATATTGGAGTCTGCCCCATTAGCTCCTTCATTTCCTTATTGAGGCCAGGCAGGATTAGGGAGCGTCTGGTGATGCAGTTGCATGATAAATGTGACAAAGTAGTCTGGCTGCATCACTTGAAAGAGTTAAAATTTGATCACTACTCTCTCGGTTGGCGATTAGATTGTTTAACACTTTGTCTATTGATGGATTGGCAGCAGCCGAGGTGATCTGCTGCCCCCTGATTCGTTGGTCCCTTTTCACTCCACCATCCTCAGTGCGGCTGCCACTTATTCATTTAGTTTTGGCGGGTGCAACAAGCTGCCGTTACATTTATTGCTGACCACCGCGTGGCCAGACTGCCGTGAAGTTCTATAGATGTCTTTGTTGGTTACGCCCCCTCATCTCAGCCTCTTTCTGATTTCGGTCAGTGGGTCGTCTTAGAGGTGGATTTTAATATTCAATAAAGTTATTATAGCATAACTATTTTTTTAAATAATTTGAAATTAAATGTTAATCATTTTTTTAATATTTCCTTCATAAGATGATATAGAACAAGTGTCTGTACTCAGAAGTGGCGTTTATGGGGAATAGCTGTCGCGACGAGTCAGGCTGCGTCGGGTTTTATAGCGTGTCTCACAACTTCGGTCGCAATAACCACTGCTTCCCGTCGTGTTCGACTGGAGCGGGCTTCATACTTGTCTACAAAGAATAATTAAAGTTAGGCCTCTGCCTGGTCGAGTTCAAATCCACGGCTAACCTCTCGTGATAGCTCAAGGGATGCAGTAGGGACGAGATTATGAACAACTGAATGTGTACATCATCGGCTGACCTCTCGTGAAAGCTCTTGTGATGTCGTTCTATTGTAGGATGGCTTAGATCGTCGGATAACCTCTCGTGAAAGCTTTAATTATGTCTTATAGGTTGGCACAATTGGTGTTCTTATGGTTAACCTCTCGTGAAAACCCTAGAAACATGTTAGGCCAGGGTGCCAGGTACTTCTAGGAAAAGACGAGTGGATAGGTACATATACAAAAAAGCTTACCAGTTTCGATGATGACTCCGTTTTCACTTGTTCGACCGATTTTCTAGTTCCCGAAGACGTTCGTTGAGTTCTCTCATCTCTTCGTCTCGTTTTCTTCGATGTTTTCCCACCTCGGTTTGGTAATTACAAAATTTTCGGAACTTTACTAACGGAAACCGCGCAGGTCACGCGCGGTTCACAAAAAAGTACAATGAGTTGACAGATGTCAAGAACGAGCGCGCCAAGACCGAACCACAGATAACATTTTCGTTTTGATGAAATCGATTCATCTTTAAAAAATGTGATAGCGAGTTAGCAAGAAGTGCAAACTAGTACTAAATGAGGACGAGATTACGGAGCATAATTCAACATTCAGCCTCTATGTTACATAGAACTTGTTCAGAAATATCCTCAAAGTTCACCCTCCAAAATTATTATGCCGTTTTGTACATAATTTGGTCGGGTTAGTGGAGAAATTATTTAATTTACTCTGGTATCGAGTATTATTCTATAACTTTGAGTATTTGGCATGCTGGACAAATAACCATTTAATTTAGTATTAATTGTCGTAAAATTCTATCAGACATAGTTTTCAAGAAAAATAGTTGGGAAGTTTTTGATTGGGCAAATGCGTCAAAATTTTGGTCTTTACCCATAGATAGATAGTTATATAGATTTCCGATAATAATTTCATTAAATCAGATAATAGGTTATTGTAGGTTCATAGACTCATAGCTAAATGCGAATACTAGGTATATCTTATTAAATTGATATTCTATTATTGTATTATCATAGTGATGATGAACGTGGTAATGGACTGCCTCGTTGGTCTAGTGATCCCAAGCACGATAACTGAGCATGAGCTGCTGGGTTCGATTCCCGGGTCACGCTAACTATCATTGGGTTTTTCCATTAGGAATTTCTCAGTAGCAGCCACGGAGTCCGAATTTGCACCCGGTTGACGGCAATAGGCTCGCCCCCTATTACATGGGACTTAAACATAACTAGCGAAATGTGGGTGTAGGTACTATTAGGTACACCCCTGCTGAACCCTTCGGGGATTACAGGCGTGATGTTATGTTACGTTATGATGATGATGATGAACTTGCAAAAAGTATTTTGATAGATCATAATTATAACACGGGTATGTATCAGCTATCAGACACTCGTCTGATACCTACTTATCGCGAGAGAATTGAATCAGACCACTCTTGTGCCACCAACTCTTTGACTGGTTAAAAAAACTAATTTATGTTGTTATTTTGTTATTTGTGACGGTGTTATTTCCCAAGAGGTATTCCATGAAGCACACCCAAACGAAGCACACCCAGACGAAGCACACCTAAACTATTCCACTTAGCACACCCGTGGGTGGGCTTCAAATAAAAATTTAAAATAATTAATTTCCTATTCCACGAAGCACACCTACGAATATAATTTCTCAGTCCCCGCACTATCGAGTGATATTCGTAGGTGTGCTTCGTGGAATAGGAAATTAATTATTTTAAATTTTTATTTGAAGCCCACCCACGGGTGTGCTAAGTGGAATAGTTTAGGTGTGCTTCGTCTGGGTGTGCTTCGTTTGGGTGTGCTTCATGGAATACCTCTTTCCCAAAGGTCTTCGTTTCACTATTTGTCAAATAAAAAAATAAAAAATGTATACAATACTATTATCAATTACAATACAATATTTATAATACTATTATAAAATTAAGCAATTTATAATAAAACCAAATTAAAATTGTGTTAGTGTAGGACAAACTTTAAATTTATGTAGAATTTGTAAACTATTAATGCATGAAATAAAAGGCTTTTTTATTTTTTTATTATATTTTATATTTTATTATTTGTCAACTGTTGGTACCTTCAAACCTTCAATACAGGAAAACGTTACAAAAGTTCGTCCAATGTGACGTACACACATCATCATCTGCCCACTGCCTAGCCTTGGCTACGTTGGGGTCGGCTTCCAGTCTAACCGGATGCCGCTGAATACATTTTACATGGAGCGACTGCCATAACACCTCTACAACCCAGTTAGTACTGAGTAAGTACGATACCCGTTGGTAAGACTGGTTGTCAGACTTTCGGGCCACTGACTACCAGTAATGACTGTCAAAGATCTACGTAAATGACATCCGGAACCAACCAACGGCTTAACGTGCTTTCCGACGCAGGGAGGAAATTGGTATGTAATGGGTGGTCACCAATCCACGGACCAACCTAGGTATTGAGCCGAGCGGCTGTTATCAGGTATTTAGCCACGAACTCCTCACATACACGTGTATGAGTGTAAATGAACGTGTTACATTCACGTTCATTACGAGGGCCCTTCCCGGCCCGCCTATCGTCAACGCGAGCATGGTCGAAAAGCTTGTTGTTTCTGGATGAAACAGCAAGCTTTTCGACCATGCTCGCGTATAGTGGCGGTATTCTTTCAACTCCCCTGTCTCACCCCGCCCCGACTCCGCACTACTCGTCTCACGCTCACCTCATACCGCCTAACGCGAGGACATTTAACGAAAAATAGTGTTCGAAATTTTATAAAACTTGTTCCAGGAAATACGTTTTTTTGAATAAGTCTTACAAGTATGTGAAATAAATATTTGTCATAATAATATTTAGAATCTCCACTACATTCGCAAGGCTTGTATCAGGATGCTTTCTTTACTTTTACAATTTAGGAGTACATTATGAACGGCCAAGTTGAGGTTAAATTTGTGCAAAACAGCAATTTTTGGAGGCTTATCCTGAATTTGTTTCTTATTTTCTTTTTCTTTAGAAATATTTCTGATAGAAGCCTAGATATAGCCCACAAGATACATATTACTTCAAAAAATTCAAAGATATATGTCTAACAACGGCATAATCACGCACGAGCATTTGTCAAAATTCTCGCGAAAAGTATGGCGGGTTGGCCGCTCTTAACACACAGGTACACGTTTATGTGTTTATGTTTCCTTTAATTGTTTATTGTGTTTTCAGAGTGGCGCGGGCGTCAGACTGCCACCTGAGATAGTAGTTACGAGTACTTTAATGCTGAAACGATTTCTTTGCCAAATTGCTTGAAAAGCCATTTTGGTCCAATTGGAATTAACCGAAACAATTAAATGTTTGAATTAAATAATGTTCTCACTTTTTAACTAATGTTATTTAAATGTGAAAGTGAGTTTATTTGTTTGTGACGCGTTCATATAAGGTGATTACAGGAGTTAATGTTGCAGGAGCTAATGAGCTTGTGGTTGTTCAAACTTCGTTTGAATAAAGTTCTAATCACCTTGCACTACAAAGTGGTTGTTACGCCAGTCACTGCGGCCGAATAGTGAAAAATCAGTGTTTTTTTGCGATTTACAAAAATTCTATTGATTGGACTAAAAAAGTAAAACACTATGATGCTAATATGTTGCTTGTAGAATTATTTTCCAAAAAATCATAATGATCGCATGTATTTTAGTATGGTTTTTACTTGTTAAAAGAATTTTTTAGATATAAGTTCGTGATTTTTTTCTATCGAATAAAATTTGTGGTATTATGTTTTCAAAACACTATCGTACTAGCATATATCCTGAAGAATATCATATATTTTTCTGGTTTTGTTTATTGCAGTGAATCATATGCTTTTTTGTATTATAAAAACTCGCGTTTAGCTCCTGTAGTCGCCTTAATCATTGGTCGGATTTTGATGAAGTTTGAGTTTGGAGGATTTTCAATTTCCCGGCATGCAAACTGGCAAAGCCCCGGTAACTTGAACTTCCCAGATATGGTCCAGACGAAAATACATGCTCGCAATGACGGGCACAGCAAGTGTCTTTCGGCTTAGACCCTTAAGGTCTATTTACACCCTTTATATATTTTATTGGCTACAGAAACCTTTCATCTATTTCAAAGCTTGCATATTAGAAAATCAAAACTTTTCTGAGCAAATTTCAAAAGAACAACGTACAAATCAGCAAAGTTTAAAATAACGATGGTCATTAATTGATCAAAAGTTCAGCTGACCAAAGTCTGGAATATCAATGTTTATATTATTTATTACACTATTGACCAAATCGTTTAAAGGTCAAAATGGATTACTGGATAAATTATTTCGTTTTCACTCGTGTTCGATTAATATTAACCTATTATAAACAATCTCTTTTTAGGGTTCCGTACCCAAAGGGTAAAAACGGAACCCTATTACTAAGACTTCGCTGTCTGTCCGTCTGTCTGTCACCAGGCTGTATCTCATGAACCGTGACAGCTAGACAGTTGAAATTTTCATAGATGATGTATTTATGTGGCCGCTATAACAACAAATCTATATATCTATATTTATTTACATATAATAAAACAGTAAAAGAACTGTTTCTGTACATTGAATATATTAAAAAAGAAATAATTGAGGGGGGTTTAGAAACAGTAATAGAGCACGAATCCAAAAAAAGTTCTGTCTGTTTGTCTGTGTGTCTGTTTGTCTGTTTGTTTGTACACGCTAATCTTCGGAACTACTGGACGGATTTGAATGATTTTTTTTTTGTTGTATAGGTATTAAGTCTGGGCAACATATATGCTATAATTTATCTTGGAAACTTGAACACCTGATGCAGAACTGCAACAGACCAGCTAAACTATAAGAGATACATAAATGGTACCATAGCAAAAATTGTTCCACGTGATGAGAATTTTCTGCTGAGAGAATAAATTTGAAGATCTGGAACACCTGGTGTGGAACTCCAAGAGCCCAGCTACACTAACATATATTCATAGGAATGACGTTTTAGCAAAAGTTGTTCAATCTGATGAGCACTCTCTGTTGACTTATAAAAAAAACATAACAAAATAACATAAGCTGGGAGTATCTCCACGCGGTGAAGGTGGTAACAGTTTAGGACTGATTTTCGATGACGATGGTATATCATTGAAAATTTTACTCTACTGGCCAAAACTCCCTTTTATTTTTATTATTTTATCGAATAAATATGCCTTCCGGCTTATGTTATTTTAGTGTTTAATTTCCTTTTCCATTTATCTTCGTGACACGGTAGCCTACCCGGTAACGCAGCGGAGCAGTCACTTACATTTTTATAAAACTATAACCATGCCTAGAAAGAGGTCAAATATTTCCCAATGTTCCAAAGGAGCTAAAAGATTGAGGATCATAAGATCCCAAGAATCTACCGAAGAGCGTCAGGAGAGACTTGATGCTGTTCGAGAACATCAGGCTTCAACTCGCTCCGTGGAAACCTCTTCGTATCGCGAAGCACGCCTGCGTTCTCAGCGTATTTACGCATCCACAACCAGGTCTCTAGAGACCAGTGAAGAAAATGATGCGCGACTGACCGCTGATCGTGAACGTCTGCATTGTCTCGCGAGTTGGAGACGTTCACGGAAAGAGAATTACTCTTGAGTTCTCAGCGTATCTACACATCGACTTCTAGGTATCTAGAGACAAGTGGGGAACGTGATGCGCGACTGACTGCTGATCGTGAACGTCACGCATTGTCTCGCGATTTGGAGACTTTCACGAATAGAGAATTGCGCTTCGACATCAGACGTATCAGATCTTCGATTTTGACGACCCCGTTGTCGCTGACATAAGCAACAGGTTCCGCGTACGAAGTCGCGGGCAGAAGCTAGTACTAAATATAGCCAATGGTACGGAACCCTTCGTGTGCGAGTCCGACTCGCACTTGGCCGGTTTTTATGTTAATGCAAGTCGTTTCTGGCACTCGCCGGCTGCTACCGCGGCACCGCTCGCTACGCTCGCTCGGCTCGTGCGTAGGAGGTCACAGTTTTAACCTAACCTAACCTACCCATTTCGTTTAAAGAAGAAATTAACCTAACTTTTGATCAGTCGTTCATTTGATGTCACATACATTGGGATTCTAATTTTTTTCTAAATAAAACATTTGGTCATTTAAATTTTGTTATTTCGTTTATTGTTCTTTTGAATTTTTGCTCGAGAAAGTTTTGATTTTTTAATAGGCATCCATTTCAAAGTAGTCAGTTCAAACGAGAAGCCCATAAACATGTTTCTTCGAGAAGATTCGCTCTAAATTCGTATAAACAAGGGCATATCCGAATGGCCGTGTGCTCGGCTCGCCTAGGTGAATGACTCTACTCTATGGGACAGCTCACGATTGTTCCACGCTCTTATCTTATCAGCCGCTACTCTGTGATGTGTATGTGCAACTAGCACAGAGCACATTATACATCACTCATCAGCGAGCATATCTACTAACAATTTGGGCGATTGATAAAACTGATGGGCACAGAACTTATGTTTTAGCCATTTAGGGTGTAATCACAAATATACCTACAAAAATATTTAGGTCTGTTGCAATAAAATTGTGCTTTGATGTTGAGAGATTTTGAACTAAACTATGCGTTCATTTGGAGTTCAAGATTTATTTGACAGTCGCATAATTATGGTCTCAGGAGATTGTACGTAGTCTTAGAAGTATAGAGGCTGTCTTGTTCGTCGTACAGCGATTTAAAATTATGGTCTTACTAAACTATCCTTGTTAGATCATAAGTATCTAATTAATTTAAGTACGTTAATTTATCAAACAATTTTTTGTGAAATCGAGACTTTGACGCAGAATGTAGTCCCGCTCTCCCGAGTGTAAAACACCTTTCTGCATCTGCGTTGATCACTTTAGCTAGGTGATATGCGAGAGCAGCTTTTATTGTTGAAAGCACAAAATAAATGGGGTTACAAGTGTCGACGACACGACCGCGACTGCATGTTGAACGTGATGACGTCTAGCTCTCCGGTGAAACAAATAAATTCAGACTTTTCTTGGTCTGGAAAGGTAGAAAGAGAAGGGCAATACCTTTCTATTTCTATCATCATCGTGTGGTTAATAGTGCCTAACCTGTTGTCAGAGTTTTTATGCTGCTCCTGGGCCTCTGACTTGGCTCTTCATGCCGTCGAGAAATATCTCTCAGGCATGCTAGTTTCTTCACGATGTTTTCCTTCATCAAAGCAAGTGATAAATTATACAGTACGCACATGCGAAAAACCGGCCAAGTGCGAATCGGACTCGCGTATGAAGGGTTCCGTACCACCATAGTAGCTTAGGAGTAGTAGCTCCCTTTCATTTTTAATTTATTTTGATTAGACCGGGTTAGTTTTCAATGACCAGCAAGTGCAATAAAATGTGCATTTTAAATATTATTGTCGAAAAATATAAAATAAAATAATAGCATTCATTTGAAAATGTCCTAAGAATTTCCTAAATCCTATAGTGGGAATCAATGCACTTGTGTGCGTGTTTGCACCGCCAAATTTATGTGTGTGCTAACTGCTACCTATCAGGTTGTTGAACTGAATTGTTTGCAATGTCCACACGTTCGCTTTTTAGAGGTGGACATGAATTAAATTGTATTTATAAAATGTTGTTTCTTTTTAATTACTAAAATATTATCGACTGTAAACCATCTCTGAAAATTTGGCCGGTCATTGAAAACTAACCCTGTATGTTGTTATAGCGGCAACAGAAATACATCATCTGTAAAAAATTCAACTGTCTAGCTATCACGGTTCGTGAGAGACGTACAGTGGAGTCTTAGTAATAGGGTCCCGTTTTTATCCTTTGGGTGCGGTACTCTAAAAATCAGAGGTGCATGTCATGGGTTCGAACTTGAGACCTATGACTTGACAGTCCGACCCCGTCGGTCACACCACTAGGTTATCACTGCTTGTCATCGCCCTGTAAACATGGAACCTTAGCTAAGGTTATAACTATTACAGTATTGCATGTATGTCAAGTATAGTTTTTTAAACCGCCTGGTATAATATTTTCTGGTATCGTTACGAACGACATGGCATAGCTCAACTTGTGAGGAACATACAGGGTGTAAAAGACCTCATCACGAAGCCGTTAACCAAGCATTCTGTACATCAAACTAAGTAACTTTACGCAAAAATTATTGCTGGGAAACGACTTTTTTTTTTTGGGGTGAAAAATCATGTTTTGTGATAGAACTCTATGTAACTCACTCAAAACATTATGCTGATGGATGGATTGAAGAGTACGGGGGTCGTGGAGGTGATTAAAGTAAAAATCTTACATTCAAAACTTGTATTAAAAAAAACTTGTCAAAAAGTTGGAACTTTGAGCCCCAATATCTCCGTAACTAGAAGGTTTCCAGGTATGGTGTAGAACAAAAATATGATCGCAATGACGAGGAAAACACGTCTCTGCGACGTAGTAACATTATGCCCACGGTCCCAGGGTGCACCTAGCGGAGTTACACTGTACTGGTGCGGAGGCTATTTCAATCCACCCCAAACAGCTGTATTTAAATATTCGATGAAAAAAAAAATACCGGCCAAGTGTGAGTCGGAATCGCGCGTGAAGAGTTCCATACCGTCGTAATAATAGGGAAGCCTCCTTATTGTTATTTGGTGTTGTAGCGGTAACTGAAATACACATTCTGTGAAAATTTCAAATGTCTACCTATTATGGATCATGAGAGACAGCCCGCTGACAGACAGACAGACGGATGGACAGACAGGGCGGGTGCTTAGCAATAAATTTATTAAATAAAATTAAAAGCACAAGATCATAAATCAGGAGGTACACTTTTGTACGTGACTGCGCATACATTTTGGAACTTAAATTATCTACGTAGGTACTCCCTTAAATATAAGTAAGGAATTTCGATTGTGCATGTTTTAAGCGACACGTTTTGAGCGTGTAGCGTTTTTCGACTTTAAAAACCGACGAAAAATTTTTAAGTCTAGAATGATGTACTGAATTCATTCTGTTACAGTTTGCGGGTCGATGTCCTCACATCGTGTATTTTTCTGTCGTTATAGAAACGGTAAGTTTTAATTAGGATCACACAGATCATGATATGATAACATAACTGAAAGATTGGCAATGTCGTTAAAAACAAGTGGCAATGCATCGTTCGGTGGGTTCATAACTTGCCTTATAGGGGCGCCTGTGCCTTATCCGTAAAGGAAGCGAGCGATGGAACGCGGGCCGTAAAAGGACACGCTATTGTGTTTATGCAAAGTTGTACTAAAATAAAGAGACACAAGCTTGGCTGGCGGAGTGGTTGAGTGGTCGGCTGTCGACTAATATAATGACAATCAATAAACAATAGCTTTTTGGCGAACCATGAGGAGGAGCTAGCCTAGCTGCTTATGGTGGTACATAGCGTGAGGTTACGTGTCAGAGCAGCTAAGTAGAACACGTCCTGCAGTAAAACCTCAACAGAATAAAGTATACCTACTTACCTTTATTTTCTTCATGAGCTGAATAAAGCTCGCCCGTAAATACTCTGCTAACAATAAAATAGGGGTGTTACACTGTCACATGATTAATTACTTATTTTAGCTGTAAGAATAATGTTTATTAAACACAGACTAATAATATTTACATTATTTACACCCTAACTCTACAATAGAAGTAAAAATATTTACAAGTATCAAAAAGGGTTACAGGGCGTCGAAAAATTCGTCCACATCGCTGTTAACTGGACAAGTGCCCAGAAGGCATCCTTTATTCCCGTCTGCCACCACTGGTCCGCCACCAGTGGTGGCAGACTCGACGATCAAGTAGCCGTCTGACACCACCAAGTATTTCAAATAACAAATAGAAAGAAGGATGGCCTTTGGTGCCACGTTGGATGGCAATGCTGATTCTTTGCCAAAAAAATAGGCCCGCCCTCTGGTCACGTGAAGAGTTTTTTGAGGTTTTCAGCACCTGCAGCAGCCACCCACCGCAGCACACTGCTAGGAAGATGGGATGGCGCAAGGGTGTCCACGCAAGTTGCGTCCAAGTTGTGCTGTAACTAAAACATTCAATTAATTTATTTGCTTTACGGCTTGCGGCCACTGCGACTGCGGAGAACATTATAAATTAAATAAATTGCGCAAGTCGCCTCACCTGAAATCCTGAACGGAGCGTTCACTCGTGACACAGCGTGCACTCTCTCACCGACGATACATTCGCCTGTAATGTAACAATCTAAGATTCGATTATGAACAGATGCATTGTGATTGTTATAAATTCAAAATATTAAAAAAATGCAAAAAAAAAAATACGTCTTCGTCTACGTACTTTATCTTTAAAATAATACGTCATGGCCCATGAAATTATCGTAAAACAAAATAAAAATATAAGGTACAAGCGGACGTCACGCGGTTTCATCCGCGTAGTTCCCGTTCCCGTGGGAGTACGGGGATAAAATGTAGCCTATGTTACTCAGTAAAGACGTGGCTTTCTAATGGTGAAAGAAATCGGCGCAGTAGTTTTTGAGTTTATTCATTACAAACATATCACACACACAAAAATACAAATATTTCTTCTTTATAATATTAGTGTAGATAGCGTTAAATACAGTTTTTTTTAATCTTTGTCAAGTTCACCTATGATTTCTGCCTGAACTAAGTAATCCTGTTTCAGGCGACTGGAGATAACATTAATTGATTTTAGAATATAAATAATCCCATCATAAAGGTGTCATTGTCTATGCATGGCATGCCTACGACCGGCTGGAGGCGCGCGGTGGCTCAGAGGGCGCTCGGGCTGCGGCAGCAGCATCGGGCGTCGGGGCGGAGGCGTGAGCGCGGACGCGCGCGCCCACCTTCGTCGCCTCACTTCTAAATTTTACCACGACGAAGACACTGCTTGTAAATCTTGTATCCTGGATTACACCAGATCAAACAGTCCACGTATTTTTATTTTCTTCTAATCTATTATTTGCTCCTGTAATTGAGCACAAGGCGTAAACGCGCCAACAGTCATCATATTATTATCATAAAATTCAAGTCATAAGTTATTTATTCATTTTTTAACATAGGTACAATAATAATGGTAGGTATACCTGTATCAAGGCAATAAAGAGTGCGCTATGTTATGCCAGAGAGCGTACAAATGTTTGTAAAAAACAATAATACGAATAAATTTTACTTTAACACAAGTAATAACTTCTCTGTATCTTCATAGGACATACCTTGAAGAGCTTCCTTAAGGATTTTCTGGATTTTTTAATTGGATCATTACTGGTAATGTAATGTTCTGTTCTTCTCACGCAGTGATGTATACGTAGGTAATGCTCGAGGCAGAACTGTTACATTACAGGTTAGTTCTCCCGATGAGAAAGCGCCTTTTGGTATAGGTGTCTTCAATGATGACTAATATTATGAGTCTCATGCAAGTCAGGTCATGTCGTAAAGATCAAAGAGGATTCTAATGTCACTACATTGTTATAATTTGACATTTATCAGTCATAGCCGGTCCTCCCAATAAACAACAATGTAACAAACTGATTCTTTCGTACTTATTTATAGTATTGCGTGAGTACGTTTCGGTAAATAATAATTAAATACCTCTGAGCGGAGGTAGGTCCCGCCACGTCCCGCTTGCCGCGATAGGAGACGAAGCGTGAATGGGAAACCGCAAGTTGACTGCAAGTTGACCGCAAGTTGACCGCCGGAGTGCGTAGTCGTACTGCTCGTGAAATAAGACTGACACCGAGTTACTAAATTAGGTTTGATGTGCTAATTCGGTGACGGTGATGGCCAGTGGGTGATCAGTCGGTGATCACGAGTGGTGTTACTAAACAAAACTGACTTAGATAAGAATGATTTCAACATTGAAAATATACTCAAGTTTAAGCTTTTTCTACGGGTGATGCTTATTGCGCTTGACGCAAAAAAACAAACCGAACAGCTATCGAATATAATATTAAGCACTTAGGTACTAGCACTTCGTCCTCGACTTCGTCCGCAAAAATTGTGATGGCTCGGGTAATATGCATGAGATAAATATAATTTAGGGCCTCTAACACTCACGAGTAATAGTAGCTTTCGGCCAGTGAAATATTTTTTAGAATTGGATCATTCGTTCCGCAGATTACCCCCTGGAGTACCCCCTACATACGAATTTACAAACAAACTACCTCTTTATAATATTATTAGTATAAATGTACAGTCAGCTTCACGATGTGGGTTCCCAATTGATGCAGCCCACCGTACAAACAAACATCCCGCGGAAACCTGATTTACGCGCAGGCCCTACCGTTCGGCTCTTTCGGAAGTTCGCGGTGTGAACCTGTGAAACAAAGTATGAAAGAGGTGTAATGATGCCGTTCGGCTCACTCGCTCGCTCGCCAGCTGGTGG
Organism: Xestia xanthographa; assembly: GCA_905147715.2. Classification (NCBI taxonomy): domain Eukaryota; kingdom Metazoa; phylum Arthropoda; class Insecta; order Lepidoptera; family Noctuidae; genus Xestia; species Xestia xanthographa. Next base: position 654,288 of record LR990665.1, read on the forward strand.
TGTGGCCTGCGCTTTAGACTAGTCTTGATGATGCGATCATGACATTTCATCCAAACTAGCCAGTACGTTACGTTACCGCCTAATTTTTACCCGTAGGAAAGTTATACCTGAGTGAATTTCTCAGGCGAAAAATTTACGCGTCTAGGCTGAAATCGCAGTGCTGCTTTACAGATAATGCAACGATTTTTTTTCTCAGAATTAAAGTGACATGAATCTAAATGAAGCCACTTAAATTATATTTATAAGACTATTACTTTTTATGAAAAAAATCGGTAAATGATGAATTATCAATTTCTGTGTCTTGTCCACAATCACTTTCATACACAGGATTTACCTCTCAGGAAGATAATCTCCAACATATATAGGAAAAAGTATTTTGATTGCGTTAAGTAATGATTGACCTACAAGACGTTAATTAGTTTTGAATGTTTAGACTCATAGTTAATGAGTACATGTCAACGGTAGGTTTGTCCAAGCGAAATTACTAATTTCTATGGTCATTTTGTTTCACCGTCCTGAACTTCCACCAATGAGTTTAAACGAACAATAAATCCCTGCTCGGCAAGAGACAGTCGTGCGCTTACGTGCAGTAAGAATGGTAGTGCACCATATCGCCAGGTCTTTCCGCCAAAAATGTAAGTACGTGATTTCAGTTTACTCGGAACGAAATTTTGCAATTTCGGTGATCAGGTTTTATAAGGATTTTTGCAAGAAATAAAGGTATCACTTTTATGCATGCTAAGTAGCCTTTGGTACACATTTAATATAATAGAAAATAATAGTCATAGCCTTGATAGTTTCTTGTAAAAAAAATAAAATAGCCACGTTTCCAATTTCTGTGGGGCAATTTCTGTGGTTTCCGTGGCATCTCGTGACCCACGGAAATTACACGACTCCACAGAAATTGTAGCAATCAATTATTGTATTAATTTTAATGAAGATTTTTGAAAAGAATCAATACTTGTTATGCCGAAATTACTATGACAGAACTAGGTCCTTCCTTAGCCTCCGACATTAAAATAAAATTGTATTACTATTTCTTGAAAAAGTCATTCAATTGGATTAACTGAACTTTGAGGGTTGCATCCTCCGGGAGCTCTGGAAGCCTCGATCGTGCAGGCCTGGGTGACATCACCGGCCAGACCTGCCGACATTGACAATGGGGCAGGGTGGTTCCAGGAGGCCATGTCCGACATCTGCGACGTGCGCAGATGTCGAGTACCCAGCGTCTCCTCGTGGGCCAGGGATCTGGCCCGCGAGGAGATGCTAGGGACTCTCGACAGAGATCCGTGGGGGCGCTCTTACAAGATGGTGCGGGATAATCTCCGCACCTGGGCCCCCCTACTGACGCAGAGTCTCCGGCCTGAGCTCGTGGAGGACATGGTGAGTACTCTTTTCCCTTCGCGAGGGGAACATTCTCCCGCCTATGGCTCCGCCACCTGCGATGCTGGAAGCGGACCAACAGGACGACGATGAAAACGCTCCGGAAGTGACTGGGGGAGACCTGAGAGTGGCGGTACGTAAGCTCAGTGTCAAAAATACCGCCCCGGGACCCGACGGCTTGCCTGGCAAAGCCAGGGTCCTGGTCTCGGAGGCTCTCGGGCCCCGACTAGAGGGGCTCCTAAGCGCATGCTTGGAGAGAGGCCAGTTCCCGCTTCGTTGGAAGATGGGAAAGCTGGTCCTCTTCGGAAGCCGGGGTGCCCTGCGGAATCTCCGTCCGCATACTGGCCCGTGGTGCTGCTCGGCGAGGTGGGCAAGCTCTTTGAAAGAGTAATTACAATCCGCCTCGCCGAGCACCTTGCGGGGTCGAGGCCGGATCTTGCGGAACACCAGTATGGTTTCCGCAAGGGGCGCTCTACGGTGGACGCCATCATGCGTGTGAGAGCCCTCACGACGGGGGATGCGGTTTCTCGGGGTGGGGTTGTCTTGGCGGTGTCTCTCAACATCGCCAATGCCTTCAACACCATGCCCTGGAGCTGCATTAGGGAGGCACTCCGGTATCTGGCCCCCAAACTGGAACGGATCGGGGCTGCCCAACCTGGGGGGGGGGGGGACGTAGACGGGGCCACGTGGTGGGCCTGTGGACGGTGGGCTACGGGCTAGCTCGCCATCTGTCCGTCTCATGACGACAGACCGTGTCGATGGCGCGTTCGTGTTCCACGCGTGCCTCAAGGAGAGTCAGCAATAGGAAAGGGTCCGCAAGGACCGATGCCTACCGGGGTTGCGGGACTGTTCGAAAGAGATACCGTGGCCCAGGAACACAAAGGGCGATGAAGGAACATTGATGGGTCAGTAAAGTCTGAAAGTCCCTCCTGCTTCGCCCAGAGCGGGAGGAGTCATTTGATGATTTCCTATCCTCTTCATAGAAGTATAAAACATAATCAGTTCCTTGATTGCTAATTTTGTAAGACTGATTTATGCAATAGTACACCACGTTGTATTTTTAGAAATGCTTATTAAAATGATCAAATCGTTTATTTGTGATACATGGGTTACATGCAGGTGTTCATTACATAATTACGACGATAATATATATATATATATATATTAACGAAGATATTCGTATTATATCAGTTTTTTCATTAAACCTTATCTTTCTTTACGTATTATTAAAAAGAAATGTATATAATAATTCACAATTTCGGTGCAAATGCAGAATTTCTGTGTCACCAATACAATTTCGGTGGCAATAATAAACTTTCTGTGGCTCGCCAATTTCGGTGGCCCAAATAACTTTCTAAGTAATTTAATTATAATATCCCCTTTCAGAAAATGTATATATAATGTGGATATGTTGCGGTTTATTATTAAAGTTTTTCAAAAAACCTGAAAATGAAAATGTCCATGGAAATTAGGTAAAAAATCGAGTTGTTGAAATTGACTCACCTCATGCCCTGTAGCGGCTGTAGCACTTACAGGCACCTGTGTCAGACCCCTTGTCATACAGTGACCTGTGTTACCTATAATGTGATGGAGGAAGCATAGGTTCCACTTCAAACTAAATGATGACTAAGTAGTTTATAGTAAACGCTTCCATTTTTAGAGCACACGAGTGTTCACTTAAGTGGCTTCTAATGGATTGTTGCCCATATTAACTCGTAGATTTAACACTATTGTTACATCGATAACAATAGCAGATTCTACGAAATAATCCATTACACATTTTTAATTTTTATTGTGAAGAGGAAAATCGTTTAAAACTGTTAGTAATGTATTCCTCCAAGGAAAAGCACAATTTCCTAAGTACACGAAGAAATTAATGTCCCGTCAAGAACATGACATATATAAGTGCCTGGTAATTCTAGTAGAATTACCAGGCATTTATATGTCGTAGTAGCTCATCTAAATATTGAGTTTTACCGAGCGTTATACAGATAAGCCCCTTTGTCAAACGCTGAGGTTCATGTTCTAACTATCCCTTTAAGCTCATCATAATTATAATGGGTGTAGTAGCAGTGCCCTTAACGAAGCCGAAAGGCACTTGTACTGCCCGTCATTGTGATCATTGTTTTCTTCTAGAGTTCTAGACCTTACTTGGGAACGTTTTGTTACGGAGATATTGGGGGTTGAAATTCCAACCTTTTCACAAGTTTTTTTTTTAAGTCAAATTTTTCATTGTCTTTTGCTTTACTTTAAATACCTCCATGACCCCCGTACTATTCAATGCATCCAGCAGCAGAATAATGTTTTGAGTGCGTTACATTCAATCCTACGTCCTACCGTAAAACGTGATTTTTCACCCCAAAAAATAAATCTTTTCCCAGCAATAATTTTTGCGTAGAGTTTGGATGCTTCGCTTAGTTGAAGGGTCCGTTTACACTTTGTATTGTAATGTCGGTAATGTCTCATAGTACCTAGTACACCATACACACGATGTGGATCGTGCTCGACATGCCGTGTTCTTTTCTTAGCGTGTTGTCCACTCGTGGCGCGGGCCGTCACGCGCATGCTAATTGGTCGCCGCAAACAAAAGACACCTACCACACGCACTACATGTGTACTTATGGTTGTGATGGTAGATGGGAGACCTTTTTATTGGGAAAAATTTCGTTTTTGGGGAAAATGTTGCAAAATTATTATTTTGACACCACGTACACACCACCACAGTCCACACCCACATACATTTTTTACATTACCTATCCGTGTCATACACAATTTGTATTGTACGAGTGGTACGAGAATGTCGCGCTAGGTACGCAAGTAGGTACGCAACTCCATGTCTGAATGAGTAATGCCCATTTAAGTAGGTAATAAGTAGGTATTTATTGTCTTATTGTGTCTGACCTTTTGAGTAAGATCTACAATTCAGTTTAATTTTATTTACTTAAATATTTTGTGAACAAGCATAGTTTTTACATCTTTTCATTTGTATCATAGTGGGAAAGTCAAAATCAAAGTCAAATTTATTTGCATAGATTGCAGGTAAGTTCATAAAATAAGTTGTTACATGGAAAAACAATGAATTTACGGAAAATACAGACCCATAACTAGCAACCCTCACAACTAGCCCAGCCCTGCGCCGGCGCCTGTAGCGCACATGACGCAACAATTGCGAATAGCTGAATAAATAACTAATTCGTATGCGACGCGAATCCAACTCGTAGTTTTATGATAATTGTTCTATACAACTGATATAGTATGGAGTGATTGTTTTTAACGATTTGATTGACCTTTTCAAGCAAATATTATGATACAGTGGGTTCTCCCAAAAGCGCGAAATTTGGACGTCACGCAGATAACCAATGTCGTGTATTGAGGAAGATGAAATAATTAAATCTATGTACCTAGTACCCACGTAGGTACTTATATTGTTTTAGTTAATGTTCATTCGTAGTTGAGGTCAGGTGACGCTACTTTCAAAACTTGAACTTAATTTTCCTGAATATGAGCAATTACTTAGAATGACGCAAATTAATGACTTCACAGAGTCACCGATTTCATTGAATCCTAAAACAGGGCCACGGTAGGTATACTTAGTTAACACTTCATATATTTTTTTTAATGTTATGTTATTACTTTAGACATAATAAGTTAACCTCATGATTTGTGGAACAACACAAAAAATTCAAGTAAAGCAGCAGATATTTTGTTTATAATATGGGTTTCCCGAATTGTTTCTAAATAAAGCACCTACAATCAAAATAGGTAAGAGTGGTGTCATTGACGTCAATGGTATGTATTGATATATACTTAAACCGATATTGGCAGTACTATATTGTACCTAAGTAATAAATGCATTATATTTTCCTCTGAATCACTGAACGCTTTATGTAACCACACATGAGTGAGCGCTGAGCGTGCCTTGCGGTTAGATAGTGAGTTAGTGAAGTGAGGCCTTCCTCACTGCATTTCATAATTAATTCTGGTTGCATAACTTTCATTATTTTAAAATTTATTTTAGTCCCGTGATGCCAATGTCATTTAAATTTGTATTTGAACTTGAAATAAAAAACCGGCCAAGAGCGTGTCGGGCCACGCTCAGTGTAGGGTTCCGTAGTTTCCCGTCCTTCACAATAAGTGTTCCCACTTATGAGTTTAAAGGTGGGTATCCATTATGTAAAAATGCTTGCATATACGAATATACTACAAACTTAGTCCAGAAATTATTTTGTACAACTTTTAGTCTTTTTTGTACAAAAACTGTTGTTTCCATCAAGTTTAAAATGATTTTCCTAGAAAGTCCTTATAAAGTTCTACTTTTCAGATTTTTTTCATATTTTCTAAACTTATGGTTCAAAAGTTAGAGGGGGGGGGACACATTGTTTTTTACTTTTGGAGCGATTATTTCCGAAATTATTGACATTATCAAAAAATGATTTTAGAAAACCCCTATTCATTTTTAAATACCTTTCCAAAAATATATCATACGTTAGGGTTGAAATTAAAAAAAATCACTTTCCACTTTACATATAGGGGGGCTACCCTAGTAAAACATTTTTTTCCAATTTTTATTTTACCACTTTGTTGGCGTGATTGATATACATATCGGTACCAAATTTCAGTTTTCTAGTGCTAACGGTCACAGAGATTAAGCGAGGACGGACAGACATGGCGAAACTGTAAGGGTTCCTAGTTGACTACGGAACCCTAAAAAGGTACAGCAATAGTAAATGCAAAGATAGCATAGCATAGCATGTTAGATTAGCATTGTAATTTTTTGTTTTTTGTGACATTGTACTAATTGATTTTAATTTAGTTTTATGTAATTGTGTTTGTGTTTTAAGTGTGCGTCTGAAATAAATGGATTAATAATAATTAGCAGAATCACAATAGGATAATAATATTAATCACGTTAACATTCTTATAATGGTCAGACGTAGTTAATATTATGAATTGTAACTTTGTGACCATTTAACGAATTGTATCGTAGGTAGTTCATGTTATTATCCCATTATAATTGTACTAAAGGGGCAGGACCCCCTGTGTGTAGGTAACCTAGACAATGCATATTCTCGAAGCTGATATAATTATGATAAAGAGAGCTGATAAAGAGCAGTGGTGGCCCAGTGGTGGCGGCCCCGACTTACGAACAGTAAGTCGTGGGTTTGAACCCAGACAGGCGCATTACTTTGTGTAATCTATTTCATCACCACTGCTTTCAAAAACGGTGAAGGAAAACATTTTAAGGAAACCGGCCTGTCCTAGAACCAAAAAATTCAAAGACGTGTGACATCTACCAATCCGCACGGGGCCCGCGTGGTGGATTATAGCTCATTCCTTCTCATAGAGAGGAGGCCTGTGTCCCAGCAGTGGGGATAGGCTGATGATGATGATATAATTATTGTCAAATCAATATTTAGGTAAGTCCCATGTCCTTAATAGGGGCGACCCAAATAACTTCCGGCTGCTATACTGAACAGATTTAAACTCAACAGTGCTTAGTTTGACCTGGGAATTGAACCCAGTACAGGAGTACTGGGTCCGCTTCCGGAATGCGTATTAGCCGTTACGCTGGCGAGTATTGTGCGAAATCAGAGGCATCAGTTCTCTAGTGGTTGTCTAATAGCTCTCGTTGCAGGAGTCACATAGAAAGGAGGAAGAGGCTCTTGAAGTGAGGCCAGATCCTGGTACCGTATTATGTACCCTGCTTCATGTGTTCGTTACCTACCGTCCACTTGCTAGCGAGGCCTCTCACACTTCCTTCATCTCATTTTCTTAATAAATAAACGAGCAATTTATTATGGAAGACATATTATTTACTAGCTAATGCCCGCGGTTTCCCCCGCGTGGAGTTCGATTAGGTATTGCCCCACAGGATCATACTACCGGGATTGTTCGACTTGCTCGTTGGGGTAAATAAAATAGTTGTGGACTGTATAAAAAGGCTCGGTATGTTGCCGATTAAATTTACAATTACAACTAATCTTAATAAACGTTTGGAGAGTATCGTCCGTCGCGGTGGGCTCCAAGGTAGGCGTGTGTAACATTTTACGGAACCGACTCACTGATCCGGATCTTTGAAGTGATTCAAAAGATTGGTTCAGTAACAACGTTTCAAACATTTCATTTGGATCTGAAACATTACTTTGCTCTTTCTCATTCCGCACGCGACGCGTCGCTCGCGAGGCGACTGAGCAGTGAGCGGGCGAGAAAGGGAGACTGAGACACACTGAGTTACTTAATTATTATAAAGACTCGTGGATTCGAGTAAGCGGGCGACAAAATTACAATGTATACAAGTCAGAAAGAGATACCAAATGAGATGTGAATCACTCATACTCTCACAGATTTTCTTTTATCGTTATCCATTCACGTAAAAATGACCACTAAGGTGCTTACGTATCAAATACTATACGGTCGTTTTATACATAAACTGTTTGCACTAACAACTAACACAAGGTATCGTTTTACGTTGATATTTTATATCTTTTGAGCCGATGATCCAAATGAGCACAAATGAAACATAATTATCAGTGATGTTGGGGCGTAACTCCCAACAGTGAAAATGTTATGTACTTGTTATTCTTGTTATGTAGACTTGTAAGGTATGTTATGTTATGTAAATGAGCAGACAAGTGATTCCCTTGATGGATTTATTGCTACTGATTTATAATGATACGATTATAATCTAAGTTACAGAAATGCACACCTAAACAATATCGATATGCATAAAATGAGTATGACGTACAAACTACCGAAAGGTCAATGTACAGCGTAGCTCGTACATATTGCCCACTCACAAAATGTAACAGTATATAAAAAATGTAAAATGTTATGTTAAAATGTAAAATGTAAAAAGGGGATAAAATCTAAAAATAAGTTATATAATCCAAGCCTTATACAATAATATGACAACGCGCAATAGGCGAAGTTGCCTTGTTGAGTGTGTGTCCACTCGATAAGTGCATAGCATTATTGTCATCTATGACGTCAGATGCCGCGTTGTCTACGATGCTCGCAGCTGACCTCCTTCGTGGCGCTGGATTCGGAACAGGTGGTGCTATAGGTTTCTGCTGACTCCTGCAGTGTTTCCGAAGGCGGTAATATGCATATATTGCACCTGCTATCGCTGCTGCTGCTGCCAATAAGTATATAACAACGTATTGGTGCACATCGTGATATGTTACCCGATCTGATATTATTCCTTCAGCTGTCGCGGCTTTCATCTGTTCTATTTGTTTTCCCAGATCTCGCAGTAATGAGCTGTGTTCCATTATCGTCTCATTTTCGGGTTCTTGCTTTAAGACTGGTACAGATATGTTGATGATCCGATTGATTGGAGGAATTTCCATCGTGACTTCTTCGACCTGGGCACGAATTGTATCCATAAATTGCCTTTGGGAATGAACAGTGAACGTCTCACTATAGATAGTGCAGTCGCTACCGAGTGTCATTACCCCTGCGTTGCTAAGTACTTCTGTTGAAACTTGATTTCCGCATATGTCGCGTATTTTGCACGCGTTGCAGCAAAAGTATAGGTAGCTATTTATATTGTTAAGTTCGACCAATGTGTCTAGACAGTTCTCTTGTTTTGTTTTGCAGTCAGGCGAGTCTTTGCTTCTCTTGCAGAGGCTCTCGTCGGATTTCATGTGGTATACTGGTGTCCTCATGGGGCACAACAGAGTTGTACTTTCGTGATCAATACATCGATGTAGGTCAGATGTAGTCATCGGGAGGTAAGAATCCTTTTGTATGTTGATGGCTAATAGTTCCGCTATAGGTAGTAGGGTAACCATTTCGCCGCCGTTCCCTTTTGGGACGGGTATGATGTGGTAAACTTCATAATTTTCTCTGCTGATTAATGGCCCTCGTATCTCAATGATAAGATATTTTTCTGACATTCTTGCTTTCACTTGTAGAAGATGATACAGCCGGAAAAAATCTTCTTGAATGTTCCTGATGGGAAGTGCCACATCCTTTGACAGTTGGCCTGATATGACGTTCAATTCATCTCGTAGCTGTTCTGGCGCAATGAGGTGTAAGTTCATCTTGCCATTGTAAATGTTGGTTACGGTGTCCAACAGTATCTCTTGAACGTTTCTAAGGTGCTCTATAAAGCTGTTTGCCGCGATTGCTGACATCACAAATTCGATTGATAATTCTTGAGATTCAATCTTTTGCTGAAGGTTACTCGTTAGTTTGTCTAGGTTCAGCAGATGTTGGTTGAATAATTTGTATTGTTTTTCTATTGTTTCTTCCGATCTTCTAAGTATGTTGTATTCGGCTTCTATAATAGTTGTCTGATTTTTCAATAATAGAGCCAGATGTTTCTCATTTTCTTGGATAAGTTCAATGTCTCGTTGATATTGTTCGGCGAATTGGTCATCCAATACTCCGAATAGGGAACGTGCGATTGACCCGACACCGTTGATAAAGCCGCGTTTGCTTCTTATGTTCACCCGACCTTGCGGATTCAGCAGTAAGCGGTTGTAGTGTTCAAGTTCACCGAACGCATGACGTAATTGTAATGCAATAATGTCACATTGGGACTTCTGATTCAATGTTGAACATATGTTTTCGAGGTGATCATTGAATTTAGTGAACACTGCTGTACCATGCCAATAGGGTTTGACGTCGTAATAGGCAACTATCTTTCACTCGTCGCGAATCAATTTCATGTCGGTTGCTTTATCGAAATATAGACCTTGTTGCAATTCGATAAAGTTTGTTGTGTTTGTTGTCGCGGTTGCTGGATTCAGTAGGTATAGCAGGGTCATCACTAATCCGATGAAGTTGATTTTGCTTGTTCTTGCAGTTTGTTGACATTTTGTTGTTCCCTCGTATGTTGCTTGTTTTTTGTGTTCTTTTTCGGTGTTTTGTGATTTGGAGTTTTCCTCGCTGTCTATTGGTAAAATAGATAGCTTTGTTATGGGTCTCTTTATGAGGCCGTTTCTTGTTTTCAGGGTTACGACACGAACATACCCGTCGTCTCCCGGATGAAGGTCTGTTATTCGACCCAATAACCATTTTCCTGCGGGCCGCTGGTCGTCATTAATTACAACCAAGTCACCAACTTTCAGGTTGGTCTGCGGCTTTTGCCACTTTGTTCTTGCTAACAATTGGCAAAGGTACTCATTTTTCCATTTCTTCCAAATTTCTGAGTATATTTTTCTAGTAAGCTCCCATCTTGTTCGGGCGTCTTCTCTTGTTTCGATGACGGTCCACCCTGACCTTCCTGTTAGAAAGTGTGCTGGCGTTAGACAGTTGAGATCTTCGACATTTTCACTCAGCGCACACAGAGGTCTGGAGTTGAGACAAGCTTCTAGTTTTGTTAAGATAGTGGTGAACTCCTCGAATGTTAATCTTTGCTCACCCACCACTCTTTTCAAATGGTGTTTCAAGCTTCTCACGGCTCGTTCCCACAATCCACCCGCCGATGGCCACGCCGGGGCGTTGAAATGCCACTGTATGGCCATCTCGGTGACTTTTTTCTGTAATTCTTCGTTCCTCTAGCTGTTTTCTATTTCCCCGTATTGTTCCATTAACAGTCGATTAGCGCCGTCAAAGTTCGTGCCATTATCACTGTATAAATGGCGGGGGGCTCCTCTCCTTGCTGCCATTCTGTTTAGGGCTGCCAAAAATGCCGAGCTGGTAAGATCAGACACTAATTCAATGTGTACTGCTTTTGTTACCATGCAAATAAAGATGGCTATGTAACCTTTTGTTGTTTTAGCCCCTCTGCCTTTATTCATCTTGATTTCGACGAATCCCGTGTAGTCCACTCCTGTATGGTAGAATGGCGGGGCAGGGTTTATTCTTGCGCTCGGTAGTTCACCCATGATTTGTTGTTGTTTTGTTGGACTTATTTTGCGGCACGTTACACATCTTCTGACTTGCATCTTCGTGACTCGCACGCCACCGATGATCCAGTATTTTTGACGAAGGTGCGATAAAGTGAGTCGCGGTCCTCCGTGAAACGTCATTTGATGGGCTTGATCGATGAGTAAATGCGTTAGATGGCTCTCGTAGGGAATGATCATTGGATGTTTCATTTCTTCCGTTACTGTTGCGTTGTTCAATCTTCCCCCAACTCTTAGCAAGCCTTCTTGATCAATGTAAGGATTGAGAGGTAGTAACTTGCTATTTGATGCCACTCTGCCGTGTTTACGTAAATGACTCGTGTCTATTTCAAATACCTTTTGTTGAGTTTGTTTCACAATTGTTTTAGTTGCACGATTTAATTCTTGCAACGTAAGATAACTTGGTAATTGCCGATGTTTTGAGTCCACCGTTCCAAGTTTTAAGTTCAATGCTCTTTGTATCCATGCGACTATTCGTATGACATGATTAATTGAGCTATGTTTTTGTATTAAATGTTGGTTGTTTCTGTATTGACTTGGGCAGCATTGACTTGTTTCTTTGCTGCTGTTTTTATATCTTGATCTGACGTGTAGACCTTTTTGACTTGGTTTTTTGGTTCAAATGATGACAGCCACATAGGACCTTGCCACCATAGTTTGTTTTCTTTCAGTTGTACTGGCCTCGGCTTGCGGCATCAGCAGGATTTTCGTTTGACTTGACGTAATCCCAACATGAGCGCGGTATTACCGAGTTGATTTTTTGGACTCGATTTTCTACGTATGTTTTCTATCATGATGGGTCGCCTTGTATCCAACCCAGGACCACCATAGAATCAGTCCAGCCATAGACTCGAATATCATGTTGATATAAGGACTCCTTAATCTTCTGCATTAATTTGGATAGTAGATGTGCTCCATTTAGTTCCAGTCTAGGCAATGTTGTTACTTTTCTGTGTGGCACAATTTTAGATTTTGCAGCGACAAGTGTGACGGTTGTTGACGGGTAAACTCGTGCGTAAATAACACACGCACAGGCATCCAGGGAGGCGTCACTGAAGCCATGTAGTTCTATTGCTTGTTTCCCATCACATCTGAGCCATCTTGGTACTTCACACAGGTTTATCGCCGCTGTGTGCTTGTATTTTGCACCATTCCTTGTGTATGTTATCCGATACTTGTTCATCCCATTGTAATTTGACTTCCCATAGTTTTGAAATAATAACTTTAATTTTGTGGATACGGGAGCCAGCCAGCCAAGTGGGTCAAACAGTTTTGATATTTCAGCTAATAAGCTGCGTTTTGTATGTTTTTTGTTGACGCTTGAAATCGAACATTGGAATCTAGATTTGTCCTCTGTTGGCTTCCAGCATAAGCCCAATGTTTTTGATGTTTGATCCGTTTTGAAATTGAAAACAGTGTTTTCATTGTTATGTTGTATTGTAGCGTTTTCCAAGAGTGCAGGTTCGTTTGATGACCATTTTCTGAGGTTAAACCCACCGCTCTTAAGTAGTAGTTTTAGGTCTGAAATTAGCTTTTGTGCTTGCTCAAGGGTATGGGATCCACGAACGAGATCATCGACATAAAATGACTCCTCCACTACCTTTGAAGCTTCCGGAAAATGTTGACGCTCGTCCTCTGCCAATCTTCGTAATGTCATTATGGCCAAGAACGGTGCTGCCTTGGTGCCATATGTTACTGTGGCGAGTTGATAGGAACGTAGAGGTTGTTCCGGCGATTCTCGCCATACAATCTGTTGTAGGTTTTGGTCACAGTGGGCCACTAAAATTTGTCTGTACATCTTTTCAATATCAGCTGTATAGGCGTATTTATATTGCCTCCACTGTATCAATGTTGTTTGTAAATCTTGTTGTAAGTTTGGACCTTTGTACATAAGGTCGTTTAAACTCCATCCTGTAGATGTTTTAGCGGATGCATTAAACACCACCCTGTACTTGGTTGTTGTTGACTCGGCGCGTTCGACGCCGTGGTGCGGCAAGTAGCAGTCGAGTGTCTTGTTACATGTTGTTTGTTTCATATGACCTAAGTCAATGTACTCTGCTATAAATTCTTTATAGGCTTTTGATAATTCTTGTTGTTTTCCCAATCTTCGTTCCAAATGTTTTGAATTGCGCAATTGCAATCTGTTTAGAAGAGCCCAGTTTGTGGTCCCAGTCATGTTTCATCGGTAGTCTCACTTCGTATCTCCCATTTTCCAAACGTTGTGTTGTTTTTGCGTAATACTCAATGCATTTCTGGTCTTCCTCCGAAAAATGGGCTTGATCCTTAATATCTTCGGAATCCCAAAACTGTATCATGTCCTCCAGATTGTTCAATACTACGTTGCAATGAAATGTTCGGACGTTTCCGCATAGTAACCATCCTAGTTGAGTTTGTTGTGCGATAGGCTGATTGACGTCATCGCTTCTGATCATTCCTCCTAGCATGATCTGGGAGTAAATGTCTGCTCCAAATAGCAAATCTACTGGACGGCTGCTATTGAAATCCGGATCCGCCAAGCTGATATTTTGTATCTGAGGCCATGATGGTTTAGCGAAAGTTTTGTTTGGTAGATTCTTGATTAAGTTTTTCATGATGTATACGGTTTTACTGAACGTATAGTCGTTGACGGCAGAGCTGCATGAAATTGTTATCATGCCCTTGCAATTGCTCTCCTTTTCCCCAATTCCGGAGACAACTCCTTTGCATTTCTGGCGTTTGTTCCCAAGAAGTTGAGCAGCGCGTTCTGTTATCAATGATATTTGAGACCCTTGATCGACAAGAGCTCGCATGTTGTACTGAGTTCCATCAGCTCCCTCTAACTTAACAATGGCGGTTGCTAATAGAATCTCCGAAGCTTCATTATTTTGAGAGACGTGAGATGAAGAATTGGTTGGTTCATTGTTTTTGGTAGCAGCTTCGTGCATTAACGTGTTGTGCTTAGCTTTGCATTTGCGACATCGGTTGCTTGATGTACATTTTTTGCCTTTGTGGCTGTACAGACAATTAATGCATACTTGCAATTTGTTTATTGTGTTAAGTTTTTCGTCATTCGAAATTTCTAAAAACTTTGCACAAAAATAGAGGCCATGCTCGTCGTTGCAGAGTGGACAAATAAATGTTGAGGCATGGTAGGATTTGGTAACCTTGTTGTTACTAGCCGCTTGATTCATGTTATGATTGTAATGTTTCTTGTTATGGGCTGCTTCTTGATGCTGATTTGTTCCAGAACATGATTTCTGATAGCTGTCTTGTTTACGCTGCGACGATTCCATTGAAGTGAACTTCGCTTCTAGGTAGTCTAGAAACTCCTTTAGTGTAGGTAATTCTCGCGAGTTCTTCAGTGATTCAATGTAATCAGAATATGTCCCAGCGTCCAGCTTTTGCGCCAAAATATGTACTAGTAGCGGATCCCAGGTTCTGACATCCACTTCTAAATTCTTGATGGCGTGCACACATTCGATTGTGACGTCATGTATTTTCTTAATTGGTGCCAATGATTGTTGTTGCATGGTTGGCAGGTTGAAGAGCATGTTGATGTGCGATGTAAATATAAGTTTTTTATTGTTATAGCGGTTGTTGAGAATGTCCCAACACACTAGATAGTTATCCGAGCTTATCTGTAGGTGTTGTATCAGCCGTTCAGCTTCTCCTTGGACCTTGCTTTTTAAAAATTGCATTTTCTGCGCTTTTGACAAGGATGAGTTGTTATGGATGGCTTCCGTGAAAAGGTCTCTGAATGGTAGCCACTGATTAAATTTGCCGTGAAAGACCGGTATTTCTAATTTTGGTGTTGTTTTTTCTCGATAAGCTCCGGACCACATCTTTGTATTTAACGCCTTCTTCAGATCAAGATATTGGCTTTCAAATCTTGTATAGCGCTCTTCATATATAGTGTTCTTGTCCCCGTTGAGTTCGCACTCTATCTCCCAATGAAGACTGTCAATAGCCGACCAACGCGCTTGTAATGTTTGCAACGCATCTTGAAATTCCCATTTTTTAGAGATAAATTCCACTTCAATGATGGCGACTGCTCTCATGAAGGCCTTGAAGTTGGCCGCTTGTTTGCGTAATAAATCGTCCAGCTTACTATTGGACCCTGTATCCCTCTTGTTAGGGCTTTGTTCTTGACGAGGAGGCGGTTGATCCATGTTGTTGTTACCGTTGTTCTCATTTGAGTCACTGGTTTCTTCTCCCTCCTCGCTCTCATGTTGTTCTGTTTTGCTCGATGTACCTGCTGTCTCTTGTTGAGAGGTAGCTCCGAGCGGTGGCGGTTGCACAGAGGGTCCTACGGACCGTTTGTGCGTCGACACTTGTTCATGTTGCAAGAGGATTAACTCCTTGACTTCTTTATAACACTGCAACGCTGTGTTATATAAATTACTTGTAAAATAAAGATGACTCACACCCACTTCTGTAGCCAGACGGTCATGGTTGAACTGGAAATCATTCCATAAGTTTTCCAGCATCTGCAAACGCCGTCTGAAGTAGTCCGAGTTCTTCCTGTCCCAGCCATCCTTTTTGATGTTGATGCCGACTTTCTTGATGTTCTCGTAAAGTTTGCGCTGATTCTCGTAAGTATTTGTTGATGACGTCATGTTGTCAAACTTCTCGATGAATTCACGACGAACTCTTGTTCTGGTTTAGAGTAGTAGACTGTTGCTCCACACTCCTGGTTCTTTGTATTGCGTAACCTTTCCCTTTTACGATATGCGCCTTCTCAATTGGTAACTGGGGCGACTCGCTTGTGAGAGACCAGTCCAACCGATTCGCGACCGTAAAAGAGGTCGATGACACAACACAAAATTGCTCGAAGGACCAAATGTTGGGGCGTAACTCCCAACAGTGAAAATGTTATGTACTTGTTATTCTTGTTATGTAGACTTGTAAGGTATGTTATGTTATGTAAATGAGCAGACAAGTGATTCCCTTGATGGATTTATTGCTACTGATTTATAATGATACGATTATAATCTAAGTTACAGAAATGCACACCTAAACAATATCGATATGCATAAAATGAGTATGACGTACAAACTACCGAAAGGTCAATGTACAGCGTAGCTCGTACAAGTGTTTCGGATCATTTCAGTGATCGAAATGCAAATATTCCAATCTCAAAAATGATACACTTTGCCCACCTCTACCTCGCTACCGCGTCGCCTACGCGTGCCGTCTGCGTGTCTATTGGGTGCGATTCCCAACAGGGATAAAAAGTATCATATGTGTTATCCAGGTTATAAACTATCTGTGTGCTAAATTTCAACCAAATCCGTTGAGCAGTTTTTGCGTGAAAGAGTAACAAATATCCATACATCTGTACATCCACACATACTCACAAACTTTCGCATCACTATATAGTATAAAACAAAGTCACTTCTGTCTGTCTAGTTTTCTTGATTCGCAACTGGTTGCGAAAAAGGAGTAAAAATTCGTAATTCGCAACTGGTTGCGAATCGCAGTTGCGAAAACGGCCGGAGGGGTCTGTCTCTCCCTATATAGAGGGTGTAAAACACCTCTTAACGAAGCCGAAGGGCACTTGTTCTCCTCGTCATTGCGATCATTTTTTTTGTTCTACACCATACCAGGGTACCTTCTAGTTACGGAGATATTGGGGGCCAAAGTTCTAACTTTTTGACAAGTATTTTTTTAAATACAAGTTTTGAATGTAAGATTTTTACTTTAAACACCTTCACGACCCCCGTACTATTCAATCCATCCATCAGCACAATGTCTAAGTGCGTTACATTAAGTTCTACCACAAAACATGATTTTTCTCCCCAAAAAAAAAGTCCTTTTTTGTAGCAATATTTTTTGCGTAAAGTTACTTAGTTTGATGTACAAAACGCTTGGTTGACGGCTTCGTGATGAGGTCTTTTACACCCTGTATGTACAGTCGGGGTCTTTTCCGCCTGACCATTTTAATTTTTTTTCGCTTAAAACATGCGGGGGCGCCGAGCCTCGCCCCCTTAAAGTTTGGGCCTATTAGGAAAGCCTCAAGTTTGGCGCGCAAAATAACAATAACTCTCGTTTGGCGTGCGTCGTCAGTGCGCTCGGCCGATTCGGTATCTTTTCATTTATTATTTCTATACAAAGTCAACGGGGCGGGGCCAGAGAGCGTTTCTATGTTGCGAGTGCAAGCAAAAATAAGCTTAGTGGTGGTCAGGCGGGAGTGTCCTCGATATTACATAGACGGTAGAGTGAGCAAAGAAAGTTCCCTAAACAATGGTTAACAACTATCAGTTGATTGTAATCTGGAAAACGACCGCAAGCATTTCGGTTGATTGATTGATTGTTAGAGTAAAGTTCTAACCAGCTTGCACTACAAAGCGGTTGTTACTTCAGTCACTGCAGCCGAATAGTGCGAAATGAGTGGTTTTTTTTCTATTTACAAAAAAACAATTGATTGGACTAAAAAAATTAAACACATAAGATCTGCTTCATAGTTAGTTCAGTTAGTATGCAAAGTTTTATGATCTAATTTGAAGTACTTTTTCAATACCAGCGGTTTATTGTTCGATTTGGAGTTAATTTTGGATTTTTTTTCTATCGAGAAAAGTTTATGGAATCGTGTTTTCGTCACACATAGTACTTAGCATTAATCTTCAACTTTACCATTATTTATTTCAAAATTAATGCTGCAGTATTTTAGGCGTAACGGAGGATCATGCTAAGCCATTTGAGGCCCTCAAGTTTTGCGTAAAAAGTAATGCATTACTTTAGAAGCCTATTTATGGTGTATGGTGTAAATCTAAATAGATTATCGTCAATATCTTTTTTAGAACGTATTTACCCTAAAAACTATTCAATTTAAATGAATATCCGCAACTGCCGGGGTTGCGGAACTTTCTAAACAGGGTACCCGGGGCCCTGGAACGCAAAGAGCAACCGAAAGAACATGGTGTCTTAGTCAGTGTTAGTCAGTAAGTCTGACAGTTCCTTCCGCTCCACCCAGGGCGGGAGAGGACTCATTTAATAGTTTTACCATCCAAAAAAATTGAATTATTGGAAAACAAAGGCAATACAAAATAATTTTCAGTAAGCGCACTTCTTTATTTGTTCTAAATTGGTCCCGAGCGAAGCCCGGGCGGGTCGCGAGTTTATAATATTAGCAGGATTTCTAGCCCGTAAAGCACTTCTGGGCAAAGTCCTCTCTAAATTCCTTCCAACAGTCCCGCACGATTGTGCGCTACTTCTTCCCAATTCAAGGAACACATCGAAGTCGTCCATATTATAACTAAAAAATACTACAAATAATGATTAACGATTCCTTAGTAAATTCTAAAAGGTAAATTTTATATGCCACGTCCAAACGTACAGTACAGGTAGGTAGCTACGTTATAAGTATTTAGGAATGTGCGTGTTATATTGTTAAATTATTTTATGAATACCTATGCGGAAACAGTGTCGTACCTACTCCGGTGCTTAAATAAAATATGCGAGAAGCGGATGGCGCCATCTTTTGATAGATTTACTGCCGATGGACACATATGTATAGGCACACATACACATACCTACATGGCACATTGTTACGACTAGACTCGTCACCATTGCATATGTACACAATTAATGCTTATTTAATCTGTTGAGGAATAAATTGTTAGTTGAACTTTAATAGCTTGTCCTTTAGTTATCATCAGGATGATGTTTCAATTGTCACCATGTTGATCACTGATCAACATGGTGTGTCCATAACAACACATACTGATGTGTTGTTATGCGGCCGCCACACTATGCTCTTTGCGCTGCTGATCGCTATGCTCCTCGCGCTGCCGCTATTTGCCGCGATGTTACCCTCTCTGCCCACACACTGCTCTACTCGCGCGATTAATCGCGCAATTAATCGCGACGCTCCTCACTTGTCATTTGCCTTTGTTGGACAATGGACGATGAAACTGTGGCAGCGTGCGCGCAATGCATTTTTAGTATAGCTAATTATATCAATGTCATAAAAAGAAATATACATCGTCGTCGTCGTCCTCGCCAACGGAGATGGTGGATCACATCACCGCGACCGCGCGATTATGTAGACAGCCACTCGCGCTCGTATTGCCGGTCCTTTGACTCGCGCACAGAAACCGACAAAGTAGGAAGCGATGGGCACGACGAGGAGCATGACGTGCGGCATGACGAGTAATGTTGCCACACTATGTCTCTGCCTCCTTTCCTCGCTACTTCCCATGCCACTCGTCGAGTGTGTGGCGGCCGCATTAAGCATGGAAATTCAATATTCCGTCTCTCATCGATCACTACTTTCCAACCGAAGGAATGCAGCAGCTCAATACCACTATTTTACATGAACCGACTGCCTATCGGGCCCCAAGCAAGCCCAGTGGCTTACCACTGGGCTTGCTTGGGTCCCGATAGGCAGTCGGTCCGAAACTCTTACTGTAATGTTCTGGAAGGTTCGGCAAGAGCGAAATGAGACAACCTCTCGTGGCAATGGTTTATTCCGAACTAGCACACAGATGTAAATCAAATAACATCCGCTACATTTCGAGTCACCCTCCTTAGTTTCTTAGTTAATAATTAAGTACCCACATTACACTCTTCCACACCAATTTAGACCTACAAACTTAGTTACATAAATAATCAAAACTTAAACCAAACCTTAATCTAAACTTATATAATCCTATGTAAAAAATATTTATTAAGCTCACATAATGTTATTCCACAATGTTTAGTACACAATGGCAAAGTGATAGATCAGTACTACAACTACATACACAATAAAGTTTAGTTACATCTTATAACATAATTTATTCTTAATTCTACACTGCCTAACAGGACGGGGCTGGGGTACAGGTGACACGTTTGGCAAGGCATCCTGGAATCCCGTGAAGCCGGAGATCCCGTTTCCAAAATCTCTTTCTCCTCCGAATTCCTATTCATAGTAAGTTCCCTCAGACTATCTGCCAAACCCTGCTCCGGCTGAACTTCACCCCGCGATGCCTCGCGATCTACAGCAGACATCTCCCTATGAGAATTTGTGCTAGATTGTCCGACTTCCACAACAGGTTTACCAGCGCAAGCGATTGATAAACGCGAAGGTTGTAGGTCTAAATTGTGTACTTTTAAAATATTGTTCATAAGTCTGCTGACTAATACACGATACGGCTGTCCCGGTGTCTATCTCCATATTTATAATTTTACCTTCGATAGATACAGGTAAACTCACCGCCTTATAGTCGTTCAAACAGAGGTGATGAAAATCCTGCAGGCATCCCTCCCGCTCCTCGTCCGTGTCTTCCGCCGCTTCCCCGAAGTACACGGAAGCCTTGTTAGAAGAGCCGGGGCCCTTCGGACTGGTCGCGCCCTGTCTCGGGCATACCCGCCTCAAGTGGCCCGGTTTCCTACACCGGCTGCATACATAACCCCGAAACCGGCACACCTCGTAATTATGTCCGGTAGAACCACATCCGCTACAGTTGCCGTCGGCACTCTTAGCTTCGTTACTCCGCACTGGGGTTCCTCGCCTCACCGGGCGATAGCTGCGTGCGCCGCGGCCGCCCCGGCCTGCCGCCGAACGCCACCGCTCGCTGTCCGCCGCTGTCAACGCATGTAGGCCGATTCCGCCTTCCCTACTCGTTGCACCCGGCGCGAGCGGCACCGCTGCCGTCGAAGTATCTACCGCCGCCGCATCGCGCTCCGCGGCTTCTAACGATGTCGCAAGTTTAACCGCACTTGTAAAACTCATCGAGTCCTCCTCCGCGAACAATCTCTGCCGAATCATATCACTTTTCAGTCCGCACACAAATTGATCTCGAAGATTCTCGCTCAGATTTACCCCCATTTTGCAATGTCGCGTCAACTTTTTCAGCTCGGCTACATAACCGGCGATACTTTCAACTGCTGCTTGGCGCCTTTGCCTGAAACGAAATCTCTCTGCCAAAGCTGACGGTACCGGCTGTAGATGGCTCTGCATCATGTCAACCGCGGCGTCGTAACTTAGCTCTAAGGCTTCTTAGGACTGGATAAATTAACCAATAGCTCGTACGCAGCATCCTCCATCACGGCTATCAAAGTAGGTAGCTTAAGGTTGTCACTCACGTCGTTCGCCGTAAAATACATATTTAAACGGTCTATGTATGACGACCACACTCCCGTCGCCACGTCGAACTCCTTTACTTTTCCAATAGACATCTCGTAAATTTACAACTGTTCCACACGCGAACGCTTTTTTTTTTTGTTTTTATCCTCGTCGCCACTGTAATGTTCTGGAAGGTTCGATCGGCAAGAGCGAAATGAGACAACCTCTCGTGGCAATGGTTTATTCCGAACTAGCACACAGATGTAAATCAAATAACATCCGCTACATTTCGAGTCACCCTCCTTAGTTTCTAAGTTAATAATTAAGTACCCACATTACACTTACCAAGGGACTTATCCCTTGGTAAGAGTTTCGGGCCACTACTGGACTACCTGCAACGACTGTCAAAGATCTACAAATGAAAACCGGGAACAACGTTTAACGTGCTTTCCGAGGCTCGGCATTAAACTCGGTATGTAATGGATGGGTCACCAATCCACAGACTGACCTTGGCCATCGCTGCTTATCCTTGAAGATCAACAGAAAAAAAAAAAGAAAAATCTGAAAAGAAAGAAAAGGAAAAAAAGAAGAGAAAGAGAAGAAATATCAAAGAAGGAAAAGATCAGAGATAAAAGATAGAGAAAAAGAGAAAAAGAAAGAGAAAGGAAAGATCAGATCAGAGAAAAATCAGATCCGAGTCAACTGGAGTGCATTTTTCATTTAATTTCGCCATTTGAATAACATGCAGCAATTGTACATTTTGATACAAGTGGAGAAAGTTTGTTATTGCATTCGAGGCGGAATTATAACACCCGAGCCGCAGGCGATGGTGTTTTTATTTTATTTTATTTTATTTTATTATTTTCGGAAAACTTACAGCTAGGCAGACACAATAATTTAGTTAATAACAACAATATGGCCAATTACAAGTTTTCACAAATAGTTTTATGCAATATAATTATGTTTTTTGAGCCGAGAATTGCAATAACAAATGTCCACTTGTATCAAACGACGTTTTTCAATACACTTTTGAAGAAATAAAATAAAATAACTAATAATATTTTTGTCACGAACTATGAAACTATGATTTATTTATTTTTTTCGCGCTTTGGTCTCGACAGGTTGAAGGACAGGCAATGGTACTCGTATGAAGCCGTTAAACAGCCTAATATAAAAAATAGATTTATTTTATATTTTTGAATTCAGAACACAAATAAATGTTAATTTGTGTATAAAAGTAACTATTAGTTTTAAATAATCATGTTTATCTATGATATTATTTATTTATTTATATTATATAAAACTACAAGACCACTCACTGACTGACTGATTGACATGTCGTTTCTCGGAACGGGTGAGAGATGGGTTAGGGGAATGTTTGGGAAAAATGTAGAGTACCATAGAGTGAGTAGAGGAAAATTATAGAGGAGATTCAAGTTCAAGATGGCGGCCGAGTCCATTTCCGGTTTCGGTGAGGAAAAGATTTGGACGAGTTTCGACTCATAGGTCCTATTCAAAATCTAGAATGATTTAAAAAAAAGTAAAAAAAAAAAAAAAAACAAGATGGCGGCTGCGCTGGGACATTTTGAAATCTTCGACTTTTTGCACTAAACTTTGACGAATTCCTTTGTTTTACCAAACTCAAAAGTTGGCAACACCAAGTACACCAGTCGTTGGCCTATATCCTTGACATTTCAGCAAAATTATGGCTTTTCAGAAAAACAAAATGGCGAACAGTGTGGCGGCCATCTTGTAAAAAGTTGTAATTTTCGATTTTTTTCAAATCCATTTTTCGGGTAGTTGGCAACATCTGACGGATTCAAGTTGTACCAAGCGGTTGTGTGTTTTATAAAGGAGTGTTGCCTGGTGTGAAAAATTTCCCCATATTTAGGGTATTTTGCCAGATTTTCCCCAAAAACATGAAAAGTAGAAATAATGACATTTTGAATAGAGACTTTGACTATCTGGCACGTTTGGGGTCCCCCAAATGACATTTGACCATTTTGGTTCGTTTTAGTTGGCAACCCCAAAAAATATTGAATATTTTAATTTTTGGGACTTTTTGACTTTTTTCGAGTTCTTTTGTTCTACCAAACTCAAAAGTTGGCAACATTATATACATCAGTCGGTGGCCTATATTCTTGAGATTTCAGGAAAATTATGACTTCTTAGAAAAACAAGATGGCGGACAGTGTGGCGGCCATTTTGTAAAAACTTGAAATTTCGACTTTTTTCAAATCTATTTTTCGTGCAGTTGGCAACATCTGAAGGGTTCGAGCTGTACTGATCGGTTATGTGTTTTGTTGAGGAGTGTTGCCTGGTGCAAAAAATTTCCCCATTTCTAGGGTACTTTACCAGATTTTCCCCAAAAACGTGAAAAGTAGAAATAACGATATTTTGAATGGAGACTTTAACTAGCCGGCAACATCGGAGTGTCCCGAATGACATTTGAACATTTTCATCACTTTGAGCTGGCAGCCCCGAGAGCCATTGGGGTTTGCATTTTCGGGTCAGACCCGAATTCGGCGAGTTCTTTTGTTCTATCAAACTCAAAAGTTGGCAACACCACGCACACCGGTTGGTAGCCTATATTCTTGAAATTTCAGGAAAATTATGACTTTTCAGAAAAACAAGATGGCGGACAGTGGGGCGGCCATCTTGTAAAAATTACAAAAAATTCCAATTTTCGACACGATAAATGGGACAGCTGGCATCCCCCCACTGAATTGTGTTGTATGAACCGGTTGTGTGTATTGCTGCGGAGTGTTGCCTGGTGCAAAAATTCTCCCCATTTTTGGGGTAATTTTCCCAGATCTTCCCCAAAAACATGAAAAGTAGAAATGACGACATTTTAAATAGAGACTTTGACTAGCCGGCAACATTTGGGTCTCCCAAATGACATTTGACCATTTTTATTAATTTGAGCTGGCAACCCCGAGAGCCATTGGGGTTTGAATTTTTGGGTCAGACCCGACTTTGGCGAGTTCTTTTGTTCTATCAAACTCAAAAGTTGGCAACACCAAGTACACCGATCGGTAGCCCATATCCTTGAGATTTTGGGAAAATTATGATTTTTCAGAAAAACAAGATGGCGGACAGTGTGGCGGCCATCTTGTAGAAATGACGAAAAATCCCAATTTTCGACACAATAAATGTTACAGTTGGCATCCCCCGACTGGATTGTGTTGTATGAACTGGTTGTGTATATTGCCTAGGAGTGTTGCCTGGCGCAAAACTTCTCCCCACTTTTGGGGTAATTTTGACCAAAAACATGAAAAGTAGAAATGACGTTATTTTAAATGGAAATTTTGCATAATCACCAAGAATGGGGTGCCCGAAATGACTTTTGACCATTTTCATCACTCTCAGCTGGCAACCCCGAGAGCCATTCGCGCTTGAATCTTCGGGTCGGACCCGACTTTGGCGAGTTCTTTTGTTCTACCAAAGTCAACGTACAGCCACCGTGTTTTTACTGACAGGTAGCTTATATCCTGGTTACTTTAGAAAAATTGTGACATTTAAGAAATTCAATATGGCGGCTGTGCCACTTCCGGTTTCCAAAACCTTGTCCGATTGGGGTCGTTCAAGCGGTTCATCCCACTGAGGGGTATTAGTTTGTAATGGTTTTTTGGATAAGTAAACAAGAAACTTCCACGTGTGGGGTAAAAGTGCCAAACCCCACCTTTTTGCCCCCCCTCTCCTCCCCTCCCTATCTCGTTAGTCGGAAACTAAGAGACCCGTGTTCTGTTTTTTTACGGATTCGTATAGAGGAGGCTTGGAAAAGTAAAAATTATTTTTTTAAAGTTGTCCCCCTTGACCCCCTTCTCTACCCCTGTAGGCGTATCTCGAAAAA
The DNA here is from genome assembly GCA_905147715.2 of Xestia xanthographa. Lineage (NCBI taxonomy): Eukaryota > Metazoa > Arthropoda > Insecta > Lepidoptera > Noctuidae > Xestia > Xestia xanthographa. The sequence continues at coordinate 679,408 of LR990665.1, forward strand.
TAAGGGGCCATGTTTTTTTTTTTTTTCAGATTCATAAAAAGAGGCCCAGAGTTAGTAAAACTAATTTTTCAATACCCTCTCTCCCCCCCTTGAGCCCCTCTCTCCACCCCTTTTTATACAACTGAAAAATATTTTGATTATTACCTAAAACTATTGAGGGGCGTTGAAATTTGTATACCTTCCCCTCCCCACCCCAACCTCCCCTAAAATTGAAAGGGCTGTAACTTCATAACGGTTAGAGATAGCAATTAGGTGTTTAACCAAATTATATAGTAGGCGTTAAAACTTGTCCGGTCTCCGATGGTGGTACGACAACGATAGCTTTCCGATGGTAGGTAGGTCCTGAATGGAGCAAACCTGCGAGATCGAGTGAAGCGAAGGGGGAGGTGGCGAGCGAAGCGAGCCGGCGACCTCCATTGCGTAAACAAAGGTTGAGTGGGTGAAGCGTAACTCAGAGGTGACTATGTACATTCTGAAAAAATATTTTCTCAAAAAAAGAAAGGTCTGTAACTTCATAACGGTTGGAGACAGCCATTAGGTGTTTGAACAAATATTATAGTAGGCGTCGAAACCTGTCCGGTGGTGGTACCGGTAAAGCGAAGGGAGGAGCGGGCGAGCGAAGCGAGCCGGTGACCTCCGTAGCGTAGGAATAAGGTCACGTTAGGTTTCCGGTGGTAGGTAGGTCCTAAGTGGAGTGAAGGGGGGAGGTGGCGAGCCGGCGACCTCCGTAGCGTAATGAATTATATAAAACTACAAGACCATTCACTCACTGACTCATTGACATGTCGTTTCTCGGAATGGGTGAGAGATGGGTTAGGGGTATGTTTTACAATAATGTATAAAACCATAGATTGAGTAGAGAAAAATTATTGAGGAGATTCAAATCCAAGATGGCGGCCGAGTCCATTTCCGGTTTCGGTAGAGAAAAGACTTGGACAAGTTTCGACTCATAGATCCCATACAAAATTTAAAATTATTTAAAAAAAAGTAAAGAAATAAAAACAAACAATATGGTGGCTGCGCTTGGACGTTTTGAAATCTTCGATTTTTTGCACTAAACTTTGACGAATTATTTTGTTCTACCGATTTCAAAAGTTGGCAACACCAAGTACACCAGTCGGTGGCCTATGTCCTTGAGATTTCAGAAATTTTTTGACTTTTCAGAAAAACAAGATGGCGAACGCTGTGGCGGCCATTTTGTGAAGAAGTGGAATTTTCGACTTTTTTCAAATCCATTTTTCGGGTAGTTGGCAACATCTGTCGGGTTCGAGTTTTAACAAACGGTTGTGTTTCGTTGAGAAGTATTGCCTGGTTTAAATAAATTTCCCATTTTTAGGGTATTTTCCCAAAATTTCCCTAAAAACATGAAAACTAGAAATAACGACATGTTGAATGGAGACTTTGACTAGGTGGCAACATTGGGGTCCCCCGAATGACATTAGACCATTTTGGTTCGTTTAAGTTGGCAACCACAAAAAATATTGAATATTTTAATTTTTTGGACTTTTTGACTTTGGCGAGTTCTTTTGTTCTACTAAACTCAAAAGTTGGCAACACCACTTACATCGGTTGGCAGCCTATATCCTTGAGATTTCAGGAAAATTATGACTTTTCAGAAAAACAAGATGACAGACAGTGTGGCGGCCATCTTGTAGAAATGACGAAAAATCCCAATTTTTTACACAATAAATCAGACAGGTGGCATCCCCCGACTGGATTGTGTTGTATGAACCGGTTGTTTATTTCGTTGAGGACTGTTGCCTGGTGCAAAATTTTTACCCATTTTTAGGGTATTTTCTCAGATTCTCCCCAAAAATATGAAAAGTAGAAATAATGATATTTTTAATGGAGACTTTGACCAGCCGGCAACATTGGGGTCCCCCAAATGTTATTTGACCATTTTCATCACTTACAACTGGCAACCCCGAGAGCCATTGGGGCTTGAATTTTCAGGGTCAGACCCGACTTTGGCGAATTCTTTCGTTCTACCAAAGTCAACGGAGCCACCGTGTTTTTACAGACAGGTAGCTTGTATCCTGGTTACTTTAGAAAAATTGTGACATTTTAAATATTCAAGATGGCGGCCGTGCCATTTTCGGTTTTTGAAACCTTGTTGGAATACCACTCACTGACATTATTGTTCTCCCGGACGGTGGAGAGGGAGAGGGGTATATTTTGACAGATTCATAATCAAGTTACTCTCACGAGTAGGGAAAATGTTCCAAACCACTTTTTGCCCCCCTTCCCAACCCCTCCCTATCGTATCTCTGAAACTAAGAGACCCGTGTTTTTTTTTTACTGATTTGTATAGAGGAGGCTCGGGGAAGTATAAAACATTTTTCAATGTTACCCCCCTTGCCCCCCTTCTCCCCCTCTTTAGGTGGATCTCGGAAGTTCAGAGAATTGAAACTTTTTTTTCAGATTCATATAAAGGAGCAATGCGTTAGTCAGAATCATTTTTCACAACACCCCCCTCTCCCCCCTTCACCCCTCCCACCCATCGTATCTCGGAAACTAGGACATGTAGCGGTTTTGTTTTTATTCCTACCTAGAACTATTGAAGGGCGTTGAAATTTTAACACTCTTCCCTCCCGTCCCAAAACTCCCCTAAAATTTGAAGGGCTGTAACTTCATAACGGTTAGAGATAGCCATTAGGTGCTTGAACAAATATTATAGTAGGCGTCGAAACCTGTCCGGTGGTGGTACCGGTAAAGCGAAGGGGAGAGGTGGCGAGCGAAGCGAGCCGGTGACTTCCATAGCGTAACGAAGGTTGAAAGGGTGAAGCGTAACTCAGAGGCGGCGACTATATACATACGGAAAAAATATTTGAATTCTAATTTTAAATTTCGCGCCACGCCAAAACGCTCCGCAACTACAGTTCCCGGCACGTAAGTTGGCAAGGTTTTGGCGTAGTGGGGGCAAGTTCGCGCAACGTGCACTTAGTGGAACAAAAAACTGGTCACTTTTATTGATTGTCATTATGGTTATTGCCATTATTTATTTTTGATGATGTTGTTAAACAAAGCAAAGGAATTCGTGACATTTATTAGGTGTTATAAATAAAATATAATATGATTTTTTTTTATTAAGTATGTAAAAAAGGTATTATTATTAAAAATTATAGGTTCTCGTCGTCACTATCGGTTAATAATACTGTTACCCCTGGCATCAAATTAGAACTACCACTTGAACTAGCATATTATGTAATAAACATAACAAAAAACTAAATTTAAAACAATAACAACAACTCGTAACAAAAACTAAATTTAAAACAATAACAATAACTCGTAACAAAAACTTAATTTAAAACTAAAACTGAACTCGTACCTAAAAGTCAACAAAAACAAAGGGTACAACTTTCGTGCACGCAAGTGTAATCGGGAGCGAACGGAATGTAGGACGCGGTGCGGGAGGCAAGGGTCGACTGACGCACCAATCGCGCGCTTTGATCGGCGCTACGTCATACCCCGCGTCCCGCTTGACCACCAAAGAGACCTAAAAAACGACTTCTGCGCATCTAACGATTCTTGTCAAGTTACGTGCCGGGAACTGTAACTATGTAAGTACTACGCACGCATACGCTTTCGTATTGATTCTAACCTAAACTATTGAGGGGTGTTGAAATTTGTATACCCTCGCCAATCCCCACCCCAACCTCCCCTAAAATTTAAAGGGTTGTAACTTCATAACTGTTAGAGATAGCCATTATTGGTTTGAAAAAATATTATAGTAGACGTTGAAACCTGTCCGGTGGCGATACCGGTAAAGCGAAGGGCGAACCCCGTAGCGTAGGGATAAGGTGGCGATAGCTTTCCGATGGTAGGTAGGTCCGTAGCGTAACGATGGTTGAGTGGGTGAAGCGTAACTCAAGGGGGTGACGACAAACAGAGAGTCAGCAATAGGAAGGGGTCCGCAAGGGCCGATGCCTGCCGGGGTTGCGGGACTGTTCGAAAGAACAACCGTGGCCCCGGAACACAAAGGGCGATGAAGGAACACGGATGGGTTTTAGTCAGTAAAACTCTGATACTTACTCGTGCTCCGCCCAGAGCGGGAAGAGTCATTTTGATGAATTCCCAACCGAAAAAAAAAAATAGGGGCGACGACAAGCAAACTTTTGGGTATTGTTTTTTTTATGGGAAAAAGCGCCACAGGCATGGTGCAGGGGTGTGGTGGTGCTCTTCTTCAAAAAGGGTGACAATGCCCGGCTGAAGAATTATAGGCCCATCTCACTTCTAAGCCATGTCTACAAGTTGTTTTCTAGAGTCATCACGAATCGTCTCGCGCGCAGGTTTGACGATTTCCAGCCACTCGAACAAGCCGGTTTCCGAAAAGGCTTTAGCACCGTGGACCACATACATACGCTGCGGCAAGTTATACAGAAGACAGAAGAGTATAACCTGCCTCTCTGTTTAGCGTTTGTGGACTACGAGAAAGCCTTCGATTCGATCGAGACCTGGGCTGTACTGCAGTCTCTCCAACGGTGCCAAATCGATTATCGGTACATCGAGGTGTTGAAGTGTTTGTACAAAAACGCCACCATGTCAGTCCGACTTCAGGACCAAGCCTCGAAACCTATCCTCCTGCAGCGAGGTGTGAGACAGGGAGACGTCATATCTCCGAAACTGTTCACCGCTGCACTGGAGGATGTCTTCAAGGTTCTGGACTGGAGAGGGCTAGGCATCAACGTCAATGGCGAGTACATCACTCACCTTCGGTTTGCCGATGATATAGTGGTAATGGCTGAGACCATGGAGGACCTCAGTACAATGCTCGATGACCTCAGTAGAGCTTCCGGAAGAGTGGGTCTAAAAATGAACATGGACAAGACTAAGGTCATGTTGAATGCCCATGTCACACCCACTCCTATCAAGATCGGAGACTCTACTCTCGAAGTTGTAGACGATTATGTGTACCTGGGACAAACGGTCCAGTTAGGTAGGTCTAACTTCGAGAAAGAAGTCAATCGTCGAATCCGACTCGGTTGGGCAGCGTTCGGGAAATTGCGCGGTATCTTCTCGTCCAACCTACCACAGTGTCTCAAGACGAAAGTCTATGACCAGTGTGTGTTGCCAGTGATTACATACGGGACCGAAACGTGGTCGCTCACAATGGGCCTCATCAGAAAGCTTAAAGTCACCCAAAGGGCAATGGAGAGGGCTATGCTCGGAGTTTCCTTGCGCGATCGAATCAGAAATGAAGACATCCGCAAGAGAACAAAGGTTACCGACGTAGCCCGAAGAATTGCCAAACTTAAGTGGCAGTGGGCAGGGCACATTGCTCGCAGAACGGATGGCCGATGGGGCCGAAAAGTTCTGGAGTGGCGACCGCGAACCGGAAGACGTTGCGTTGGAAGGCCTCCCACTAGGTGGACCGATGACCTGGTGAAGGTTGCAGGAATCCGCTGGATGCGAGTCGCACGGGACCGGTCAATGTGGCGACACTTGGGGGAGGCCTATGTCCAGCAGTGGACGTCTTTCGGCTGAAATGATGATGATGATGATGATGGGAAAAAGTCTGAGTTTTTAAATAAGGTTTAAGACTGTATTAATGTTTAAATCTTTAAAATAAATTCTCATTTTTTTTACTTCAATTTTTTTTTTTTACTGAGTTAGTTTTTAGAATGAGGGGCTCTTAAAGGTTTTCATATTGATTTAGGGGTTCCTTAGGGTTTTCGTACTGCTAAGGTAAGGGTTCTCTTAAAGGTTTAAAAAATATTCAGAAGTATTTTACAAAATCTTCTAAGGGCTCTAATGGAGTTTCCAATTCATTAAGGATTTTTAAGGATTCTCGAAATTTTATAAGGGTAAGGAATACTTCTCAATAACACGAAACCAAACCGAACCGAATAGAATGATATATATGTTACAAGCGACGTGATTAACTGGGCATTATTAATAAGGACCGGCCATTATTAATAATGCCCAAGAGCAATGGGCAAAGTGATTAATTTATCACTTTGACCGGCCATTATTAATAATGCCCGATGGCCCGTGGTCTATGTAATAAGTCGGTGATTGAGATAGCATCATCGGTTTTTATTTTTAAAGTTTAGAAGTTGTTTTCTTTAATACTTGCCCTGCGTATGTCGACCACCATGACTGGTCCGAAGTAGTATTACAACTTTATGTCCCAGAAGTCCGAATTTGGGACATGAGGAGCGTAGGCCGAAGGCCGGCGGAGCTCCGACGACATGGCTGACGGGAGATAGGGCGGCAGCTTTTTTTTTTAGACCGCCCAATCCGACCATCTGTTTAGTGTAATTTCTATTTTTACATGATGACAGTGTTTGATAAGTAATCTTTTTATCACAATAAAAATAGGTAACTACTGATGTTATTACATTTTTGACTGTTTATTAAAACTATTGAGGGGCGTTGAAATTTGTATACCTTCCCCTCCCCACCCCAACCTCTAAAATTGAAAGAGCTGTAACTTCATAACGGTTAGCAATTAGGTGTTTGAACAAATTGTATAGTAGGCGTCGAAACTTGACCGGTCTCCGGTGGTGGTACGGTAACGATAGCTTTCCGATGGTAGGTAGGTCCTGAATGGAGCAAACCTGCGAGACCGAGTGGAGCGAAGGGGGAGGTGGCGAGCGAAGCGAGCCGGCGACGTCCGTTGCGTAACCAAGGTTGAGTGGGTGAAGCGTAACTCAGAGGTGACTATGTAAGCGTTGATAAGTTCTGAGGCACGCTAAGGATTGTATTGCTGTGAACGCACGGTCGAGCGTCCGTGCGTCTGTATGTGTAAGTGGTCTCAATACAGTACGCACACCACAGCCACAGAGTTCGCCCAATCGCATGTCGCGCGTCACACTCCACGAAGCATAAGAATATATTTCCGTTTCTTTTATTATACACGCAGCAAACCTTATTTGTGTAGCGACCTGTTCTTACCATTGGATAGCTTAAATTCACATCTATTTTCCATGTGTTGATAGCTGTTGGGGTAATCAGTAGGATTCACGATCAAAGAGATCCGAGTTCGAATCCTGTTAACAACGTGGGGTTTTTGTTTCTTGGTAACATTAGTTGTTGGTTCATTATTTATTTTTTATAAGAATAAGTTAAATATTAGTAAAAAAAAAACATAGTATTATTATTCAACTATTTATTTATTATTTTAGCTGTTCGGTGTTGGAAGGTGGAAATAAAAAAAGTCGTGGTGAATGATAACAGAAATGTTTATTCGTTTTATTTATTTATAAAATTAACAAACTTTCATGATAATTGTAACGTCACATTCCTACCTAGATGTAAAAAAGTTCTCTTGTAACCGATCATAAGATTTTTTATTGTATACGGTATACCCACTTACTTTCAATTCATAATAACATACTTAAGTAACAAGGAAAGGATATTCGAATCACACAAATATAACATATAGTTGATACCCACTTATTATAGGTATCGGTAATCAGCAGAATTTATTGAAAACTAATATAAATCATTTAGACTTTATGAATATTTTTTTTTGTGACGTCACAATAAATGTAACTCGTATTGAGGTTATAGTTTAAGTGTTCATTTTCCCGAAGAAAAGAAGATTGAAACTAAACCTCAATTTAAGATAATTAATATAATTACGGATAAGTTAATATTCACTAAATATTTTGTCAGTTTTTTGAGTCTTCTCATGGTAGTATTCCAGTAAAAATCTAAATAATCCCGTGCGAAACGTAATCGTTCTTCTATAACTCTTTCTGTCAAGAAGGGCTTCTTAGCTGGTCTTCGTGATACAAGCCTTTAGCGTGGAGGGCACGGCGAACAGTTTGTGATGAGGTGTCAAATAATTCCACAAAGTGTCTCGTAGGTGTGAAACCATTTGTTTCTTATTCGCCAACCTATAGCCGATAATAAGCGACGGCTTTCCACTTCATTGGCGACTAGCAAGGCCTTTTGATCTGACTCACAGTATTCCTCTAAAACAAAAAACAAAAAAATGATGTTATGCAGCTATAATAAAATACTGAAGTTATCATTCACTCTGCATTTATAAATCCAATAATTAACACTAATTATTTATCTTTTATGCCTCATGATGGATTTAAAATCAATTTATTAATCCCTATGTCACCAAATAAATAAACAATAACAAAGTAGGCTTTAATTTTTAATAAAACTTTGTTACAATAATTCATAAATATAATACTCACATTAGTCCGGTTTCTTCAGATATTCGTGTTCTATTAAGACCAATTTTATGCAGCACGATAATATTAGTCGCCCTCGCCTCAATATCAATATTTGCCTTCATTTTGAGAAATACCAACAATAATACCGCTATCTATTAAACCACACGTCACTAACCAAATTTAACACAACCAAACGACAACGTTCATTTCGATCAAGTAAAATATTCATAAAACTCAGGTTTACCTCACAGAAATATAAATTCTTGACTTATTTTTCTATGATCTACCTTCTTCTAACTTTATGAAATGTGTGAACAAAGCGAGAATATTTTTCTGTCCCATTACTTCCAATCGAGTAAACACTTACAAAAAGTCTAAAAGTAACAACGTGAGATTTTAACTCACGGCTTACTGATTCACTCTTAGACGTGGACGCGCCTAACCACTAGGCCATCTTGACTTATATTTCAATGTTGAAATTTTGGACTACATTTACTTGTAGATGACAATGTCTATTTTTTTTAAAGTAGAAGGTCGTAAGTCAAACTAAACGTCAAGCTATTGCTTTGTGAGATTGCCTATCGACTTTTGGTCGACACTGTACATTCGAAAAAAAAAATATTTTCTCAAAAAAAGAAAGGGTGTAACTTCATAACGGTTACAGATAGCCATTAAGTAATTGAACAAATATTATAGTTAGTGTCAAAACCTGTCCGGTGGTGGTAGGGATAAGGTCAAGATAGCTTATAGGTCTGAGTTTTTAATGAAGGTTGTAGGTAAATTGTTTTAGCGGATCTTAAGGGTTCTTAGACTGCTTCATACTGATTTAGGGGTTCCTAAGGGTATTTGTACTGCTGCAAGGGCCGCTCATAATAATTTTCAAAATGAGAAACTTGATTTTATTCAAAAATTTGAATATGGGTATCGTTTTAGAGTGATTTGGAGGTGCTGAGATTTAGAATAAATAGGAGCTTAAAATCAAGTGGAAATTTGGCATTTCACTAGAGTTTGAAAAGTGAAAGACTCTTTTAGGGTTATGTTTGACATTTTTACTACATTTAGGGGTTTTTAAAGTGAAAAATGTACCAGCACAAGCACGCGAGGTGCTTGCACCTCGCGCAACACGCAAATACTAGTTATACTATATAAAGCTCGATTACCACTCACTGACTGACTGACTGACTCACTGACATAATTGTTCTCCCAGATGGTGGATGGGGAGGTGGGTATATTTTGACAGATTTGTAAACAAGTAACTCCCGCGAGTATGGGAAAAGTGCCAAACCTCCCCTTTTCGCCCCCCTTCCTCCCCCTCTCTATCGTATCTCGGAAACAAAGAGACTCGGAACATTTTTTTTTACAGATTCGTATAGAGGAGGCTCGGAGAAGTAAAAACCAGTTTTCAAAGTTGACCCCCTTGCCCCCCTTTTCACCCCCTTTAGGCGGATCTCAGAAATTGAGAGACTTGGAACATTTTTTTTTTCAGATTCGTATAGAGGAGGCTCGGGAAAGTAAAAACCAGTTTTCAAAGTTGCCCCCCTTGCTCCCCTTTTCACCCCCTTAAGGCGGATCTCGGAAGTTAAGAGACTTGGAACTTTTTTTTTTACAGATTCGTTTAGAGGAAGCTTGGCAAAGTAAAAACCAGTTTTCAAAGTTGCCCCCCTTGCCCCCCTTTTCACCCCCTTAAGGCGGATCTCGGAAGTTAAGAGACTTGGAACATTTTTTTTTTCAGATTCGTATAGAGGAGGCTCGGGAAAGTAAAAACCGGTTTTCAAAGTTGCCCCCCTTGCCCCCCTTCTCACCCCCTTTAGGTGGATCTCGGAATTTGAGAGACTTGGAATATTTTTTTTTTCAGATTCGTAAGAAGGGGCTTAGGGTTAGTCAAAATATTTTTTCAAAACTCCCCACTCTCCCCCCCTTCACCCCTCCCCCCATCGTATCTCGGAAACTAGGGCACGTAGCGGCTTTTTGATTTTTGGTGTACTTATTATTGAGGGGCGTTGAAATTTGTACACCCTTTCCGCCCCTCCCCAACCTCCCCTAAAATTGAAAGGGCTGTAACTTCGTAACGGTTAGAGATAGCCATTGGGTGCTTGAGCAAATATTATAGTAGGCGTCGAAACCTGTCTGGTGGTAGGTAGGTTCTGAGTGGAGCGAACCTGCGAGACCGAGTGAAGCGAAGGGGGGAGGTGGCGAGCGAAGCGAGCCGGCGACCTCCGTAGCGTAACGAAGGTTGAGTGGGTGAAGCGTAACTCAACTTTTAACGATTCTAATGAATTCTTTTCTTTTTTTACTTTTTTTATTGAATTAGGTTTTAGAATGTTTATGGGTTCTTAAGGGTTTTCATACTGATATAGGGGTAGTTGTAACGGATTTTCCAATTATTTTAAGGATTCTTATGGATTCTCAAAATTTATAAGGGTATGGAATACGTCTCAAGAACACGACGACACGCGAGCTGCGCGCAGCTCGCGCACCCAAGCAAATACTAGTTCTATTTATAAACACAATTTGAATATTCAAAAAATATTAATGCCGTAAAGACGCGTAGTGCTTTGCAAAAATTAAAAAAAAACATTCACCTCAGACTATAGGCATTGAACCAATTTGGACTAAGTATAGGTTTAGTTATCTGTGGCAATTTTCATTACTGCACACGTGCGGGAAAGTGGAAAAAATCGCACGCGTGTGAATTACATTGCATGTTGTACCTAATCGTAGTGCGTTAAGGACCAGTTTTCGAGGAAGTGTATTGAAAATTATATTTGTAAAAACCAACCCCTTTTTTATTTTCTTTTTTTTTTCGGATGGGAAATTATCGAATGACTCCTCCCGCTCTGGGCGGAGCAGGAGGGAGTGTCAGACTTTTCCTGACTAAAACCCATCCATGTTCCTTCATCGCCCTTTGTGTTCCGGGGCCGCGGTATCTCTTTCGAACTGTCCCGCAACCCCGGCAGGCATCGGTCCTTACGGACCCCTTCCTTTTTGCTGACTCTCTTTGAGGCGCGCGTGGAACACGAACGCGCCGTCGACACGGCCTGTCGTCATGAGACGGACGGACGGCGAGCTAGCCCATAGCCCACCGTCCACAGGCCCGCGCCTACGGTGGCCTCCGACGCCCGGGGCGTCTCCCGCGGCGGCCGGGACGCTGAGAAAAACCAACCCCTTGATCCTCATTCATTCATTTAGTTTAGCATGATTGATTAACAGTTTTCTTAGTAACAGTATAATAGGAGCTGTGAATAGTGCCTATCTATCCACTGACCTCAAGTAAGTGATGAGGACTCGATTAAGAGGCTCGGGGCTTGGAAGCGTTGACCCCTGACATTCGCTTAATGAACCATTTTCGTAATTGTTCGCTAGGCATTTCGAAGTAAATCAAACTCAAAACAAACTCAAAGCATTTATTTCAATTGGACCATTACGGCACTTTTGAATGTCAAAGATACAAAAGAAAACAAAGCTACAGTCCCAGTCACAAGACATAATAACTTGAGAAAGTACTGTAGTTAAAATCAAGACGATAGTTGAGCTAAAAGTAATGTACAAAACATAAGCTGCTCTCGACCACATTTAGCATATTTCAAAGCCCTTTTTTACCTAACTTTTAGAAAATTTGCATTACAAGTTTCTGATATTACGAAAGTTAGTAAAAAGGGAGATTCTTGTGTTCGTCGTTGATCGTATCCGTAGCCCTCGTAGAACTTCGTACCACGCACTTGCTACGAAATTTTGTTGATCTTATTTTCTCTAATAAAGTAATTGTTGAAAGAAAGACGTGTGCTCAGTTCAAGGCGTTTATTGTAAGAGAGCGAAACCATAGACACATCCATGAAGGACGGAAATAACTAAAGGCGAGTACATACACAACACCTCTACCCTTAATTACTAATAGTAAGACAAAAGTAAAATAGCGTAACGAAGGTTGAGTGGGTGAAGCGTAACTCAACTTTTAACGATTCTAATGAATTCTTTTCTTTTTTTACTTTTTTTATTGAATTAGGTTTTAGAATGTTTATGGGTTCTTAAGGGTTTTCATACTGATATAGGGGTAGTTGTAACGGATTTTCCAATTATTTTAAGGATTCTTATGGATTCTCAAAATTTATAAGGGTATGGAATACGTCTCAAGAACACGACGACACGCGAGCTGCGCGCAGCTCGCGCACCCAAGCAAATACTAGTTCTATTTATAAACACAATTTGAATATTCAAAAAATATTAATGCCGTAAAGACGCGTAGTGCTTTGCAAAAATTAAAAAAAAACATTCACCTCAGACTATAGGCATTGAACCAATTTGGACTAAGTATAGGTTTAGTTATCTGTGGCAATTTTCATTACTGCACACGTGCGGGAAAGTGGAAAAAATCGCACGCGTGTGAATTACATTGCATGTTGTACCTAATCGTAGTGCGTTAAGGACCAGTTTTCGAGGAAGTGTATTGAAAATTATATTTGTAAAAACCAACCCCTTTTTTATTTTCTTTTTTTTTTCGGATGGGAAATTATCGAATGACTCCTCCCGCTCTGGGCGGAGCAGGAGGGAGTGTCAGACTTTTCCTGACTAAAACCCATCCATGTTCCTTCATCGCCCTTTGTGTTCCGGGGCCGCGGTATCTCTTTCGAACTGTCCCGCAACCCCGGCAGGCATCGGTCCTTACGGACCCCTTCCTTTTTGCTGACTCTCTTTGAGGCGCGCGTGGAACACGAACGCGCCGTCGACACGGCCTGTCGTCATGAGACGGACGGACGGCGAGCTAGCCCATAGCCCACCGTCCACAGGCCCGCGCCTACGGTGGCCTCCGACGCCCGGGGCGTCTCCCGCGGCGGCCGGGACGCTGAGAAAAACCAACCCCTTGATCCTCATTCATTCATTTAGTTTAGCATGATTGATTAACAGTTTTCTTAGTAACAGTATAATAGGAGCTGTGAATAGTGCCTATCTATCCACTGACCTCAAGTAAGTGATGAGGACTCGATTAAGAGGCTCGGGGCTTGGAAGCGTTGACCCCTGACATTCGCTTAATGAACCATTTTCGTAATTGTTCGCTAGGCATTTCGAAGTAAATCAAACTCAAAACAAACTCAAAGCATTTATTTCAATTGGACCATTACGGCACTTTTGAATGTCAAAGATACAAAAGAAAACAAAGCTACAGTCCCAGTCACAAGACATAATAACTTGAGAAAGTACTGTAGTTAAAATCAAGACGATAGTTGAGCTAAAAGTAATGTACAAAACATAAGCTGCTCTCGACCACATTTAGCATATTTCAAAGCCCTTTTTTACCTAACTTTTAGAAAATTTGCATTACAAGTTTCTGATATTACGAAAGTTAGTAAAAAGGGAGATTCTTGTGTTCGTCGTTGATCGTATCCGTAGCCCTCGTAGAACTTCGTACCACGCACTTGCTACGAAATTTTGTTGATCTTATTTTCTCTAATAAAGTAATTGTTGAAAGAAAGACGTGTGCTCAGTTCAAGGCGTTTATTGTAAGAGAGCGAAACCATAGACACATCCATGAAGGACGGAAATAACTAAAGGCGAGTACATACACAACACCTCTACCCTTAATTACTAATAGTAAGACAAAAGTAAAATACTACAACACTTAACAAAACACATCAATTCTCTAATCATAAGTAATATTAAATATAAATAAAACTTATCCGTCATCCCACCCATATCTGACAGGTGGTTTGTGTAACCTCATTGGACGGTTACTTACTTCGACAACGCTACCAGAAAACTCCCCATTGGGTGACACATATTGGTTTTTCCCGGTGACCCACAGGAAATATCTGGGGAAACATCAACATCGTGGAGTTCCGAAATAACTTTTGTTCTACACAACGACGGTATAACTACGCGATGACCCCACATCACACACCCTAATTCGCAATATAATTCGTTCTTTCTGTTAAAATACGGTCTAAGCTCTTTTATTTCAACTTCTGTCGGCCAACCGTCAATTATATAACTCAAAACACGACTTAAAATAGGATCATGGATTGTTTCTTTTTTAAGCACATTATAATTTATTTATTTATTTAAAATAGGTGCACCAACAGTACATACATATAACATTATAGATAAAAGTACACTTATAATCTAGCAAAAGAGCTTCAGCTGCAAAGTGTAAATATGTTTGCTCTGGTAACACTTCCTCTTCCGCTACTGAATCTTTTTTTTGTGAGTCAATTAAACGTGAAAGACAATCAGCTGTATTTTTATCGGTTTTGACATACTGAATATCAAAATCATACGCCGATAATTTAATTGCCCAACGTTGTAAACGGCTTGCTGCCGCGCTAGGAATCCCTACTTAAGGCCCAAAGATGCTAACAAGTGGTTTGTGATCAGTCCGAAGTGTAAACTTCCTCCCGTAAAGGTACTGATGAAACTTCTCTACGGCCTCCTTATGAATTTGGCTGTAGTGAAGCTCAGGAGTCGTGAGCGAGCGTGAAGCGTACGCAACGACACGTTCCTCCCCTCCTGGTTCACGCTGTGCCAACACCGCGCCTAGCCCGCGCCCGCTAGCATCTACCGTTAATACAGACTCTTTTTCCATGTCAAAATGCACTAGTGCTTTTGTGCTACACAAAAAATTCTTGATTCGAACAAACACTGCATTTTGTTCTGTTCCCCATATCCAATGCTTACCTTTTTTAGGGTTCCGTACCCAAAGGGTAAAAACGGAACCCTATTACTAAGACTTCGCTGTCTGTCCGTCTGTCCGTCTGTCCGTCTGTCTGTCACCAGGCTGTATCTCATGAACCGTGACAGCTAGACAGTTGAAATTTTCACAGATGATGTATTTCTGTTGCCGCTATAACAACAAATACTAAAAACAGAATTAAATCAATATTTAAGGGGGGCTCCCATACAACAAACGTGATTTTTGTGCAGTTTTGTCTAATTTTTAGGGTTCCGTACCCAAAGGGTAAAAACGGAACCCTATTACTAAGACTTCGCTGTCTGTCCGTCTGTCCGTCTGTCCGTCTGTCTATCACCAGGCTGTATCTCATGAACCGTGACAGCTAGACATTTGAAATTTTCACAGATGATGTATTTATATTGCCGCTATAACAAATACTAAAAACAGAATAAAATTAATATTTAAGGGGGGCTCCCATCCGGGGTTGCGGGACTATTCGAAAGAGATACCGTGGCCCCGGAACACAAAGGGCGATGAAGGAACATGGATGGGTTTTAGTCAGTAAAAGTCTGACACTCCCTCCTGCTCCGCCCAGAGCGGGAGGGGTTATTTGATGATTTCCCATCCGAAAAAAAAAAAAAAAAAAAAAAAAAGGGGGGCTCCCATACAACAAACGTGTTTTTTTGCCGTTTTTTTTAATAATAATGGTACGGAACCCTTCGTGCGCGAGAGTGACTCGCACTTGGCCGGTTTTTTTAAATAATGGTACGGAACCCTTCGTGCGCGAGTCCGACTCGCACTTGGCCGGTTTTTAAGCCATTTGTCTCTAGTATCTGCAACACCTCTTTCACAGATTCTAAATGGCTAGCTAAATCCTTATTTTTAATCAGTATGTCATCAAAAAAAACTATGACATTAGGGTTATTCTTAAATAAATTAACCATAATTTTTTGAAATATTCCTGGGCTTGAGGATAAACCAAATACCAAACGATTATACTTAAATAACCCTCTATGCGTGTTAATAACTGTATAATCCCTAGAGTGCTCAGCTAAAAGTACCTGGTTGTAGGCTTGAGACAGATCTAATTTAGTAAAGAAAACATTTCCGCTAAGATTACTGAATAAATCTTCCATTTTTGGAATCGGAAATCTATCGATCGCTAGAACTCTATTCAGGGTTACCTTATAATCGGCACATATTCTTAGGCCACCATCAGCTTTGCGAACCACGACTAGAGGCGTGGCCCAGTCGGAATGGTCTACCAATCAACCCGTTCAATCACCCCGGCCTTTAGCATGGCATCTCTCGGCGTCGACACGCTCGCGCAGCGCATATGGTAGTGGACGCCCACGACAAAATTTTAATATGGGCACTGCCCCATCCCGCACATGCAGCTCAGCCATGCTCCCCGTGAATTTACCCAATGTGCCGTCGAACAGGGATTCATGCCTAGAAATAATTTCATTGATTATTTTGTCAATAACAGCATTCTGATCTGTTAGCACATGGCATTTAGAAACTTTAATAGGTATTTTAAGTTCAGCCAACCATTGCCTTCCCATTAAGTTTGAAGAGCCTTTATTTAAAACATAGAGATCTAACGTTTTAATGACCCCATTATAACAAACCGTTGTTACCAAGTATGCTATAGGATGAACAGTTGAGCCATCGTAAAATTTGAGGCTAAGATTACATTTATTCAAGTGCAAGTTGCTAAACAACCTATTATACACACTTTTATTTATACAAGATAGGGCTGACCCTGTATCAACCTACATCCTTAGTAAACAATCTTGTACCTTTACAGTGACACACACCGGTTTATACTTGCTTAATGACATCTGGTGCATGGGCTCTTCATCCTCTTCAACGTCCCCGTTGCTATTATTTGCTTCCTTATCCAGGGAGTATAATGGAGCCCCAGGGCTACCTCGCCCTGCACCGCGCTGCCCGCGCCTTGCTCGCCTCCACGTTGCGCGTCCGCGCACTCCACGTGAGGCTTTGAGTTTGCTCTCCTCGGCCGAATCCGCCAATTTGCCTCGACTGTACCGCGGGCACATCCTTCTCAAATGCCCAACTTCATGACACCCACTGCATACGAAGGTTTTATATCTACAGTCGGTCGACCTGTGCCTATTATCACCGCAGTTTGGGCATTCCTCGACTCTGCTCACATTTTCCGCTACTTCCATAGCCGCGGAAGAACCTCGTTCCACCGCAGTGGCGTCCCGCTCCGCAGCCTCTAGAGACAGCGCTATAGTGACAGCTCTGTTGTATGACAACTTTTCCTCCGCGAACAATCTTTGTCGGAGTGTGTCGCTTTTCAAGCCACAAACCAGTTGATCCCGTAAATTTTCATCCAATGACGTTTGGAAGTTACAGTGCTTAGATAATTTTTTAAGTTCTTGTTAGAGGTTCCCTGTTACTTGAGGTTTCTCTAATAACTGTAGATCGTGATTATCAAAACATGAAACGGTTAAAATAAAATACATTGAAAAAAATCACTGACAACCGAAAAACCATTTTATTAAGAATTGACATATCTCAGACAACAATATTAAAAACATAAAATTATAACCTGCCTGAGATTATTTCAGCAAAACCTCTTTGCTTCAACAGTTCTGAAACATACTCCGCCACCGATTCATTTGAATATTGTCGCCGCTGACGAAATCTAAACCTTTCGGCCAAAATTGATGGGGTAGGCTGCAGGTGTGCCGCTAATAGCTCCACTGCCCTATTAAAAGATAACTCCGCAGGTTTGAGCGGACTCGCCAAAGACGACAATAAATCATAAGCCTCACCCATTACTGAAATCAGAGTTGGAAGCTTGAGTTCAACTTTGACTGTATTGGCCAAAAAGAACATTTCCAGTCGCTCAATGTAAGCAGACCAGTTCCCCGTCTTTACGTTGAACTTGTGAACGTAACAATGAAAATACTCTATGTTTAGTGATGGTATATTGTCGTTGGTATTACTGTGTGTGTGTACAATGGCGGACGCTCGTTGTGGGCATTGTAATAATCTGCATGTTGTTCATAAATAAAGCTTTAGAACCGAAATATCTGTGTTATATTTCCAAGACCAAATAACAGGTTATATGAGGATAACCAGTCAACTATCAAGATAGCTAATATGGCCACTGGTAATTCAAGAATAAAACATTTAGCAATTAGACAAGCTTTTATGAAAGAAAAATTAGAAAATAAAATTATTGAATTAAAATATGTGAATACCAGTGAGCAAGTTGCAGATATTTTAACAAAGACATTAGGGGGAACTTTATTTAAAAAATTTAGAGAGAAATTGTTTAAAGATTAGTACTTGTTTTTGTTTATCCGTTAAGGGAAAGTTTATGTTAATTAAGGGGAGGTTTGTTTGAGAATTATATTAATTTGTTTGAATATTTTATTGAGGGGAGGTGTGAACGTAACAATAAAAATACTCTATGTTTAGTGACTATGGTATATTGTCGTTGGTATTACTGTGTGTGTGTACAATGGCGGACGCTCGTTGTGGCCATTGTAATAATCTGCATGTTGTTCATAAATAAAGCTTTAGAACCGAAATATCTGTGTTATATTTCCAAGACCAAATAACAGAACTCCCGTACTTGACCCGCCGACATTTTATATTAAATAAATTTCCCTCGTCGCCAATGTTGAAAGAAAGACGTGTGCTCAATTCAAGGCGTTTATTGTAAGAGAGCGAAACCATAGACACATCCATGAAGGACGGAAATTACTAAAGGCGAGTACATACACAACAGTAATCAAAATAATAGTATTGTTAGGGTGGATCTTCATAATGTAATGAGGGTGTAGTAGACTGTGTAAGTAGGTTTATATCAATAAAATAGGAAACCTTTTTTTTCTTCAACAAAAAAACGATGAACTTATTCAAACTTCACGTTTCTGTCAATCACAAAATAAATCAAGATCAATTATTACAATACTTTTCTTGTTCCACACGTTTTCAATAACTATTTCATCCCCATAGGCCTGCAGAGAAATGTGAAGGTTCTGAGATTCTGCAGACGAGTGACTGAGCTCAGGCTCGAGGAGACGATGCGGTTCCTACAAGCCATCGTCGCGTTCTTCGCCGTCGTGTTCCTCTTCATCCAGCAGCAATACGTCTCCGTCTGCGCGGGACCCTGCTCAGTCAGTATCACGCACAAGTCTTCTGCTCATATAGTGTCCACCACCGTAATTATCTTCGCATTTCATAGGTACCGCTACCACCGCTTAGCGAAAGAGCTCTGATGACCAGCAAATGGCAGGATAACCTACTGTCATACAAGCCAAAATACTCCCGCCAGGTGACTCGCAGCAGCAGGTCAGGAACGATAATGTGCATCTATGATAGGCTAAGTTTATTGCGGGAAGACGTTACGTCCTAAAATAAAATGAGGGTTTGGCCTGTGGCACGTTTACCTTTAGGTACCGATGAAGTAGGTCCTATTCATTTAAATATTATGATGTTCCAGACGACTTCCCAATGATGTTCCAGACAACTTCCCAATTAATGCAGTCTTCAAGCAAAGAGCCATAACAATAGATTGCCGAATTTCCATCTCCGTAGCAAACGGGACCTTATTACTTATTTCTATCATAATTTGTAAAGTCAACAAGATTCTGTTCAGGCAACGTTAGGTAGATAAATCGAGGTAATCTATTAGTAGTGGTAACATACCTCTCTACGTCGTCGCCCCATTTGGGTTTATAATCGGTAATCGGATCCCGAAGCCGTTTTAAAGTGCAGCGGTCGGGACCTTTCACTTGACTATCGTTTGTTAACCAGCTAGCGACATTGCAATATCCAATTTCTGTCATGTCCTAGCCTTTGAGGTAAAAGTGTACCTTGTGTATTAGGTTATTTGTTACTAAGGAATAAGGATAGGTTTAAACTATGTAGGAACCTGTTATATATAACAAGATGGATCAGGGCGAAAAGGTTTTGGAAAGGTCTTATTTTCATAACATCTGCACCCCTGGTGCCAGGGCCCAGCTGATGCTCTATTTCATCTGTTGCAGAACAAACAGTCCGTGCCGGCGTGGCCCCGCTCGTTCGGTAACTCGCCCTGCACCCCGCTCACGCTGCTCGCTGCGGACTGTTACGTGTGCGCACGCGCAGCCTGCGGCCACGAAGAGCGCGGAAAGCCCAAGTACAAGCGCGACCCCAAAATAGCCGTCGACAACGAGTTCATTGGATACCAACCTCGCGAAGCCGATGATTAGATCATACTACACGAACATAATAAATAATAAACCTTAAGACCTATCGTTTACCTAAGTCTAATATTCTTCAATAAAAATTGTAGCGTATTGTAATAAGAATTGTCAATAAAAATTGCAATTTAAGAAAACATTGTTTAATTTGCTTCGATACCATATATATTACCAAACTCAGTAGGAACCCCCCTTTTTTGTGGAGAAAAAAAGAATGAACAAGTTGCAAGTAAAAGGGTGCAATGAGAGATGACGAGTGATGACCTGAGCCTCCTTGGCGTCCCGTGAGATGGGGTCCGGACACGGCTCCGAAAGATCCTCTCGCGCTCTGGTGACACTTTATGTAGGTGACATTGTCTGGATAAAATGGAGCAAGTGGTTTGTGCAACAGATCTCATTTTTCACATTCACAATTTGGATCCCAGTGATTGAAGTACCTAAAGAAAAACACTTGTTCGGCACTAATTTCACGTTGTTTTTCGTTTTCGTTGTTCAGTTGTCTGTTACCTAAGCACCTACTGCAGACGAACGTGAATACCGAGACTTATAGTTCCACTTGCAGGTATGAGATGAGGCTCTCAGGTGACCACCAGTAGATACCTATCGTCAGTTCTCACCGTATTAGTTTGCAACCCTCGGTTAAAACTATGGGTCAGTGAGGCGTCTGGGCACTTTGAAAAAAAAAAGACTTGCGACCAATTTCGAGGTAGCGCTCGCCGGCCGCTGCCGCGGCACTATTCGCTTCGCTCGCTCGGCTCGCGCGTAGTTGGTCACAGTTCTAACGTAACCTAACCTATGGATTCCTTCGACATCGTTTTTACGACAAACTGTTAGTCGGAACAAAAAACACCAAGACACTTTTAGCCTTATATTTAGGTGTTTTATACGATAGATTCGAGAAAATAAACGATTTGCGAAAATAACACTTTTTTGGCTAAATTAATCTAAGTCCTCGCGCCGTAGCGCCCGCCCCTAAGGCTACACTCCAACCAAACTATGCATCTAATGATAACGTTGGCGTCCTCCGGGCATACACTCTATAAAGAAACTGCATTCTAACATATAAAACTGGAATATATTAAAACTAACAAAAATATAAATCATGATCACTGTCGGGTGGGTGAGTTGAACGTCCGTGGCCTCCTGGCCGGTATCATGAGATACCTCACATTTTTCTTGTAGTAGGGACACGCGGGCTCGTCACAGCCGAGGACTTCGGCCTCCCGCACGCCGAGCCCGCCCCTCTGCAGCAAGTCGTCGCCCAGCACGAGCCGCCTCGCACACGCCAGCAAGCATGGTCCACACAGAGCTACTGCACACAATGCTGCTAATAACTCCAACACAAACATTACAGCCTCAGACCACATTTCTAAAGCAATTATATATTTGACGTTCCATAAGTTGTATTACTGTACATTATTACTATTTGATTGAATTTGTTATTGGGTTATGGGTAGGTAAGTGTACAAAAAACTGTTTATGAAAATAACGTCTAACAAAAATGCAAAGGGAAATAACAAACTATTACCTACTTTATTAATGTCATTACTTTTCTTTTTGACAAAACGTACCTGTCTGTATGAAGTTCCAAGGCAACGAGCAAAGAGCCTGTCATTTCGAAAACTTGGTATAGATTTATGTATGACGATTTTTGTAGGTATCAGTGTATCAGGCGCTATTATAATAAACGACGTCTGTCTTGAATTCATGATCTAATGATGTCTAAGGAATTCGCTTGAGCGCCTTCTAAATAACTTAATGAATTCCTCTGGTACTAGACCACAGACTACTTTTCTTTAGCACTGTACTACCTAACTTGAAACTAAAATAAAGCTTGTAAGTAAAGGTTTATTATTTAATTCCTAAAAATATTACTTATCTACATTTTTAAAGAAACTAACGTAGAATCTTCTCTTTATCGTATTGTCAATAACGTTGTATACGGCATACCTATCTTAGCCTCTGGCCAAGGTAAAAGTCAGCCCTTGGGCTTGGGTCACGAATGTCAACTAAGCGTTTTGAAATTTCCTTAAAAAGGCCACTCGGACCCCACGGCCCCACCACAGTCCTAAAGTGCCCCCAACCAACCGCAAACCAACATGGGGCTCCTAGGCATAGATGGAAAGTGTTGTCGTCGGACTAAGTGCCTGTAGTGCGTGAATCCAAAGACTCGGCAGAAAAGTGCGTGTATAAACGGATTTGTAGGGGTTAAGTTCACTAGCTCCGTAGGCAGCTGAATTTCTGCTAAGTATAAAAAGTACTTGATAAATAGAAGTAGAAGTTACTAATTTTGAAGAATTATTTGAAAAGTCTACGAACTAAAAAAAATTGAGCTCTCCATTTCAGAGAAGTAAGCTTTTCTTTAGTCCTTTTATACAGAAATAGACGTTACTTAACCGACTTAGAAAGGCAATTATAAAAACAAAGAAGTTAGGCTCCAAGAGCGAGCGAAACAAGCTCCGAAATTTTAACACCTGATACAGAATAAAGACAAAACCAAAGGAAATCTTGGTTTTATTCAACAATAAAATTACGTAGCGTATTTCTAAGCAGACAAATCGTTTGACACCACGATTTGACATTACTACGACAACATAGTATAATTGTTGTTTATAAAATTCGCCAAAAGGCAGGCAAAGGAACAGAGCCATACAGCCTCAACATAGTATAAGATGGAGTATCGATATTGTTGTTGTTTATAAAATTCGCCAAAAGGCAGGCAAAGGAACAGAGCCATACAGCCTAGTCTTGTTTGAATTTTCCAATGAATTTTCCTTGTATTTTTGAAGATCTAAGCCAAGTCTGATTTGTCCAATTTCAAAAGGCCAACGCCATGTCTGTTTTGTTTTTTCCAAATAAGGACAAAGCCATGTCTAATTTATTCAAAGTCTAAAGGCTTTAGAAGCCATGTCTCATAACAGTCATATCCAATATTTTTCCATTATAGGTATTTGTTTGTCGTATCCGTAGTCATAGAAAATAATCAAATTTCTATAGCACTTCTTAATATATATTTATATAAGGGTATGTAGGTGTTAGTATTCCGTAAAATATCAATGAGGGCACGCGGGACACTCTCAGATTCTCCATAAATATTAATTAAATCTTCAATCAACATTAATCTTTCTATTGTAAAAGCAGGGCAAGTGAAAATTATGTGTTCTGCGGTTTGGTCACACTCAGAGTTACAATGATTGCAAGATGGTGATGAGATAATTTTCATTCGTGCGAGATGTGCATAACGATAATGTCCAAATCTGAGTCGGCATATTGTGGAATAAAATTTTCTGTTGATGAAGTCCTTGTTACGAGAAAACCAGGGAGTTGATAAGATTTCGGGATTTAATGATGCATACCATATGCCTTTTCCACCTTCCAAAATACTTGCCCAATGACTTCCATTCTTCTTTTAATTTCTTTCTTAGTATTGAATAAAAATTTGTGTAAGGTATGGCAACTTCAGATAAACATAAACTGTTAATGTCAGTATCAACGATAGTTTTGGCCAAGAAATCAACATTTTCGTTTCCTGTGACACCGATATGTGAAGGAGTCCACAAGAATTTAATTTCAATATTCTCTTCATGTAATTTCCACCATAAATTCTTGATTTCATAAATAATGAAAGAAGTTTTAGCGTCTAAAGTTCTAAACTGTAATGCCTTCAGAACACTCATGCTGTCCGAGATCAACAACCACTTCAATGATACAGCTGGATTTTCCACAATAAAATGAAGTGCAGCCACAATTGCATAGCATTCTGCAGTGTATATGCTAGCTGGTGTAGGAAGTGGAAAACCACGACCAAATTTAAGATGTGGTACGTAGAATGCGCAAGATACTTTGTCTCTTTTTTTTGAACCATCAGTGTATATGTGGCGAAATTCAGAATATCTGGATAGTAGCTCATATACTTCCTCTTTACTACTCAGAGTTTCGTCAATATTGATGCACATGTTACCAAATTTACTGTCATAAGCACCATTATAACAAGGCAAAGTATTAATTGATTTGTGGATAGTATATTGCTGATCATATTGTATAATTTCAGAAAAATTATGAAGTATATATGGAGCGGATTCACTAATAGGTAAAAGGCTATTATAATATGACAACATTTTCCGAAAGAGGGGATGATTTGACAAAGAAATAATATTAAATAGAAATCTGAATTTGAGGTATTTAAATCTTAATATAAGAGGAGGTATAAGGCATTCAGCCTGTAAAGAAACAATAGGAGTTGTTCTCATAGCCCCAGTAATGAGCCTCAAATTTTTGTTCTGAATAACATCTAACTTGTCCACTAATCTTTTATTTGAAGCAAAACAAAGGAAGCCATATTCAAAGTGACTCCTTACTATTGATTTATATAGCATCAAAAGAATTTTTGGATCAGCTCCCCAACTTGTACCAGCCAGAGCCTTTAAAGCATTAAATGCCCTAGAAGCTCTGTCTGCAATGGAATTGACATACTTAGTCCAAGATAGATTATTTGTAAAAATTATGCCTAAGAACTTCACACAACTTTCAATACGTAAAATAGAGTTATCATAGAGTAATCTTACATTAAATGGACGGATTTTGTTAAAAACAACAACTTTGCTCTTCTCTGTGCTGATATCTAAATTTAAATAAGAAAAATATGAATGGAGTTTTCCCAATGATTCATTTAAAGTTGACACTAAATCTCTTATGTTAGACCCGGAAGCATAAATTACTAAATCATCTGCATATTGTAAATTGGATACTTTAGATCCTAAAATAATATTTAATTTATGAATGTATAAAATAAAAATAAGAGGACTTAATATCCCTCCTTGACATACACCCTTAAAACTAAGTCTTGGACCTAAAATTGTGGTGTTATTATTAACTTTAACAAATACTTTTCTGCCATGTAAGAAATTGAACACCCATTGAACTATTTTTTCAGGAATACCGAGAGACCTCAGTTCTACAGACAAAATGTGATGATTAACATTATTGAATGCACCTACAATATCAAAAAATACACCAATCAAAACATTATTTTTCTTAATAGAATTGAAAATATCCAATTGAAGGTGAGTAATACTTTCCCTTGAAGACTTTCCGCGCCTAAAACCAAATTGATTTGATGGTAAAAGACAATTGCTTTCTATATAAAATTCTAGCCTACTCTTTATAAGTTGCTCAAATATTTTACTCATACAAGAAGTAAGAGCAATTGGTCTGTAAGAATCTGCTTTGTGTGACTTTTTGCCAGGTTTCAAAATAGGCACTAAACAATCAACTTTCCAATCATCTGGAATAAGGGATGAGGACCATAGGCTGTTAAAAATGTTCAATGTAATTTCTCTACATG
The DNA here is from genome assembly GCA_905147715.2 of Xestia xanthographa. NCBI lineage: Eukaryota > Metazoa > Arthropoda > Insecta > Lepidoptera > Noctuidae > Xestia > Xestia xanthographa. The sequence goes on from LR990665.1 coordinate 704,779, forward strand.
TAGAATTCATATGTTTAAGAGCTTTATATGGAATAGAATCTAAGCCACATGTTGTATCATTTCTAGAATTAATAGCAGAATTAAATTCATTTAAAGTAAAAGGCCTACAAAGATAATCAAAGACAGTTGTATTACTACATGAATGGGAACTCAGCAGTGATTCAACTGTGTCTGGAGTGTATTTTGATAAAAATTCATTAGCCCAACTCGAGTCAATGACAGATGTATTATTGTGTATAAATGTTTTATAAAATTTTTTCATATAATACCAAATTCTAGATATTGGTGTAGAGCGATTAAAAGATTCACATAAATGTTTCCAGCTAAGCTGTCTTTCAGTTTTTAAAATGATTTTTTTAACAGCCTGTAACCTTTTAAATTTTATATAATTTGATTCTGAAGGATCAGCTTTAAAGGTCAAATAAGCATTCTTACAATTTAAAACAGCTTCACTACATTTACTATTCCACCAAGGCAAAGGTGGTCTTCTATTAAATCTGGTAATTGTCTGTGAAGATTGATTGTTGAAAACCTGATTATAAGGGAGAGACATATGCATAGCTTGTTTAATTAATTTTACTAAATCAGTATAGCATTGCAAGGGATTAGAGTAATTGAAGTTATAAGTATCCATAAGAAAAGCTATTGTAATATTATATTTAGACCAGTCAACTAGTTTTAAATTAATTTTATTTGTGGATGTTGTTTCTTGGAAGCTGTCATTAAAAACTGTGATATTTGTGATTACAGGAAAGTGATAACTCCCAAGAGAGTCATCGTCATACACTTGCCAATTGCATGCTGAAGCTAATGAAGGAGATACTAAAGTGAGATCAAGTGCACTTTGCTTCCATCTGTGAGAACCTACAGTAGTCATCTGACCATCATTCAAGATAACAAGATTATTATCATCAATACTTGCAAGAATATTAGAGCCTCGTGAATCTGATGCGGAGCACCCCCACATGGTGTTATGTGCATTGAAGTCACCTGCAATTAATACAGGCTCTGGAAGACTTTGGATTAATTTATCTAATTTAGATTTAGTAAAATTAATTGGTGGGTTAGGAGGACTGTAAACACTGGCTAATGTTAACTGTTTATTACCATAAGTAATTTGAACTGCAATATTTTGAATAGAATCATCAGAAAAGGTATCAATAATACGAAAATGAATCTTATTATGTAGAAGTATAGCTACACCATTGTGATCATTACCTGAGTCAAGTCTTATAATATTATATCCTATTATCCTAAAGTTGTGTCGTGACTTGAGCCAAGTTTCACAGACAAGAGCAATGTGTATATTATTCTCATACAGAAACTGTGTAAATAAGAAACGATTACTAATTAAACTCTGTGCATTCCATTGAAGTACATTTAACTGGTCCATAAAAAAAAAAATAAAAAAAATTATTTTGCTTTAACTGTATCTATGAGAACATCTTTTATTAGCTGGGAAGATATTGTTTTTTCTTGAGCTTTATTAAGAGTAATTATTTTAGTGATAGAATTTAAAATAATATTTAAGATATCATCACTATTCAATAGTGACAATAAAACATCTGTTGAGTTCTTTTTCTTAAGTTCAGGAAAATTGTCTTTGTTAAATAGATCAGCAAAAATACTTTTGTTAAGTGCTGCTTGATTTTCTTTTATTTTCTGTTTTTTAATTGGACATTGACCAGAGATGCTTATATGATTTCCTTTACAATGTGTGCATATAGCCTTTTCAACTGGAGTGCTGCAGTCTTTGTATGTGTGATTTCCACTGCATATGGAGCATTTCACAGATTTTTTACAATATTTAGCAAGGTGGCCATACCTGAGACAGTTGTAACATTGTTTCACAGGTGGAATATATTGTTTGACAGCAAATCGCCATCCATTCAGGTCTATGTAGTCGGGCAGCGCATTCGACGCGAACGTGATTGCTACTGCCCCTGTCGGCTGCAAGCTGCTGCTTCCTGTGTCAGATCGTATATTTTTCATTATGCGTTTAACACATATTATTTTTCTATAGGTAGATACTAGCTTGTAAATCTTGAAATTAGAAATGTTCGTGGGGACATTAGTAATGACCCCTGTCACCTCTGTACCTGCTGCTGGGATCGACGCTTTAAGATAATAATCGATCAGAAAAGTTTTATTGTTTAAAAAAGCATTCGCTAAAGTGGGTTTCTCGAAATGCACACCTATTTTATATTTATTAATAGTCTGTAGAAACCTTATGCCCTTATTAAATCTTTTGAATTGAGTCGACAGAGACATCATGTCCCGCGTACCCATAGATCTTTTCTCATCACTGGATTCTACGAATACTATATAATCAGTTAGAATAGAGTCTTCCGGATATCTTCTGTTATAATCTGAAATATAATATGGTTTATACTTCCTTTCATCATTAAAATCTTCATTTTCACTTGACTCCTCAGAAGTATCATTTTCATCAGCCCATGTACTATCTCCTCCCGTATCTTCCTTCGTCTTTTTCTTTTTCCGTTTTCCCATGACGAAAAAGTTGAGAAAAAGTAGTAAAGTAAGTAATTGGTCCAAGTTAAATAAAATATTTAAAAAAAAGGCGCCTATCCAATTCGGGGTTCCCGCGCTTTTCCTGGAGTATCGATAATAATATGATCTCCTTAATAGATAAGAAGGTTTCATATCATTCACCCATGCTCTATGAAGAAACGTAGTCATGAAGATAAGCCGGAGGCCTTCTTTCTCGAGTAGAACGACGAGGAACTTCTACGTCTTCAATTTCAGCTGGCTCAGCTGCTTCAACAGGCTCGTCTTCATTTGTAGGTGCAGTAGATGGTCCACGTGGTGGTTCATCGTCGGAGTTTTCTTCGTCATCTACTGTATATGGAAGAGGCGCCAGGGATCTATTCGAAACAGTTGTCTCACGGCCATCAGATAGGCGTACATATGAGTATTCAGGGTTGCTTTGTAGTAGTTCCACTTCTTCTACCGCTGGCTCATATTTGGAGTTTCGTACGTTTCTCTTCATAAAGACTGGCCCTGGAGAGTGGAGCCATGTCGGTTGTGATTGTCCATTTCCTGAGCGACGAGGATGATTGAACATGCGCTCGTGAGGAGTGGCGTTAGTTCCCGTACAAAGCAAGGATCTAATAGAATGTAGGGCTGGAGACAAGCCCTTCTCCCAGTCACTAATGTCAACGTTGTTGGAGCGAAGATACAGTTGAATCGTACGCCACAAGGTTCCGTTTAAGCGTTCAACCAAGCCATTCCCTTGTGGGTTATATGGAGTAGTGCGACTGCACGCAGTACCAAGTGACGTCAGGTACTTTCTGAGCTCATCCGATAAGAACGACGTCCCTCTATCGGAATGTATGTATGCTGGCGTGCCAAATGTGGAGAACAGATCAACTAAGCATTTTATAACCATTGCCGACGGAATGTCTTTACAGGCGTAAGCAAAAGGGAACCGACTAAACTCATCAATTATGGTTAGAATGTACTTATTTGAAGTTTTTGAGGGAAGTGGGCCTTTAAAATCTAAGTTTAATCTCTCGAATGGTGTTGTAGCTTTTATGAGACGCCCTTCATTTCTTATGTAGCGGGGTTTGATTTCGGCGCATACTGGACAGGCAGCGGTCATTCTTTTGATGTCTTCGATTGAATAGGGTAGATTTTTGGACCGTACCCAATGAGTCATGCGTGAAATACCAGGGTGGCAAAGAGAGTTATGTAGAGAAATGAGTTTGCTTGGAGAGTTGCTGTTGATGTGCATGCAAACTCTTGATAAGGCATCAGCAGCAAAGTTCTGACTGCCTGGTCGATAGATTATGTCGTACTTGAAACAGGAGAGCTCCAGGCGCCATCTCTCGATTTTCTCGTTTTTTATCTTATTAGAGTGCGTCTGGTTAAACATAAATGCTACAGATCTTTGGTCTGTGATTAGTAGGAAATGTCGTCCAATCAGAAAGTGCCTCCATTTTCGAAGTGCTTCAACAATGGCGCAGGCCTCCTTTTCTATTGATGGCTGTCGCCTTTCCGTATCATTTAGTGACCGTGAAAAAAATGCTACAGGTCTTCCTTTTTGTGATAGTGTCGCAGCAATTGCAAACTCCGATGCATCGGTTTCGACCGAGAATATTTCCTTCTCGTCAATTCCAGCCAAGGCCGATTTAGCAATGTCCTTTTTAAGTTCGTCAAAAGAATTAATAGCGTCTTGAGATAAGGGAAATGTTGCTTCAACCAGTGGTCTTAATTTGGATGAGAAGTTTTCTACCCATTTCGAATAGTGAGCGAATAGGCCAAGGGCTCTTTTCAAGGCTGCTAAGTCAGTTGGAACAGGAAGATTCATCAGGGGTTCAAGACGGTTCTCGTCTGGTTTCATAATGTTTTTGTGTATGTTATAACCAAGGAGGTTGATTGACTCCGCTTCGAACGTGCATTTGTTAGTATTAAGCGTAAGTTTGTACTTTCCAGCAGCTTCCGTAAACTTGCGAAGGTTTTCGTCATGATCCTCTTTATTGACACCGCATACAGTGACATCATCCAGGTAAGCGAATGTGCCTTTGAGGTTCTCCGAATCGATAATATATTGTAAAGTTCTCTGGAAAGCTGCCACGCCGTTCGTTACTCCAAAGGGAATCCGTGTGAACTGATATAGGTTCCCGCATGCTTCAAAAGCGGTATATTTTCGTTCTTTGGCCAGAATAGGCACCTGGTGATATGCACTTTTGAGGTCTATTTGACTAAATAAGTTGTACTGTGATACTCGCGTTATAATAGAATCGATACTTGGAAGAGGGTATGCGTCAAGTTCCGTAAATCTGTTTATAGTCTGTGAATAGTCGATCACAAGACGTTTTCGATGGTGGCCTCCTCCAGCGACAAGAACCTGAGCCCTCCAGGGTGACACACTGGGCTCAATAACTTTATCCTTGATCAAATTGTTTATTTCATTCGATATGAAATCTTGATCTTCTTGTGAGTGACGTCTTGAGCGGATTGCGATTGGTTTGATATTTGGAGAAAGATTCGTAAAGACTGATACAGGCGGAACGGAAGCCTCTAGTACGTTGCAGACTTTTAACGGTTGTTTATCACCTCCAAACTGAAGTTCAAGAGAAGAATGCTTTTGGAGTAGGTCATGTCCAATAATAACGTCAGCGCAAAGATTATTGATGATCAATAAAGGCTGGTTTCGGTGTATATGGCCACCTATTTGAATTGTCGCGTAACATAATCCATCGACGTAGGAAACGTTGTTGAGAGATGCGAGTGTTATAGCTTGTCTACAAGGCTTAAGTTTGAGTTTCAAAATTTGAGCGAGATTCTTGTCAATGAAGCTTATGGAACTGCCAGTATCGACGAGTGCATCAGCGCGGTAGTTGTTGAGAGTAATGGGAGTTGTAGCTTTGCTGAGACTAGAAGGAGCAGCGGCAGAAAATGCTGATAGTTGGGAGCCGGCAGATTGTACTTGCGTATCATCATCTGTGACAGCTGATTTGTAGAGTTATTAGTAGAATCGCGGTTAGAGCTTCTGCAAACCTTGGCAAAATGACCACGCTTCGAACAGAGTTGGCATTCCACGTTGCGGGCGGGGCATTTTAATCTTTGATGAATATTACCCCCGCAAAAGAAACAACGACGGCGATGTGTTGTTGCTAGGTTCGGCTGCATTCGTGTTTCTGCCTCAGTGGCAGCATTGACCGGGTTAGAATTGAAGGAAGGAGATGGTACTAGTAGTTGAGAAGTGTTCTCGGCAGTTTCCAAGGTAATCGCAAGGTTCAAAATCTCTTCTAGTGTCAGAGATTTTTCTAGAAGCCGTTCCTTTATTTTGCTTGATAAGATCCCGCTGATAAATGTCCCACGTATGGTTTCGTTCTGGTGTTCTTCCGCTGTCACTGCTTTAAAATTACAGTCATGAGCAAGGATGCTAAGCGCTCGAGAGTATTCTGCGATGTTTTCTCCAGGCTGTTGTTTCCTAGTCGTAAGTCGATGCCTTGCCAAGGTTATGTTCTGTTTCTTTTCATAGGCATCATTAAGTTTGCTTATTGCGTCGCTGTACTTAGTGCAGGAGCGGATGTTGTTGAAGATTGTTGGCGAAAAATATGGTTGACAAGTACCTTCAGTTTGAGCGATTCATCGGGCGATCCTTGTTGTGCGATAAAGTTTTCAAAGGTGTATTTCCAGTGGGCCCACTTTAGATCGGCACCAGGTGCAGCAGGCTCCACGTCAAAACGATCGGGTCGGAGATATTGTGTTACTTTCTCTTGAGACATCGTGCTTGATATTATTATGCGAGAACAACTATTGTTGAATAAATTGATACAGAATAAAGACAAAACCAAAGGAAATCTTGGTTTTATTCAACAATAAAATTACATAGCGTATTTCTAAGCAGACAAATCGTTTGACACCACGATTTGACATTACTACGACAACATAGTATAAGATGGAGTATCGATAATAATATGATCTCCTTAATAGATAAGAAGGTTTCATATCAACACCCTACCTTGAACAGGTTACAATTGTTTCGACCTTTTTTACAACAGTTACTTGGTCGACTTGCAGACAAAGCCAAGAATCAAGAGGATGTAGCCTGCAAGAGCGAGCGAAGCAAGCTCGAAATTTTTTTGACACCTTGCCTCAAACAGGTCAGAATTGTTTCGACCTATTGCTGTTATTTGGTCGACTTATAATCGACAATGTAAAGATCCAAGATAAAGTAGGTTACAAGAGCGAGCGAAGCGAAAATTAGATTAAAATTAAATTATTAAAAAAAAATCACATCTTGCCTCGAAATTCAAATATTAGTAATATGTAATTTGAGTTCAAAATGTCTACTTGCTCTATTTTTTGCAACCTTGTGTATGCATGCCAGAATTGCCTATTAAGGCCGAGTCACACTGGAATGGTAGCGGCCGGCAGCGGCCGTCGGCGACGCCAGCGGCCGGGCGGCCCCCGGCGTCGCCGCTGGTGGCCATTGGCGGCCTCAGGCGTCCTCCAGACCCAACGCGCCTAGTCTCCTCTTGACTAGTTCAGTTTCTATATTCGGCAAGGATTCCGCCCGCGAGCGTCTTATCGTCGCCGCTGGTAGCCGCGGGCAGAACCACCGACAAGACGCGCGAGGCGCGCGGCCGCTCTCGTCACTGCGGGCGGCCTCGCGACCTTTTCAAGCTTTTCAAGCGATACTGGGTCTTGTAACTAAGTACCTAGATAAAGTTTGAAATTATTTCACACAAAAATATACATTCATACATTTTTGCAAAACAAACCCCTAACCCATTTCTCACCCATTCCGAGAAACGACATGGCAATGAGTCAGTGGCTTTGTAGTTTTATATAATATTTATATAATAATAATATAGAATATCAAATCGCGTGTTATATTTTGCTTGCAACATTTAGTGCTGTCAAAGTCCTATGATCACGGTACCTACCTGTCGGCTGTCAATCTTGTCAGTTTGACGTTTCGAAACTATGGGTCGGTTGGGGATGTGTCGAACGTCCACAGAAATAATGAAATTTATTTTTTTAATACAGTAAACTAACATTTAAGTAACAAAAATCATTTTAAAACATATCATTAAGTATTTTTGTATGTGTTAAAAATATTTTTGTGATAGTTTGGTTACACAGAACGGTACAATGGCTTCTGGTATAGCGGTATGGTGAGTTTCCCACTGAACTTACAAACAGGCTTATTATCACATATCATACTCATGAATATTAACTGCACAATAGACGAGGATCTCGTGCTTATCTCAGGTCGAGGTCGACATCAGAGCCTGCTTGTAATATTAGTATTCAGCATGACTATCACAATGTTTATCTGGATGCATGAATTAGTATTTACATAAGTACCACCATTTAATCACCTGCCTACTGCTACTTTATGAGTTCTGTTTGGTAAGAAACACAGCTCTAACGATAAAAGACAAATTATAATTGAATGTGAACCTGCCACATCGGCATGGTACCCTGAGCACAGGTATTTAATTTGCTTTGAATTAGAGAAACATAAATTTAATTCTATATTATTTTATCATTGTCAGACCATGGACTGCCAATCTTTTGCACTTACAGAATTTAAGATAAAAAAAATTAAAAAGTTTGCTCATTGTATATATATTTTTTTTTTTTCCCATTCTGCTCTGTCGTACTCCTGGACAAAGGCCTTCCTCCACTCCTTCCATTCCTCGCGAATCCGGGGCCCTAGAAGTCGATTGTAATAATTGTGTTTTCTGTTACAGGTCCATGGGGCTGATATGCCTGGGGTCGATGTGGCTGATCTCCCACCTGTACCACCTGCTTCTCGATGCATATGAGCGCTCGGCCACACTCAGCGACATTGAGTACTCCTGGTGAGCTATTGTTTTTTAGTTTTTCAAAGTGAAGTGTGAATTATGTATTTTCTGTACATCCAATCCTTATAATATTATAAATGTGAAATTTTGTGAGTATGGATGTTTGTTACTCTTTCACGCAAAAACTACTGAACGGATTTGGATGAAATTTTGCACACAGATAGTTTATAACCTGGATTAACACATACGGTACTTATCCCAGTAGTAAGATCCCATGGAACAATTATCAAACTTCACATGGGAGAAGTCGCTGGCAGAAGCTAATACATAATATACAAGGTCAATTATTCAAGCGGGTATGGACCATGTGGATGGCCAAATCCAGAGCTAATTATCAAAAATGAACAATTTCCTTCCCAGAATTTGATATCTATTAGCGACACCATCAAATGGTGTAATAATACAGTGTGTGTAGTTTTCACACACTGTATTATCTACGCATTTAATTCCAGGCTAGGAATATTGATTTTCCAAAAATCAAATGAAGTTTGAATTTTCATCATAATCGGACTTGAGAGTCCTTTGAGTATTTTTTGCTATTTCTCATAGTTTCGGATTTGGCCACCCACTCCTACATGAAAAATTCTGCCTGTTTTATTACAGGGAAAATATTGTTATACTGAGTTCTTATTTCAATTGATATTTTATCTTCTCTTTATTTTAATCATCTAATCAATGTGCATAAGCTGTATTTCAATCAGCATCCATACTGTCCAAACCAGAGCGCTGTTTTGCTGTTTGGCAACAAAAATATGATAGTACAGTCAACTGCTTATCCATGGTAGCAATTTGACTGAGAGTGACTTTACGTGGTAGCAGTAAATGTGGTTTTCCTAGTTGAAGGTTGCTGCTGACATTTAGTTGGGCGATCGTCAACTTCTACATTAATGATTGTATTTATTTCAGGTTCTTCCGACTGCTGCTAAACCTGGTCGGCTACTCGACGGTGCTGCTGCCCATGTTCATGTTGTACAAATATCTGGACAAAATAAACTACTTTGATAAGCTCAGTGAGTTAACTGCTAATTAGTTAGTTTTAATGACTTCATTAGTGACACTCTATTTGTGAGTTAACATTTATCTCTTAATTACATTTCCCCGTATGCTGAATATGTTAAATTGGTTAGTTTTATAAATCTGCTATTTTATGTTTCGTGAATTTCTTGTTAAAATTTTGTTTAGAGGATGATATTCGTTTTTTTTATGAAATATTATCACTTAGAACTACTTCATAATGAGCTGGTTTATTGATTAAACACTAGTTCGCAAATTAAACAGTAAGTAGGTTAGTACTAATTAGCTGCAGATGCAGCGGAAGTCGCGGTAACACGAGATGCGCCGCTTGCGCAGGCGCAAGCGATGACGAGTGTCCTGTTACATGACAAATCAAATTCAATTATAACATCAAGACTTTGCCTTAGCCAGTCGAAGCTATTGTAGTATGTGTGAAAGATGAACACACACATCACTCAAATCAAGTCTATAATCGTTAAGACAAGACAACAAAATACATTAGCATAATATGCATATCGACACAGCCAGGCGGCAAAATCGTATTCGAGTCGGCTTTTATTTGCTACGAATACTGAAGAAGAATTTAATATTCATCCATCTTTGTAAAAATTCAGTGTCCACACTAATATCTTAACCTTACTTTAATACTGTTTGTTCCGTACCCACATGGACAAACCGTGAAAACGATTTTGTGGGGCTTCGTAAGTTAAGATTTTTATAAAACTTGTTTTGATAAATAAACTTTCATTCGTTAATTAATTCGTTCCATCATAGCATATCATCCATCGCTTTCCATCAGGCGTGATCGAGGTCAAGAGCAGGCCCATATTGAAATAAAAAAAAAATAAACAACAATCCTCTTTGGTCTCGTGGTCGCATGCGCGGCTGCTGTGCATGAGGTCTTGTACGTTAGATTCCCAAGTCGGGCAGTGTTATTGATTTTTCCATCAGGGATTCGTCAGTAGCAGCCACGGAGTCTGGACCTGTGCCCGGTCCGGTTGATGACAATAATCTCATCGCCTATTACATGAGTCTTAAACATTACTGGCGAGTGCAGGTACAGCTGCCCCTAACCCTCCGGAGATGTCGGGCATAATGTTATGAAAATACTGAAGAATCGCATGAAAACCGACCGGAAATCAAATCATAATTTATTTGTTAACATAGGTAAAACAAAAATACAGATCTTGTGTTTGATGAACAGAGCGAGCGCTATGTTATGCCAGGAGGCGTACAAATATGGTGTGCAAATCTAGTTTAGGATTACAATTATTACTAAAATATTTGAAAATCATGCATTATGGTATGGTAAAAACTATGTCAGAATAATTAAAATGTCAAAGTTACCGGAACCGGACCGCTACACACTTGGTGTAGCGGTCTGCCACACTGTTTCCCAGTGTTTGATCATAATGTACCTGCAGGTAACTCGGGCGCCATCTACCGAGTCCTGTTCGCGTGCTTCGGCGAGCCGGGCGAGCGCCTGCCCGACGCGGCCAAGCTGCGCCACGACGAGCACCCCGCGCGCGAGGGCGCCGAGCTCGCCTTCTGCTTCACCGGGCTCATGGCCGCCTATCTCGTGTGGGGACTGCTGCAGGAGAAGATCATGACGCAGGTATACATACTGTGCAGGTCACACCACGCCCTTCCACGCTGTCGGATTGTGCTGAAAACACGAAAAAATCGTAAAAATATACAGTACAAATACTTACTATCGGAGCATTACTTATTCAGTTAAACCGGAAAGCTTACGCTTCAGTGAAATTCGTCTTGTTGAATAAATTAAAATGAACAAATAAATATTAATCCATTTATTTCATGTAACAAAGACTGATAGATAAATACCTTCACCTAAAAATACAAACCAATAACATTTTTGTTAGTATAAGCAATTTAAAACTATGTTAGTAACACTTCACTTGCACGATGTTTTGTGTGTTCTTGTGGAATTTGTCCGAAGCGCCGACGGAACACCACATTCTGCGGCCAAAAACTTTCTTCCAACACCAAATGGAGCATACACGTAAGGACGCGCACCGCAAACACCTTGAAATTGACGTTGTGGCGCGACTCCGGTATATGTACACTTGGCGTGGACTTCAACCTTTGGCGTGCGTACTCCCCGACGTCCTCAGCCTCAGTGGTGTAATGTAGGGGAGAGATGTACACCGGGGTGTTCGGCTTCGCGGCGCGCAGTTTAGTTGGACTCCACAGGGGCCTCGACGGAGCGGTTCTTACAGCATTACTGACGGCGTTTCCTTTATATCGTCACGAAACCATCATGATCAGCCCCGTCCGTTGCCTTTGCCTTTGTGGGCACGGGCTTAGCGTGGAGAGTGAGTGGCGGGGGTGCTCGAAAATGTTAGTTTTTTGTAGAGCGTCGTCTGTGACTCTCAACGACGCGGAATTGACTTGAGCCGATCACATCATCATTCTCTTGCCCTTATCCCAATTCAAGTGTGGTCGGCGCAGCATGTCTTTTTCTTCCATACTTCTCTATTACGTCATCTCATCAGACACCTCCTTTCTTACTATATCATTGTTTACATAGTTCATCCATCGTATCTTTCGTTTTCCTTTACTCTTAAACCCATCCACATTCATACTCAAAACTTTCCTCCCTACGTTTTCCTCATTCCTCCTAATCACATGCCCATACCACGACAATCGATTACCACACAACTTTTCAGTCACCGGCACCACTTTCAGAACTTCCTCTTATGTACTCATTCCTTATTTTATCCATTCGCGTCGCACTACGTATCCTCCTTAGCATTCTCCATCAAATACCTTTCATTCACCCCTTTTGTGGCTTAACATTCTGATCTATTCAAGACAGGTCGAACCATTGTTTTATAAATGTTGCCGTTAAGTTTAAGGGGAATGCGGGGGTCGCAACGATGGCGTCGTCAGAAGTGAGCCGTGTCGGGTGGATATTGTTCCAGAGCTACGTGATGTCGGACGGCAGCACGCTGCGCTTCAGCGACTCGCAGTTCCTGGTGTTCGTGAACCGCCTGGCCGCGCTGCTGCTGGCGGGCGGGCGCCTGCTGTGCGCGCGCGCCGCGCTGGCGCCCGCGCCGCTCTACAAGTTCTCGTACTGCTCGCTCACCAACGTCGTCAGCGCCTGGTGCCAGTACGAGGCGCTCAAGTACGTCAGCTTCCCTACGCAGGTAACGTATCCGACAAATATGCAGAATAATAAAAAAAAAACCGGCCAAGTGCGAGTCGGACTCGCGCACGAAGGGTTCCGTACCAATTATTATAAAAAAATCACGTTTGTTGTATGGGAGCCCCCCTTAAATATTAATTTTATTCTGTTTTTAGTATTTGTTGTTATAGCGGCAACAGAAATACATCATCTGTGAAAATTTCAACTGTCTAGCTGTCACGGTTCATGAGATACAGCCTGGTGACAGACAGCGAAGTCTTAGTAATAGGGTTCCGTTTTTACCCTTTGGGAACCCTAATAAAAACCGCCCAAGTGCGAGTCGGACTCGCACATAAAGGTTCCGTACCATCGTAGTAGGGGGCCTCCCTTTAATTTTAATTTTATTATTTGTTGTTAAAGCGGCAACAGAACTGAAATACATCATCTGTAAAAATTTCAACTGTCTAGCTATCACGGTTAATGAGATACAGCCTGGTGACAGACAGACGGACAGTGGAGTCTTAGTAATAGGGTCCCGTTTTTACCCTTTGGGCACGGAACCCTAAAAACTGGGCTGTCTCTTTGTCTTAACGGTCGTACTGCACTGCTGCTAAGCATGTGGTCCTGAATTCGATTTTCTGGTCGAGCTAACTGTTATTGGGATTTCATCAGGAATTTCTCAGTAGTCTCAGAAGACCAGATTTGTGCCTCGGTTAATGATAATTGACCCGCCCCTATAACTGTCGAAATGAAAGAAAAAGAGTAAAAGTACACTGTTGCCCAATGGGAATGAGATGCGTGTGTGCACTCGTGCAGGTGCTGTCGAAGTCGTGCAAGGTGATTCCGGTGATGCTGATGGGCAAGCTGGTGTCGCGCAACAAGTACGAGCTGTACGAGTACGTCACGGCCGTGCTCATCTCGCTCGGCATGGTGCTCTTCATGTTCGGCAGCCACGACCAAGACGCCGCCCTCGGTCAGTATCCTGTGTGACTGTCCGTCACGTACTCACGTAAATATTAAGCAAATATCTTATTTATTTATTTAAACTTCGTGTACAAGAGTAGGCGGCACCTCCCCCTTCGCTCCACTCGGTCTCGCAGGTTCGCTCCACTCAGGACCTACCTACCACCGGAAAGCTATCGTGACCTTATCCCTACGCTACGGGGGTAACCGGCTCGCTTCGCTCGCCCGCTCCTCCTTTCGCTTTACCCGTACCATCACCGGACAAGTTGCGACGCGTTGTATATTTGTTCAATAACCTTCCGACTATCTCTAACCGTTATGAAGTTACAGCCCTTTCAATTTTAGGGGAGGTTGGGGAGGGGAGGGTATACAAATTTCAACGCCCCTCAATAGTTTTAAGTAAGAAGTAAAAGATTTTTCAGTAGTAAAAAAATGGGTGAAGAAGGGGGGTGAAGGGGGTGAGAGAGGCGAGTTTTGAAAAATGATATTGATCAACTCTAGGCCCCTTCTTACAAATCTGAAAAAAAAAATGGTTCCAAGTCTCTCAACATCCGAGATCCGCCTAAAAGGGGGAGAAGGGGGGCAACTTTGAAAACTGGTTTTTACTTTTCCGAGCCTCCTCTATACGAATTTGAAAAAATAAATGTTCCAAGTCTCTTGGTTTCTGAGATACGATAGTGAGGGGGAAGAAGGGGGGCGAAAAGGGGAGGTTTGGCACTTTTCCCATACTCGCAAGAGTCACTTGTTTACGAATCTGTCAAAATATACCTCCCTCCCCATCCAACATCTGGGAGAACAATTATGTCAGTGAGTGAGTGAGTCAGTGGTAATTGAGCTTTATATAACGCTACGCTACGGTTTTACTTTATAAAGCTCAATTACCACTGACTCTCTCACTCACTGACATAGAATAGAATAGAATAGAATATACTTTATTGTACACCAAAATCTTAAAAATACTGCTTACAATATTGCTTAATCTATGGTTACAACGGCGGTCTTATCGCTAACAGCGATTTCTTCCAGACAACCTTTGGATGGACTAAGATAAGAAGGGGAGGGGGTAGTCAGTGGTGTACTGTAAATACTCTTCAAACAAAATTTAACTAAATAAAAGATTATATATATGTATATATATTATTTAAGTACAAATGAAGTACTTAATCAAAAAAAATTCTGTCAATAAATAAATAAAACAATATTGATTATAATAAAAATAATTATGATTGACTTGGAAACTTTAAATCATATGAGTGAATGAAAATGATTCACAACTAAGTTTTTAAAAGCAACAATTGACTTTGCTTGCCTTACCGACTCCGGCAATGTATTCCATAAACGGATAGCCCGAACCGTAAATGATTGGTCATAGAACTTAGTGGTATGTGCAGGCATCAAAAGCCTCAAATTCTCCGATGATCTCAAATGTCTAATATGTGTGTCACTAATGAACTTAAAACGTTCTTTGAGATAAAAGGGGGTTGTGGGATTGAAGAGAATATTGTACAATAATGATAAAATATGCGTATTCCGGCGAAGGCGGATAGGCAGCCACTTGAGTTTATTGCGAAACTCGGAGACATGGTCATATTTGCGCAAACCAAATATGAACCTGATACAAAAGTTTTGGAGTCGCTCAAGCTTATCTAGCTGCACTTCAGTGAGATCTGGATAACTTGTATTGGCATAGTCGAGAATAGGGAGAAGGAGAGATTGGGCAAGCGCAGCTTTGGTGGCAGTTGGAAGGAAATTGCGTAATCGACGTAAGGAACCTGCAGACGTAAACAATTTGCGGCTCACTTCTTGTAACTGGGGCCCCCAAGATAAGTCCTTATCTATATAAATACCCAGGTTTTTCACTGAGTCACTATATGGGATTAAAGTTCCATCAAAAAATATCTGGGGAAGGGTCAACCAGTTTATTTTTGAACGTAGCCTAGGGCTGCCGACAATAATGACTTGCGTCTTCACAGGGTTAACCTTCAAACCATGAGCCAAACTCCATTCAGAGATACGTGCCAGGTCTTTATTCACCATATTCACTGCCTCGGACAATTCATCTACCGGAGCTTGTGAATAAATTTGCAGATCGTCAGCATACAGATGATAGGATGAGAGAAGTTCATTAGAAATAGAATTTATAAAAATAGCGAAAAGAAGAGGAGATAGCACGCCCCCCTGTGGTACGCCGGCAGTAGTATTGCACCATGAAGATGATGACCCTTCGATGCAAATACGTTGCCGGCGGCCACACAGGTAACTACGAAACCAATCTACTACTGTTGGAGATACGCTAAGAGAGCAAAGTATGCCAAGTAGAACATCAAAATCGACGGTGTTAAAAGCGTTACTGAAGTCCAGTAAGGAAAGGACCGTCAGATTTCCATTGTCCATACCCAACCTAATGTCGTCAGTAATGTTAACAAGTGCTGTGGTAGTGCTATGCCCCGAACGAAACCCGGACTGGTAACAATTAAGGAGTCTGTTTTTACAGAGGAAAGTACTAAGTTGATTATGGATAAGGCGTTCTAAAACTTTGGATAGGAATGGTAAAATGGATATTGGACGGAATTCTGAAAAGGAAACTGGATTACACTTTTTTGGGAGAGGGGTTATTTGGGCTTCTTTCCAAGAAGATGGGAAAACACCCGAGGATATGGAGTAATTAAGGATATGGCAAAGGACAGGAAGGATTTCGTCCAGAATAGGGAGTATCATTTTGCGAATTATACAGTCACTACCAACAGCATTTGACGTAATAGATAATATGCTCTTCTTAACATCACAATCAGTAAATTGATTAAAAACAAAAGGAGAATAATCGGGAGTGGGAAGAGATGAAAGAAAATTTAGAGTATTGACTTTAACAGGACTATTACCGGGAGTATTGACTTTTTTACATCTTTAGGAATAGACTCTTGCCGCGACTTTCCGACTCCCATTGATCTTAGAAATTTCCAGACTTTAGCTGTATCACCGTTTTCGACTGAATTATGAATGTGGTGGCGTTGTGCATCCCTACATACCAAGTTGCTGCGATTGCGGATAGCTACGTATTTTTCACGATTTAAGGAGTTAGGCCTGCACTTGTATCTGGATTTTGCTGCCGCCTTCTTTTGCAAGATTGTCTTCACTTCCGCTGTCAACCACGGTGTAGGTAAGTGCTTCATCTTTATCAACCGAATAGGAGCATGGACATCATATAACCGCTTAAGACCAGCATTGAGAAGATCAACTTTTACATCGATCGACTCAGCATTAGCGAGATCAGACCAATCAATATTGCCGGCATCATGACGAAGGCTTTCCAAGTCCATTCCACCAAAACTGCGCTGAAGAATAGTTTTAGGTTTAGTCTTAGGAGGGCGAATTTTGTAGGATAGGAAAATTAAGTCATGGTAGGAAAAAGCATCTGCGGAGCACTGCCCATGCTTAACGACGTGTTGAGAGGAAGAAACAAAAATAAGGTCAAGGAGCGAAGGAACACAGTTGGGAAAATGGTGAGTTGCACTTAAAGGAAGAAGATATAAATTGCAGGATTGGGAGATTGTTCGGAGAGAGGAAGAGCGGGAATCGTTTTTGAGAAGACATGTGTTGAAGTCCCCCATGACGATCATGTGCCTGTAAGAAGGCGCAAGATTTATGAGTAGACTTTCAAACGAAAAGTAGTCGATACGCAATGAAGGAGAATAATACACCCCAAGCAAAACCTTTGAATGACGTAGATTAACTTCTAAAAAGAGATGCTCGCCAGCATTCGGCGGTGGTGGCTGTGTTGACATATCGATAATTGAAAAAGGAATACCAGCACGGAGATAAATGGCAACACCGCCCCTACCGCCGCCCGTGCGATCATTTCTTATCAGATGATAACCGGGTAAGGAATAGGATGTGGATGGAAGGCATGGTTTCAACCAGGATTCGGAAACAAGAATTGCATGGATATTCTTGCAATCCAGATTCACAAGCATATCGTGGTAATGAGCCGGAATACTTTGAGCATTAATATGGACTACATTTAGATTCTTCGGAACATCGGAAAATTGAGACTTAAGTGTATCACTAAGTGTCGGGATACTGCTAAAGCTATCGTTGTCACTACTGGCCGATAAAAAACTGTCATCGTCATCACTAAGTGCGTTACAGTCAATCATTAGAAACGCAAATATAAATAAATAAATATAATTAAATATATAAAATAATATAAATAAGAATATGCAATTTAAATGTGGGTTGGCAATCAAATCGTCCACCCACCAGTTATGCGTAAAAAGAAAAAAAAAAATAATAATAACAATCTTAGAGAATTATCTTAACAAATACAACAAAAAAAAACAAAAACAAGTGCGTCGTTCGGGCACAAGCAACAGGGAAGTTTATATATAAATATTTTTTGTAGCATACAATTATCTGTTTCCATAGATAATTCATGCCCAATATGTTATTAAAATAATCAATTGACATGGAACGTGGCTATTGAATGACACTTGACAGATGTCAAATGTCAGAATAGCGAAAGAAAAATAATACAGAAGTACATATCCAAATTAAAATGAACATTGAAATAACAAGAAATACGGGGTAGGGATAAATAATAAAAAGTGATATAAGAAGGTAATCAACAGATTATCAAAATAACAAATAATTATGTGGAACTGTTACCCGAACGACGCAGTGAAAAAGTCTAAATCACTTCTTTGCAGCAGCCCTCCTATTGCGCCTTGAAGTAGGTGTTGAAGGTGGTTTCTCAGCCACTTGTTTGCCGGCATCAAGTTGAAGTTCGGGTTTATCAAACTCGAGCTTAGAAGAGTCGATAGCATGCAGCTCGCTGAAGTTGACGATAGTATGCTTGCTTCCATCAGACGTCAAGACGTGAATATAGCCCTGCTTGGTCCAGCAGTTAGTGACACCAAATATATCTCTAGCCTTGATGAATACTTGATGCCTGGATCTAGTCAAAAACTCTGAGACTGTGATACCTGATCCTTTGAGTTTGGTTTTTGCAAACCAAATCTTGTCACGTGTATCAACATCCTGGAATTTTACAAGAATTGGCTTAGGCTTTCCAGCCCCACTCTGACTGCCCATTCTGTGACAACGGCGTATATCAGCTACGGTCAAGACGTCCAACTTCAGCTTCTCCCGCAACACTTCAACATAATTGTTCTCCCAGATGTTGGATGGGGAGGGAGGTACATTTTGACAGATTCGTAATCTTGGAAACCTGGAGGAACAGAGACTTGTAACTTTTTTTTTCAGATTCATATACAGGAAGCTTGGAAAAGTAAAAACCAGTTTTCAAAGTTGCCCCCCTTGCCCCCCCTTCTCACCCCCTTTGGGCGGATCTCGGAAGTTTAGAGACTTGGAACATTTTTTTTTTCAGAATCATACAAAGGGGCAATGCGTTAGTCGAAATTATTTTTCAAAACTCCCCACTCTCCCCCCTTCACCCCCCCTTCTTCACCCCTTTTTTTACTACTGAAAAATCTTTTGATTCTTACCTAAAACTATTGAGCGGCGTCGAAATTTGTATACCCTTTCCTCCCCTCCCCAACCTCCCCGAAAGGGCTGTAACTTCTTAAGGTGACACATCACACGGGCTCGAACTCATTGGTGGGCGTGGCTAAAAAGCACGCTGTCTCACCTGGCATCGTGCCCGACAGAGATAGTATCAGTGATGAGCAGTTAGATGCTAGTCTTTACGCGCGTCTAGTTCGTACGCACACACTCAGCGTTCCAAACCGTTCCGAACAGAAACGAAGTTACATAATACTTTCGTCTGACCTTTTATTTAAATGCGCTAAAAAGAATAAAATAAACTTTTTCTTTAAAATTTTTACTATCAACATAAAACGTCATCGACACTACACAATTCGCGAGATTAGTGGCAACAATAATATTGTATAACTATATTGTTTGTTATTGTTCGCCAGGTCTGCTAATCCCTCGAGAGAAATAAATGGCTGTGAAGCCAGCAGAGTCTGGACGTTGTTGGTCGGCAGACGACTGCTTTATATTGTCATCGTGGTACTGTGGATTTCCTTGGCCTGATAAAGTTTAGGATTTCCTTTTCAGGGCGTATCACGTCGGAGTCACCAATTTAGTGGTTGTTGTACACTAACTAAATTAAATTAAAAATGTTCATAATTCTATATAAATTTAGTCAACACAAGACAGAGAAGTGACAGATCAGAAGAAAAGTAAAAATTGTATCGTGAAGGTTTTATGTACCTTTATAAAGTTTCTAAATAAGTAGGCCGCTACACCATATTATAGGGTGTGCGTTTCGATGTCGCGACCATGGCGTTTTTTTTTTTAAATAACTATGCCATGATTTTGTAAAAATATGTATGTACAGTCACGGACTATAATTGATAAGCCACTTTCAAGATTTCCAATTTTGCAGTTGTATACATTCACGAGATTACACGACTAAACACGAACTCAAACCGAATGCTCGGAAACAAAATGACACATTATTATTAATCGGAAATAGTCTTATCCATAGAGGTTGAAAAATGACTTATAAGTTGTCAATGATAAAACCATACAATGGTGCTGACGTGTATCCCAATCTATTTGATACTGACCTCCTTTGAAGAAATAGTCCTTATTAAATACTCTTTATTTCTGAAAACCTATCCGAAGCCAGAGTGACAGTGAAATGTCGATGTTAGAAAAGATAAAATTTCTCCGTACGCCAACGTTACTATGGCTACGCTAAAACAATATTGTCGCTAGGTTACGGTTGCTACACCTGCAATTCGTTGACTATTATAGGTAGTCACTCTGTACTAAGTAAGAATATAACCGACTAAACCCGATTTGCATTACACGGCTAAAATACGAATGGTGGCAAGTGGCTCATCATTTATAGTCCGTGACTGTACGTGGTTCAAATTTCCCAAAACCTTAAATTTGTCAAAGTTATGGTTAAAAAGTTATAAGGGTTTGAACGTGGCCACGCCATCGAAACGCGGATAACCACGCGGACACGGAAATCTTAAAAACTAAGCGTTGCAGAGACAATTCTTAATTTCCCCCGGTGCGGTGCGGGAGGGGGACACGCGATATTGACATGTCCTTCGTTTGATAGAAGAACAAGACCTATATTTCTGTCCTTTTCATTTCATGCATGACATCAGTGACGTGTCATTTGTTTTTCGCTGAAGTTGAAGGGCCTGTGCATTTTTATTGCACTCCTATAATGTGTGCGTTTCGATGGCGCGACCACGGCATTATTTTTTTTTTAAACTATGACAAGATTTTGTAAAAAAAATAAATTTAAAATTAAATTCATTAATTAATTAAATTAATTAATTTCAATTTTAAATTTCACATTCAGAACATTTTGAAGGTGATAAGCGATACCGTACGTATGCTCCTGAAATATAAACCTAGGATTTTTTATATTTTTTTTACAAATTCAATCTGTTATTTACCTAAATTTCAGGTCTCTGCAACGCTTAGTTTTTAAGATTTCCGTGGCCGCGCGGTTCTCCGCGTTTCGATGGCGTGGCCACGTTCAAACCCTTATACCTTTTTAACCATAACTTTGACAAATTTAAGGTTTTGGGAAATTTGAACCACGTACATACATATTTTTTCAAAATCATGGCATAGTTATTTAAAAAAAAACGCCGTGGTCGCGCCATCGAAACGTACACCCTATAATATGGTGTAGCGACCTACTTATTTAGAAACTTTATATACATAAAACCTTCACGATATAATTTTTACTTTTCTTCTGATCTGTCACTTCTCTGTCTTGTGTTGACTAAATTTATATAGAATTATGAACATTTTTAATTTAATTTAGTTAGTGTACAACAACCACTGAATTGGTAACTCCGACGTGATATAAAGCAGTCGTCTGCCGACCAACGTCCAGACTCTGCTGGCTTCACAGCCATTTATTTCTCTCGAGGGATTAGCAGACCTGGCGAACAATAACAAACAATATAGTTATACAATATTATTGTTGCCACTAATCTCGCGAATTGTGTAGTGACGATGACGTTATAAGTTGATAGTAAAAATTTTAAAGAAAAAGTTTATTTTATTCTTTTTAGCGCATTTAAATAAAAGGTCAGACGAAAGTATTCTATAACTTCGTTTTTGTTCGGAACGGTTCGGAACGCTGAGTGTGTGCGTACGAACTAGACGCGCGTGAAGACTAGCGTCTAACTGCTCATCACTGATACTATCTCTGTCGGGCACGATGCCAGGTGAGACAGCGTGCTTTTTGGCCACGCCCACCAATGAGTTCGAGCCCGTGTGATGTGTCACCTTAACGGTTAGAGATAGCCATTGGGTGTTTGAACAAATATTATAGAAGGCGTCGAAACCTGTCCGGTGGTGGTAGGTAGGAGTGGAGCGAACTTGCGAGACCGAGTGGAGTGATAGGGGGAGCTGGCGAGCGAAGCGAGCCGGCGACCTCCGTAGCGTACCGAAGGTTGAGAGGGTGAATCGTAACTCAGCGGCGACGACAAGCAATCTTTAGGGGTATGCAGGTTTTTTTAATGAGAATAGGTCTAAATTATAGATTGTATTAGGGGTTCTTAAAGGGTTTCAAAATCTTTAAAATGAATTCTCAACTTGTTTTTTATTGAATAAGTTTATATAATGTTTTGGGGGTTCTTAAAGGTTTTCAAAATATTTAAAAGATTTTATATTATTTACAAAATCACTATCAATAAATAAATAAATAAAAGGTCTAGATCAGAAAATTTGCGTAGAAATTGTTGGCGCACATTTCTGGTAGCGGGGGTAGGCTTCATAAGTATTCTAAACTGAATAATATACAAGCTACGTTCTAAGGAACGCTGGGGAATGTGTCTCGTTAAAAACCAAACCCGGCGACTGGTAGGCTTATTTCTGAATCGTCACTATTTAGCGAGACATGCAACCTTGACATGGGGCAGAGTAAAGAAGTGTGAAGTGACGATACAGTTACCAATTCGGCGTCCACCAATAACAATCGCAATATGTTCTGCTACAGACTGAGTCTACGGTGCGCTCGTGCAAATTGTGTTATAATATGATAATTGAGGGTTAGGGGACTATTAACGTGAGTACGGGTGTAGGTAGAAATACTGAAAACCTGTCTTCTTCAATAGCAGCTGACCTCACACAACCCACTACCTTAGAATTAGGAAAGAAACGTACATAGTGTGACGGAAAGGGTGTCCGTGGGGATAAATAAAGACAACCACGGACAACATAAATAACATAATTATTGTAAAAATATGGGTGTGGGTAGGTTTATGGTCACAAGTTTGTCCGAGCCCGCCCGGGGGTTTGCACGGTACTCTCCTGGCTCAGCCCGGCGTGACGATGACCGTAGCGGTGTGCCACGCTGCAGACGCCAGGTAGGGTGACGGACGGCAGATGATCGCGCTCGAATCTCGTCGCGGCCACGCAGGTAAAAAGGTACCCGCTGCGGAGCCCGCGGTTAACTAGATGCCGGTAATATGGTTGTCAGCCGATGCTTCTGATGTCAGCCGGTATCTTGGATGACAGCCGGTAACTTGGAAGACAGCCGGTATCATGGACGTTAGCCGGTATCTTGAACGTTAGCCGGTATCTTGAACGTTAGCCGGTATCTTGAACCCTGGAAAATGCCCGCTGATTGTGACACCAAGGCATAAGCAAAGCGAGAAATACCCATGCGCCAATGAAGGTGATGTGTGGTAGTCACAATCAGTACGGAGTTTACATGATGGTGGTGGTAAGCACGACATGATTTGCACATTTTGAGTGTCATGAGGGTTATTGTAACAATGTCACATACACTCGGCTGAAGGCTACAAGATTTAAGCATTTGAATGTGCATAGCAAAAACGGTGATAGAGGGTGGCTTACATCTTGAAACCACGTAGCTAAATATGAAAACGTTAATTGATGTTTAACACTTACCCAGTATGGGGTTACGACGACACAGAATACGAAAAGAGTTAGGTTAGCCCGAATATTCTAGAACACGAATACTTTCTCGAGATTTAATTTCTGATGAAAAAACGCGTAAAACGCGTAAAAAACGCGTAAAAACGCGAAAAAATCTTTGGGAGCAGAATATTTCCAAAAAGGTTTGATCATCGCGAGTCCGTGACATTTATACTGGCGTGTTTACGCATAGACAAGTCTTGACTCACTCGATCGGATACACGTAACGCGCGCACAACACTGGGAAAACAGCTAATTTTAGTCGCTTAGTAACTGAACGGCCTAAAAAGTATGTAAACTCTGTGGCGTTTGTTTTGACATTTAACTTAATTAAAGTGTTGAATAGGTTATGTTTACAAAGTAACGGTAGAGACTATTCTGAGTTTCTACAACGTTACAATAGTGCTAAGGAAACGTGACCAGTTACAGTTCGTAGCAGTGTCCTTAGTAGGACTACGCACTTAGGTCTAACAGTACACGTACGCCGAGCAGGCATTGTAAAACGGTTCCATGTTGTAACATGGAACCGTTTGCGTTTGCGAAACAGCATCTAGTATCTTGGAATCAAATAAAGTTACGTAACGAACTAATAAAAAATGTCTTAAGGTGAATGCTTCAGGGTAGCCCGCGAAATTCAAATTTTCTTACGTTTTCTGCAATTTGCAGCCAGTGCTAGGTTGTATGTTGATTAAAATATTATTCGCGGTTGTAAGACGTATGTAGTTACAGAATTATATTCATCAAAATCATCAATACAACCCTCAAAGTTCATAAAGGTAGAAAAACTAAATACAGTATTATACTTCAAAATGTACAAAGCATAAAAAACAAGACCCATCTACTAGAAAACCTACTTCAAGAACAACAACACCAAGCCGTATGCCTAACTGAAACTTGGGTCACTGATAAACAACACCCCTACGTGCAAATCGACGGTTATGAGGTCGCTGCGGCATACTGTCGCCGACAGCGCCGCGGCGGTGACGTCGCTATCCTGCTGCCAACCGGAACTACTTATACTGAGAGGTCAGATCTTAGCGACTTAACTATAGAATATGTCATCGAATGTTGTGCGGTAGAAATTAAACCTAATATACTTCTCATTACCTTGTATAGAACGGACCGTAAAATAGACCAATTTTTTATATTTCTACAATTGTTACTCCAAAGACTAAAATCACACCACTACAAAAAACACATAATAATAGGAGGTGACTTTAACATTAACACAGTCTCGAGTTCCAAACACCATAAAAAACTCACAGCAACCATGCTTGAATATAACTTGCATCAAATTGTTAATAAGCCAACTAGGGAAACATCGACGTCATCAACCTGCATAGACCTAATTTTTACAAATAATAAAAACGTCTCGCTTTGTGTTGAGGATAAAGGAATCTCCGACCATAAATGCGTAACTTATAGCTTTGAACTGTTTTCTAGGACACGAATTAGACCCATGTATAAAAACATTAGACTAACAAATCACCCAAAATACTACATAACCTTTCAAGCTTAAATTAAGAGACATAGCCTGGGAAAACATTCTAATACCCACTAATATAGTAAACGACAACTACAACCTCTTTGAAGATAAAGTAAAAGAAACTCTAAATACCACTATCCCATTAAAACGTATAAAAATAACTAATTCCAAGAATAAAAACTACATAACAAAAGGAATAAATAAATCATGTAAACATAAAAGACTTTTAAAGACGTAAATCAATCAAAAAGTTAAGTACTAAAACACCATTACAAAATATTTTCTAAAATTCTCAAAAAATGTGTAAAGGCTTCTAAAAAACAAAATTATTCACAAGAGATGGAAAAATCAAAAAATAAAACAAAAACCATGTGGCATATAATAAAACGCATAACACAAAAACCAAAAAATATTCACACTGAAAACATGAAAATAAATATAAATAACAATATAACAAACTGTCCCTACACTATTGCAGACAGGTTCAACCAATACTTTGCTTCCGTAGGCTCCCCAAACACGCAAAACAACAGTTCGCAGACAGCCAATGACCATGCAGTAATTTCGCCCGCCATTAACTCCATGTTCCTAGAACCCGTTACAGAAAAAGAGATATTCGACATTATTCAGAACCTCCCAAACAAGTACAGTTGTGGTATCGACGAGATACCCCCAACATTAATAAAAGCATGTATCCATGAACTCACCCCCCCCCCTAACTTACCTAGTTAATCAATCCTTTGAGGAGAAAACATTCCCGTCCCGACTAAAAATAGCAATAATTAAGCCTATACCAAAAAAAGGTGGAAATTCCAACGACCCTAGTCAATACAGACCTATAGCAATTCTTCCAGCATTCTCAAAAATATTTGAAAAAGCAGTTACTAAACGTATATGTAAATTCTTAGAAAAATACGACATACTCGACAACAACCAATTTGGATTCCGGACAAACCGATCGACGACCCTAGCAGTATATAAATACACACAAGAAATACTTACATATATCAAAGACAAAAACTATGCAATAGGCCTCCTGCTCGACATGACCAAAGCCTATGACAAAGTATCTCACTCGATCCTATTAACGAAACTAAAAGGAGTTGGCATCAGGGGCGACGCGCTTGAATGGGTAAAATCGTATCTAGCCGATAGGAAACAGTATGTACAGATAGAACACCTAGATGACGACACGTGCGAGCTACAAAACGTGCGGTCGAATATACTAACCACAAACTGGTCTATTCCACAAGGTAGTGTAATAGGATGTATACTTTTCCTCATCTACATCAATGACCTGCCAAAAATATGTGACCATCTATGTGTGTTATTCGCTGATGACATCTCCGTACTCTTTAAAAGTCCTACTAACAATCTACAATATAACTCCCAAATTATCGAAACTTTTAATCTAATAAAATGTTGGCTTCAGAATCACAATCTCGAAGTAAACAACAAAAAAACTAAAATTATACAATTTAAACCCTACCAAAAACAAAAAAAAGACTTAAAAAATATAACAAACGCTATTCAAATTGAAGAAGTTGAAGAATTCAAATTGCTAGGTATCACATTAGACTCTCATTTAAATTGGAAAAAACATGTCGAAAAAACTAAAATCAAACTGTCACAATTTTCATATGGGCTTAGCGTGCTAAAATCGAACACAAAAACCTACTGTGCTCTCGCTGCATACTACGCATATACGCGTGGCTACGCTACGGCATCATCATGTGGGGACATAGTGTAGATGCGAATGACTTATTCATAGCACAAAAGAAATGCATGCGAATATTATTCCAAATAAAACCTAGAGATAGCTGCAAACCCCACTTTATTAAAGAAAAAAATGTTAACTCTGCCCTGCATTTATTTATTAGAAATAGCCACTTTTGTTAAGAAAAACATAAAACTGTTTAATTTTGATAAAAACGAGCGCCGCAAAACTAAGTTAATACTACCCGCACCTAGACTACAATAGTTATTTATGCTACTGTTGTATAATGAGGGGTATTAAAACACGAATGTGGGTTTATCACACGAGGCGAAGCCGAGTGTGATAATAGTATCACATGAGTGTTTTAATACCTAATTATGTACAGTTGCATACAAGACTTTATCTACATTCATATGAATCCTCCATATAAATGGTTCTGAAACCATAGGGTGATAGGGTGTTGTAGTGTTTTAAGAAGTCTATGTAAATTCATGGAAAGTTTAATTGCTGAGTATTTAATACAAACAAACCAAAATATAATTATTTACATACAATACAATTATTAAAATGCACAAAGTATCACTCATTTTTGTAAACAACAAAGTACAAACTACTATCAATCAAATAAAAATAAAAATAATAATGCGATACTAATATCAAACAAAAATGGCGGGATACGACGTGAATTCGAATTAACATATAAGTTTTTTTTTTATTACGGCGCTGTGGTAGTGAATCGCACGTGCTAGACAATGTTCTTTTTTTAAAACGAGTTGCATAATGGAATTTAGTACAACATTATAACACCCGTTTGGGTGTTTTAATGGTTATTATGACACTGGCTGTTTTAATGTTGGCCATAAGCTAACTGTTTCAGGTACTTTTATAGAGGATTTATAGCATGGGTGTAGATAAATGTATAAAAATAGCCCAGAATATCGTAGCATACAGATATATAATAAATTACCTGAAAATATACGGTCCAAGAGAACAGTATGTGTATTTAAAGCTAGGCTAAAGTCATTTCTCTTGGAAAAGTGCTATTACAGTGTTAAAGAATTTATGGAAGACAAAATGTTAAAATAGAATTTAAAAATATATATATCATGTGTTCATTTTATTATAGGTTCTTTTCTATGTAAATACTATTTGTGATTATTTGTTATTTTATATGACATGTTTTCGTTTAAGATTGTTAAATTGGTGTATGATTTTAATTTTTGACATTCGATAAAAAATTTAGCACGACATTTTAAATATCGAATGGTGTATATCTATACTAATATTATAAAGAGGAAAACTTTGTTTGTTTGTTTGTTTGTAATGAATAGGCTCAAAAACTACTGGACCGATTTAAAAAATTCTTTCACCGTTCGAAAGCTACATTATCCACGAGTAACATAGGCTATATTTTATCCCCGTACTCCCACGGGAACGGGAACTACGCGGGTGAAACCGCGGGACGTCCGCTAGTTTACTATATTTTTAGTATGTTGACATTATATTTGTGATTTTACTCATTTGATTTGACATAGTGATGATATATTTATGATTTTATATTTTTTTCTACTTATTTATTAATAATCAAGTTATGTTTGGCTTATTCAACTAATTTTAATTAATTAATTTAAACTTTAACACACTCAGACAATTGTTATTAAGTACATGAAATTAAATGTTAGATATAAATTTAATTAATTTAATATTTAATTCCTAATGATATATAAGTGATATTGGATAAATCTAGATACCTCTGCTGCAATATTAGTTTTAAGTTATCTTGCTGCGCCCTAACAGGGTCATGTACTCACTAGTTTAAGCTTAGCGTGTAAAATTGGTTGTGTACATTGTGCAATAATTAAATAAATAAATAAAATTACTTTTCCAAGGTCAAAATCATTCTTGCACCTTTATGAAACGTAAGAAAATTTGAATTTCGCGGGCTACCCTGGAGCTTCAGCCTTAAGCGCAAAATTAACGTTTCCCTTATCAACTTTTCATCATGTTATATCATATATTTGCGTCCTCTTGTCTTCTTAGCTTCATACCTTAATATTGTTTTGTCTTATAAGATTTTTTTTTTCCGAAATTTTTATTGCAATCTATCATTCTAGATATTCAGCAATATGTTTG
Source organism: Xestia xanthographa (assembly GCA_905147715.2). Taxonomy (NCBI): domain Eukaryota; kingdom Metazoa; phylum Arthropoda; class Insecta; order Lepidoptera; family Noctuidae; genus Xestia; species Xestia xanthographa. The sequence continues at coordinate 733,533 of LR990665.1, forward strand.
ATATTGATAACGGGTTTGCACGAAGGCTGTCCAGTGACTGCTCCGTTTATTCTTGTAATCTCCTAGATTAGGTCTTGAGGAATCCTCTTTAGTCTTCTAGCGACTGTTTGGGTGTTCATCAGATTTACTGCTAACTGGTTTGGATGATTTGAGATTCGCTCTTTATATGCTTTAGTGTTTTCAGAAATTTCTTCCATTACAGTTGTGATGGAGTATGTTGTTTGAGACATACCAAGGTGCGTTAGTTATCATTCTTAATATTTTTGACTGGAATCTTTGAATTATTTCAATATTTGATTTTGCCGCTGAGCCCCACAACTGCAGGCCGTACGTCCATATAGGCTTTATTATGCTAAATGCATTTGTTCTCCAGTGAGAGTTGAGATTTTTTATTTAGTAGCCAGTACATTGTGCGTACCTGTTGGCCCATAGCCAACCTCTTGGTAAATATGTGCTTCTTCCAAGTTAGGCGTCTATCTAGATATATTCCAAGATACCTGGCGTTATCGTCTTGCGGGAGAGGAATTCCGTTAAGAGTGACAGGGGGACATGTTTCTTTCCTGTTAGTAAAATTCACCTGGACGGACTTAGTTTCGTTGGTCTTGATTCGCCAGTCTTTAAGCCATTTAGATACTTGATCGAGACTAGTTTGAAGTTTTTGTGCTGCAACGTCCGGTGAAGTGTCCACTGAGAGAATTGCTGTACTGTCATCAGCAAATGTTCCAGTGACCACGCCCTCAGTCGTTGAGAGGTCAGCTGTGAAAAGTAGGTACAGCATTGGGCCCACTACACTACCCTTAGGTAGTCCAGCTTGGATGGTATGTAGGGAAGTTATCTCTTCACCTTTTTTTACAAAAAAGTGTCTGTCACTCAGATAGGACTTTATAAGGTTGTAGAAGTTTATAGGCAGGTCCCGCTTTATTTTGAACAGTAGTCCGTCATGCCACACACGATCAAATGCCTTATAAGATTTGATATTATTCATGTATAAATGTCTAATTGTGAATTCCCAATATTAAGTTTTCTTTAGTTATCTTTAGTTACCATGTTTTCCCTCCCAGTCCCCTATCTTTCAAAGTCAGTCCACTTGTCGGTGGGAAGTCATCAAGTCTGGGACGAAACCTACAGGGCCGTGCGGAAGGCGGGGCGCGGTCCTTTCTTCTTCAGGGGAAACCGAACCAGCTCACAGAAACAATCTCTGACTCCCTCATTCTCCTTAAACTTAAGGGGAGATTTATAAAACACTGGTTAGACCGGGTGTCTTGTATGGATCAGAATGGGCAAGAAAAGGGATGAATGAAAAGCAAGAGTATGAATGTTATGGCTTGATATCATAAAGGACTGGTTATATGTAGATATGAATAAAATATAATAGTGTCTGTACGGATTTAGATGTGGATAACACTCATTCAACGGTTATTTTCGATATGAGTAGCATTATAAAGGAGCGTTATCAAGATAAGGGTATTGTTACACACGGTTGTTTTCTGAATTTAGGTAACATTATACAGGTGGTTATTTACATGAGGATAACATTAGATGTCAGGAACATTATACAGAATGACTATTGATATGAGGTAATATTACGCAGACAGGGTAATAAATTAGTTGTAGATAACATTGAGTGATTTTGTATTTTTTCTCTTGTTTGTCCAGTGTCGAGTGCGATGACGATGTCTGGCGTGGCGCTGCTGGCGCTGTACATGCTGTGCGACAGCTTCACGTCGTCGTGGCAGGGCGCCGTGTTCGCGCGCTACGGCTGCAGCTCGCTGCACATGCTCTGCGCGGTCAACGCCTTCTCCTGCGCGCTTACTGCCGCCGCGCACGCGCACCACGCGCCGCCCCTGCGCCTGCTGCACGTATGTACACTTGTACAGTCTGCGCGTTGTGTTGTACACACCTTCTCCTGCGCGCTCACTGCCGCCGCGCACGCGCACCACGCGCCGCCCCTGCGCCTGCTGCACGTATGTACACTTGTACAGTCTGCGCGTTGTGTTGTACACACCTTCTCCTGCGCGCTCACTGCCGCCGCGCACGCGCACCACGCGCCGCCCCTGCGCCTGCTGCACGTATGTACACTTGTACAGTCTGCGCGTTGTGTTGTACACACCTTCTCCTGCGCGCTCAGTGCCGCCGCGCACGCGCACCACGCGCCGCCCCTGCGCCTGCTGCACGTATGTACACTTGTACAGTCTGCGCGTTGTGTTGTACACACCTTCTCCTGCGCGCTCACTGCCGCCGCGCACGCGCACCACGCGCCGCCCCTGCGCCTGCTGCACGTATGTACACTTGTACAGTCTGCGCGTTGTGTTGTACACACCTTCTCCTGCGCGCTCACTGCCGCCGCGCACGCGCACCACGCGCCGCCCCTGCGCCTGCTGCACGTATGTACACTTGTACAGTCTGCGCGTTGTGTTGTACACACCTTCTCCTGCGCGCTCAGTGCCGCCGCGCACGCGCACCACGCGCCGCCCCTGCGCCTGCTGCACGTATGTACACTTGTACAGTCTGCGCGTTGTGTTGTACACACCTTCTCCTGCGCGCTCACTGCCGCCGCGCACGCGCACCACGCGCCGCCCCTGCGCCTGCTGCACGTATGTACACTTGTACAGTCTGCGCGTTGTGTTGTACACACCTAACATGACGTCTTATACAGAATTATAATTAGGAAATGGTTTTTGCAGGAAAATAATGTGTAATGCTGTCCATAAAAACATGTGGTTCGACTGTTCCTTTCGAGGATCGTTTTTGTATTTTCAAATAGATAGTGATAAAAAGTAAAGTGTTTATCTCGGGAGCAAAAATATTAAGCTCTAATGACGTACTTTGAATCCCTCGCTGCGCTCAGGATTCCACTTTACTCTAATACTTCGCTCCATTCTAAATTAATATAGTTGCTTGCTCGGGCAAACAATCTACTATTTTCACATATTCCGCATATCGTTTTGACATAAATATTGCCTTTTGATGATTAAAATAAATGGTTGGTGTTTGGCTCCAGCACCCGGTGTTCGCGGCCGACTGCATCGTGCTGTCGGTGAGCTCGGCAGTAGGGCAGCTGCTGATCTACCGCACCATCGCCAGGTTCGGCGCTGTGGTCTTCACCATCATCATGACGCTCAGACAGGTGAGTGTGATCACTTTGTGCTCGGTGATTGTTGCGGATATGGGAATAATACTTTAAGATACTGATACTGTTCATCATTTGTGATTTCGTGTGTCACTAGGCTCACTAGATAGGGACTATACTTTTTCTATATTATCTCCAATTATGAAGGAAAATGTCTTGAGAAAATCTAGTATCCATGTCCTAGCACTGGCGAAGGGTCAAAATTGTGTCAGGGGAAGCCGAAGAATATATTTTTTTTTCTATTTTTTTTTCTTTGTTTATCGTGTCCTCATTTTCGTTATCAGCTACCCCGAAGACCATGAAAATGATACACATGATGAAAAAACCGATTTTTTTATCGATGTCATCTTGAAGTTTTATTTGACTCCATTTTCATTATTAGCGACCCCGATAAACCCCGAAATGACACCCAAGACAAAAAACGAAAATTTTCATCGACACCATCTTGAATTTTCTCATTTTCGTTATCAGCGACCCCGAAAACCACTAAAATGACACCCATGACGAAACAACCGAAAATTTACGTCGGCGCCATCTTGAATTTTCATTTTGACTTCATGTTCGTTATCAGCGACCCCGAAAACCACGAAAATGACACCCATGAAGAAAAAACTACCCCGAAAACTATCTCGTTCTCCCCGACATACTTTCTTTTTCTGGCCCTGTCGTAACTCGATAATCTTCGGCTTACTTGGTTTCCATAACGATATTGCCAGCCGCGAAGTCATGTGTGCGTGTTCATACGATTTTAGTTCTGAATTTTGACAACCGAGTACCGGCTTATTTGGCGCTACCTGTAGCTTTTTTGGTTGCCATGAAAAATGTGGGCATTTTTGTAATGTTTTCAATCCTATGATGTATATTATGTCTGTACTGTGATGTGATATGTACCTACAGATGTGACATACATATATATACTATTTGACTTCAGTAGACACCTCGAGACTACGTAGTGCCTTGTTCCCGAAGGTAAGCCGGCAGGAATACGCCTTTTAGGCCTGTGTCCTAGAATCAAAAATTGGAAACCTTTTCTCTCACGTAAAGAAAGCCTGTTTTCCAGCAGTGGAAACAATATTTCTCGACCTGAGACGCATTAGGTTCTGTTATGGAATTTCACAAGTTTAGAGGAGAGCCAAAAGAAAGATATTGACAAAATCGTGTCAAAACTTTTATTATCGAATAGGCTAACAAAAATAGTATAATGTTTTAGATAAGTCGTGTTCCTTTGTAAAACCAGTCACAGTAAAATAAGAATATTTTATTAATAAAAAACTACTTTTTGGTGAAATCCATTTATGCTTGTACAGAGTTATTAAACAATGAATCCTTTTAATTCTATTTACTGATCCATCTAGCCTGCATTTTTTTGGTAAATTTAATGCGTATTGTAAGATTTTTTAAAATATATAACATTATGTTTGACCAAAAATAGAAATTTAGTTAAATGATAAATGATGTTTATTTTGCAAGTTGGTTTTTACAAACACTTTTACACGTCATTTTTTTTAAAACTAGATGGGGCCGGTGTTTCGTACCTGACTACTCTGAGAAGAAACAGCCGAAACAAACTCAGAGGTCGTAGTCTCTTTTAAAGTCCAGACATAATCTTGCTCAATTCACATGAGGACTATGCAGATTAGTGCCTGAGATGGTCTTTTGTAGAAAGAACCATACAGATTTGAGTAGACCTGTCCAGTCAGTGCAAGCATTTGTCGGTTAACGTGTAGCTCGACTTATAACTCAAGGAGCTCAACGAAACCACGAACAATACCAAAGAAAGGACATTTGGGTAGGTCGCTTATAGTACTCAAACTGCCAGACAGTTGTGGGAAAAAAAAAACAAACAAAAAATAAAAGTGTGACCCACATGGTCCCCACATTCACAATAATCAAATAAAATTAATAACAAGTTCTTTCCAAATGAATGTAAGTAAAAAAAAAACACAAAAATCATTAAATGTCGCAATGATAATAAAATAAAAAAGTAAAATACTTAATAAAATAAGTATGTAGGTACGTCCGATGTAGTTACATCCGACGTAGTTACGTCCGATCTTGTTATATATATGAATAAGAAGCATAAGCGATGGCCCTCAGTCCCCAGTGGTCCTGGTGCGCCTGGCTACGGCAGCGGTCAGCGAACCTCCAGGATGGAGGGTGCGAAGAATACCTGGGGGAACGGATCCGGCTGCCTAAACAATATTTACCTGGCTACGTATAATGTAAGAACTCTGCTCACTGACGAACGCTACGAAGAACTGAAGTCCGAAGTCCTTAACAAGATCAAGTGGGACGTAATTGGCTTTTGCAAGACAAGGCGTCGAAGCGAATACCTGCTTAGACTCCACTCAGGACAACTGTTCTACTACAAAGGATATGACGACAAGTCCCAAGGAGGTGTGGGTGTGAATTTCTCGTAAATACCTCGATGGTTCATTTATTGCAAAACATCTGCGCAATATCCCCTCGGGTAATATATGCGACCTTTAAATTGAACTGTCGATACTCTTTGAAGATAGTTCAAGTATATACTCCAACTTCATCTAAAGACGATGATGAAATAGATGGCTTTTATGACGACGTCAGCAAAGCCCTTAATGAAAACCCCCGCTTTTTATACCATCGTTATGGGTGATTTTAATGCCAAATTAGGTGGGACTCTGGGTGATGAGCAGTATGTGGGTGGTTTTGGTTTCGGCCAAAGAAACGAAAGGGGGCATATTCTGGCCAACTATTTAGAATACCAACAAATGCACGCCATGAACACATTCTTCAAGAAGAAGCCCCAGAAGATGTGGACATGGAGGAGCCCAGATGGTCGAACGAAAAACCAAATCGACTATATACTGTCAAACAGAAAGCATATCTTCCACGATGTCGATGTACTAAACCAAGTGAGCGCGAAAAGTGACCATAGAATTGTAAGAGCTCGAATTGCACTCAATTTACCTCTAGAAAGAAGGCGACTTGTGGAGACACTAAAACCTTGTCTCAATAGCACATTTTTGTCAGTTCATAAAAACCTCTATCAAGAAGAATTGGCAGTCAAACTCACAGCCAGCGCACATGGTGAACGGAATACTGACAAAATAAACCAACAGCTAGTGGACTCTATCAAGAGCACAGTGCAGAAGTTAAAACCTGCAGTGAAGAAGTCACCTAAAACACCGTCAGATTTGGCCTTGTTACTGGAACGACGGAAGGTTTTACTAGCAGCTCCAGACATCTGTCATCAACATCGTAAACAGTTAGATAAGACATACTGTTTCGTCCCGTGCGTGTTTCCGAACGCACCTTTTTTGACATAAGAATTTATTGTCAGTTGATTTTGACACTTTGACTTTTTGTTGGGTTAAGAACCAGTTTGTTACATTGATTTCCTTTATTATTGATTGAAATTGTGAATCCGAGTGAATCCTATTTGTTGTCGACAATTTGGTTGCGATCCTTGATTTATTGGACCTTGGAACCCCGTTTGAGTAAAATACTGGGATATTTTGATGCATTTGAACAATAACGCCGAATTGTGGTTGGATTTACCCGGCATGTGAATTTGGTGATAAGTGTTGCTGCCTTATTTTGTGCGAACTTGTGCAACATCCCGGACGGTAACACGCTGTGAAATCTGCGTCGCTTGTGGCTGCCGCGTACACCACTTGACAACATTACTCAATCATTTACACTGACACACATACAAGGCCGCGATCTGAGAACAGGTCGTCGACGTCTTCCGACCTCCATCAGGATTAGGTAAGTTGATTTCCCATTGTTTGTAGGCAACTTTTAAGGTTAGTGCTCCGCGGGACCGCGGACAGTTCGGTCACCCAGATAGTTGCCCTGGTGTGGCTTCGAACATTTTGGTAGCAGAGCGTGGTTCAATATTATAAGAACAGCTTGCCGGGTGCCTGGTCGATTGGAAGCCTTGAACATTGATTGTTGCTGTCAGCCGGGCTCTCAATTAACCTGTTGTAGCCCTTTGTTATTTGTACACTTGTATGATTGTATGTTCATTGTGTGGATTGTATGTTCATTGTACCTATTGGAAAATACATAGGTGTATTGTGATAAGTTAAATATTGTTTATTTGATTTGTTTATTATTGTGTTAATACTGTTATTGGAGAAGAGATTGTTGGTGATGGAGCGCCGCATGGCCAGGGACCCGGTGCTGCGGCAAAAATATGTAGATTTTATGCGTGAGTATGCAGACTTGGGACACATGTCGGTGTCAAATTTGGATTGGCGCTCAGTGGAGCATTTCTTCTTGCCACATCACGCGGTCCTCAAGCCATCCACCGGTAAACTGCGCACAGTGTTTGATGGGTCTGCGCGGACTTCTTCCGGCGTCTTGTTGAATGATTGCCTGCATTCCGGCCCCAAATTGAGATTGTTGAGGGATCTTTGTGACGTCATCACGTCTTTTCGTCGTCATCAAGTAGTCTTTGTGGCCGACATCAAAATGATGTTCCAGCAAACGGTTATTCACCGGGATGACAGACGTTATCAGTTAATCCTGTGGCGGGAGCATCCCCAGGACCCCATGATTGTATACGAGCTCAACACGAATACGTACGGCCTTCGATCAAGCCCCTTTGTTGCTATTCGTTCGCTTTGGGAGCTTGCGGACCGGGAGCGTTTGAGGTTCCCTCGTGCGTCCGCCGTCTTGAAAACGGACCTATACGTCGATGACGTCTGCACTGGAGCTCCTACGGTTGAGGCAGCTATCCTGTTGCGTGACGAGTTGGTCCAGATTCTGGCTTCCGCTGGCTATGAGTTGCGTAAATGGGTGTCCAACTCGCCAGCGCTATTGGAAGGTGTGTTGGAGGATCATAAGCAGGATCCTCATTTGTTTGAAAACGTTGACAACCCCGCCGTGATGGCCGTCCTCGGCGTTCAGTACCGACCAGTTCAAGACACCTTTACGTACGATGTCGACTTGGAGTCACCTCATACTTGGACCAAACGACTGGTATTGTCCACTGTAGCAAGGACCTTTGACCCTAATGGTTGGATCTGCCCGGTATTGTTTTGGGCGAAATGCTTCCTTCAGCGCCTTTGGACCGCTGAACTTGGTTGGGACGAGCCACTTCGGGAAACCCTGTTGGAAAACTGGCTCCAATTTGTATCCGCACTCCCTGCGGTCAACGAGGTCGCGCTACCACGCGCCATCCTCCCCCCTGGGGTTTATACTGCTACCCGTCATGGGTTTTGTGACGCGTCCTCTCACGGTTATGCCGCCGTTGTTTATCTGCGCACCGTCAGCGCCACAGGCCAGGTGAAGTTGTCACTGGTCATGGCCAAGAGCAAGGTGGCCCCCCTCCGGACGGCATTGACTATCCCTAAGTTGGAGTTGTCAGGAGCGGTGCTTCTTGTGCGTCTCCTAAACCACGTTGCGCACACCTTGGGTGGAACTGTTGACATTCGGGCTTCTTACGCCTGGACGGACAGTCAAATTGTTTTGTGTTGGTTGAAGACGTCCGTCCAGTCTTTGGAGGTCTTTGTTGCGAACCGAGTGTCTTAGATTCAAGGTTCTGAAACGCCTTTGATTTGGAGGCACGTGCTTGGTGACCTGAACCCGGGCGACGCAGCCTCACGCGGGTGCATGGCCCCCCTCTTGATTGCTCACCCCCTCTGGTGGGGACCGGACTGGCTGACTCGCCCCGAGGACGATTGGCCTCGAACGCCAGTCTTGATGTCGGATCCTTTGCCCGGACTTAAGGTGTTCGCTGCTGGGACGACGGCCCTCCGTTTGATCCTGATTTTTTGTTAAATCGATACAGCTCCCTCGACAAATTGTTGAACGTTACCTCGTGGATAAGGCGTTTTGATCACAATTCTAGGAATCCAGGGGACAAGCGCCTGTCACCAGTTCTCTCTCCTCAAGAGCGACAGGAGTCACTCCTTTAGGTCCGCCCTGTGCAGGCTGCACACTTTAAAAAGGAGATCGAGGTCTTGAAGTCTGGTAGGGTTAAGTTGTCGGGAGCCGTTAGTAAGCTGAATCCCTTCTTGGATGAGACGGGTCTTTTGCGTGTTGGAGGACGGTTGAGGCACTCTATCCTTCCTTATCGGGCCCGTCATCCCCGTTTGTTGCCCAAGGAGTGCCACTTGGTTCAATTGTTGGTGACTGATCGTCACCTTAAGAACTCGCATGCCGGTTGCAATGCGCTGTTGGCCATTCTGCAGCGAGAATTTTGGATTTTGTCGGCTCGTCGTACTATTCGTAGCATTGTCTTCCGTTGCATGCCGTGCTATCGGACTAAGGCCTCCACGATTCAGCCCCTAATGGGAGACTTGCCGGCTGATCGTGTCAATGAGGTGAGGCCCTTTGCTGGCGTCGGAACGGACTTTGCTGGTCCCTTTTCGGTGAAGACGTCCACCCTTCGTAATAGTAAGATTGTCAAGGCTTATTTGTGTGTTTTTGTCTGCCTGTCAACCAAGACAGTACATTTGGAGCTGGTAACCTCGATCTCGACAGAGGCCTTTGTGGCGACTTTGGAAAGATTTGTGTCTCGCCGTGGGTTACCTTCTTTGATTAGGTCTGATTGCGGTACGAACTACAAGGGTACAAGTAACTATTTGAAGGAGGTGAGTGGCGGAGATTGTTGGGAGACACCGTTCTCACCTTTGAGGAACTAGCTACGGTATTTTGCCGCATTGAAGCTGTGCTAAATTCGCGTCCATTGTGCCCGCTTTCTTCGGACCCGAACGATTTGGAGGCTCTAACACCGGGCCATTTCTTGATTGGACAGCCACTTGTCGCCTTGCCGGAGTACCCCCTTGTTGATGTGAGCCAAAATCGGCTTTCGCGGTTTCAGTTGGTGCAACAGCTCGCTCAGAGCTTTTGTAAGCGTTGGAGCTTAGAGTATCTGCACATCCTCCAGCAGCGCGTCAAGTGGACGGACAAAACTCATCCGCCCAAGATCGGAGACCTTGTCCTGAAAAAGGATGCAAACCTTAAGCCTTTGTATTGGCGCAGGGGGCGCATTCTCAATTTAGTGGCTGGCACCGACGGGGTCCCTCGTTTTGCTGAGGTTTTGGTGGACGGATCAGTCATGAGGAGAGTGGTCGCAACTTTGTCAAGGCTTCAAAGGCAACAAATGCACGCCATGAACACATTCTTCAAGAAAAAGCCCCAGAAGATGTGGACATGGAGGAGCCCAAATGGTCGAACGAAAAACCAAATCGACTATATACTGTCAAACAGAAAGCATATCTTCCACGATGTCGATGTACTAAACCAAGTGAGCGTGAAAAGTGACCATAGAATTGTAAGAGCTCGAATTGCACTCAATTTACCTCTAGAAAGAAGGCGACTTGTGGAGACACTAAAACCTTGTCTCAATAGCACATTTTTGTCAGTTCATAAAAACCTCTATCAAGAAGAATTGGCAGTCAAACTCACAGCCAGCGCACATGGTGAACGGAATACTGACAAAATAAACCAACAGCTAGTGGACTCTATCAAGAGCACAGTGCAGAAGTTAAAACCTGCAGTGAAGAAGTCACCAAAAACACCGTCAGATTTGGCCTTGTTACTGGAACGACGGAAGGTTTTACTAGCAGCTCCAGACCAAACTGTCATCAACATCGTAAACAGTTAGATAAGACATACTGTTTCGTCCCGTGCGTGTTTCCGAACGCACCTTTTTTGACATAAGAATTGTCAGTTGATTTTGACACTTTGACTTTTTGTTGGGTTAAGAAACCAGTTTGTTACATTGATTTCCTTTATTATTGATTAAAATTGTGAATCCGAGTGAATCCTATTTGTTGTCGACAATTTGGTTGCGATCCTTGATTTATTGGACCTTGGAACCCCGTTTGAGTAAAATACTGGGATATTTTGATGCATTTGAACAATAACGCCGAATTGTGGTTGGATTTACCCGGCATGTGAATTTGGTGATAAGTGCTGCTGCCTTATTTTGTGCGAACTTGTGCAACATCCCGGACGGTAACACGCTGTGAAATCTGCGTCGCTTGTGGCCGCCGCGTACACCACTTGACAACATTACTCAATCATTTACACTGACACACATACAAGGCCGCGATCTGAGAACAGGTCGTCGACGTCTTCCGAGCTCCATCAGGATTAGGTAAGTTGATTTCCCATTGTTTGTAGGCAACTTTTAAGGTTAGTGCTCCGCGGGACCGCGGACAGTTCGGTCACCCAGATAGTTGCCCTGGTGTGGCTTCGAACACATACTATCCGTAAACACCAGAGAAGAAGGAAGCATGAGTTAATTATGGCAACCATAGAAGCCCATAAGGGGCCCAAAGTGTTCCGAAAACAATTTAGTCGTGGTAACCTCCAGATGCACAGGCTTCCTAAGCAAGACGGTCAACAAACATCTCATCGCAAGGAAATAATTGAGACTAGAGGAATTCTACACACATCTCTATAGCTCACATTCATCTGAGCCCAACGCTGCTGCTACAGGAGACCCACGAGCAACCCTGACCAGACACCTCACTGAAGATCTCCCCGAAGTTAGCATGTACGAAATAACACACGCTCTCAAGCAAAAGTAGAAAGGGTAAGTCACCAGGAGAAGATGGTACTCATCATCATTATCAACACCAGCCTATTGTTATGCCTTATGTATGTTTCCACTGCTGAGACACAGGCCTTCTCTCTATGAGAGGGGATGGGCTATAATCCACCACGTGGGCCCAGTGCGGATTGGTAAATGTCACATGTCTTTGAATTTTTGGTTTTAGGACATGTCCGTTTCCTCACGATGTTTTCCTTCACCGTTTTGAGAGCAGTGGTGATGAAATAAAATACACAAAGTAATGCGCGTGCCTGGGTTCGAACCCACGACTTACTGTTCGTAAGTCGGGGCCGCCACCACTGGGCCTCCGCTGCTCTCCAGATGAAGATGAAGATGGTATTACATACGAACAACTTCTTCTTGGGGGTCGACCAGTACTCAAACAACTGCAAGTACTCTACAATAAAGTGCTATTCGGGTGGATAACTCCAGAATTGTGGAAGAATGCAGTCGTCATACTCTTGCATAAGAAGGGAGACAACACCAAGCTGAGCAACTACCGACCCATTTCGTTACTTAGCCACATATACAAACTTTTCACCAAAGTCATCACAAACCGTCTTACCACCAGACTAGACTCAGCAAACCAGTGGAACAGGCAGGGTTCAGGAGTGGGTTCTCAACAGTAAACCACATCTTCACAGTACGACAAATAATTGAGAAGTGCAACGAGTACCACCGACCTATAGTGTTGGGGTTCATCGACTACGAAAAAGCGTTAGACTCGGTTGAACACTGGGCAGTCATTCACTCGCTGAAACGATGTCACGTAGACACCCGCAGTAAAGGAAGTATACCGTGCGGCTACCTTACAAATCAAACTCCACGAGCTTACGAATCCAGTACGCGTTAAAAAAAGAGGGGTGAGGCAAGGAGATACGATATCACCTAAACTCTTCACAGCCTGCTTGGAAGATGCATTTAAGCTTCTCGACTAGTCTAATAGGGGCTTAAACATTAATAGTGAACGGCTAACCCATCTGCGCATTGCCAACGATATTGTCGTTTTTGCCAGCAACGCAGATCTTATTTGCAGGCCATGGTACAAGAACTGTATGACGTGTCACTCAATGTCGGTCTAAAAAAGAACGCCGTAAAAACAAAAATAATGTGCTGTGATGACGACATTGATCACGTTCTAGTCAATAGCCAGCAAATATGAAAGTCAAGGAGTACGTATACTTGGGACAGACTTTGAGTATTAGCGAATATTGAGTATTTAGTATGAGCGGACAAGACCGTGAAATCAAACGCCGTATCTAACTAGGGTGGGGTGCTTTCGATAAACTGTCCGACGTACTCAAGTCAAAGCGGGTGCCCATAAACCTAAACCGTCGCATGTTCGAGCAGTGTGTCCTCCTAGTCATGACGTACGGGGCTAAAACTTGGACGCTCACCAAACACACTATCCACCGCATGCAAGTCACTCAGAGAGCTGTGGAACGAGCCATGTTGGGCATTTCCCTCTATGACCGGGTGAGAAATACCGAAATACGGAGACGAACGAGACTCACGGACTTAGCGGTAGTGATAGCAAAAAGAAAGTGGAAGTGGGCGGGTCATATATGCCGTAGACTGGATGGAAGATGGGGGAAGAAAATGCTGGAGTGGAGACCACGGACGGGACGGAGGAATGTGGCAAGACAACCTACTAGGTGGACAGACGATCTGACTAAAGTGGCCGGAAGAAACTGTATAGCCATGACACAAAACTGCTAAAAGTGGCCGGAAGAAACTGTATAGCCATGACACAAAACTGCCAAAAGTGGAGAGATTTGGAAGAGACCTACACTCAGCATTGGGTTGTTGGGAAACCTCTCGAACATGATGACGTCGACGGAGGCGGTACCGGCGATGTCGACAGCGGGGGCACGGCGCGGCGCGGGGAGCAGCTATATAAGACGCAACCGCGGTCCGGAGCGCACCCACTCGATCAGCCTTCAGCCTTGCATTGTACGCGTCGCGCGCCGTCCAAATTCTTACTGTCAATTTTTTTTTGTAATAAACCAGTATTAAGAAATCAGCGCGTCATTCATACAGCCCATATAAATCTCCTCAACAGGGTAGCTAAGGGTTGAAGAAGAAGATCTTGTTATATATCTATTTAGGAAGCATTTAAATTTCCTTTATTCATTTCTTTACATATAATTTTCATTTTTAAATATTCTTATAATAAAAACATGTAGGGCCTTACCACCGGTTTTTTAAATTTTATTTAAAAAACCATACAACCTGTGACGGAAAGGGTGTCCGTGGGGGTAAGCAGAAGAAAACCACGGACCCAGGTCAACATAAAAATATATTAATAAAATAAACGGGTGTGGGTAGGTCTATGGTCACAAGATTCTCCAAGCCCGCCCGGGGGTTTGCACGGTACTCTCCTGGCTCAGCCCGGCGTGACGATGACCGTAGCGGTGTGCCACGCTGCAGACGCCAGGTAGGGTGACGGACGGCAGATGTTCGCGCCGACCCGTAGAATTTCGACGCGGCCACGCAGGTAAAGGGTACCCGCTGCGGAGCCCGCGGCAAATTGGATGCCGGTAAAACGGTTGTCAGCCGAAATCCTGACTGTCAGCCGGAATCTTGAACCCTGGAAAATAACGTCCAGCGTGTCACGGAATGGCTAGCAGTCATCCCCGCTGATTGTGACACCAAGGCAAAAGCAAAGCGAGAAATACCCGTGCGCCAATGAAGGTGATGTGTGGTAGTCACAATCAGTACGGAGTTTACATGATGGTGGTGGTAAGCACGACATGATTTGCACATTATGAGTGTCATGAAAAATGTCAAACACACTCGGCTGAAGGCTACAAGATTATGCATATACATATTAAGCATTTGAATGTGCATAGCAAAAACGGTGATAGAAAGTGGCTCACATGTTGAGACCACGTAGCTAGTGATACACAAAATATGAGAACGTGAATTGCTGTTCAACACTTACCCAGTATGGGGTTTACGTAGATACAAAACGAAAAGAGTTAGGTTACTAACAAAAATTAAAGCTGCCTGCTTTAAGCCCGAATATTCTAGATCGCGAATACTTCTAGAAATTTAATTTCCGTTGATAAAACGCGTCTAGTCACTGGGAGCAGAATATTTCCAAAAAAGGACTCGTCATCGCGAGTCCGTGACATTTATACTGGCGTGTTTACGCATAGACAAGTCTTCACTCATTCGATCAGATACACGTAACGCGCGCACAGCACTGGTAAATACAGCTAATTTTAGTCGTTTAGTAACTGGACGGCCCAATGAGTATGTATACTCTGTGGCGTTTGTTTTGACATTTAACTTAATTAAAGTGTTGAATAGGTTATGTTTACAAAGTAACGGTAGAAACTATTCTGAGTTTCTACAACGTTACAATACCCCCCCGCTTGGTTAGGGTTTTTACCTCAGTAAAAATCCTTTACTCCTACTATACCTCGCATCTGATTTACGACCCCTTTCATTCGTCCACATTCATCCATCATATCACCAAATCGTATCCTAACATATTTAACAGACCACCTTAACATGAGGTGAGTCCGCTTCCTAACAAGTACGTGAGAGTATCATGTCCGTAGTTGACGTAATACTCGCGCAAAACAGGCGTGCTAGCAGCTGCAACCGCTTACGAGCAAGTATGCAAAAGTTAAAGAAGTCTACTGGGTTACTAAATTTAAAAAATGGATTAAGGCTTATTTAAAGAGTATCCAACCGCCCCTGCAAAGGCTTATTTAATGAGTTGCAACCGCTCAGATATATTTAATTGAACTGGATTAAGGCTTATTTAAGGAGTATCCACCCGCTCCTGCAAAGGCTTATTTAATGAGTTGCAACCGCTCAGATATATTATGAAGTTATAATTTACTTACATTTATTAAAAAAAAAAATGAACTACTTCTATGTATGGACACCTATACTAACCTACCAATTATTCTAAGTCTTTGAAGTGCCAGGAACCTAAGTGTTTTACCCATGTCATGACAGAGACATAAATTTAATTGGATAAGCCATTTTGAAGATGTGACAAGATTTGTATGTTCTTTTTATCTAAAAAACTTAAATTAAAAAAAATAAAGTTAACCGTTAAGTGTTGAACAGCAATCAACAAGGTATGTGAAATGTCAATTACTCCGACTGTTACAAATCTAAACTAAAAATAATGTTTCGGTTGTTATCCTAGAAATGTTTAGAAAAAAAAAAAAAAAACAAAGTAATTAAAAAAAAAAACTAAAATTATAATAATGAAATTACTAAAGAAAAACAGGTGCAACTAATGTGTACGCGTTCAGTTGTATGCTTTGGAATAATAAACAATGATTTTTGCGACAAAAAAAAATACTAGTGTAGTTATTTATTTTTGTTGTTGACTGTACTCAAAATATGTGAGAACAAACAAAATCATAAAACTGTTAAATGTTGCTAAATGATTATTATGAATTAACTAATGTTGAGTTATCAATAACAAGATAATTCACATGAACAAAAGTGATCAAAATCCAAAGTTAAAAGTTAACAGTTAATAAAATTGTGTGACAAGTTAAAAGTTAATTGTCACTCCATACAAAGTCAATGATGCAAGTGAATAAGTAAAATCCTGTGATTGTACAAACAAAAGACAAAACTATGAAACGTTGTGAATCTAAATTGTTGTTAATAAATAGTTGTTTAATATTATATTTCTATGGAATGGTCTCCTTGATATGTGTTATTACTATTATTTGGTGAAAGGAAAAAAAAAAATTGTCACCTAACAAGCAAACTTGTTGGTACCTACTTTGTACTCAACAACCCGCATTAAATTGTTGGTGAACATATGACAAAGCTGTTATTGTCTTTTAATTTTTAGCCAGTAATTAATACCCGGCACCCAAACTCTTCAGCCGGCACACAGCAACGCTGATTACCGGAAGAATTAAGTTTGGTGGTAGTACTTCCCCGGGGCGAGCCGTTACTATTGGCCCTACTACTACGTAGAATGAGAAAATAATTAGTTACTTTTTTTTTCCTTCTACCTCCACTTATTTTTTTCAAAAAAAAAAACGCTAACTATAATAAAAAACGTAGAACACTGTACCGTTACGTACACCTTAGTTGCTGGCAACCAAACAAAACGTTTTACACAGCAAAGACAACCACACAAAAAAAAAACACCAACATAAAAAAAAATACCCTCAAGAGAACTTGAAGAAAAGTGACCATAAAACCACGTTTTTGGGCGCCAATGTGACGGAAAGGGTGTCCGTGGGGGTAAGCAGAAGAAAACCACGGACCCAGGTCAACATAAAAATATATTAATAAAATAAACGGGTGTGGGTAGGTCTATGGTCACAAGATTCTCCAAGCCCGCCCGGGGGTTTGCACGGTACTCTCCTGGCTCAGCCCGGCGTGACGATGACCGTAGCGGTGTGCCACGCTGCAGACGCCAGGTAGGGTGACGGACGGCAGATGTTCGCGCCGACCCGTAGAATTTCGACGCGGCCACGCAGGTAAAGGGTACCCGCTGCGGAGCCCGCGGCAAATTGGATGCCGGTAAAACGGTTGTCAGCCGAAATCCTGACTGTCAGCCGGAATCTTGAACCCTGGAAAATAACGTCCAGCGTGTCACGGAATGGCTAGCAGTCATCCCCGCTGATTGTGACACCAAGGCAAAAGCAAAGCGAGAAATACCCGTGCGCCAATGAAGGTGATGTGTGGTAGTCACAATCAGTACGGAGTTTACATGATGGTGGTGGTAAGCACGACATGATTTGCACATTATGAGTGTCATGAAAAATGTCAAACACACTCGGCTAAAGGCTACAAGATTATGCATATACATATTAAGCATTTGAATGTGCATAGCAAAAACGGTGATAGAAAGTGGCTCACATGTTGAGACCACGTAGCTAGTGATACACAAAATATGAGAACGTGAATTGCTGTTCAACACTTACCCAGTATGGGGTTTACGTAGACACAAAACGAAAAGAGTTAGGTTACTAACAAAAATTAAAGCTGCCTGCTTTAAGCCCGAATATTCTAGATCGCGAATACTTCTAGAAATTTAATTTCCGTTGATAAAACGCGTCTAGTCACTGGGAGCAGAATATTTCCAAAAAAGGACTCGTCATCGCGAGTCCGTGACATTTATACTGGCGTGTTTACGCATAGACAAGTCTTCACTCATTCGATCAGATACACGTAACGCGCGCACAGCACTGGTAAATACAGCTAATTTTAGTCGTTTAGTAACTGGACGGCCCAATGAGTATGTATACTCTGTGGCGTTTGTTTTGACATTTAACTTAATTAAAGTGTTGAATAGGTTATGTTTACAAAGTAACGGTAGAAACTATTCTGAGTTTCTACAACGTTACAAACCAATACAACGCATTTATCGTGAGATATAAACTGTTTATCCGTGTTCTGTGACTATTGTGACTGTGATCTATGTTTCTATCATCTCTGTTCTTCTTCTTCTGTATTGTGTAGTGCGTGTGAACGATCTATCTTCAATAGAACCGTGAGTCTTGTGAGGCAATGACTTTTGTTTATACTCCTGCCTAACGCAACACACTCAACAACACCGCTATAAACAATATAAATATAAAAATAGTAGCGCTGGGAACAGGGTCCGAGCTGCCGGTGGTCAGGGCTCTTGAGAGAGGAACCTTCTAACCATACGTGCCGTGTCCAGAAGTACTGCTTTCTGAATCAAGCCCTTGATCCAGCTACGAAGCGAGAGCCTCCTAAGATGTTGGTCTAGGGTCTTGGCTATTGAGCCATTGGCCGACACGACTATCGGCACAATGACTGCTGTACTCACGTCCCACATGTTGACAACCTCGCGAGCCAGATCTAGATATTTGAATTGTTTATCTTTATCAACAATCGTTGTGCGACGCTCCAATCGATCTATCACCACAAGGTCAGGCCTATTGGCAACCACCTCCGGGATCCTCACTGACGGTAGGAGGGGTATCCATCGGCGTCGAGTCGACGCTGAAGTACCTGGGACTTGTCCTCGACAGCCAGTGGAACTTCGTGGAGCACTTCCGACGTTTGGCCCCCAAACTGGAGCGGACCGGGGCTGCCTTCAGGCGGTTCCTGCCCAACCTGGGGGGGCCGAACGCCTCCTGCCGGAGGCTCTACGCGGGAGTCGTGCGGTCTATGGCCCTTTACGGGGCCCCGGTGTGGGCGCGTTCATTGAGGCGGCGAGCCGCCCACTACCTGAGCGCGCCCCAAAAGGTGGTAGCCGTAAGGCTGGCCCGGGGCTACCGCACGATCTCCCGCGAGGCGGCGAGCCTCCTTGCCGGATTGCCGCCATGGGATCTGCAGGCGATAGTCCTCGCGCGCCTGCATGAATGGCGCGCGGAGGCGCTACGCCGGGGGGAAACTCAGCTGCCGCGGCAAATTGTCGCTCAGCGGACAGACTTCCGGCGGGATCTCATGGCGACATGGAGAGAGCGACTGTCGCAACCCCGTGCAGGGCACGCCACGATTGTGGCGATAAGTCCCCTCTTTGAGGAGTGGCTTGAGCGACGCCACGGCGTCCTCACCTTCCGCCTGACGCAGGTCCTCACCGGACACGGCGTGTTCGGGAGGTTCCTGCACCGAATCGGGCGGGAGGAAACGTCCGGGTGTTTCCACTGGGAGGATCGACCGGAGGACACGGTGGAGCACACGGTGGAGGTGTGCCCCGCGTGGGCGGAGCACCGCCGTGTCCTCGAAGCGGCGATTGGCGGCGGCGACCTCTCGCGTCCGGCCCTGGTTCAAGCCATGGTCCGGAGCGAGATGGAATGGGACGCCGTCACCTCCTCCTTCTGCGAAGCAGTAATGCTAGAGAAGGAGGTGGCGGAACGTGAGAGGGAGAGAACCTCTCAACGTCCCGGCCGCCGCGGGAGACGCCCCGGGCGTCGGGGGCCACCACGTGGCCCCCGGCCACCGTAGGCGCGAGCCTGTGGACGGTGGGCTATGGGCTAGCTCGCCGTCCGTCCGTCTCATGACGACAGGCCGTGTCGACGGCGCGTTCGTGTTCCACGCGCGCCTCAAAGAGAGCCAGCAAAAAGGAAGGGGTCCGTAAGGACCGATGCCTGCCGGGGTTGCGGGACTGTTCGAAAGAGATACCGTGGCCCCGGAACACAAAGGGCGATGAAGGAACATGGATGGGTTTTAGTCAGTAAAAGTCTGACACTCCCTCCTGCTCCGCCCAGAGCGGGAGAAGTCATTTGATGATTTCCCATCCGAAAAAAAAAAAAAAAAAAACCGGCCAAGTGCGAGTCGGACTCGCGCACGAAGGGTTCCGTACCAATTATTATAAAAAAAATCACGTTTGTTGTATGGGAGCCCCCCTTAAATATTAATTTTATTCGGTTTTTAGTATTTGTTGTTATAGCGGCACCAGAAATACATCATCTGTGAAAATTTCAACTGTCTAGCTATCACGGTTCATGAGATACAGCCTGGTGACAGACAGACGGACAGATGGACAGACGGACAGACAGCGAAGTCTTAGTAATAGGGTTCCGTTTTTACCCTTTGGGTACGGAACCCTAAAAACGGCCAAGTGCGAGTCGGACTCGCACACGAAGGGTTCCGTACCATTGACTATATTTAGTATTTGTTGTTATAGCGGCAACAGAAATACATCATCTGTGAAAATTTCAACTGTCTAGCTGTCACGGTTCATGAGATACAGCCTGGTGACAGACAGACGGACAGACAGCGAAGTCTTAGTAATAGGGTTCCGTTTTTACCCTTTGGGTACGGAACCCTAAAAAGGCCTATTGGCAACAACAGTCCTGTCGGTGGTGATAGGCCCATCCCAATACAACGTGATATTCCCATTAAAGAGAACTGGGTCGGGCGCATACTTATAGTATGGCACTTCTGATTCCACAAGATTGTACTTCAAAGCAAGTTGCTGGTAGATAATCCTGGCAACAAGGTTGTTTGGATGGTTGTTTTGATGACTGATTCTCCCGGACGGTGGCATGCCCAACATAATGTCAGCTGTGCCGTCCTTCACAATGTATTTCTGGTAGTTATTATTCGTCATAATAACTTCCTACGCTGACACCGCTAGGGAGGTCGGCGCGCAGCACCCAGTCGTACCCGGTATTCCACAAGGACGGCCCTAGAACCGATCCCTGCGGAACACCGCACGACATCTCTCGCCGGTTCCATTCTCCGCTGCGACCGAGGTGGATGACGGCTCTATCCGTCAGGTAGTCCCCGACCACACGCCGAAGGTAGGTGACCCGGTAATACCGGAGTGCCTCCCTAATGCAGCTCCAGGGCATGGTGTTGAAGGCATTGGCGACGTCGAGAGACACCGCCAAGACAACCCCACCCCGGGACACTGCATCCCCCCCCGTCGTGAGGGCTCTCACGCGCATGATGATGTCCACCGTAGAGCGCCCCTTGCGGAAACCAAACTGGTGTTCCGCAAGGTCCGGCCCCGTCCCCGCAAGATGCTCGGCGAGGCGGTTTGCAATTACTCTTTGAAAGAGCTTGCCCACCTCATCAGGCAACACTATGGGCAGACGGAGAGTCCGCAGGGCGCCCCGGCTTTCGAATGAGGACCAGCTTCCCCGTCTTCCGACGAAGCGGGAACTGGCCTCTCTCCAAGCATGCGCTTAGAAGCCCCTGCAGTCGGGGCCCGAGAGCCTCTGAGGCCAGAACCCTAGGCTTTGCCAGGCAAGCCGTCGAGTCCCGGGGCGGTATTTTTGGCACTGAGCCTGCGTACCGCCACTCTCAGGTCTACCCCACTCACTTCCGGAGCGTCGTCGTCGTCATACTGGTGGTCTGCTTCCAGCACCGCAGACGGCGGAGCCATAGGCGGGGGGGGGATGTGACCCTCGCGTAGGGAACAGAGTACTCTCCACGAGCTCAGGCCGGAGACTCTGCGTCAGTGAGGGGGCCCAGGTGCGGAGTTTATCCCGTACCATCTTGTAAGGGCACCCCCACGGATCTCTGTCGAGAGTGCCCAGCATCTCCTCGCGGGCCAGATCCCTGGCTTGCAGGACAGCCTAGCGGAGGGCGGTCTTCGCCGCTCTGTACCCCTCATAAAGCTCTGCCTCAATGGCTGCCGCATCCGGTGGGCGGATGCGGAGCCTGCGATGCCTGGCGTACAGGTGTCGCGCAGCCACACACGCCTCGCGCAGAGACGTTAGCTCCCGCGACCACCAGTACACCTGACGCCGGGCGCTTCCTCGCCGAACACGGGGCATTGCCACTTCGCAGATGTCGGACATGGCCTCCTGGAACCACCCTGCCTCATTGTTAATGGCGGCAGGCCTGTCCGGTGATGTCACCCAGGCCTGCACGATCGAGGCTTCCAGGAGAAGCTCCCGGTCCAGCTGCTTCAGCGCCCAACGCGCACCACTCGGGGCCTGTTGGGCCGGCGCGCTTGAGGTCTGGGTGGAGACGGGTGTAGGTACATTAATTTATTTGTACTATTGAACGCGATCTTTTATGTATCGAAACTTTTTTAAGAACAAAGCAACAAGTACCTCAACCAATAAAAAAAAACCTTTAGCTCACTTGTGAATAATACTAATGAAAAAGTCACAGTTTGATTACAGGTGTCATTATGTTCCTAATTGCGGTGAAATTAGAGCCATTTTATGACCAAGTGTGTTAAAAATAAATTGATATACTATCGGGGTCTTTTCCGCCTGACCATTTTAATTTTTTTTCGCTTGAATCATGCGAAGGCGCCGAGCCACGCCCCCAAAAAATTTGGGCCTATTAGGAAAGCGTCAACTTTGGCGCGCAAAATTACAATAACTCTCGTTTCAATCAATCAATCAATCAATCAAAGCATTTATTTCAAGTAGGCCAGTTACAGGCACTTTTGAATTGTCGAAACAAATATGAAAATTAAATGTAGCTACAGTCCCAGTCACAAGACATAAAAACTGTGAAAGTACTGTAGTTGCCCATTCCCTAGCGTAGATCTCTATGGAGAAGAATGGGCAAGAAACTCCATGGACACTCTTTTAAATCAGAATATTTTTACAAAATCTTGGTTACATCATTCATGTTGAGATGGTACATTATGTGAGAACAATGTAGCAAGATGTGCACGTTAAAGGTGTCCATAGTAAAAACAAAACAAAAACAATTCAAAAATAAAATTATTAAATTCAAATAAGCCGTGGCAGCCAAGAGCCGACCAGTCCCAACTGACAGCGCTCGTTCACGAACATGACGCATGTATCAGCACCATTCAACTCAACCATTTTGAAGGGAACTAAATGATCCGACACACGCGTCACCATCAGCGAGACATTTGAGTGAGCATGACATATCTCCTAACCGCCACGGCACATTCAAGTCAAGGAAAAACGTAGGTTTCCAGCGACTGATAGCATTCTAGTACATAGCACTCACACAATATGCGATATGCGGCTATATAATAATAAAGATATTGAATTTATACAATACAAAGATAGTTGTACAATCTTCAGCAGCTCCAACAATACAATTAGTGCTATCCATTAATGCGCCCCTGTCCTTGTGGAGCAGGACCGGCATTGAGCCAAGCATTTTTATCAGCGATATAATCGTCCAATTTGTAATATGCTCGCTTACAAAGTGTGCGTTTAATACATGTTTTAAATTTTGTTTCATTCAGTTCAAGAATGCTTTGTGGAATTTTATTATAGCATCTCAAACAGTACCCCATGAAAGATGAGTCTACTTTAGCGAGTCTGAAGCCTGGCTGAACTAATTGGTCCCTATTTCTAGTACTGTAATTGTGTCTGTCACCTCTTTTACCAAAAAGATGTAGATTTTTTCTTACGTACATTATGTTTTCGTAGATGTATTGACAATGTACAGTCATGATGTTTATTTCCTTAAACAGTTCCCTCAGAGAATCGCGCCTACGAAGATTGTATATGGCTCTGATGGCTCTTTTTTGCAGAATAAATATAGACTCAATGTCAGCAGCCCGTCCCCATAACAGAATGCCATAAGACATTATACTATGAAAGTAACTAAAATAGACCAATCTAGCAGTATCTACATCAGTAAATTGACGGATTTTTCTAATAGCATATGCTGCCGAACTTAGCCGCCCCGCCAGAGATGTTAAATGAGAACCCCATTGTAGCCTTGAATCAAGCGTAATCCCCAGGAAAACCGTTTTATCTACGAATTCAAGTTTCTCTTTATTCAGTACTATATCACAATCGCTACTTTTAACATTCGGTAAAGCAAATCTTATGCATTTCGTTTTTTTTTCATTTAGTACTAAATTATTTGCTGTGAACCAATTATGGACTTGAAGTAGGGCATTATTCACGTCATCTAAATTTTGGGCCCGTCTATTGATCTTAAAAATTAGGGAAGTGTCATCGGCAAATAACACCATATTTTGAGGTTGGTTTTTCAGTAAATAGGGTAGATCATTTATATATACTAAAAAGAGGAAAGGGCCCAATATTGAGCCTTGCGGAACCCCTATTTTTACTTTTAAACCCTGTGAATTAACACCATTTATTTGAACATATTGTTGTCTATCACTCAAATAAGATTTTAACAAACTAAGTGCAAGTTTACCTAGTCCGTAATGCTCAAGTTTCAAAAGCAATGTGTCGTGATTTACACAATCAAATGCTTTGGCGAGATCACAAAATATTCCTACAGCGTCTTGGGACTCTTCCCACGCCGCAAATATGTGCTTTATTAAGGTTACACCGGCGTCAGTTGTACAACGTCCCTTGGTGAAACCATACTGTTGATCGTGTAAGATTCTGTTGGTGTTAAAATGATTGAGCATTTGATTAAGCATTATCTTTTCGAACACCTTGCTAAAAACTGGCAACACGGATACAGGCCTATAATTATTTGTATCTTTACTATCACCGGATTTGAATAGAGGTATGACTTTACTGTATTTCATTAAATCAGGGAAAACTCCTTGGTCTACGCACAAATTAAAAATTAAAGCTAAGTATGGAGCTATAGTCTCAAGTATGGATGTACAAACTTTGATAGACATTCCCCATAGATCTTCGGTCAGTTTGATTTTTATTTGCCGGAAAGCTTTAATAACTATCATCGGGTTTATGTGTTTAAATTTAAATTCAGCCTGGCATCCATTCAGTTTGGCGTGCGTCGTCAATGTGCTCGGCCGATTCGGTATCTTTTCATTCATTTTTCTACACAGTCAACGGGGCGGGGCTAGAGATCGTTTTTATGTTGCGAGTGCAAGCAAAAATGAGCTTAGTGGTGGTCAGGCGGGAGTGTGCTCGATAGTACCTATTGCTTGCTCATTTCATGCAACTTCGTATGTAAATAAATAATTTCAACTTGTACGTTTTTAAGAAATAAAACTTTCACTCGAATAAGTAACTGTTGTTTCCTCTGTAATAAAGAAAACTTTGAATTCCCCATTTTGTACGTGGCTAAAACGCTATCCGCGAAAAGCCAAAAAAAAAGAAACCTCATACTTTTAGTCTATGGCCGATCGCCATTGTTAGATGCCCGCGCATAGGAAAACTGAAAAAAAATTCACAACTCGTTTTCACTGTTAAAATTATAGTTATTTATTAATTAAAATGTCCACAAGTACTAGTTATGAAGAAAATGATTTATGTTGTATACCGCCCGATATAAGATGTGAAGCCCTTAACGTTATGGAAAGTTTACTACCTGAAAACTCCAAGGACAAATATATATTATCTACTAAATAAAATGTTTTTTTTTTGTATTATAAATAATTCTTCACAAGTGTGTTGAAAAACGTCGTATCATACACGTGTGCATTGATGATTACCGTCCTCGGCTCTCTTAAGACCCTCGCCTGGCGGCTAGGGTCTCAATAGTGCCTTAGCGGTAATCAACAAACATAACACACTTGTACCATAATGTACTATTTTCGAGTGGCAATGATAAAAAGCTATTTTGCTCTGATCTCGAAATTCGACATAGGCGTCTCAGGTCGAAATTTAAGGCTGATTATTTATCACCGTATGCAATGATATTCTAACAAACAGATATGTTATACACCTACAAAACCACCGAAAAAAGTGTGCCGGGGGCAGAGCCCGCTCACATACACGCAGTGACGCAGAATAAATGAAAAACAGGCCAATTGGCTCGTTTTCGAGTCTTCACGATTGCGCGCTCACAACATATCTGTTAATAGAATATCATTGATCGTATGTATATTAAGTGCTCGGCCAGAGTGGAAACGCGGGTGCGGTGCGGGCGCGGTGCGACGAGCTCAAACATATGAACTTAATTGGAGTGTCCATAGTGGGCACGCGGGTGCGGGCTGCGCCGCGGGCTAGTTGGCGCGGGCCGCACGCGAATCGCGTGCGGGCGGCTCAAACCATAGCTCGTTCATACAAGTGGCCGCAGTGAGGGCGCGGGCGGCAAATGCGGGCGCCAGGGTTACCAACTCCCAAAAATATTTACCCCTCAAGCTAAGTCAAAATTCCCACAATTACTTGAATTTCTTTTTTTTTATATTTTTAATTCACAACAATAGTACCTATATTTAGCCACAGCAACAATACTTTTTTTTAAAGATAGTGCTGTTTTCTATTAAAAACGTGAATTTTTGTTTTACTCCTAGTTGCCATAGCACGGCTCGAACTAGTAGTTTGAGAACCCCGGTGGTCACGCGCGGTTGTCGCTAGCCGCCTACGTACTCACTGCGGCCACTTGTATGAATGAGCTATGCAGCTATGGCGTCTTTGCGTGTTCAAGTTCATATGTTTGAGTATGCCGCCCCGCGCCCGCACCGCGCCCGCACCGCGCCTGCGTTTTCAGTCTAGCCCAGCACTAAAAGTACCCCTAAAAAAGGAACGCCCCTAAAAAAATCACATCCCTCTTATTTACCCCAAAATTTGGGGGGAAAACCCTTATGTTGGTAACCGGACCGGGAGCGGGGATCTCCGAACCCGCGCCGCTCGCCGCACCGCACGGCCAGTCTGGCCAGGCAAACCGCACGCGTTGCCGCACCCGCACCGCACCACGCACCGCGCTCCCACTCTGGCCGAGCACTTATCTACACCCATGCTATAAATCCTCTATAAAAGTATCTGAAACAGTTTGCTTATTGCCAACATTAAAACAACTAGTGTCTTAGTA
Source organism: Xestia xanthographa (assembly GCA_905147715.2). Lineage (NCBI taxonomy): Eukaryota > Metazoa > Arthropoda > Insecta > Lepidoptera > Noctuidae > Xestia > Xestia xanthographa. The sequence continues at coordinate 760,298 of LR990665.1, forward strand.
ACCATAATATAATCCAAACGGGTGACAAAATGTACTAAATTTCATTATGCAACTCATTAAAAAAAAGAAAATTGTCATGCACGCGCGTTTCAATACCACAGCGCCGTAATTAAATATACTTATAGGTTAATTCAAATTCACGTCGTATCCCGCCATTTTTGTTCGATATTAGTATTGCAAGAGTTACTTTGATGTTTACAAAAATCAGTGATGCAAGCTTTGATAACACACCACCAGGGCATCAAGTCTGCTATTACAATAGTGTCAGAATAGTCGATCATTGATCTCATAATTGTTGATTTTGACAAGTTTGGTAATCTATACTAATATTATAAAGAGGTAACATTTGTTTGTAAGTTTGTATGTAGGGGGTAATCTCCGGAAGTAATGAACCGATTTCAAAAATTCTTTCACCATCAAAAAGCTACATTCACCCTGAGTAACATAGGCTATATTTTATCCCCGTACACCCACGGGAACAGGAACTACGCGGGTGAAACCGCGAGACGTCCGCTAGTCTACTATATAATGGCGTCATTATGACTTTCCAATTCCAACCACTGACACTCCATTGAAAGAAATAGCATAGAATGGTAATCTCGTACACAATGATAAATTAATGACTGACTTACGCGGTAATCTGTAAAAAATTTGACAGTTCCAGCCGAAATTTTCTCAATTAGCACCATTTTGTATTGCAATAAATATAATCTTCTTTATTAAAGATAATTTAAAACACATAAATAAAACTAATCAATACACCGGCCACTAGAAATAAAAACAGATAAAACGTCTGTAAGCAGTAATGTCACATTTGACTTTGACAGATAAACAGATAAAATATTATTGAATTGTATAGTTTCACATTAATCCGCGTTACACATAATTAATGATTTTTGCTATTTACAAATTTCTTAGTACCTGATTGCATAGAACACTAAAAAATAATATGTAAAAATATATATCTATAAATGAAATCTGACATGATTAAATGTTCAAATTTAATTCGAGTTTTTCGAAAATTATTTCTATTGACAGGTTTTATAATAATGGCAATACAAACAATATTCTATTACGAGAATACTGACCGGCCAATGATCGACTATTATGAAGTTAGCAGACTACGAACTTTTAACAAAATGACAATGGCATCGTTCAACAATTATGAAATCAATTATAGATCATTGTGACACTATTGTAATAGCAGACTTAGGCCCCAGATATTTCTAATGCCGCAAAGGACATTATTTTCTAACTAATTATGACCAGAAAAGTCGAGAAAACAATATGAAAAGGCGTACCAAGATTTTATGAATTGGAAAATATCAAAGAGTAGTACAAATACATTATTATAGAGTATTATATGATTAAATAATTATAATAATACCTTTATAGGTATACATAATAATACATACACATGGACACATTTATTTACATAGTTTGTTTGTATTAAATTCATTCAATTATATTATTTTAAATTATGTTATTTATATATTATTTTTATATTATTTATTATAATTATTTTATTTAATTTTGTTTGTTTGTATTAAGCGTCATTAATGTATCCTAAGTAGAAATAAGTTTTTCTCATATAAGTGAATGTAATTCTTTTTGAGAAATAAAGTTCTTAAACCATAAATACTCAACAATTAAACTTTCCATGAATTTACATAGACTTCTTAAAATACTACAACACCCTATGGTTTCACCTTTAATTTATGGAGGATTCATATCATGGATGTAGATAAAGTCTTGTATGCAACTGTACCTACATAATTAGGCATTGAAACACTCATGTGATACTGTTATCACACTCGACTTCGCCTCGTGTGATAAACCCACATTCGTGTTTTAATACCCCTTGTTATACAACAGTTGCATAAATAACTATTATTTATAGAGAACCTTTTTTGTATGTATTGCAATAATTTAGTGTGGTCTGCACTACTGTACGCTTATTGTTCCACTAATCTGCACCCCCAGGCGGTGTCGATCCTGCTGTCGTGCGCGGTGTACGGGCACCACGTGTCGGCGGGCGGCGCGCTGGGCGTGCTGCTGGTGTTCAGCGCCGTGCTGCTGCGCCTGTACGCGCGCGCGCGCACCAGCTCCCGGCGCCTCGCCACGGTCTAGTGTGTAGTGCGTCTGTGCCGCACCCAGACCTACCTGTACTCATTCATCGCTCAAATCATACGACTTCACGAATCTACCGTGACATCAAAATCTTAGTGCGACATGGATCACAATGATCATCTTTTGACGCTTATATAACGGTGGCAGCGTTTTGTGGACAGAGGGCGCTGTTGATAAGCATAAGTAAAATTGGCTTTAAAAATTATATTCCAAAAAACAGAGCCATATTTCAACTGCAGCCTGAAATATACTGAATGTAGTTTTAGCATCATGCAAGCAGTGCCATCATCTTGTACATGATGATTCGTGGGGTGTTTAGTCTGAACGGACCAAATCGAATGGACCGCGGTCCGTTCAGACGTACACAAAAAATGTCTACGTCCGAAAGGACCGGTGTCAAAAAAAAACAAATGAATAAACTTCATCAAGTACATTCGGGTGCAAAAGTTAAAAAAAAAAAAAAAAATGTTAATTTATTGCCCGACTACGGCGAAGCCAAAAGGAAGGGTTATGATTTAAACAGTATTTTATTATAATTTATGTATGTACTTAGGAGCAGCGGTGGCCCAGGAGCAGCGGTGGCCCAGTGGTGGCGGCCCCGACTAGGAGCAGCGGTGGCCCAGTGGTGGCGGCCCCGACTTACGAACAGTAAGTCGTGAGTTCGAACCCAGGCAGGCGCATTACTTTGTGTAATTTATTTCATCACCGCTGCTCTCAAAACGGTGAAGGAATACATCGTGAGGAAACCGGCATGTCCTAGAACCAAAAATTCGAAGACATGTGACATCTACCAATCCGCACTGGGCCCGCGTGGTGGATTATAGCCCATTCCCTCTCACAGAGTATGTACGTACTTACCTATTATTCCAGATTTGTATTATCTTCTTTAGAAAAACAATCAATTATGGGCAGTGTCGTACACGTCACGAAAAGTACTAGGCAAGCATGAATCCAAGATGGCAGACTAGTAGACCGATTCTTAAAATAAATACCACCTTGAACTGGATACCCACCGTACCCCTGGGCGTACCCCTGATGGTACGGTGGGTTTTTTAAAGTTAAATGATACCACCAGGTAAGCGGCATGGGCACCGGGCCGTAGGCTAGAAGGAGGCCGGCGGAGGCCCGGCACTTTGGGGACAGAAGTCAAAGAGTGTTTGTTATTTGCGAGTTTTCGAGCACGCTTCATGGAGTCGTAGCAGGTTCTAAATGCTTATATCTTGAAAAGTCTTGCTACTAGAGGGTCAGAAGTGGTTTTAACTAGTGGTAGGTACAACTTTACAACACTATTACCTGGTGGCATCGTTTAACTTTAAAACACCCACCGTACCACCAGGGGTACGGCCAGGGGTACGGTGGGTCTGCAGTGCCTTGAACTCATGCCAGCCTAGTACTTTTTCGGGTACCTAAGCTTAGTACTTTTTGGGGTGGATCTATTAACATTTATTTGTGTTCCAAACTCAAACATATTTGAATTTTCTATTTTTCATATAGGCTGTTTAGCGGCTTTATACCTTTGCTTCTCTTTCAACCTGGCGAAAGCAAAGCGCGAAAAAAAGAAAATTTAAATCATAGTTTCCTAATAATTCCTGACGAAATTATTTTTAGTTTTTTATTTTATTTCTTCAAAGGTGTTTTGAAAAACGTCGTTTGATACACGTGGATATTTGTAATTAATTGCAGTTCTTGGCTCTCCGCCTCGAATACAATAACAAACTTCCTCCACTTGTATCAAAATGTACTATTCTTTAAGGGGGTAAAATAGGGGATGAAAGATTGTATCAAACTCCGTGATTTTTAAGTTTCACAAAAGTGACACAGTATACCTACTTTTATTTCTAACCATGCATGCATGAGTTCATCTACAATTTTTTACAATTCTAACTTCAAAAATGAAGAAATTTCATATAAACTTTCATCCCATAGTTTACGCTCATAATGTTTTTTTTTATTCGTTTGAAAACCAGCCAAGTCAGACATTAGGCTTCAATATACGTGAACAATGACAACAACAACAATGTATGCGACTGTCCCTTTAAACTTATTATTGTTTATTCATTTGTTTTTTTTGACACCGGTCCGTTCGGACGTAAACATTTTTTGTCTACATCTGAACGGACCAAAATTAATTGACAGCGGTCCGTTGAGACTAAACACCCGATTCGTGTCCATAATGTCTCAAATTGCATGTATGACAATTTGGGACAAGCGCATTATAGTCTGTGGTGCCCTCTCGACACGACCGTGTCACACTTCTCCACTTTTCATTTATTCATGTGTAACGTAGGAAATATTTTTTAACTTGCTCGGCTTTGAGCGAGTTAGACGTTCTTGTTTGACAGTTTACGCATGTTTTGACACCCATCAAAGTTAGTGGCCCACCATGTTTCATCTCTGCCTTTAGTAACTGGCTGAAAAGTGGTGAACCGCGAACTTTGCTGGCTGAACATTGTCGTGATGTGTCACGATCTAAATAAATAAGAAACATATTTGTTTCACTAGTGCTCGAATAGTAGTACGACATTTAACATTGAAGTTTTGGCGATATTTTACACCGTTGAATGAATGTTCCTTTAGTACTCTTAGTTATTTATTTAGAAAAATATTTAATTTCTACCTACGTATACTCGTACTCAGTTACACAGTGCTCGAATTTTAACCCTTTTGTCGTTTGTTAGAATATAAATAGGTATTATGTAACGAATGTAAACTCAACGACGTTGTGACGTCGCAGTAAGCCGCGTAGCGTTGCGACGCCGCGTAGCGCGTGTGGCTAGCGTTGTGACGACGGCCTCACTCTAACTCAGCCCCTGGTACTCATCCTATATAAGTACACAATATGTTAAAAAAACTTGTCCGATCCGTTTAAGGTACTATTACGTATCGAGATTAGATTTTATTTATGTAATCCTTTTTGAAGAACAAGTAAAAAAACACCCAGATGAAAATTAAAAATCTTAGTACTAAAATGAGGAAATTTTCAAGACAACACACGGGCGCGAGCGGTAACTTCTTGGGTAGTGACGTCATAAAAATACAATTGACCTTCGAACATACTTAAGCCGAAGAAAGTGTGGTCACGTTTTAAAAGTTTGTTAGAACTTAGGAAAACTGTGGTAATGGGGGCTATCGTTTTTGAGCTCACCAAATGGCACCACTGTCGAGTAAGGTCCTGTCAATAATTCTATTTTATACTTTAATACAAATAACTACATAAAAAAGGTTATTTACTTATTACGTGTAACAACATAGTGTAAACTTACCAACATATTTAAAATATTCTCCCTAAAATTAGCAAGCATAAAACATTTAAAAATCATTTTACCTCCAAGTACTAACAAGTAAGATCCAAAGTTGATACTTAAAATCTTCAAGTCATAATTAATCAGGAATGGCTCAGTCTAGAACACAATCGTGAGTATTAGTATAAATACGTGATAAAAAATCACGCAACGCGCGAACACTGTCTGACGTCTGACATTTTGGAAGACCTTAGTCTACACGAACCCCTCTAGCGGCGAATTCATGCACAAAAATCAGGGTTTTAAAATTCAGTAATAAATGTTACCTTTCTTAAATATTTTATGTTTCTTATTTTATTTGGTAAATCTATACGGCCCTTTTGGATCGGACAGGCCTTTTTTTAATATATTGCATATGTCAGTTGTGTGAATGGCACCTGTGTTATAGAAAAAAAAAGAAAACAAACTCAACTCTTTCTCTCTCTTACTTACTCATTTGAGTGTACTTTGTGTAGTTGTTCTCTTACTCAACTGGATAGTTAATATATCACGTGTGTATTGACATGTGTGTGTTTGAAGACACGCTGTATTCTGTAATAGTGATAAATCTCCACTTTATCTTAATCATTATTTTATAATAGTTAAATGATTTTTGATCGCTCGTCCGGTGAAAGTAAGCAAAGCATAAACAGCCTCTACAAACATGCTGAATTCAGTGTTATTTTAGATCTTTCATGTAAAAGAATTATCAAAGTTAGCACTGAATTTAGTATCCTGTAAAGATCATAACCTACGCAATATTTTTCAACGCACAGCAAATCATAATGTGTTCGCACAATGGTCCACTTTAAGGACTAAGTGCGGAAACCAAAACCCCATGATAGATCATAATGTGTTTTCACTAACATTGAAGTGATTTCCGTCGACTGCTGTTACATAATCAATTTGTTTTATTTATTATTTATTTATTTAATGATAATAAGAGTCTAGATTTAGCTTGTTTTAAATCGTTCACAAGCCTTGCATAGTTTTGTTCTAGTAATGAGCAGTCGAGTTGAATGTAAATAGGTATGTTAAATTGTGCTCAATTTGTATTTAAACCAATAGTTGTGTATCACCTGTCAATTATATCCTTTGAATGGAAATATCAGTAATATTCGACGGTCATAAAGGTCGCTAGGGCCTTATCTTATTCTAGTTTTTGCATATCTCTGATGCACAGTATACAGGACTTCTACAAAAATCAATCCAATCTTGAATTATTTTGGGGACGTCTACATTTGTATTTTATTTTCAACTTATGTGTACAACGCAAAGTTGAAATACAAGTGTAACCGACCGGGTCTTTCAAATGAGTATTAAGATTTTATACAATATGGAGTTTGTAGTAATCCTCTAGTGTGATAAGAGCAGTGACATCAAGTAAATATAATCGAGAAGCAAGGCTTATGTGTAGGACTACTTAGGAGAACATTTGATAAGTCGTAACAGACAGTTGTATTATATTATACGCGGAGCGAATAGTTGTGAAATGTTCGTATTCGTGGGAAATAAAAGTTGCGCAACAGTTGCTAGACATCAAAATGTTGCTGAAATTTTTATTATGAGGAGTCGGAATAAAAGACGAATTTTAAAAACTGGCTCCAAGGTAGACTTAGGCCCACACGCCGACGTTCTGTAAACGTCACTCAAGACTCAAGCATTACTTAATACTAGATTCAAACCATTTGATTGGTTGAAACTAGGTTTAATTACACTCGTGAATCAGGGTCTTACAGGACTAACTCTAGTAAATTCCAAAACGAGTCCTTAGAACTCGACTTTTATTTGAACGAATACGACGCTAAGGTTGTATAGACAGAAACATATGTGTGTATATGTAAATAGTCATAAAATGATGTATCTACGGTAAGTAGAGTTACAGATAGTAAATACGTCGGATCTATGAATATGTCATAAACCGAACGATGGATCATCCTATGTTATTATAATATGTAAAAAATATAGGTTATGTATTTGTTTATTTGGTTTTAGAATTTTTGATGGCGGCCAAAAACTGAATCATTCAATGTTTTAGTTTAACGCAAATATATTGATCATTCCAGATAATATTTCCATGAGTTATTGACTTATTTACTTTTTTATACTTATTAGTATAACAGTTTAAACAATGTTTACTAAAGAATCCAGTGTTTTTTCGTTGGCCGCCATCGTAGCAATTAATTTATTTATTGTAATACACGTGTTTGTAATATATGTAGCACTCTCGAATGGCACATACTGTGTGACGTGTGTGATAGTTACGTTTAATAAAGTTGCTGATGGAGTCAACTGAACTAGTTTTTTTTTTCACTTGATTTGATTTTTTTTTGTGCCTTTTTACGAATCATTCCCCCTGCGTCGAGTCCCTTGATGTCGACTTGTGATTTTTCTTGGTTTTGATGGTCTTTTGTTTCGCCTCAACATAGCTGTCACAGAGTACAGTCATATTAAAACGAAATACGGCCTTTTAATTAATAAAGTTCGTCCTCATCCAGTGATCCGTATTTTAAATAATACATTGATATCCCACCAAAAAGTACTAGGCTAGCATGTGTGGCTGACTCTGGCAGAGCCACCAACAGGGATTTTAATTTTGATAACACAAAAATTTAGTCGCTATTTAGTCGAAATTAGTCGCCAAATATCAGATTTGGTCGGTCACTGGTTCAAAAGATATAAGGGCTTATTGTTGGCCCTGCTGGAGTCAGCCTACCCCAGCAGAGCCACATTAATAACTCAAAAACTAGGGCACCTAGCGAAGATCTGTTTTCTCCCATATTTACTCGCTAATTAGTCGAAATTAGTCGCCAAATATCAGAACTGGTCGGTCACTGTTTCAAAAGATATAAGGGCTTATTGTTGGCCCTGCTGGAGTCAGCCTACCCCAGCAGAGCCACATTAATAACTCAAAAACTAGGGCACCTAGCGAAGATCTGTTTTCTCCCATATTTACTCGCTAATTAGTCGAAATTAGTCGCCAAGTTACAGAATTAATCGGGTCCTAGTTCAGAAGATATAATGAGTTCAATTATTAAGGTATAGTCCAAGAGCTAGATCGAAGAGTTCACGAAAAATTGCCAAGAAAAAATATTTCTATTAATATGTGTAATATACTTCTAGTTTTATCGGTCTAAAGTCCATAAAAATGACCGAGAGAGATAAATTCTCTATTAAATACATGTTAAATGTTTTTAATTATTAAGTTAGAGAGGCTTAAATTTCTTTGAAACCATTAAACCTTGCTCTTGGTCTATTTAGTGTCAAGATGTACAGTCGCATGCAACTGTTTTACTAATTTACAATGTTGAGCTATAATTTACTTTAGAATAATAAATACGTTAAAATTATCGTACCTATCTTTAGTAAAATGTAATACTTAAACGTTGAAAACGTATTGTAAGTATGTAGGTAAGTATCAACCCATTGCTTGAAATACATTACAAAAAAATACATACTTAAATCAAAGATGTAAATACTATACCTAATATGACCATTAATGGCTCTAATTAAGGTTTAATAGGTAAGTTTATTTATTGTTCCTTATAAATACAACAAATTGAACTGTATCTAAATGCCGAAAATAATATATAAATCTAAATCAAATTATAAAAATGAATTTCCAAAAAGTTGGTTTGATGTGTGTATTTTGAGGTGATTGTCAGTGTTGCGTTGTGGGTGTGGGTGTATTGTGTCGTGGTAGGCTGTAGAGTTTGTATGGACGGGTTGAGTTTTTATTTTATCTTAATTTAGGTTAGAATAATAAAACTTCATTGTCGAAATATAAAATTATATATTAGTTACCTTAAAATTATTGTACTAACAGAAAATGCAATCTGTGTCTGTGTGCAAACTGTGTCTATGTCTATGTGCGAGATTGCATAGAAAAATTAGAATGCGGCAACTGCGGTGCAGCTAAGTCTACGGTGCAGCTAAGTATACCTTTGAGCTTGGCGCAAAACGGGCCACCAACCACAGCCACCGGTGGCCAGCGACAAGCAGTTAACACGCTTTTTTATACATTTTGTTGAAACTCGCCGCACACGTGTGGCCGGTAGCGGCCACTTGCTACAGCAGTGTCGGAGATTCGCGATAGCGTGCGACAGCCACCGGTGGCTGTGGTTGGTGGCCCGTTTGCGCCGAGCCTTAGGTATAGGTACCTCAGCCTAACCCTTTGGGGATTACAGGCGTGATGATATGTTATGTACCTACGTTTATTTCACTACATAGGTACAAATCTATTGAATTTCAGATATAGGTAATCTAAATTCAATAGATACCGACTAATGAGGTAGGTACCTACTAAATTCACACCCGTAGACACCCCAATTATAGGTAGAAAATTAGATAAGTTACAACTCAGATCAAAATTCTTTGATCTGAGAGTTACAATCATAATGTATGCACTGAAGCACTTAGGTAGGTAGTGTTTTTTTATTAAATTAACTATCCTAATTGTAGCCAAATAATATGGACATCGACGGACTACATTGGTAGGTAGCGCATCAGTATTGGTATCTTAGGACACACACACAAACACGCTAATGACGTGAAAAATCAAGGTAACTTACATAATAATATTAATCTTCACTCATAAGGCGTCCTCTTTTCAAAACACTCTCAAATTGTCCACCACCATGTGACATGTCCAATGCACTTAAAAGCCCGTATTCGTAATTGTTCTTTTAATATTTTACACAAACAAACCTTCTCGCTGTACTCCCGGTGGATGACTAAAGAAAAAAATCTTTAGCGTTTAGAGCAAGTTTGTTAATTTACCTATTTTTTTTTTTTAATACTTTTAGCGGCGCGAACACCGCCGACGACGCGCCGGTGCTCGCTCTGTTCCCCGTTTTTGTATTTGCGGAATACGTACCTAAAGATAACAACATTCGAGTTCCTAACTATTCTTTAAGTTCCACTTTAAACTGGCCGACTTTAACTTAGGTACGTCACGGGCAACTCGTTCTAAGTAGCTCGTCTGTACACGCGCATCTATCTCTTTCTTACTTATCGTGTAAATGTAACGGAGCGCAGCGATCTATCTGCCAGCGACTAAATGCACACATTTTGTTCGATACCTAAATAATTACATATATTTATTGTAGATCTTGTTTTTAGGTAATGAATACTGCTTTCCTTTGGTGGGTTGAAGTTATAGAATTCCTCCAGACGTCGTATAGATACACCTGTCTAAAAACTACTTTAAGTATTTTGTACTTGGTTGTACCACTGTATGGGGAAATTGAATTCTTTAATATCTTTTTAATGACACACCGACTGAATCTGTAACTTGGCGACTAATTAGCGAGTAAATATGGGAGAAAACAGATCTTCGCTAGGTGCCCTAGTTTTTGAGTTATTAATGTGGCTCTGCTGGGGTAGGCTGACTCCAGCAGGGCCAACAATAAGCCCTTATATCTTTTGAACCAGTGACCGACCAGTTCTGATATTTGGCGACTAATTTCGACTAATTAGCGAGTAAATATGGGAGAAAACAGATCTTCGCTAGGTGCCCTAGTTTTTGAGTTATTAATGTGGCTCTGCTGGGGTAGGCTGACTCCAGCAGGGCCAACAATAAGCCCTTATATCTTTTGAACCAGTGACCGACCAGTTCTGATATTTGGCGACTAATTTCGACTAATTAGCGAGTAAATATGGGAGAGAACAGATCTTCGCTAGGTGCCCTAGTTTTTGAGTTATTAATGTGGCTCTGCTGGGGTAGGCTGACTCCAGCAGGGCCAACAATAAAGCCCTTATATCTTTTGAACCAGTGACCGACCAAATCTGATATTTGGCGACTAATTTCGACTAAATAGCGACTAAATTTTTGTGTTATCAAAATTAAAATCCCTGTTGGTGGCTCTGCCAGAGTCAGCCACACGGCTAGCATAAGTTCAAGGAGTTGTGTATTTTTATATTCCGGGTATCTGAGTAGGTGTAGGTATGTACCTACTTACTGTTTAATATTGTCACAGTTAACTTGTGATTGAAATACCATCTTCAATTCCTGCTAGCCTAATACTTTTGTTGGCTGGATCGCTGCACGAATTGCAGCAGATGCTGGATGGCCTAGTTGATTATTCAATACGCATTAGCCTCAGGGTGCCAACCACGCTCTGCTACCATGTAGGAATATTGGTAAAAGTGCCACCGGCTGTCTAGGACGAGTCTCTCCTCAGAAGTACCTAGCTTTGAAGTCGACTCGACGCCGATGGATACCCCTTTTACCGTCAGTAAGGATCCCGGCGATGGCGCATTCCCAGGCCCATGAAAGCACATGGCCTCGGACTTGTGCAATGCCAGAAAATATCTTATACCTTGGCCAAACTCTGCAGTTTGGTAAGAACAACTTGAAGAGGGAGACTAACAGAAGAATTTAGCTGCGCTGGGCAGCATTTGGAAAACTTCTTCGGGTCTTCTCGTCACGTAATCCACAGAGCCTAAAGACTAAAGTCTTACCAGTGCGTCCTGCCTGTTATGACTTAACGGGGCCAAAATGTGAGCACTCACGGCTCGGCTGATCCATAAATTCAAGGGCGTTCGGCGAGCTATGGTACAGGCTATGCTTGGAGTCTCTCTGAGGGATCGCATTTGGAACGAGGTGATCCATCAGAGAACTAGAGTTGTCGACATAGCTCACAGAATAAGTAAGCTAAAGTGGCAATGGATCGGCCGTATAACCAATAAACGTTGGGGAAGACGTGTAGTTGAGTGGAGAACGCGAATTGGCAAGCGTACGGTGGGACCGACCTCAGGCTGGCTGGCAAGGTGGCTGGTAGCAAATGGATGAGAGTTGCTGAGAATGGAGTGTGCATGCCGTGCGATTGAGGAGGCCCATGTCCAGCAGTGGACTGCTGAACGCTGATGATGTAGTACCTACTTTTGTTAGGGTACAGAACTTAAGCACAACGTGTCGGGAACAGAAAAAAAAAAACTATCTTTAATACAGGGTGTAAACGGACCCTTAACGAAACTGTCAACGAAGTATTCTGTACATCAAAATAAGTAAGTCTACGCAAAATATATTGCGGGAACGACTTTTTTTTTCTTTTTTTTCCGTACACGTTTTGCACAAGATCTGTGCAGTAAACAGCCAAGAAGTACTAAGCTTCCATGAACTGAATTATTGAAGATGGTATTTCGATAATTCGTTTAGCCTTTATTTCAATTATGTACAATATCATCATCATCTGCCTAGCCTTTTCCCAACTGTGTTGGGGTCGGCTTCCAGTCTAACCGGATGCAGCTGAATACCAGTATTTACATGGAGCGACTGCCTATCTGACCAAATGAACAAAAACAAAAAAAAAACAATATGAATTATGTACAATATGTAGGTATGTATGTCCCTTGAATGTATGCAAGCCTAGTACTTTTGGTCGCCAAAAAAACGATTTCCGTCAATATTTTGGAGAAGTCTTGATGTTCTCTAATAAATAGAATAATTTTATAATTTGTGTATAATAAACAATTTTAATAGCCAATTCCCTCTCATAGGGAGGAGGCCTTTGCTCCAGCAGTGGGAACATTAATAGGCTGATGATGATGAAGAATAGCTATTTATTCACCAAGGGGAGTAAGGTACAGATTACTAATCGAGTGTGCATTTGAGGCCCGACGCGAAGCGGAGGGCCGTGAACCACACGAGTTTAGTAATCTGTACTTACCCTGGTGTGATATATACTGCTTTATACTACACTTGCACTTTTAAGCACAAAGAAATAAAGACAAAATAGCAAAAACAGCATTTTATTAAAAAGTTATATTGACAAACTTTACCAAGAAAATTGTCTCTACAAAATACGTCAACCAGCAATAAGTTTTTTATAAATTTTAGAACGTCAAACAGTTTTCGCGCCAGAAGACGTTAGAGAAGGTAAAAACGCCCCATATGGTAAAATTAAATCGTTTGATTGCAATGATATTCAATCAAACAGATATGATAAGAGCGCGCAATCGTGAAGACTCGAAAACGCGCCAATTGGCCTGTTTTGCCTGTATTCTGCGTCACTGCGTGTATGTGAGCTGGCTCTCCCCCGCGGCACACACAAAACGCGTTAGTAATGCATTACTACCCTGATTTTCAGGGCAGTAATGGATTACTACCTTGATTTTCAGGGCAGTAATGAAATTCCATACAATATAACTGCCTAGATTTTTGAGAAGGTTTAATGAACAGCTTTCAAGCCTTTTAGTGGGGTAGTATTGGTACACTTACTAAGTGTAGTATAAATATAATTTTATTTGTAAAAGCGTTTAAATTTTTGTTTTAAGTGTACTTCTGCAACCTCGAGGTCAAGCGTAAACTTTTAAAAACAGATATCATATGTTTCACGAGTCGACGTAGAGGGAATGATTCCTTCTTTTTACACCTCACCTTAAGAGCCTATACTACCTCAAATTAGCAACTCTATTTGTGGTGGTTCAAACTTTGTTTGTAATACTGTTAGAATAACGTTCTAATCAGCTTTAACTACAAAGGGTTGTTACGTCAGTCACTGCAGGCCGAATAGTGCGAAATGAGTGGTTTTTATTCTTTATAAAATCAAATTTTCATCTTTTGGAAAAAATTAAAAATATAAGACCTGCTTTATAATTTGTTCAGTTAGTATGCAAAGTTTCATGATCTAATTTGAAGTACTTTTTGAATACCAGCGGTTTATTGTTCGATTTGGAGGTAATATTGGATTATTTTTCTATCGAGAAAATTTTATGGAATCGTGTTTTTGCCAAACATAGGACCTAACATTAATCCTCAACTTTACCATATATTTATTTCAAAATTAATGCTGCAGTATTTTAAGCGTAACGGAGGTTCATGCTTAGCCATTTGAGGTAGTATAGGCTCTTAAATAGACGTTGCTACGACATATCAAAACAGCAGAAAATAAAATAAAGACAGTTTGGAAAGTCATAAATAGCGAGACTAACAGGAAGAAAACACGTAATACTAGCTACACATTAGATACAGCATGTGGTCCTAAAAGCTCTAATCAGGAAGTAGCTCAAGAATTTGTAAATTTCTTTACCGATATACCGTTAAAAACTACGGAGGCTCTAAGTTCCTCTCCTGAAGTCTCAATTGGTTTACTAAAGGCGAATGTGTCTGGATGCCAGGCTGAATTTAAATTTAAACACATAAAACCGATGATAGTTATTAAAGCTTTCCGGCAAATAAAAATCAAACTGACCGAAGACCTATGGGGAATGTCTATCAAAGTTTGTACATCCATACTTGAGACTATAGCTCCATACTTAGCTTTAATTTTTAATTTGTGCGTAGACCAAGGAGTTTTCCCTGATTTAATGAAATACAGTAAAGTCATACCTCTATTCAAATCCGGTGATAGTAAAGATACAAATAATTATAGGCCTGTATCCGTGTTGCCAGTTTTTAGCAAGGTGTTCGAAAAGATAATGCTTAATCAAATGCTCAATCATTTTAACACCAACAGAATCTTACACGATCAACAGTATGGTTTCACCAAGGGACGTTGTACAACTGACGCCGGTGTAACCTTAATAAAGCACATATTTGCGGCGTGGGAAGAGTCCCAAGACGCTGTAGGAATATTTTGTGATCTCTCCAAAGCATTTGATTGTGTAAATCACGACACATTGCTTTTGAAACTTGAGCATTACGGACTAGGTAAACTTGCACTTAGTTTGTTAAAATCTTATTTGAGTGATAGACAACAATATGTTCAAATAAATGGTGTTAATTCACAGGGTTTAAAAGTAAAAATGGGGGTTCCGCAAGGCTCAATATTGGGTCCTTTCCTCTTTTTAGTATAAGTATATAAATGATCTACCCTATTTTCTGAAAAACCAACCTCAAAATATGGTGTTATTTGCCGATGACACTTCCCTAATTTTTAAGATCAATAGACGGGCCCAAAATTTAGATGACGTGAATAATGCCCTACTTCAAGTCCATAATTGGTTCACAGCAAATAATTTAGTACTAAATGAAAAAAAAAACGAAATGCATAAGATTTGCTTTACCGAATGTTAAAAGTAGCGATTGTGATATAGTACTGAATAAAGGGAAACTTGAATTCGTAGATAAAACGGTTTTCCTGGGGATTACGGTTGATTCAAGGCTACAATGGGGTTCTCATTTAACATCTCTGGCGGGGCGGCTAAGTTCGGCAGCATATGCTATTAGAAAAATCCGTCAATTTACTGATGTAGATACTGCTAGATTGGTCTATTTTAGTTACTTTCATAGTATAATGTCTTATGGCATTCTGTTATGGGGACGGGCTGCTGACATTAAGTCTATATTTATTCTGCAAAAAAGAGCCATCAGAGCCATATACAATCTTCGTAGGCGCGATTCTCTGAGGGAACTGTTTAAGGAAATAAACATCATGACTGTACATTGTCAATACATCTACGAAAACATAATGTACGTAAGAAAAAATCTACATCTTATTGGTAAAAGAGGTGACAGACACAATTACAGTACTAGAAATAGGGACCAATTAGTTCAGCCAGGCTTCAGACTCGCTAAAGTAGACTCATCTTTCATGGGGTACTGTTTGAGATGCTATAATAAAATTCCACAAAGCATTCTTGAACTGAATGAAACAAAATTTAAAACATGTATTAAACGCACACTTTGTAAGCGAGCATATTACAAATTGGACGATTATATCGCTGATAAAAATGCTTGGCTCAATGCCGGTCCTGCTCCACAAGGACAGGGGCGCATTAATGGATAGCACTAATTGTATTGTTGGAGCTGCTGAAGATTGTACAACTATCTTTGTATTGTATAAATTCAATATCTTTTTCATATTGTGTGAGTGCTATGTACTAGAATGCTATCAGTCGCTGGAAACCTACGTTTTTTCCTTGACTTGAATGTGCCGTGGCGGTTAGGAGATATGTCATGCTCACTCAAATGTCTCGCTGATGGTGACGCGTGTGTCGGATCATTTAGTTCCCTTCAAAATGGTTGAGTTGAAAGGTGCTGATACATGCGTCATGTTCGTGAACGAGCGCTGTCATTTGGGACTGGTCGGCTCTTGGCTGCCACGGCTTATTTGAATTTAATAATTTTATTTTTGATTTGTTTTTGTTTTGTTTTTACTATGGACACCTTTAACGTGCACATCTTGCTACATTGTTCTCACATAATGTACCATCTCAACATGAATGATGTAACCAATATTTTGTAAAAATATTCTGATTTAAAAGAGTGTCCATGGAGTTTCTTGCCCATTCTTCTCCATAGAGATCTACGCTAGGGAATGGGCAACTACAGTACTTTCACAGTTTTTATGTCTTGTGACTGGGACTGTAGCTACATTTAATTTTCATATTTGTTTCGACAATTCAAAAGTGCCTGTAACTGGCCTACTTGAAATAAATGCTTTGATTTTGATTTTGATTTTATCATTTATGACTAACACGGGTTGGTTTGGATCGACCCTAAAATAACGTCAGTTCTATGTACCTACATGTTCGACGAATAAAGGACGGACCCTAAAATGACTAAAGTAAGAGGTCATTATTTCGGCGCAGACGTCATCTTGCTATCTGGGATATGACTCGCACTGTCAAAAAGTTATCAGCTCTCATGTAGAGCCAAGCCTTTGACTCTACACGCCCTAACTCTACAAGGTCTAACTTCACAAACTCTACACCTTAGTCAAAATATGTGGCTTGGCCATTTCGGTACATTCATATGGGATGGGCGTAAGGTGAAAAAATTATTCACTTTTCTGTTATACAATTTCTTAGTAATGAAACGGCCAAGCCACATACATATTTTGACTACAAAGGCCCTTGCGCTTCGCTTGACTCGTTTTGCGGGCCACTACCGTGCCCCAGATCTGTAACCTCTGATGTTGCATGACTGTCAAAATCGCAGTTCGTTTTGTGCATATTTCTTAGGTACTAACACTATGCGGCACGTAAATGAATGTATAAATAAACGCGCCTTGATGAATTTGCAACCCTCACTCAAGCGAAGAGAATTAGGTAATATTTCAAGATTGCATTAATATTCAGGCATTTATTTAGGTACCTATCGCTTAATGTTAGTGAGTTCGGGCATTATTGTCATTGTTGTGTGTGGGTTGCTGCAACTGACAAGTCTGGCCACATCACACAGATCTTGATTCTCGTTACAATCAGGTCAGGGGTTAACAAAATGCGAACTGGCTTTAAGGTCAAGCGTACTTAAATACCACTCGAAAACTGTCGTAACCTAACGTCCTAAATATAACCTGGTAAGTATTATACAGGATGTAAACAGACTCTTCACGAAGCCGTCAACCAAGCATTCTGTACATCAAAAAACAGTTCAGTAAATCTGCGCAATTTTTGAAGTGAAAACTTCTTTAGGCGCGTTGAGCACTTTTTGGGTGAAGGAAAAACATTGAACTCATCGTTAGGTAACGTAACGTGCGGTCACGCTTCGTAGCCGTTCGTAGCACTCGTAGCATCCACTACGGCGTAGCACCACAAAGGCATGCGCATAACCAGTGCTACGACTGGGGGGGGTCTGTGTACTTTTTGTTTTCACTTCTATAGGCAGTAATGTACGGCATTCAACACATTGTGCTGATGGATTCATTGAGTAGTAAACGGGTCATGGAGGTATATAACGTAAAGTTATAACATTAGAAGTTGTATTTAAAAAAAAAATTGTGGAAGAGTTTGAACTTTGATCCCCAATATCTCCGTAACTAGAAGGTTCCCAGGTATGGTCACGAACAAAAAAAAATATCGCAGTTCTTTGTGTAGGGTGTAAATAAACTCTTAACGAAGCCGAAAGACACTTTTCCCCGGAATGTCTTTCGGCTTCGTTAAGAGTCTATTTACACCCTTTATTATCGGTGGTATTACCGTATTACTGAAGTTGGCGAGTGAGACTACAGTCTTTTTCACATGAGAGTCAAAATGGCGGGTGTACCATAGCAAATCAAATTATACCAATTACCAAAAAAATGTACCTAAAATGTACTATTAAGTACCTAGCTCTAAAAAATCTGTACCTCCTTCAGAACGAAATTATTTCGAAATGTAAGGTACACCCGCTATAATGACGTCAAGATGGCGGGTGTACTATAAATATTTAATTATTTAACCTTTACTCATAAAATATAATTACTTACACTAAAAAATTGTACCTAAAAAGTACCTCAATTTAAACAAAACACACTTGACCAGTTGGATTCCTAGTTTTTGAGAAATAAAACAACCGTGTCTTGTATAATTATGTTACAGTCAAAACTGTTAATCGGTCAAAACCACTTTTGACTGGTGTCAGTCAAAATTATTATATTCTTAGTTTTGACTGTAACATAAACAAGCAAGACACGGTTGTTTTATTTCTCAAGAACTATCCAATTGATCAATAAGAATGAAATAATAAAATAAAAAGAAAGAATAAGAATGAAAGGGAATCATTGATTAGAGAATTCAAATTAAACATTCTAGACGTTGGGCTGATCCAAATCATTTTAGCAAACCCTAAATCTACGACTGCAAAGAGGTTGTGTGACTTGGTGAAGATATCTAGTCAATTATTCTCTTTTTAATAGGCACAATAGGTACCTACATAGTAAGTAAATATTCTGTCTATGTAAATCATTTCTCAAGTCAATGATGTAAATAGAAAATAAGGTACGATGGGGTTGGCATATCCGTATGGATAAAAACTCCTTTAAGTTTTCTAAGAATAAAAAAAAAAAAAAGTGTGTTTTTTTAATTGAGGTACTACATAAAAGGCACAAATTTTTGGTGTAATTATATTTTATGAGTAAAGGTTAAATATAATTAAATATTATAGTACACCCGCCATCTTGACGTCAATATAGGAAATAATTTCGTTCTGAAGGAGATACAGATTTTTTAGAGCTAGGTACTAAATTACATTACATTTTAGGTACATTATTTTGGTTATTGGTATAATTTGATTCGCTATGGTACACCCGCCATTTTGACTCTCAACTTTTCACAGTTTTCTTATAATGTTGTACTGACCTTAGTTATGTCACTGTTTAAATCACAGTGATTATTATTGCCCTTACACAACTTTATGCACATAATGTAAAAAAAAAACACTACTAAGACGGACGTAATGCCTTGGGCATTTTCTACCAGTCTAAAGGGTGATGCAGAGACAAGTAAATAATTAAAAAATATCGCTGGACATTACACACACCGCCATCTAGTGCCACACTAAGCAACGAGGCTTGTGTCGTGGACGCCAGATACTTGATATAATAAATAGATACTTTTTTTTCGTAAATACATACTTATTATAAATATAAACATCCATGACTCGGAAATAAATATCCATGCTCATCACACAATAAACATTTGCCCCTACCGGGATTCAAACCCGGGACCTTAAGAACGTAAGGCAGCCTCACTACCCTCTGCGCCAATTCGGGCCGAAAGGTGATCTCGATTTTCATGGCGACATGGAGAGATCGACTGTCGCTACTTGACACAATAGTGGCGATAAGTCCCCTCTTTGAGGACTGGTTTGAGAGGCGCCACGGCGCCCTCCCCTTTCCCCTGACGTAGGTCCTCACCCACCGGACACGGTTGTTTCGGGAGGTTCCTGCACCGAATCGGGCGGGAGGAAATGCCCGGGTGTCACCACTGCGAGGATCGACCGGAGGACACGGTGGAGCACACTGGAGGTTTGCCCCGCTTAGGCGGAGCACCGCCGTGTCCTCGTAGCGGCGATCGTCGGCAGCGACCTCTCGTGTCCGGCCCTGGTTCAATCCATGGTCCGGAGCGAGACGGAATGGAAAGCCGTCACCTTCTTCTGCGAAGCAGTCATGCTAGCGAAGGAGGTGGCGGAACGTGAGAGGGAGAGAACCTCACGTCCCAGCCGCCGCGGTAGACGCACCGGGCGTCGGGCCAACGTAGGCGCGGGCCTGTCTAGCTGCTAGCTAGCTGCTAGCTCGCCGCGTCGACAGCGCGTTCATGTCCTACCTGCGCAAAGGCCAAAGCCGAACCGGCAAAGGCCGATGCCTGCCGGGGCTGCGGGACTGTTCAAAAGAGATACCGGGGCCCTGGAACACAAAGGGCAATGAAGGTTCATGGATGGGTTTTAGTCAGTAAAAATCTGACACTCCCTTCTGCTCCGCCCAGAGCGTGAGTCATTTGATGATTTCGGATCCCAAAAAAAAGGTGATCTTGATTGTCGTTGAAATGAGGGCGCTGTTGGGTTGCTCCTGTTAGAGGTTAAATAATAGGACGGACTGGACACTCCGACTCCAAGCGATTAGACAGGACGCTCAACTGAAGACCGTCGTAGCAAGGAGTATATCCCACAAAGTCTACAGTGCCAGTTAATAACACTCGTCAACATAAACTAATGACAACTAAAAACAGAAGCCGTCCGAAAAAGCAAATCGACTGTCAAATCGTGATGACCTGCGGTTCTCGCGTTTAATTCCTTTTTTTTGTAAGTGTTCGTTCCCGACATGCAGCATGCAGTGGCTGGCAAATCCCATCAGTATCAACAACTACTATGAATTCAAGCAGTTCCAGAGCATCGTGTTCGAAAAATAAGTGGGAAAGTTTCCACCACCCTCCAGTTCTGATCACGCCAATAAGTAAATACTTACATAATTATGATTCTTAGCTACACGATTACCCATGTCATTCACTTCAAGGAATCTTCAAGGTGTCAGTGGCATGTGATCACAATTTCTGTAATATTTCTTAAATAGCCTCTATAAAGTAATGCATAAGAAAGTTTAGGGTCCCGGCACTCTTGCTTTAGAGCTGATTGAAGGACGGGATGACAATATAAACATTTTGAGGCTTGGTATCATCAGGTCCCTGATATTCCCGTTTTGTGTGCGAGTTTCGGCTTGCCGTCCATCAGATTAGTTCTTACTCCCTGTACTGTAGACAGTATGTACAAAGACGTGCACCATAAGAGCAACCTGTAACTAACTGACTGGGTACTGCAGTACTACTGCCAAAATAATGCATACTAACTAACTACTAAAACAGCCTATAACGTCCACTGCTGGACATAAGCCTCTCCCATGATGGGAGGAATTTGCCGTAATCTCCACGCTTGGCAGGCGGATTGGAGATCGCAGTGATGAAAGACTAACAGAAAACGCTGCTGCCAATTATCTGGTCTACGGAGGCGCAAGGTGTTCTGCCTCAGGCAATAGTCGCCTTATACGACACCCTTGAGTGTAATGGGTTGGTTCTATTCTACTCTGCCGGATACCACACGGCTAACAATGCATACCTACATGTAAATGGTGATGGCAGCAGGCTGGTCGTCAGGGCCGGGCGCGCGGCATGCTGATGCCGCTGCTGGCGACGGCGGCGCTGGCGCTGGGGCTGGCGCCGTGCGTGCTGCAGCGCGCCTGCCCCGCGCGCCCCCCGCGCCCCCCCGCCACCGTCTGCATGCACCGCGTGCCCGAGCGCCGAGCCGTTGACCGCTGCGAAAGGACTTCTACTATGTACGTAACCTGCGTCAAAATTTTAGTTTCCATACATGTTTTGGGAAAGAAAACTTTAATAGCCACACATTTGTATTTAGTACCAATTATTTCGGTTTGCGCTATGACTAAATTTTTTATATTTCTTTAAGTCAAAATCAGTGCCAGCGTTAGGGCGTGGGGGGAATAGGGCGACAGCCCAGGTCGCCGAGGTCTGGGGCTCTGGAGCTAACACGGAAAACGTTGCATTATACGTTCACATTGGCTTAGCAAAAACATAAACACTTGATAATGATTTCCCTAAGAGGGCGCCACAATATACTTGCCCTGCGTCAGTGATGGCCCTCACGCTGGTACTGGTGAAAATGACAACGATTTGAAAACTGAATAAAATACAGAAAATAATGGGGTCGTCACATCAGTCACACAGCTATAAACTAACTAACATGAAGGTAGTTACTAAAATACAAAACGATAGAGCCACTGCCTCGATGGTCTACTGCTAGACATGAGGTTAGTACTTACCTCAGTACGATTCCCAGGTCAAGCAAAATACTATTTAATTTTTCATCTAGAATTTCTCAGTAATGGCCCTGAGCTTATTTTTGAGTCCAATTGATGACAATAGGCTCGCGCCCTATTTCATGTGACTAAAACATAGGTACTTGTGTTCTACATAAATACTTACGTACAAATCCGTCTAACTCTTCGTAGAAATAGATCAGTCACTGTGACGATATTTAGTAAGAGCGCCAACAGCTTCTGATAGACAACTAGATGATGATCCAAAGTAAGACGAAAGGCTTCGCACTTTGTTAGCTTATTCCAGGGTGTTCCGAACACGTCGCAAACGAAAGAAATCGTTGAGTGCGTATCGTGGGCTTTCTGAGGGGAATAAAATCCTAAATCAAAAGGAAAACTGTAATAGGTACCTACAGCTTTTAGGGAGGAAGGTATCAATCACCAAGAGTTGTGTACCGAACGTGATTTATACGAGTTCAAAATCAAAATCAAAGCATTTATTTCAAGTAAGCCAGTTACCTACAGGCACTTTTGAATTGTCGAAACAAAGATGAAAATTAAATGTAGCTACAGTCCCAGTCACAAGACATAAAAACTGTGAAAGTACTGTAGTTGCCCATTCCCTAGCGTAGATCTCTATGGAGAAGAACGGGCAAGAAACTCCATGGACACTCTTTTAAATCAGAATATTGTTACAAAATCTTGGTTACATCACAGTCCCAGTCACAAGACATAAAAACTGTGAAAGTACTGTAGTTGCCCATTCCCTAGCGTAGATCTCTATGGAGAAGAACGGGCAAGAAACTCCATGGACACTCTTTTAAATCAGAATATTGTTACAAAATCTTGGTTACATCATTCACGGAGATGGTATATTATATGAGAACAATGTAGCAAGATGTGCACGGTAAAAGTGTCCACAGCAAAAACACACAAACAAAAAAAAAATACAATTCAAAATAATTCATTCAAATAAGCCATGGCAACCAAGAGATGACCAGTCACAACTGGCAGCGCCCGTTCACGGACATGACGCATGGATCAGCACCATTCAACTCAACCATTTTGAAGGGAACTAAATGATCCGACACATGCGCCACCATCAGCGAGACAATTGAGTGAGCATGACATACTCCAAACCGCCAGGGCACATTCAAATCAAGAAAAGACGTAGATTTCCAGTGAATGATAGCTTTCTAGTACATAGTACTCACACAATATGGGCTATGCATTTATATAATACGTGTGGAGTTAGATGGTGTTCATTTATTAACACTAACACAATGCATTATTTTTTCAGAGCATGTTCAAAAATCAATCAAAAAAACAGAATCGCTGTATAAACCCGTTTCAATTCCTGGTCATATTTTGATTTTACCTAAGTACTTACGTTCTTTGAAATTTATGAAACATTTTGGAAAAGTTTTTAAATTTAGTATCGAATCACACGGGACATTTCGTCCATAAACTCTAAGGTAAGTTCGTAAGTTTATTAGTTCTAATTTTTTTTTTGCGACAAAGTAAGGCTTAGAGTCCTATTACATTTTTTTTTTAATTTTAGATTTTTACTTCCTGAATCAAATTATTTCGATCGGCGTACACGAGTCGATAATAATAGCGATCTCCGGACGATTGTCGATTGTTATTGATGAAAATTAGAGACGAGACTGACATGAGACTGAAGAGCGAGCTAAATTGACACAGAATTATAGTACTTCAATTTTATTTATTGTAATTTTGTCTTATTTTATTGACAAAGGAAAACGAATGAAGCTTATTCATTGTAAATCGAAGTTTTATATCATATTAATTTATTTGATAAAATTCAGCGATGATTCAGCGTCCATTATATTCCAAATAAACTAATTATTTGGAATATAATGGACGCTGAATCAAGACATTTATGGCTTAAATTACGCTTTCTTTACGATTTTTTCCGTGAAAAATCAAGGAATTTAAAGAAATTCTAGAACTCCAATAAACAAGTAAAATATTCAACGTATCTTTCAGTAAGTTTAGCTTTTATAAGAATTGAATCTAACAATATAAATTTGAGCGTCAAAACTCCATCACCGACGGTTTTTCTTGCAAACTGAGTTCGTAAAATATTTATAGTAAATTACACGAAAAAAGAAATGAAAATGTGTAACTCCAACTTACAAGAAAGAGAATGGCACTATCGTTATTCATAAGAAAATAATTAAAATATCTTACTGCTGCTGAAAACTACTGCGTCAAAAATCATGAATTTGCGTAAAAAATGTAATAGGACTCTTAAATCTGTTTGTGCACTGGACTTTCTAGTAACAACAGAAGACCCCGTTCGGGGCCGAATCATCGGCTATCGTTCGCCAAAAAGTCTACACCGATGTACATAATCCGCGTTAATGTTCATCAGCTGTTGTAGGACCAATAAACAGCTATAAGGAATGTCGCAAGAGCGCTAGATGGCTCCTTAGAAGTAGTTTGAGGAGAGTCGGCACGAACGTCCGACGACGACGAAAGCAAGGAATCGAGTCACCCACGATTCTCCACGATTTTTACTACGCGACGACACGTTTACGTAAAAAAAAACTGTCATAACATTTACCGAATGTTTGTCGTGTAATTATCAACCGAAGCGGTTATTTTATGATAAATGATGTTTATTTTGCAAGTAGGTTTTTACAAACATTTTTACACGTCATTTTTTTAAGACTAGATGGGGCCGGTGTTTCGTACCTGACTATTCTGAGAAGAAACAGCCGAAACAAATTTAGAGGTCATAGTCTCTTTTGAAGTCCAGACAATCTTGCTCAATTCACATGAGGAAAGCAGATCAGCGTCTGAGATGGTCTTTTGAAGAAAGAACCATACAGTTTTGAGTGGACCTGTCCAGTCAGTGCAAGCATTTGTCAGTATGTATGAAGTAAATATGCGAGGAAACAATGGCGTGGGATATTTGGCGAGTGATCGGCCGTGTTGTGATACCGCGTCCGTCGCCTGTTTACCAAACAAACTGTCGTATTGTATCGTTATTTTCATAATTAAGGATTGCGCCCCCTACTGCGGTATCCGTCGTCGTTTTAATTATTTTATCACTGATTTTCTTTTTCAGCTTAAACCAGTCCACATGACAATGACAATCTATAATCGGATCTGTAATCGGAGAATAGAGTTGACCATCAATAATGTTCCTACATTTTTGGTAAGATTGTCTTTTGAAGCTTAAACATTTCACTAGGTACTTAGGTACGTTTCCGTTGTTCACCGACCAAGCTAACTCACAACTTATAATGAGACCATAATTTAGCCTTTCATCTAGTGACCATATAACTGCAGGTCCGTGGACCGTGGTAGCCATAAATTGGCTGTCGCTGATACGAAAAGTTTGTAGTAGACGAATGTTATGTCCGTGTGTTATGGGACACACGAGTAGGACAGAAACTGTTTCTAAGCCTTAGGTACTATAACTTGTTTCCCGAAAAACCGCAAAATGTTTCAGTACCTAGGTACCATAATGTTGGTATGAGTTTGGGGTTATGTGCAATCACGACTATTATTTATTTCACTCTACGACACTGACTATCCTTGGCCAAGCTCCTGACTCCCTTTTTCTTCCTCTAGAGTATAAATCTTTTTGAAAGAAAAACTCTTTTATAAATCTTCTCTTACTACAGTTAACTGTTGTATCGCTATCGTTGCGATCCGTGGTAGCGGGGTGAGTGATGGAGTACGAAGAGTGGGAAGATGGCGACGAGACAAATACCACGCGCGGGAAGAAGTGGAGCCGTTGCTTCGGATGCAGCTGGCTGACGTGCCTCTTCAGTTGCGTGTGCAGCTACCACAAGACCGTCTCATGAGTTACTGCCGCGCGCTGGCGCTGCTCGCGCTGGTCGCCATCACCAACCAGGTATTTAAGTGCTGTGGATTTTTTACATAAAAAGGATTATTTTATTAGGAGTGTCCGTGATTGTTTCCCAATCAAGTGATTTGAGTTCTTGCTAATTGCTTTTTTTGAACCGATGACATTGTTGCCATTGCGGGTAAATCCTGAAGGACTTAATTATGTTTAATAAGTTTGCTATTGACAACATATCCCGAGAATTTTGTTAATCTGCTATAATCCAAACCCATAAGTTATAAGGGTTCAAAAAAACGACGAAGCGCTTCGAGAAAAGGTAGGTAGTGCCCTTGCGCTTTGCTTGACTCGTCTTGGCGGGGGCACTCCCGTACCCTCAGATATAACGAAAAAGTATTCTATCATTATGAAAGTATAGGTTATTTGTGAGATGAAAAAAAATGTTGATGGTTTATATTTACAAATTACATATTAGAGGTAGTTATTACAATTCTACAAACTAGGGGTCCAAATCCAGGTCTCCGTCAGTTTCTGCTTAAGCGAACTTATTTATTTAGTAATAATCATTCTCCCGATGCATTCGGGAGAATGATTATTACTAAATAAATAAGTTATCTAAAATTCGCGTTTATTATAAACGAACTATTTTTAACAAGTAATTGTTATTTCAAGCAACGAACGAAAAACATCCCCCTCATAATGTGACAACGGGAAGATGGATAGCTTATGAGAATGAGAGAGCTGATTGTTCAGCATCAGACTACAGCCTACCAAGACAACAGCGGAGTTTACTAATTCTGAGGAGCCATTGTCTGACGAGAGTTATACAGAATGTAAAGTCATTAAATGTTTTTGTTTCAGGCAACCACAGGATGCAAGAACTGTATAGTAAGTAGTTTTTTATCCATGTATGTAGTCATCACTTAGCATTGCGTAACCGATTCATCATACGGCTGGCGGTAAGTAGATGTGCAACTAAATTCTGGTGAATCGAAGTCGCTCAGTGGAGACTGATCGCCTAAAAACAAACTCTATCGTCCACTTCGATCAAATTGTCATCGATAGATCGATCGATTAAAACTTCTGCCCCGCAGCAGCAGGAGTTATAGGTTATAGACAGTACTTATGCGGTTATTATGATTTTCTCGCTAGATACAAACACTTCTACATCACAGATCGTCCCCAAATCATTTAACAGAAAATTAAAAGAATAACACAAATATTTTACTCGGTCGCAGAATACTTTTAGAGTAAAATATTTAGTAAATAATATGATAAGATAGATAATTACGTATAACCACAGAAACAGTACTTACACAAAAAAACACACATACACACACACTTACACATAACATACCAAAACAAATTAAATTAAATTAAATATAAATATAATATTTGTATTGTATAACGGGCTGGTGTCCTCAACTCCACGTCAAAGCGCGTATTTTGCGTGCGGGTGGGAAACTATTCGATCCATCCCAATTCCCCGCGAAACGCCAGTAACGCCCCAATGTTGCTGACTATCGTGCGGAGAGTACCTGGGTCACCAAAGTACTTTGCCCTGTATGTTGCAACCACTGGGCAGGCAGAAGCACGTGGGCTGCTGTCTCGTCTTCCTCCATGCAGGCACGGCACAGGGGGATGTCTGTGACTCCTATGACAAAGAGGTGTTTATTAAAAGAGCCGTGTCCGGTAACGGCGACTGTAACTGTGCGCAGCTGTGGTTTGGTCAACCGCAGCGCGCGTTTGGTGAAGCGGCCATTGATAGCAGGAAGTGCTTCCTTGGCCTGCCTACACTCGCCGTGGTCCAGCCACAGCTTGTGGTGTTGTTCGCTAGTTCGTTTCTAGCAGGCTCGCCGGTTGGAAGAGCAGTTGCAACAAGAAAAGGAGGAGCAGGCTCGCCGTCAAGAGGAGCAGGCTCGCCGTCAAGAGGAGCAGGCTCGCCGGCTGGAAGAGCAGTTGCAACGAGATAAGGAGGAGCAGGCTCGTCGTCAAGAAGAACAGATGATCCTCATAAAGGATCTTCATTCAACTTTCGTCAAAGAGCTGAAGGTAATGAAGGATCAGGTTCACCAGCACGAGAATCGCATCTCAGAGGCCGAAGTGCAGATCGCTGGGATGAAGAAGGCTTTGGGAGAACTGAAGACTGGAGATGTGACTGTGGCTTCAGTAGTTCCTGCACCTTCAGCGCGGGGCTTTAAGGTGCCTCCATTCGATGGAACATCTTCGTGGTCGGCGTATAAAATTCAATTTGTGGCCGTTATGAAGGCGAATGGATGGACAAAATCTCAAGCCATGACCGCGCTCACTTTGGGCCTCCGAGACCAGGCCCTCAACATTCTTGAAGCGCTCGGTAAGGATGTAACCTACGAGCAGCTGCTGGAGGCGTTAGAGTCCAGATACGGCGACGCGCACCTGGAGCACGTATTTCGTGCTAAGTTGAAGGACCGTGTTCAACAAGGTGCTGAGAGTCTACAGCAGTGGGCCCTAGAAATTGAGAAGCTGGTGCGAAAAGCATACCGGTCTGCCCCTGCACTCATCACTGGAAATATGGTACAGGCGTTTGTCGACGGGATACGCGACTTGGAAGTTAGAGCCGCCGTGAGACTTGGGCATCATGAGACTCTGAAAGGGGCGTTGGCCCATGCCTTGGAAGTAGAGGCAGCGAGGCAAGACCATCGAACACACTACGTCAGGGAGGTTGTGGCATCACCTGTACGTGACCGTGCGCAAGGGTACAGCCCTAGGTGCTATACTGGTAAAGAAAGGGATCATCTTCCGTCAAGCTACCCAAAGCAAGTTGTGACATCACCTGTACGCCAGCGTTCGCAAGGATACAGCCCTAAGTGTTACAATTGTGGGGAAAGAGGTCATCTTCGGTCAAGCTGTCCTAAGCGCAGCATACCGAGAGAAGATCAACCCCTGCAGAGAAAAGCGGCTGGAATGACTGCCCAGCAACAGTGGAGAAACCAAAGCAAAATAGATGAACTGTCAAGAAGACCTTTGCCTGAAGATTGGAAGCACAGTTCCAGACAGGAGTCTAAGGGAGTGGTGCCTGTGAGGATTCTAAGAACGGATCTTAGCAATGAATGGAAGGTAACCATACAGCAGGCTCAGCAAAATGACTCCGACATCAAACCGATCTTCGAGTGGATCAAAGCTGGTGCTCCTAAACCCAAGTGGAGTGATGTGGCTGCGATGAGTTCCATCACGAAGAGTTATTGGGCGCAATGGAACAGCTTGGTGATCCAGGATGGAGTCTTGTGCCGTAAATTGGAAAATGCTCGAGGGGACAGCTGTCATCTACAAATGGTTGTCCCTAAAGCTAAGGTACCGGATGTTTTACGGCTGTACCATGATGGATGTTCGGGAGGACATATGGGGGTAAAAAGGACTTTACTAAAAATTCGAGAACGCTTTTACTGGATCCACTGTCGAGATGATGTGGAGGACTGGTGTCGCAAATGTACCAGTTGTGCGGCCGTGAAAGGACCCCAAACACGCAGCAGAGGAGCATTAAAAGTGTACAACGTTGGAGCCCCTTGGGAACGGATAGCACTAGACGTTGCGGGACCATTTCCAGAAAGTGCGAGCGGAAACAAGTACTTCTTGGTGGTCATGGATTACTTCACAAAGTGGCCAGAAGTCTTCGCCATTCCTAATCAAGAAGCTACAACTGTCGCAGATAAGTTGGTTCAGGAAGTCTTCTGTCGTTTTGGAGTACCCTTAGAAATACACAGCGATCAAGGAAGGAATTTCGAATCGCAAGTATTTCAGGAGACTTGTCGATTAATGGGTACCCACAAAACCAGAACCACCTCTTACCACCCACAATCTGATGGAATGGTGGAACGATTCAACCAAACGTTGGAAAGATATCTGGCAAAAGTCGTGGAAAGCAGACAAAGGGATTGGGACAAGCACATACAGCCGTTTCTTCTGTCCTACCGCAGCGCAGTCCACGAAAGTACGACTGTGACGCCCGCCTTCGCGAACTTTGGAAGGGAATTACGGTTGCCTGCAGATTTAATCACTGGAACTCCCCCTGATGCTCCACGCAGTGTAACAGATTACGCAAATGACTTGCGTAACAAGTTGAATGATGTCTGAGAAGATGAAGACCCGTTATGACCGGAAGGCAAATAGTAGGGGTTTCGACGAGAGTTCACTGGTGTGGTTGCATAACCCAGTACGGAGCAAAGGGAAGTCTCCGAAATTACAAGCAAACTGGGATGGACCATACCGAGTCGTGACTAGGATCAGCGATGTCACCTACCGAATACAGAAGGGTCCACGAGGTGCGCCTAAGATTGTCCATGTAGACCGATTGGCGCGATACTACGGGCCTAATGATGCTCGGGACGAGCATGTCTAAGGAGGGGGCAATGTTACGTCGTACCCATACCTACAATACAAGTAGCTTCTAATAGTAGGTACCTACAACTAAGTAGGTAGGTAGTAGTAGGTATGTATCGAATGATGTAGGTACAAATTCGCAAACTACCTATAAAATACATCAGGAAGTTGTCATTGTAATTTCGACCGTACGCCCAGGGCATAAAGTACCTATTTCTTTCCTTTGTACAAAAGTTGTGGAAGTTTCTCGTAGGACAATGACCTAGTATGAATTGACTAGAAGATTCTGGATCTTTCTCAAACGTTCGGTCGTCATATAAATAGTCGACGTGTTTGCGGGAGCAGGCAGTATTATTTTGGCTACAGTACGGAGCGAATCAAAGTGATCTAGTAAGTGCGATATCTAAGTGAATAGTGATCAGTGGTGTACTTGTGATTGAGTTTGAAGTGTTTTGTAATTATTAAAGTTATTCAGCTGTTTCGTCGGTAGTAATTAATTTATCCCGTACCCAGCTCGTAACAATAACAAAGAAATGTCCAGAAAGATGGCTGTCTGACAGTGTGTCATATCTGATTCACTCGAAAAAACAGTTTCATACGATCAAAAATCCAGTTTTGTACTCGAAATTAGCGTTTCCGAGTAGCAAAAAACAATTTGACCAAAATATATAAAAAAAACCGGCCAAGAGCGTGTCGGGCCACGCTCAGTGTAGGGTTCCGTAGTTTCCCGTCCGTCACAATAAGTGTTCCCACTTATGAGTTTAAAGGTGGGTATCCATTATGTAAAAATGCTTGCATATACGAATATACTACTAACAGTCCAGAAATTATTTTGTACAACTTTTTGTCTTTTTTGTACAAAAACTGTTGTTTCCATCAAGTTCAAAATGATTTTCCTAGAAAGTCCTTATAAAGTTCTACTTTTCAGATTTTTTTCATATTTTCTAAACGTATGGTTCAAAAGTTAGAGGGGGGGACACATTGTTTTTTACTTTTGGAGCGATTATTTCCGAAATTATTGACATTATCAAAAAATGAATTTAGGAAACCCCTATTCATTTTTAAATAGCTTTCCAACAATATATCACACGTTAGGGTTGAAATTTAAAAAAAAAACACTTCCCACTTTACATATAAGGGGGCTACCCTAATAAAACATTTTTTTCCAATTTTTATTTTACCACTTTGTCGGCGTGATTGATATACATATTGGTACCAAATTTCAGCTTTCTAGTGCTAACGGTCACAGAGATTAAGCGAGGACGGACAGACGGACGGACGGACAGACATGGCGAAACTATAAGGGTTCCTAGTTGACTACGGAACCCTAAAAATGTGTATTTTTACCTTGCGATGCGCAATGCGCGATGCGCGTTTTCTACTGTATAATTGGATTTACAAGTAATAAAATAATATATTTTTTTATTTGGGATTATATTTTGTAGCATAAATTAAATAATAAATGTTTTAAAAATACATCTTGGAACGTCTCTAGATTTTCAAAAAGTTGAATGTATCAAATTATCCACCATGCCGTGCTGACTGCTGTGTTACTTAATAATAAATAAAAATTAATACAAAATAAAGAAATTATATTAACTGATATAAATTAATAAAATGTAATAATTACCTAATACACGTAAATAAAATAATTTAATAACCTCATAATTAAAATAACAACATAAACCTAATACTAGTAATATTTTCCATAATAAATAAATGTATCTAATAAACTTGCAATCCAGTAGGTGTATATGTTACGGCTAATAGCCGAAGTGCGGCTACACCTAGTTTTATCCGGCTAGAACTAGGTGCAGCCGGCCATATGCGGTTAAACCTAGGTGTATCATCTTATCTTCGGTTAGAACTAGGTTTAGCCTTCATCACAGCGGCTAGAACTAGGTGCAGCCACACAACGGTGGTTAAACTTAGGTGTGTCTTATTTATCATCGGCTAGAACTAGGTTTTTAGTTCAGTTAAGCATAATTATTGGTTTTGTTTTGAGATTCTTATCTTGCGTTTCCCGATTGATTCGATTTCGTATTACCCCCGCAAATGCATCCGAGTCGAGGGAGAACCGGTCGAACGGGCCTCGCGATCGGGGCTCATACTTCTGAATGGTTTCTAAAAAAATAACCACGAAGGGTATGACGGGGTCTATTCGCTCGCTTCGCTCGTTAATTCGACCCCGCCATACCCTTCTAACCTAATCTATATGACATGTATCGGGGTGCCCCAAGTCGGCCTAGGCAAAACTAGTTTGTCATCAACCACCTTATTAATGAACTGAAAACCTAGTTCCAGGCCCCCTAAGGCACCTGCCGGGGTTGCGGGACAGTTCGAAAGAGATACCGCGGCCCCGGAACACAAAGGGCGATGAAGGAACATGGATGGGTTTTAGTCAGTAAAAGTCTGACACTCCCTCCTGCTCCGCCCAGAGCGGGAGGAGTTATTTGATGATTTACCATCCGAAAAAACAAGCTGGGGAGATTATGCAGAGTGATCTGGCCATTTTGCGTGGATTTGACGGATATTTTTCCGCTAGGTACTCATTTTATTTGTGGCATACTGTGTCATGTTTAAGCGCAAATAAATGTTTGTTCAGGTGCTGGGTAAGGAGGAGAAGGCGATGTTCCGCGCGCACTCGGCGGCGTGTGCGGTGCAGTCGCGCGCCGCGCCGCGCCTGGTGGACGCGCTGCTGGCGGGCGAGCTGCACGACGAGCCCGCGCTGCGCCGCCACGTGTACTGCGTGCTGCTCAAGTGCAAGCTCATCTCCAAGGACGGCAAGCTTCAGAAGGCGGCCGTGCTCGGCAAGATGGCGGCGCGGCCCGATGCTAAGAATGCTACCAAGGTTAGATCAGAGCTCTTTTACTTATTTGATGCCCATCGAGTCTATTTAGTCTGTTTCCTCTTCGTGTCGCTGGGCACGACAGTATGTTCACCTTTGTTGATCCAAAACTTCGCCATGTCCATGGCGTCGTCGCCGCGTCGGTGGCAGCGCAGTCATTTTAACTGCATACTTTGGGGGCTTGGGGTTCGATGCTTATGTATATGAAAGGAAGAAGCCGTCAGTTATAATTCATGGTGGCCTATTTCTTATATTCGTGATTGGCATATGTTGTCAGAGAAATTATTTTATTTATCTGATAACGCAGTGGTGACTTACCGAAGTCCGGATGCTATCAAAACTCATCTTTACTGTCCTAGGCCTTGGAGAGCTGTGCAGATCAGACAGGAGACACACCGGAGGACCTGGCATGGAACTTGTTCCGCTGTGGCTACGACAAGAAGGCGCTTCTCTTTGAATACATGCCCACGAACGTCGCTAGTGAACCTGACAACAATTCCTAAAAGGTCCACGAGTTCTCCAGAGATGGCGCTATTAACAGATTGCATCGTTTAGTTCTATGTTTAGCTCAGAGATGGCGCTGTATCAATCGTTTTCAGCTTTCACAAAATTATTCTTGCATGTTCCTTTGAACAGTTTCCAAATTATTCTCGTAGTTTATTTTAATAAGTATTATACCTTTGTAACCCATGTCATATAAATATTTATTAATCCAAGAACTGGTTTTATTTATGACATACTAGACTCCATACTACCTATATAAATATTTAACACTGTGGCCAACGAAATCGTGTGACTGACACTGGCTTGGCCACCATCAGGGATTTTAATTTAACCTGCTTTATTTGATCGAAATTTGGGGCAGTGCTGCAAAAACTAAATTGTCAGAACTACAAATAACTCAAAATAAACTCATAAAAATACTATTTAACTATCCATATTTAAAATCAACCAGTAAAATTTATAATACACTGGCCAGCAAATAAACCGGGCCACCCGCTTCCTTAGAACGCTGATTCGATTTTCTCAATAAAAAACTTTTTTGCAAAAAAATAAAACCGACTTCAAAAAACACAAAAAAGTGAAAAATAACTTTAGCTTCAGAAGTCGGTGACCTTTGTTTGATTGATTTAGTGTTTTTGTCACCGACTTCTGAAGCTAAAGTTATTTTTCACTTTTTTGTGTTTTTTGAAGTCGGTTTTATTTTTTTGCAAAAAAGTTTTTTATTTTTCCATTTTTAGTTGTTCCCAATCAAATATTTGCCATGAATATTGACATTACATATTGACATTGTTAAAAATACATGTCATGGTATAAGCGTAATAGGCGTATCCCCAATATATGGAACAACATACCGTGTTTTTTCTTTCGGATGGGAAATCAAATTACGGGTCCCGCTCTGGGCGGAGCGGAAGGGAGTGTCAGACTTTTACTGACTAACCATGTTCCTTCTTAGCCCTTTGTGTTCCAGAGCCGCAGTATCTCTTTACAACAGTCCCTTTTGCTGACATCTCTTTGAGGCGCGCGCGGAACACGAACGCGCTAACTTAACATACCTAACTGTCGAAATCTGGGTGTATTGTACAAATCTGCGTACCCCCTCAGAGCATACAGGCGTGATGTTACGTCATGATATTGTATAAACAATGAACATCGAACCGATTGCAGCTATCACAACAGATTTGCCGTCCCTTTTTGAAGAGTTCTATTGTATATCTCCGAAGATCAGCATCAGATCTTCACCAAATTAAAGTGGGACCACCTCAGGAGTATACTTTTTCAAATAAAAAAAGAATTTTGAGAATCGGTCCACAAATGGGAGAGAAATCAGGTAAATTGTACACTTCTGCGTACCCCCTCAGAACATACAGGCGTGATGGTCCGTCATGATATTGTATAAACAATGAACATCCAACCGATTGGAGCTATCACAACAGATTTGCCGTCTCTTTTTGAAGAGTTCCATTGTATATCTCCGAAGGTCAGCATCAGATCTTCACCAAATTAAAATGGGACCACCTCAGGAGTGTACTCTATCAAATGAAAAAAGAATTTTGAAAATCGGTCCACAAATGGGAGAGAAATCAGGTAACATACATAAAAAAAAAAAAAAAAAATACATACACACGAACATATAACCTCCGCCTTTTTTGAAGTCGGTTAAAAAGTATAAAACTTACAACTATTACGGTTATACCAACAGAGAGTGCGTTTAATGCTGAATAAAATGACTATACATTTATTCTAAAGTACCGTCAACTCACATTGTAATCAGGGCAACAAACACAATGCTAACGATTTGCCCTGTTTTGACTAGAGTTCGCGATTTGCGTTACTTTTTTCTACAATGAAGATAGTCGGATATTTCTTACCATTTCTTTAGATTTAGTCCATCGTTTGCTCTGACGCGTGTATTTTTGCTGCTTTTGCCTGCCAATAATGATTACGATATCTTAGGAAGCAGCTCAAGCTGCAGCACCACTTCAAGCAGGCGTTGCGCAACGTGAGGTTGCTCTAAGACTTCGAATCAGCAGATCTTCGGTGCAACGAGTTTACAGACGATACCTAGAGACTGGAGCATTGGATTGCCGTCCTGGTACGGGCAGAACTAGGGCTTCATCAGCAGCAGATGATCGTTACATCCAACTTACTGTTCTGGGAAATCGCCGCCTACACGCAGTTGAAGTCCAACAAAGTCTGCGTGACGAACGCCAAGTGGTCATAAGTTCAGATACCGTGAAAAGGAGACTTGCTGAATGGAACCTGACTCCAAAGAGAGCTGCAACAGGTCCAGCATTAACGGTAAGCCACCGTCGAGCACGACTTGAATTTTAGTTAGCATTGTGTTTGTTGCCTGATTACGATGTGAGTTGACGGTACTTTAGAATAAATGTATAGTCATTTTAATCAGAATGAAACGCATGCACTCTCTGTAGATATAACTGTAATAGTTGTAAGTTTTATACTTTTTGAGAAAATCGAATCAGCGTTCTAAGGAAGCGGGTGGCCCGGTTTATTTGCTGGCCAGTGTAGTTATTTATGCAACTGTTGTATAATGAGGGGTATTAAAACACGAATGTGGGTTTATCACACGAGGCGAAGCCGAGTGTGATAATAGTATCACATGAGTGTTTTAATACCTAATTATGTACAGTTGCATACAAGACTTTATCTACATCCATGAAATGAATCCTCCATAAAAGGTTCTGAAACCTTTTGTAGTGTTGTAAGAAGTCTATGTAAATTCATGGAAAGTTTAATTGCTGAGTATTTATTACAAGGAAACCATGTATAGGTAATAATATAATTATTTACATGTTGGATTGTACTATTATTAAAATGCACAAAGCTTGTATCACTCATTTTTGTAAACACCAAAGTACATAATGCATTACTAATATCCAAATATCGAACAAAAATGGCGGGATACGACGTGAATTCGAATTAACCTATACGTTTTTTTTTTAATTCGGCGCTGTGGTAGTGAATCGCACGTGCTAGACAATGTTCTTTTTTTAAAACGAGTTGCATAATGAAATTCAGTACAACATTATAACACCCGTTTGGGTGTTATAATGGTTATTATGACACTGGCTGTTTTAATGTTGGCCATAAGCTAACTGTTTCAGATACTTTTATAGAGGATTTATAGCATGGGTGTAGATAAAGACACAAAAATAATGAATATCAAACAACTATATATTTACCACACATGTATTATCATCAAAAAAATTCTTACCAAAACTATTCACACGAACATAACACTTACCCAATATAAACA
This sequence comes from Xestia xanthographa, assembly GCA_905147715.2. NCBI lineage: Eukaryota > Metazoa > Arthropoda > Insecta > Lepidoptera > Noctuidae > Xestia > Xestia xanthographa. The sequence continues at coordinate 797,505 of LR990665.1, forward strand.
AGTCAGTCAACGTAGCACATATAAGAAATCTGCACTCTTGTCAGTATATTATCACGGTAATAATTACTGTGATATTATGGCGGATCGAGCACTTCTAGAGAAATGAAGACATTGAATGCGTGTAGTCTAGTGTAACTGATGGCGACAAATTTTATGTAATTTTAAATTCTAGTATTGTTCTCAAGTGAGTGACATTTGTCTTTATTGAGAATAAAGTTTCTTACCTAATTTTGATAATATAAAAAATGAGTCGCTAATTAGTTGAAATTTGTCGCCAAATAATTAGAATTTGTCGGTCACTGGTTCAATAGATATAAGGGTTTTTAGGTGGCCGATCTGCAGGCCTATTACGTATCTCTGTTGACAGCTCGAAATGATAGTAACTGGGCTGTGTCCATCAAATAACTGTCAAAAGGTTAGTTTCATATTATGTATGACCAGTCGCGATCAAATATGACGTCATTGGTTGTCATCGTGGCTGATAGTTACCGTAACACATTTTGACAAACGCTTTCGTATCGATGTAAGCATAGTGGACAACAAATTGATGACAACTGAGTTTGAAGTGGCTTTTGTGAAAGACGTTACACCGTACTCGGGCTGTTAGTCACCGTAAAGTGATATCCACACAATTTTTCACCAAGTCACAGAAATGTATCGGGTCTTATAGTTTAGAAGATTGGTATATATAGTACAAGAGATAAATCGTAAGAATTCGATCTAGCTCTTGGACTATACCTTACTAATTGAACTCATTATATCATGGCAATTCGAGCTTGGCCTCTGTGAAGAATATTTTCACTAGTCGATTAACAGTGTGCTGCTGTCCAGGGGATTCGTGGTATGATGACAGACAATATGATCCTATACCTCGAGGTGGTCAAGTGAAGTGGTCACAATGCTGCGGCTGCGTAGTGCTGACTCCACAGAGCTTTTTAAGTACCATCCTGTACCTCTTTATCTCTAGGGCCCGAACTCCAACGTAGCGGAGACGTGAGGAAGTATTCAAGTCGGAGAAGAGAGGAGGTGCTTAGGAGCTAGGGTGCATCCATTGAAACTGTGCGAAGGTGCGTACTGTTTAGTGCGATCCAGCACGAAACGCGACCGCCCAAAGCGCAGGCCACACCGTGCACCGCCAGCTAGCGGGCGGGCGGGCAAACATCGTTTCACCTCTTTACATATACTTCGGTTCACACCGCGAGCTACCGAAAAAGCCGAACGAAGTATGAAAAGGGCCTCGTTCGCTTCGCTCGCCCGCCCGCTAGCTGGCGGTATGGCCTGCGCTTAAATCTGTTCTCGTCCGCTGTGCGCTGCTGCCTGCACGGCCACCGAGTGCAAAGCTGACATAAACAAACATAATAACCTCTCCTCTCCTCTCCTCTCTGCTCACCCGTTTCCACTAAAGCTAAGCGGAGTCGAGAAGTGTACCTAAATAACGAAATTCTATTGTTGATGGTTTACAACACATCTCTCTTCTCGTTCCCGCTTTGGTGCAGTAGCTCGGGAGCTTTCGAGTTGGTGTCATCAGACCTTCGATTTCAGTTCATTAGTTGTTATTTCATGAAAATAAAAAAACTGGGTTGACTCACGACAAGTTTATAAACTAAATATGATTCCATAACAAGAAGACAAGGACTTGTTCCACCTTGTCTTTAAAACTTAACCAAAACAATGCGGAAATTCTTAACATTCCTTTGATCTACCTTGTTGTGACGTCACAGACCTCAAATTATTGAAACATTCTCGGAAGGTAAACAGGATCTCATTCACGCCGTATCACTACCAAATGAAAACAAACATGGGCCACCATGGACGCCGGCAGAATTACTTCCGCTTTTTTTGTGTTATTAAAATTAAAATCCCTGATGGTATGGTGGCCAAGCCAGTGTCAATGACACTGACATCTTCAGTTCCGTGGAAACAGCTCGAATTTTTTTGCACTCCATCAACAACCTCAACGGTATTAACCGTATAAAAACATCGTTTAAAACGATTACGTCAATGATTCGAAAACTAAATATTTAAAAATAAAATAATTATTTTATTTTAATAAGGTTTTTTTAATTAATTAATTTAAAAAACCTTATTAAAAATAAGCTCGTAAGCACGTAAAAGAAGAAAATAAACTTTGGAGTAACTAAAAACGGAAAAGCAACCTATGCATAGAACTTAAATTATGCATGTAAAGAAAGAAGGTTGACTTAAAATGACAATTTTCAGGTACTTAATTTCGCAAGCTCTTCGATTAGTGAACCTTCTGTTGCTTTACGTTTAATTTATTTTATTTATCACCAACACTGAATATACTTCACGTAGGTAGGTAATCGCATTGATTGGCCTGTGATGGTCATTGCGCGCGCGCAGGTGAAGTCATCGATGGCGATAATAACGTGTAGTGACGGCGTAAGGACGGCTAACGGGCCGTGAAATTGGGTGACATGTCACTTTAAATTTTGAGTTCGGACTTTTTTATGCTATTGTGTTTTTTCCTCACCGTACATGGACGCCTGTATCTCAATTTCCTGCAAACCACCCATGTAAGGTAGGAATAATGAATGAACTCGAAGGTAATCCGCACCTATCCTATCACATCTTTGGAGTTGTGTTGGATATGGGTGTCGATTTGCTAAAGAAATATCAGTCCCATGTTATGAATAAAATCATGTCATTTTGCCCACCAATTTAGTGCTTTCATTTAGTATACAGATATGACGACATTGATCTAATCATCTTCCTTGCCCCATGTTACTTGAGGTCGGCGCAACACGCTTTTCAACCGACTTCCAAAAAAAGGAGGTTCTCAATTCGACTGTATTTTTTTTTTTTTTTTTTGTGTTTGTTACCTCAGAACTTCCGACTGGGTGAACCGATTTTGATGATTCTTTTTATTTGAAAGCTGGTGCTTCCCGTGTGGTCCCGTTTAAATTTTGTGAACATCTGATGCTGATCTTCGGAGATATACAATGGAACTCTTCAAAAATAGAAGGCAAATGTGCCGTGAATGTTGCAATCGCTTGGATGCTTATTGTTTATACAACATCATGACGTAACATCACGCCTGTATGCTCTGAGGGAGTAGGTAGATGTGTACAATACACCCAGATTTCGACAATTAGGTATGTTAAGTTGGTGCGATCGTGTTCCGCGTGCGCCTCAAATGACGTAACATCACGCCTGTATGCTCTGAGGGGATACGCAGATGTGTACAATACACCTAGATCTTGACAGTTCGTTCGTGTTCTGCGCGCGCCTCAAAGAGATGTCAGCAAAAGGGACTGTTCTTAAGGGATACTGCGGCCCTGGAACACAAAGGGCTAAGAAGGATAATGGATGGGTTTTAGTCAGTAAAAGTCTGACACTCCTTTTCGCTCCGCCCAGAGCGGGAGGGGATAATTTGATGATTTCCCATCCGAAAAAAAAAGGTATGCTAAGTTCCATATATTGGGGATACGCCTATTCATCACCAGCCTATTAATGTTCCCACTACTGGGACTCTATAAGAGAGAATTTCGGGGCCCACGGATTGGTAGATGTCACATGTCTTAGAATTTTTTGGTTCTAGGACATGCTGGTTTCCTCACGATGTTTTCCTTCACCGTTTTGAGAGCAGTGGTGATGAAATAAATTACACTAAGTGATACGCCTGCCTGGGTTCGAACCCACGACTTGCTGTTCGTAAGTCAGGGCCGCCACCACTGGGCCACCGCTGCTCACGCCTATTACCAGTCAAATAAATTCATAGCAAATATTTGTTTGGGAACAACTAAAAATGGTAAAATAAAAAACTTTTTTACAAAAAATAAAACCGACTTCAAAAAACACATAAAAGTGAAAAATAACTTTAGCTTCAGAAGTCGGTGACAAAAAACAAATCAATCAAACAAAAGTCACCGACTTCTGAAGCTAAAGTTATTTTTCACTTTTATGTGTTTTTTGAAGTCGGTTTTATTTTTTGTAAAAAAGTTTTTTCTTCCATTCTCCACTGTCATCCTGTCAGAGGAATGATATGAACAGACGTTCATATCATTCCTTACACAAACCATCCATCGTTACCTTGGTCTTCCTCTCCCTCTCCATCCATCAACATTTATATTCATCACTGTTTAAGTCAGATGCGATTCGTCCCCTCCTCATCCCATCACACAATCAATAATCTCATCATCACATATCTATACTTCTATACTAATATTATAAAGAGGTAACATTTGTTTGTAAGTTTGTATGTTTGTAAGTTTGTATGTAGGGGGTAATCTCCGGAAGTAATGAACCAATTTTAAAAAATGTTTCACTGGTAGAAAGCTACATTATTCGTGAGTGCTATAGGCTATATTTTATTCCCGTACTCCCACGGGAACGGGAACTACGCGGGTGAAACCGCGGGACGTAGCTAGTATAATATAAATTAGTATTGACCATCCAGCTTAGGGAAAATGAAGAGGCAACATAGGATACCATCAAACCTACGTTATCAATGGGTTAGGCAGAGCTAAGTATGTAGAAGGTACCTATATACAGGGTGGAATTTTTCAATGCCACCTGGAGGGAAAGTACTCGAAATACTGGAGATAGCAAATTTTACTCAAAGGAAACATTCCTTTATTTTTAAAAGGAAACAAATCTGCATTCACAGATTTTCGAAAATTCGCTTGCCACACTCGGAAATCGAACCGACTAAAGTTCGAAAAAATAACACTTTTTTACATCAATCGATAGGGTCAATCATATGGATCAAATCTCTCTAACAAACATGATAAATTAAATGAAGGGAAAACCATTAAATCTAAAGCAAAGTTATAAATTCAATGGGATAAATTCAGATTTATAAAGCACTTTTACGAGTATTCATGGTTTTCCTTTCATTTAATTTATCATGTTTGTTAGAGAGATTTGATCCATATGATTGACCCTATCGATTGATGTCAAAAAGGTACAGAATGTTATTTTATCGAAATTTAGTCGATCCATCCCGGGTTCGATGCCCGAGTGTGGCAAAAAAAATATCGAAAATCTGTGAATGCAGATTTGTTTCTTTTAAAAAATTAAGGAATGTTTCCTTTGAGTAAAATTTGCTGTCTCCAGTATTTAGAGAACTTTCCCTCCAGGTGGCATGCAAAAATTCCACCCTGTATACGGGACTACACTCTCCAACATCTATGGTTTGCTCCTATCAGGAGTCGGTTTGGCTGCTATGGGAGTTATAAGGTTATAACTATCTTTTCAATACACTTCCTCGAAAACTGGTCCATAACGCACTACGATTAGGTACAACTTGCAATGTATTTCACACGCGTGCGTTTTTTTCCATTTTCCCGCACGTGTGCGGGAATGAAAATTGCCACAGATAACTATACCTATACTTAGTCCAAATTGGTCCAATGCCTATAGTCTGAGGTGAATGTTTTTTTTTAATTTCGGCAAAGCACTACGCGTCTTTACGGCATAAATATTTTTTGAATATTAAAATTGTGTTTATAAATAGAATATCATAGATAAACATGATTATTAAAAACTAATAGTTTTTTTTATACACAAATTAACATTTATTTGTGTTCTGAATTCAAAAATTTAAAATAAATCATTTTTTTATATTAGGCTGTATAACGGCTTCATACCTTTGCCTTTCCTTCAACCTGGCAAAAGCAGAGCGCGAAAAAAAAAGCAAATTATAATCATAGTGTCTTAGTTCGTGACAAAAATATTTTTCGTAATATTTTATTTTATTTCTTCAAAAGTATATTGAAAAACGTCGTTTGATACACGTGGACAGTTGTTATTGCAGTTCTCGGCTCAAAAACACCCTCGCCTACGGCTCGGGTGTTATAATTCCGCCTCGAATGCAATAACAAACTTTCTCCACTTGTATCAAAATGTACTATTACCGAGCCTTATAGGAAGACTCAACTACCTATACGTATGTATATACGTATGTATTTAACATGTTTCATTGTATCAACATTCTTTTTTCCTTAGTCTCGTACTGTTTCGTCAATAGTGCGCATATCGTAATGAGCGCGCATCATTATCTAAAGTTGATGCGACGGTTGACAACGGTAATAACAGCATCCAAGGCTAGTGTTACATGATTGTGTACATCTTAGTACTTACTATGTATTAGGTAGTGGAACGTTCTAGACGACCGCTAGTTATGCTAGGTCCTGATTCAGGTTTAGATTATAATCGTCGCATGCTTCGTTGGGTTCAAACTACATACGTACTATCGTGGTCTTTTCCGCCTGACCAGTTTATTTTTTTTTCGCTTAAATCATGCGGAGGCGCCGAGCCACGCCCCCTTAAAGTTTTGGGCCAATTAGGAAAGAAAGAAAGAAAAGTATTTATTTGGGACAAGCACAGGAAATACAAAAATAATATAAAAAAAACTAAGCGTCAACTTTGGCGCGCAAAATAACAATAACTCTCGTTTGGCGTGCGTCGCGTCGTCAGTGCGCTTGGCCGATTCGGTATCTTTTCATTCATTATTTCCAAAGTCAAAGTCAAAGTATTTATTAGTGTGCTTTTTGGTGATAGTTGGTGTTACAGTTAGGTTATAGTAACTCAAAAAACTACCCATTAGGGCATACACTATTTAACATTATAAGAATTAAAATTAGATATTACATACAATTAACAAAAAATTCTAAATCTAAAATACAAAAAATGAAAATACTTTTAGAATACACATTATACAATATCATAAATTAAAATGAATACTTTATAAAAATACAATGTCATAATTAAGAGATAATACCCTATTCAGATTGATAAGTGATGTCAGAGTATAATGTCAAAATAGGTAATTAAGAAATCTATATCTAATAACAATATTTTACATAAAACAAATCAGCCTAGCTTATTAAATTTTGTCAAGAAGGAATTCGTCAATGGTTAACATTTTTCTATTAAAAAATTATTTAGTTTCCGTTTAAATTGTGTCAAGTTTAAATCTTTAATATCATTTGGTATTTTATTGAATATTTTCGGAGCCATGCAGAGGATGCTTTTGTGCATAAGGGCGGTCTTTGAGGCTCTTAGACATAATTCGTGACGATATTCTTGTCTGGTCGATCTATAGCGTTGCTCTGAAGCTTTTTTAAACAATTCACAATTTTTCTTGACGAACAATGCGGTCTCGTATATGTAAAGACAGGGCAATGATAGTATTTTAAGAGATTTAAAATGCGGTTTGCAACTTTCCGTTGGTTTAAGACTGCATATTGATCGAATACACCTCTTTTGTGCTTTAAAAATGTTAATTTTCTCACAGGAATTTGCCCAAAAAATTACTCCGTAACGTAATATGGGGTCTACATAACCATAATACGCAGCTACAACAGCTGCCTGGTTAACTATTTTCTTCAGTTTATAAAGAGCAAAAGAGAACTTACTTAATTTTGCTATAAGATTTGATGCATGTTGTTTCCAAGTCAGTTTAGAGTCAATTGTCAAACCTAGAAATTTTATATGTTCTACTTCATCAATTCTGTTATCTTCAAAATTTATATTTAAGTCAGGAGTGGTCAATCTTTGTCGAACAAAGACTTTTCCATACAAAGTCAACGGGACGGGGCTAGAGAGCGTTTCTATGTTGCGAGTGCAAGCAAAAATTAGCTTAGTGGTGGTCAGGCGGGAGTGTCCTCGATAGTACATGCCCACTCATCGCATGCAATCACACTATTTATGTATATTTATTAGTATATTTACAATTATTACTTACATTTTGCAGTACATACTTAAAATAATTAAGTAAACAACTTTTGTTGATTTCCCACGGATGAAAATACCATTGTATAATTTTCATACTGAAGTACAGTTGCAGGTCTGTATCAGGTCTGATCTGTGAGCTGTATCATGGGGTTGTATTTTTCTCGGTATATCCTTCAAGTCCGTTTTCATAAATTAAGTTGGTTCCTAATCCTGCTTTTCAAATGTATAATCTCACCCATAGAGCTACAGTAATACAAGACTTACCCATAATTTAATGTATTCTGTATCTGTTGAAATACCTTACCAATTAGGAAATAACACGAGTTTACCACCTACCACGAGACCGACTCTCACGGATAGACCTACCTACTTAGCAAAAAGTACCTAGATATTGGCATAATTATGTAAATTCTCCGCGAGGGAGTCGGTACGTGTTAGTTGCACCGAGTAAAGTGTAAATGATATTCGAAACAGCTTTATGATCTCATTGCGAGCGGTGGGCGGTGACCCACAAGCGACACAGCCTCTCAGGCAGTATGAGTGCGTGCCTTTGCCTGCCCTGTGCTTTCCGAGTTGTCTCTGACGCGCGGGTATTTTTCGCGCGCTTAATTTGAATTTTGAATTACTTAAGTTATTTTCCGGAAAACTTTCGAGTTTACCATAATTTTGTTTTTAATTGTGTTTTTAATTTTAATTAATGGGTGAACAGTGAAGCGGTTTTGTGATTGTGTGAATATTATTTTCATGAGAATTACATGGTGTGTTGGATTCTAATGTGTGGACTAAGGAGTGGTGAAGGAAGCTTTTTTAAACGTAAGTCTACGTACTAATAAGTTGTTCACTTTGAATCCATGGATTAACTGTTTTCATACAGAATGTCACTGGTAGTTATCCAAATTGTTGGCTCTTGGAAAGGATAGAAGATAAGATGATGGTTTTCAAATTCTAGAAAGAGTCAGAGAAAGCTTAATGCTATTTAAGCATTGCTTAAGCATTTTTTTGTTTAGTTTACGACTCAAATAGTAGTGTCAACAACAAAAACTCAGTATTTTCTTACTCGATAGTATACCCAATAAATTAAGTCTTGATTCAGGACTCTTATGTAAAGGCAGGGCCACGAAGAAATTACTCAATGACAAATGTGCGATAATCTGGGGGGTGTCGCCCGCCACATTTCGATAGCGACCACTACATCAACGATACTGTTAAAAAAAAACAACAAACAAAAAAAACACAAAAAGAAAAGGACAAAAAAATACACTAAAAGAAAAACAAAAAAAAACACTAAAACAAAACCACAAAAAAGTGAAAAATAACTTTAGCTTCAGAAGCCGGTGAGAAAAACACCAAATCAATCAAAGGTCAAGCTTCAGAAGTCGGTGACCTTGTTTAATTGATTTAGTGTTTTTGTCACCGACTTCTGAAACTTGACCTTTGATTGATTTGGTGTTTTTCTCACCGGCTTCTGAAGCTAAAGTTATTTTACACTTTTTTGTGGTTTTGTTTTAGTGTTTTTTTTTGTTTTTCTTTTAGTGTATTTTTTTGTCCTTTTCTTTTTGTGTTTTTTTTGTTTGTTGTTTTTTTTGAAGTCGGTTTTATTTTTGGCAAAAAAGTTTTATTTTATTTTTCCATTTTTAGTTGTAATATCCTATACTTACAAATATTTGCTATGCATTCATTGTACATGGTTAACAATACATGTCATGGTAATAGGCTTATCCCCAATAAATGGAACATAACATGCCATAACTGTCGAAATCTGGTTGTACTGTACACATCTATGTACCCTTCAGAGCAAACAGGTGTAATGTTACGTCATGATGTTGTTTAAACAATGAACATCCAACCGATTGGAGCTATCACAACAGATTTGCCGTCTATTTTTGAAGAGTTCCATTGTATATCTCCGAAGATCAGCATCAGATCTTAACCAAATTAAAATGGGACCACCTCAGGAGTATACTCTTTCAAATAAAAAAAGAATTTTGAAAATCGGTCCACAAATGGGAGAGAAATCAGGTAAATTGTACACATCTGCGTACCCCCTCAGAGCATACAGGCGTGATGTTACGTCATGATATTGTATAAACAATGAACATCCAACCGATTGGAGCTATCACAACAGATTTGCCGTCCCTTTTTGAAGAGTTCTATTGTATATCTCCGAAGATCAGCATCAGATCTTCACCAAATTAAAATGGGACCACCTCAGGAGTATATTTTTTCAAATAAAAAAAGAATTTTGAGAATCGGTCCACAAATGGGAGAGAAATCAGGTAAATTGTACACTTCTGCGTACCCCCTCAGAGCATACAGGCGTGATGTTCCGTCATGATATTGTATAAACAATGAACATCCAACCGATTGGAGCTATCACAACAGATTTGCCGTCTCTTTTTGAAGAGTTCCATTGTATATCTCCGAAGGTCAGCATCAGATCTTCACCAAATTAAAATGGGACCACCTCAGGAGTGTACTCTATCAAATGAAAAAATAATTTTGAAATTCGGTCCACAAATGGGAGAGAAATCAGGTAACATACATAAAAAAAAAAAATACATACACACGAACATATAACCTCCGCCTTTTTTGAAGTCGGTTAAAAATAGGAGAAATCGTTTCAAAACTAATAGGTACATGCACTATCATCCGCCATCTGCCTAGCCTTTTCCCAACTATGTTGGGGTCGGCTTCCAGTTTAATCGGATGCAGCTGAGTACCAGTATTTTACAAGGAACGACTGCATGCCTATCTGACCTCCACAACCCAGTTAGTACTGGGTACCTAAATACGATATCTCTTGGTAAGACTGGGTGTCAGACTTTTTGGGCCATGACTAGCTGTAACGACTGTCAAAGATCTACAAATAACAGCCGGGACCAATTGCTTAACGTGCTTTCCGAGGCACGGAGGAAACTTGGTATGTAATGGGTGGTCACCAATCCACAGACCAACCTAGGCAAGCACGGCTTAGCCTAAAGATGGACCCGAGCGGCTGTTATTATTTAGCCACGAGCTCCTCTGATAAGCCCACCCACGGAAAGCACTAACTAAAACTGTGTACTTACAGTAAACATTACAAAAAAAGGTGCAAGTACTCTTCGATTTATGGGGTTTTTTAACCGACTTCAAAAAAGGCGGAGGTTATATGTTCGTGTGTATGTATTTTTTTTTTTTTTTTTTATGTATGTTACCTGATTTCTCTCATAATTGTGGACCGATTTTCAAAATTCTTTTTTCATTTGATAGAGTACACTCCTGAGGTGGTCCCATTTTAATTTGGTGAAGATCTGATGCTGACCTTCGGAGATATACAATGGAACTCTTCAAAAAGAGACGGCAAATCTGTTGTGATAGCTCCAATCGGTTGGATGTTCATTGTTTATACAATATTATGACGGAACATCACGCCTGTATGCTCTGAGGGGGTACGCAGAAGTGTACAATTTACCTGATTTCTCTCCCATTTGTGGACCGATTCTCAAAATTCTTTTTTTATTTGAAAAAGTATACTCCTGAGGTGGTCCCATTTTAATTTGGTGAAGATCTGATGCTGACCTTCGGAGATATACAATGGAACTCTTCAAAAAGAGACGGCAAATCTGTTGTGATAGCTCCAATCGGTTGGAAGGTCACCGACTTCTGAAGCTTGACCTTTGATTGATTTGGTATTTTTCTCACCGGCTTCTGAAGCTAAAGTTATTTTTCACTTTTTTGTGGTTTTGTTTTAGTGTTTTTTTTTTGTTTTTCTTTTAGTGTATTTTTTTGTCCTTTTCTTTTTGTTTTTTTTGTTTGTTGTTTTTTTTGAAGTCGGTTTTATTTTTGGCAAAAAAGTTTTATTTTGTGTAAGTATGTAGGATAGACCTGATTAGCTAAATCTACGAGCGTGTTTGATAATAAAATGAATAACGTTATTTTCCTTTTTAGCTAATTCTATAACTCACAATACCTTCCTATATTTTATGCACGAGTTATTTATTTCATCAATATTCAGTCGCATACAGCTAAAAGAGAAGAGTAAAAATAAAAAAAGACTTGATAATATATATTGTGAGTGGTGCATCTAGGATTGCTCTAGATTGCCAGATGGTCGGGATTCGTCTGGATTCTCCCGACATTTTAAATGTTCTCCAGACACCCAACAAAACTTAATATCTCCAGATAAACAGTTTCTGGAAAAGTTCTATAAAAAAATAATTTAAAAATGCCGCGCGCTTTGGATTGCTTTGGTGCAAGAGGAGCTCGTGGCTATATAATAACAGCCGCTCGGGTCGATCGTTATAGGTTAAGCCGTGCTTGCCTAGGTTGGTCTGTGGATGCGTGACCACCCATTACATACCGAATTTTCCGCGTGCTTCGGAAAGCACGTGAAGTCGTTGGTCCCGGCTGTCATTTGTAGATCTTTGACAGTCGTTAGGTAGTCAGAGGTCCAAAAATTCTGACAACCAGTCTTACCAAGGGGTATCGTATTAATTACCCGGTACTAACTGGGTTGTGGAGGTCAGAAAGGCAGTCGTCGTTGATGTAAAATACTGGTATTCAGCTGCATCCGGTAAAACTGGAAGCCGACCCCAACATAGTTGGGAAAAGGCTAGGCAGATGATGGTTTGGATTGCTTTGGTGACACAACAAACACTTTGGTGAACATTAGACAGAAGCCTGCGTTCGTCCGATTCTTACTTCGTCGCGCGTACGCTTTTCACAGCTTCCAGTGGATATATAGAATCGCAAGAATATTGGATTAAGGACAATATTGACCCTTTTTTTTCGGATGGGAAATCATCAAATGACTTCTCCCGCTCTGGGCGGAGCAGGAGGGAGTGTCACTTTTACTGACTAAAACCCATCCATGTTCCTTCATTGCCCTTTGTGTTCCGGGGCCACGGTATCTCTTTCGAACAGTCCCGCAACCCCGACAATATTGACCCTAAACTCGACTAATGATTTAATAAAAGCTAAGTTAGTAATTTTTGAATTTTAAATATTTTCTAAATACTCTGAGATCCAAATTAGTGGACTCAGTAAAGATCAATGCCAATATACATGTGGCAACGTAAAAATTAAGAGTTCTTAAATTAGTTATGAGTTAACAGTAATAAGTCTTAAAAATAAAAATGTAACATTAGAAGTTTTTTTATTTTATTTTTCCCGACAAAAACACCAAAAATCCGACGTTTTCAAATTTTCTCCAGATATTTTGGTCTTCCGATCTGGCAACCCTAGCGTGCATCGCGTACAATCATATTAATAATTTTGTTGTATTTGCAACGTTTCAAATGAGGGCTTTTATAACGAAGGTTAGTAGAAGCTGAGCTTATGTGGAGATATTGGAAATAAGTGTAAAAAATAATTTTCTTTTTTCTTTTTTTTTCTTTTTATGGGATCAAAGATAACGTCATCTTATAAGATCGTATCATTCCAATCCACCGCAACAAAAAACATAACATTTCACGCTCCAACAATATCGTTTTCTATGAAAAGAATTAAAAAAAGCCAATATTATCAACAGGATCCGATTGTCTTGTTGGTACAATGGCCGCAAGTGTGTTTGAAGAGATGTCGTAGCTTTTGGTTCATATTCCAGGTTGTGAATGCAGTGTTTAAGAGTCTTTTGACGTCAAGATAATCAAGATTTATGCGCAGTTATAGGCAATTTGTTACCATTCATACATAACTAGTGGAAGATCCCCCAGCCTACCTTCAGGTTATATAGTGGCGGACGTTACCCACTCTGTCAATTATAGAAAGCTGTTTACAACCACTTGCTAGCTTATTAAGTTATTACCTAATCATCACAAACATTAGCTCACAAATATTATCGTTACTGTCCTAGTCCCGCACATTTCCTCCCACTCAATTACACCTGAACAAGGCAATAATGCGCTCCTTGAGGCGCAATCATCGTAAAGGCTCGAAGGATTTGCACTCAATTTGCATAGCTCGACGAAGCTAGTTTGAAATGTTCGAGCAACTACAACTACAAGTATTTACTACCTGGCTAGGTAGACCCTAGACCTGTCCGTATTGTATCATTATTGGTTTTCACGACATTTTAGTATACCTATACGTAGAAGAAGACCGAAGACTTTTATTCAGGCTGTTTTCAAATCTTCTTCATTAAGTTAGTTAACTTTATTTCGATACTAGCTGATGCCCGCGGCTTCCCCCGCGTGGATGACGGTTATCGCGACCAAAGGTAATCATAAAATTTTGATCCCGTTCCCGCAACCCATGGGAACCTATTCCAGGGATAAAAAGTAGCCTATGTCTTATTACAGGTTATAATCTATGCCTGTACAAATTACCGCTTTAAAATTGCCCATTTTTAAAATATTAAAATGGATATAGAATGTTATTCCTAAGAGATAGACATGCCATCGCGGACGTTTCTGTAGTCCTTTATATGATACACAATTCCACCATACATCATTTTGTTAGGTTAGGTATGTTTGCGGATGGACGGACAAAGATTTTATTGGCATGTCAGAAGTATTGTGAGAGGAATTTATGAATGTGTAAACCTTTACTTTGTTATTTACTTAGTATATTTTAATTTTATGTTATCTCTTACTCTTTTAGTTACAGTAATTGGTATAAATACAACCGTTGTAATTAAATAAATGTTAAGTTCCATTTATTGGGGATAAGCCTATTACCATGACAAGTATTGTTAATAATGTAAAATAAATTCATGGCGACTTGTTTGGGAACAACTAAAAATGGTAAAATAAATAAAAAACTTTTTTTCAAAAAATAAAACCGACTTCAAAAAAAAACACACGCCTGTCACTCGTGACATTCTGGTTTGACAAACGTGCTGCTCTCGAGTCTCGCCATGACTCTTGTGACATTCTAGTTTGACACTCGTGGTGCTCTCGCCTGACTCTCGTGACATTCCAGACAGTCTCGATTGTCACTCGTGACATTCTGGCGATTTTACGGTTTCACTTCGACAGATTATAATCTGCCGAAAAATAATGCGTTATTTTGTAAGCACTATGTTCAGTTGACAATATTTCGACAGTTCAACAATCTCGTTAGACAGATTACAATCTGATGGGTTTTACAATTTGACGCTGACATATTCAAAAACTTGAAAAATTATATACGGTACTTAGGTAGACCTTCCTCGAGAACCACTCTATCCATTGGTGAAAACAGCATGAAAATCGGTGCAGTAGTTTTTGAGTTTACCGCGAACAGAGGTGGCGGAGGAATTTGTTTTGACATGTACTTATTGATAATTAGGTCCAAACAAATAAGAAATGGTTACCGGTGAAAATTTAAATAAATTCCCATATTTAAGTCTGTCAAGGAGCTCGTGGCTAAATATTATCAGCCAGACGGTTCGATCTTCAAGGTTAAGCCGCACTTGCTTATGTCGGTCCGTGGACGGGGCATCCATAATGTATAGGTACCGAGTTTCCTCCGTGTATCGGAAAACTCGTATACTAAAGATGTTGGTCCTGGCTATCATTTGTAGATCTTTGACAGTCGTAACAGCTGGTAGCCTATGACCCGAAACTCTGACAACCAGTCTTATGTAGGGGTAACCGGGTATATAACGTATTACCCAGTACTGACTGGGCTGAGGTCAGATAGACAGTCGTCTGTCGTTCCATGTAAAATACTGGTATTCAGCTGCATCCGGTTAGACTGGAAGCTGACCTCAACGTAGTTGGTAAAAGGCAGGCAGCAGATGAGTCATGTTTGTCATGTCTGTCAGACTGTCAAACGCGAACGTAATTGCCATTACATGCTAACCACTCAATTAAATACCTACTACTGAAATATGTAATTCCCAATTATTTTCCGAGTTCTACACTACAGGCCATTTGTTTGGACTGTTTGAGTAGCAACACGCATGACTGGGAACCACAAAACATCATTCAAAGCCATGTTTAGCGACGCTTTGTTCCAAAATAGTAATAGTATGTAAATATTGACAGGTTGTTACGTCTTCTATAGAAGAAATGTGATCAAAATATGCCTTTTATCGAGTTTTGCACGCGGCTCCGCTTGCGTGGGCCACAGTGCTAACTATAGCAAATTGGACTAATTTTATCATCGGCATTTTATTTGATTGATAGCCGCGAAACTCGTGAAAGTCGCCTAGTGTCGAACTGTCGTCGCGAGTGTCAGACGAGAGCACCACGTCTGGACTGTCACGTGAGTGTCTGGATCTGGAGTGTCGTCACGATAGTGTCTGGCGTGTCACAGGTGTCAGGCGAGAGAACCACGAGGGTCAAACCAGATTGTCACGAGTGACAATCGTGAGTCACGAGAGTGTCTGGAGAGTCACGATTCCTGGAGTATCACGACAGTCAGGCAAGAGCACCACGTGTACCACACCAGAATGTCATGTGAAATTATGTTCAAAACATTACATTAATATAACAGTAAAAAAACTGTGTCTCTACATTGAATATATTAAAAAAGAAATGATTGAGGGAGGTTTAGAAACATTAATAGAGCACGAATCCAAAACAAAAAAATCTGTTGTTTGTCTGTGTGTCTGTTTGTTTGTACACTTTTGAATGTTTTTTTTTTGTTGTAGTATAGGTATTAAGTCTGGGCAACATATAGGCTATATTTTATCTTGGAAACTTGAACACCTGATGCAGACCCGCAACAAACCAACTAAACTATACGAGATACAAAATGGTACCACAGCAAAAATTGCTCCACGTGATGAGCATTTTCTGCTGAGAGAATAAATTTGAAGATCTGGAACACCTGATATGGAATTCCAAGAGCCCAGCTACACTAACACACACATCAAAAGTGTCTAGGGATCAAGCATTTTTATGCGGATTTCTTGAGATTGAGATGTGGCTTTGTAATAAATTTATGATTTTATAAATTTATATGGATCCTTTTTGGTGCATTTCATAATTTGAATCAGGAACTCTCAATCAAATTCGAGTAAAAGATGAAAATAAGCTGTCAATATTTTCCCTATAAAAACATACAACGCATTGAAGACATTATTAGTGCTACTGTTTCCCTACTACTGATTAAAACCAACGTTATTATGGAGCGGCGACGTCATTTAAGCAGGGAAGAAATGCTCAGAGCCGTGGGAATGATAGAAGCTGGTTCCCGGCAACGTACTGTAGCTTTAGCTCTGAATACAAGTCAGAGTGTTATCAGTCGACTTTGGACACGTTACCGAAGCACTGGTACCGTGGCTGAGCGCCATGGAGGACGGTATCGCTGCACCACACGGAGACAAGACCGATACATTCAAATCTTAACTCGAAGAGCGCCAACAATAACCGCCATGATGTTAGCCGTGAGGCTTCATCACTCTTCAGGGAACTTAATTAGCGACCAAACAGTCAGAAACCGCTTGCATGAAGTGAACCTTCATTCCCGAAGACCGCTACGGGTACCACCTATAGCAATGCACAATCGTAGGATTCGATATCAATGGGCTCTTGAACACAGAAATTGGGCAGAAGAACAATGGCGTTTCGTGTGCTTTTCTGATGAGTCTCGTTTTGGTATGAGACCGGATACAAGACGTATACGACACTGGAGAACCCTTGGACGCCAACAGCGATTAAAATCCTGCCAGGAAGTCCATCCTTATAGTGGTGGAACCATCATGGTATGGGCGGGTATTTGGATCGGCGGAAGAACTGAGTTGATTTGGATCAGAGGCAACCTCAACGCTCAAATTTATGCTGAGACGATTGTATCAGACGTCATCGTTCCTCTACAAGTGCAAATCGGTCCCTTATTTCAGTTAATGCATGATAATGCACGACCGCACACCGCAAGAGTTGTAAGACAGACTCTCGCCGCAGCTAACATCAATGTCCTGCCCTGGCCTGCTCAGTCGCCAGACTTGAACCCGATTGAGCATGCATGGGATATGCTACAGAGAAGAGCTCTGCCGAATATGGAGGGTATCCAGTCGCAAGAAGACCTTTTTTTGTTGTTGCAACGAACATGGGCGGCCATTCCACAGCGTGATTTGGATGAACTCATTTTGAGTATGCCAAACCGATGTTCTTGTGTTGTTAGTGTTCGCGGTAGAAACACGGATTATTAATTGTTTAAGTTACCCAATAAAATTTTAAAGAAAACTGTGTTTTCAGTCATTTTTTCGAACTTTAATGTTAGTGGTTCAAATGTCAAAAATCCCTTTATTAGGAAAATGGCAAATTTCTTTATTAATGCAAAGGTGACTTGGTTTATCGTTACTGTGACAAACGAAAACACTTTATTTGATGAATCCTTAAAGAAAGGCGAACGGCAGGTTTCGTACCGCAAACTTAGTTTGTTGTTTTGTTATAGAATTTGTACCACTTATTAAGGCAAATAAGCCTTTTATTTTCATGTAAGTGTACTATTTTTAGAACTTCGGATTGATTAATAATATCAATAAAAAGTTGTTAATAATTAAACGTAATGAAATCGTAAACTAAACGCGGCTGTGTTTTTCAATGTTGCCATAAGTAAAATAACACAAATATCTAAACGTTAAATAATTATTTAAACATAGAAATAACATTAAATATAATTATACACTTATTATTATACATAAGAAAGCCTAAATGTTGCATACAATCTTATTATATAACGATTTAATGATAGGAATGATTTTCGTCACCAATTTTTTTTTTGTTCTTATGGCAATTATTTATTGACAGGTAAAGAAAATCCGTCTTTCACTTCACTTCAGATCTTTGCTGTTGTTTTGGATTGTAGTTTGTGACTGCATCTGAGCAATTCAGCGGATTGTCTGGCCCTATTTACGTTGAGTTAAGCTCCTGCTACAAAAATAGCGAAAACTATATTAGAACATTTACTTTATCACCAAAACAATGTTAAGGCAGCTCTACGTACCAAAGTACACTGGTGCATTACCTTAAAAATAAGACTGGTTATAACTTTTACGTCCCAAGTTCTAAAAATCTAAGAATTTAAAAAGGGCTTTTCTATCATATTAACTACCAATTAAAACAAAAACTAACTCAAAACACGACATTTTATTAGCGGTACGAGATTCCCATACAAGCCTGCCATTCGCCTTTTAATTAATATCAATCAGGAGAAAAGTTATTGCAAAAATATATGTTGATCCCTAGATACTTTTGATGTGTGTATTTATACACGTATAGGTATAGGAATGACGTTTTAGCAAAAGTTGTTCAATCTGATGAGCACTCGCTCTGTTGACTTATAAAAATCGAAGGTCTGGAACACCTGTTGTGGAACTCCAAGAGCCCCGCTACACCGTAACACATATAGGAATGACGTCTTAGCAAAAGTTGTTCAGTCTGATGGGCATTTCCTGTTGACTTATAAAAATCGAAGATCAGTAACATCTGATGTGGAAATCAAAGCTATCACTAATTTCAATGTATAATTATAAAATAACATAAGCTGGGAGTACCTCCACGCGGTGAAGGCGGTAACAGTTTAGGCCTGATTTTCGATGACGATGGTATATCATTGAAAATTTGACTCTACTGGCCAAAACTCCCATTTATTTTTTTATTTTAGCAAAAGTTGTTCAGTCTGATGGGCATTTCCTGTTGACTTACAATCGTCTCGCGCATCCCGTTGTTTTCCCGTCCCCGGGCTCTTAGAATTCGACATCAGACGTTTCAGATCTTCGATTTTGACGACCCCGTTGTCGCTGTCGCCCGATCCGCGTACGAAGTCGCGGGCAGAAGCTAGTTTTTAAATAAATCTGATGGGCACAGCCTAAGTATTATCTTAAACATAAATGGAAAGCTAGGAAAATCGGTAGGTATACCTAATAATTAGCTGTTGCCTGTTACTAAGATGGGCGTGGGTGAACCTGTGCAATGAGGCTGCGACATGAATGTGACTACAGTTACATATCTACATAAGTATGTACCTACATAGACAATATACATAATAAACATAATAAACTTTAACGCAATTTATACGGAAGAGTTTCGGAGGAATTTCAGTTATTTTAATTAAACAGTAAAATTATCTTTCAGTGTCTACGTTGTTGAAAAAAGAAAGTGGAAACAATAATTATACATAATGATAATTATATAATATCTATGCATAAAAAACGGTGCGACCAAGACGCATAGGTAGTGTTGCTAGCTCAAAAAAAAATAATGTCTCACTCAAGATTACACTTGGTAAAAGTGAATTTGAAATTATTGAATGACGTTATCACCTAACAATGCTAACGCTGTGGCCTGTGCTTAGAGGTAGGTAACCACTTCATTTTTTTCGCGAAATATTTGCACAACTCTTGAGCGGTCGAGTCGGTAACAGACAAGACGTTAACCCGTCGCCTACTCACCGCGCTAATAAATGAGCTATCGATGTCACCGCATGACAAGTAATATAGTGCAGACACTAGCTCATTACAAAACATTAACACATTTTACTGCCTCGCATTATCAACTAATCAATCCATCGTTGTTTTTGCTCAATATTATTTATAAGATGCCCATAATTGTGCGCATTGTGATTCACAGCGCTGTGGGTGCTTCCCACGTGCTCTCAGCATCATTATTACAATAAACACAATAAAAACACACGTTTCGCTCCGTAATGTTGGCAACAATGCGCATTATGGCTGAATATAGCGCGCTATTTGAAGCACGCCTATAACTGACAAATTGATTGTTTTTAATAGTGATCTTGTAATTATATGGTCGGATTGTTTTAGACTTCATGATGGATTATCGATTGTAGCAACAATTTAATGTTTATGTACGTAGCTACCTAGCTACCTACATACATGTAGGTACCCTGATACCCTGTAACATTTTTTTTAAATATTTATTTTATTTTATTATCTAAACAGTGTACGTAGACTCTATTATACATACTTACATACCATTTTTTTTTGGGTCGAAAAATCACACTTTTCCGTAGGACTCAATGTAACGCTCTTAAAACAATGTGCTGAAGTCAGAGAGTCGTAAGAGTCCATAAAACAACTTCTAAATTCTTTAAATGTACTATGGAGTACGCCAGGGATGCATTAATTGATCGCCCATTCTGTTCAACGTCTATGGAGAACACATTATGAGACGTACCTGCGAGAGCTGGGAGGGAGACATCACAGTTGGTGGCGTGAAAATCACAATTTTTCTGCGCTACACTGATGACACTACTCTTCTTGCAGCTAATGAGTCGGAAATGGCTGCACTCATTGACCGGATTGAGCGGATTAGCGAGGAGATGGGACTCTCTATAAACAGGTCGAAGACCAAGGTCGTGTATGATGGTGGATAAGTCTGGGAAGCTGGAAGTTCCAGCTGCCCAGTTCCAGCCTGGAACTCGCTGGCACTTTGGACCTAGAAACAGTGGACAACTTTATTTACCTGGGTTCCAACATCGGCAACAATGGTTCGTGTAGAAGGAAGTGCGCTGGAGAATTAGCATGGCTAAAAGCGCCATGTCTCAGCTTGAAAAAATCTGGAGAGGTCGCAACATTTCCGTAAAAACCAAAACCAAACTTCACACAGCCAGAGACAGAAATGAATGGAGAAAGATCATCCGAGAGATGATACAGAAGGGAGGTCACGACCTTCAGCATTGAGGAATCCGACGCAAGGAGGAGGATTATGTGTTTTTATCTCAAGTGTTTTTGACTGCCTATGTCGCCGGATAACTAGACCATGCCTGATGACGTACCTTTGTCGAAGAATATCCCAACCAAATCTCCATAAGATGTGCGTGGTGAGAGATCTCTAACTAATAGTAGATTTCCCTGATCCCATGGACGTTTTACAAACAGCCAAAGTCAAAAGTTGTTCTGTGTGTTTCCCAATGAAAACTTATGATAATTTCTACCTACTTAGTCAGTACGTTGGTACTAAACACAGGTTTATCTCAAGCCCTCATATTTGCATGGAAATGATTTCCTTCACTTAATAAGTCGTAGCATTAAATTTGAGCGCATAATTGTAGATACCTACATGACGTTGTGCGCCCGATAGGCGGCCCACGCGCAGCTGTACCTACCTACTAGTACTGGACCATTAGGTACGTAAAGTTATTGACGTGACGTCTAGCTTGCAGTTTTATCATATTGCTTCAGTAATGTGATTAATTAAAAAGGTACCTACTTAATAAGTAGGTAGGTACCTACACCGTCATGTATTTCAGTCTTGTTGTGTAATGTTAATTTAAATACACTTGATTTCATATCTTCATTGCCAGTCATATTATTATAACTCTTTACCGGACAAAATTCGGTTGATAGACAACACTAAACCAACTGTTTAAATGTTAATGGATATTTTTCTGAAATATTATTTTCCGTCCTCGGACAAGTTAGAATTACAGATATGGCTAGGTATATTATCTTAAATCTAGGACAAGCGTTAGCTAAAGACGCCGTCCATCACTGGATAAAAGTAAAAGTGATGGAAAATGCACCCCACAAAGGACTTTGAGAATGCCAGAATGTCTGTTGATGAACCAAGTCATGCAGTCCCAAATATTAGGCAGCGCATAAGCCATATGGAACATGCATATCCTCTTGATCTACCATTAATTAAGCGATACCTATACTTATGAATTAAAGCACTCTGTTAGATGTATGTTCAAGGTTGTTTGGGAAAATTTGACAGTTTCGCGGGTGGCTTGATGTGCAGACGCCTGTACAACGCTAAATCAGCGAGTTCTCCGACTCTCAATGACAGACCACCTAGTTAATGAAAACAAACACAACTGAAAATATTACAATACATAATCTCCATTAGGTACTGCGAGTAGACCAAGTCTACATAGCGCATCTAAAGTACCATCTCAGTACGAGCCAACAATAATGTTAATGGAGGCAATTCATTAAATCCATTTAAATCCGCCATACATTTCAGAGATTACAATTAGAAATGTTTACAAGTCAGATCGCCGTTTGCAGATAATAATAGAATGAATTGAGTCACTGTTCTGTTCCTTAGCTTTAGTGTACTGCGAGAGCCATTTTGTGTTGGTTGTGGTGCTCGGTGTACAGTAACGAGAAGCGAATAGGTTTACATGAAAACAAACGATGTGGTTAAACAAGGATATCTAGTTAGAAAATTAATGAGGATTAGGCACTTAATAAGTAAAGCTTCGTTAATCTGGTGATCATGAGCGTTACAGCTGAGCATAAGGTCATAAGAATATCATCGATTCGATTCCAGGTCGGGCAAAGTGACACTAACAGGGCGGGTAACACTTTTTGGTTTTTCCATTCGAAATTTCTCTTTACAGCCCGAAGTTTTGTGCCCGATTGATGGCAATAGGGTCGCCCCCGATTGTATAAGACTTAAAGATAACTGATAAAATGTGTATTTTAGGTAACTACACCTCTGTCCAACCCTTCGGGGATTCAGGCGTGATGTTATGTTAAAACTTTTAACTTAAAACCACGCACAGCTAAAAACATTAATTATTTTACTGTTGCTTTACTACCGTTACTTACGACGGTTACGTATGATGGAAATACATAGAATTATTTTCTTCCCCAAAGGGTCTTGGTCAAAATGGGCGTGAGTCCAACAGTAAAGTCTCAATAAGTTCTTATACTATTGCACCAAGTACCAAAGTCCCCGGAGACCAGACCGAACATTTTGCGATTCCCTATATTTTGTCGAAGGATTACAACAGTCATAAAGTACATCATGTTGAAAACTTTGGGCTAGGTTCTACAATCGACGACTGTAGAGGCTGTGTAAAAACGAACTCTGTTGATAAATAAACTAGGTTTCAATAATAGCTCAAATATTTGGCAAAATACAGGAAATGGCAATCAAATTCAAGTGGCGATATTTCTGTTCTAGAGTAGTAGTAGTCGTTCTTATAGAGCAAGCTCCTAAGTAGACTTAGGAGCTTGCTCTATAAGAACGACTACTATTTGAGAAATGTTTCATTTCTGTTGGTCTTACGCCCAGAGTTGGCCAAAATGCCCATGGTCCTTTGATTAGATTGACTCCTACTATAGATGAGATTCGCATCCGTAGTAGCCACGGCAACCTATTGTCGCGTACCTACTGCAGGTCATCGCGCGGGTGTCGCACTAATGAGAGCCGAAGATGGAGTGTCAATGTTACCCTTATCTGGTCGCACAATGATATCACTTGCGCCCAGCACTGCTTTGCAGGTTGGGCTGTTAACTTGTGACCTTGGCGAGAACAACGATTTGTGAAATTCAGGATATCAATTTGATGCAGAGTAATCGCATATTATGTGTACGTCCAGAGGCATTTAGTTAGCTGAAACTGGCATGTTCAAAAGGTGAATGTAAAAGTCCCGAAGAAAGTATCGATGAAACATATTGGAACAGTTCCATGTTCGCCATAAAAAACATGAACCTAGATCAGCCGCCTGTCTCTAATAAACCACACTATCGACATCGAAACACCATCAAACCGGTAATTGAGTCCGAAGCGAAATTGTTTCATAAATATCCCATATTGGGCCACAATCGCACCGCTTATTCGGACGAAAGAACAAGCTCAAGCGTCAAGCTGCGATATTCGGAACACAGCGCAGCCCTATTCTGTGCAGTATAAGTGGTTTAAGGAAACAACGACGAGGCCGCTGGGCCTTTTGGGGCAACAACTAAAATGTATTTATATTTATTGGTTCCTGGTTTTGGCCGGAGCTGCGTACGCGCAGGCCGGAGCGCGCCAATATGGTGTTTTCATCGATCTCTGATGGCGATGGCGAGTTATTTAAATAAATTATAACGAATTAAGACAAAGTCGGAATGTCTTCATGAAATCGCTGGAAAATTGTTCAAGTTGGTCTCGCTGCATTTTGACGGGTAAGTATAACCTATATTCATATTTTTATTTCGTTCCCTAATAGTGAATAAGTTAATAATCTCCGTTTAGTGCACAATCCAAGTTTTTTCCTGTCCTTAAACATAAACCTTCTCTGCCTGAACACATAGGGCTTTCATTTTGTGAAATTCTTTGCTTAAAAAACAGAACGAGTTTCCTCTAGGTAGATGCGGCAAAGATTTACAATCATGAACAAATCCACGATCATTAAAAATTTTGTCCTTTACAATAGATACCGCCTACTTAGGGACGTGGACATCTATTGGTCGAAATGGATAGAGCAAAACACATTCCCTCCTCTTACTCAATTCGTAATCGGATGAACTCTAATTGTTATGGACTCATAACAATAAGAGTTCATTCTCTTATAAGGTACTTAATAAAAATTTCGAAGTGACGTGATCATTCAAAGCATTCGTTGACTTCATGAAAAATAAAATCTGTGTAGTTGGGGTCTTGGTGGATTGCCAATTATTACGCGACCTCGCAACAGCCCAGCAGCGTTGAGGAAACTGTAAGAGGAAACAAACGTGTAATAAGGTGAACATTGCATTTTTGAGATCTTATTCAATACAAGATCTCGCTTATCAAAATATTTACGAACTGAGTGAATGTAATCAGCTGTTACTGGAGATGTTACCTAAATACTTCCGTCTGGTTTACTTTCCAAAGTGATAACACGGGTCGGTACATAATCACAACATACAATTTCCTCGAATTTTCAGCATCATTCCTTGAGCTTTAAATAAATAATTAAATATATTTCTCAAAAAGAAAATTTAGAGTTTTACATCGGCCCCAAACACGGCAATACCCTGTACCTTGAGTACTAAAAAAAATCCAATATTTATCAGTAGCAGGTGTTGTGCGGACATGTCTATTTCTAGTTATGGTTTTGGTTTCTGCACTTAAAGTGGACCATTTTTTTTCGAGAATACATTTTTTTTTACATTTCACTGGCTTGGCTAATAGACAAATTCCATACCAATCGAAAGTATGAAACCTGTAGAATATGCAAACGTTAGGTTAACCTTACGTTTGCATATTTCTAGGCTTCATAACTTTTGCATATTCTATAGGCTATAGAATATGTAAACGTTAGGTTAACCGGTTTTCATAATGTTTGCATATTATATTCTATAGTAGCTTCGCTTCACAGCCTAGCTCACCGGCGTAATGTTGCCTGCCTGTCGGTCTTCTACAGACTGTACTTCGGTGAGTGTGCGCAGGAGCTCCACGGCCTGATCCCACCATCACCCTTTTACCACCGGACTAGCAGACGTACTGCGGCGTACCATCCGCACTTGGTTGATATCCCGACGAGTCGTAATAAGCGCTTCTTCTCCACTTTTATTATGCGCACAGTCAAAGTGTGGAACTCTCTGCCAGCGTCTGTGTTCCCACCCACATTTAACCCGCCTGCCTTCAAAGCAAGAGTGAACAGGCATCTTCTGGGCACACTCGTCCCATCATAGATCTCATCCATCGCTTTCCATCAGGCGTGATCGAGGTCAAGAGCAGGCCCATATTGTAATAAAAAATATAGGCTTCATACTTTCAATTGGTATGGAATTTGTCTATTAACCAAACCAGAGAAATGTTTAAAAAAATATATATAATTTTTAAATTGCTAATTAATAATCATATTCTGGATTGATATTTTTAGTCTGGGTTGACTAAAAATATCAGTCCAGAATATGATTAATTAGCAATTTAAAAATTATATATTTTTTGCAATATTTTTATTGACATATTTAATTTGATATAAAATACTTTTCATCCATTAACCAGCTCGGTGAAGGTCGTTCTGTAAGGGATCTTAGACTATTGTGCGTGTACGGACATGTCATTAACAATTAAGATTTTTCCTGAACTTGTTCTTTTGACAGGCAACATAAGCTAGCTCCTTCCACAATAGAGCAATAGCTAACTACAGACGAGCAGAGCCCACATTAGCCACAAGTCGTTATAATAACTACTAATAAGGCATACGTTTTTGCGGTAGTGTGGCGTGGGCCACTGTTTTGGCCAACGCGTGCCATTTAATGATGAACGCTTGCCCACGATGGCCCATCACGTAGGAAGCCATAAACTATAACGTTCTAATATGATCTGTTAAGAGAGCCTCTTTTGGATAAATTTAGCTGTTGGAGCAGTTTTTTGGATGTTTTACCTTGTCCTGTCAGTTTGTTGACGGCGTGATGAACGAGGGCCTCCCACAGAGCCCTAATCCCTTAGCTAACTCAGTCTACCCACGGAGTCCATCGTTGTTAAAATTAATTTATGTGCACGCCAGAATGTATTTTTTTGGTTCTAATTGGCCTAACTGGCTCAGAGTTATGATGACATTGCGCAGCTCAGGACTGCCACTTATAGGTCAACGATTTACGTAAGTATCACCATAAATTGGGATACATGGTCCATACATGCTACTTAAGTGGTCACCACTGCACATGGACCATCTCCAATGCCAGAGGCATAGTGTTAGAGACGGAGCTGAAATATCTCATTAAACCAATTTCATTCAAGAATTAATTCTGAATTAACGTACAATAAGTAGGTACTCTACAAGTACTGGTTTATGTTAGCCTTTTCATAACTGATAGGAACACCTTTCCTCTACGGACGCGCGACGCGACGCGAGCGCAGGGTGAACGCGTGGGCGGACAGGTGGACGGCTCGGAAACAATAATGCACTCAAGTTTTCCCGTGTGGGTAGGTAGCTATTGTTTTACTAGAGATTCACTGAATTGAGACGAAGAGAGATTTTTTAGTTGCGAGATCCCATTTGTCAAATTAATAACTGAACATCACGCTTGAGCAGGGCACATTGCTCGCAGAACGGATGGCTGATGGGCCAAAAAGTTCTGGAGTGGCAACCG
This sequence comes from Xestia xanthographa, assembly GCA_905147715.2. NCBI lineage: Eukaryota > Metazoa > Arthropoda > Insecta > Lepidoptera > Noctuidae > Xestia > Xestia xanthographa. The sequence goes on from LR990665.1 coordinate 824,881, forward strand.
CGAACCGGAAGACGTTGCATTGGAAGGCCTCCCACTAGGTGGACCAGTGACCTGGTGAAGGTCACGGGGATCCACTGGATGCGAGTCGCACGGGACCGGTCAATGTGGCGAGACTTGGGGGAGGCCTCTGTCCAGCAGTGGACGTCTTTCGGCTGAAATGATGAATGATGATCACGCCTTTTTCTCTGAAGTCATGTTTATGTCCCATGTAGATATAATTAGGGGGAGGAGCTCGTGGCTAAATAACAACAGCTGCTCAGGTCGATCGTTAGGTTAAGCTGTGCTTGCCTAGGTTGGTCTGTGGATGGGTGCCCACCCATTACATACTGAGTTTCCTCCGTGCCTCGGAAAGCAGGTTAAACCGTTGGTGGCGGCTGTCATTTGTAGATCTTTGACAGTCGTTAGGTAGTCAGAGGCCCAAAAAGTCTGACAAACAGTCTTACCAAGGGGTATCGTATTACCCAGTATTAACTGGGTTGTGGAGGTCAGATAGGCAGTCGCTCCATGTAAAATACTGGTATTCAGCTGCATCCGGTAAAACTGGAAGCCGACCCCAACATAGTTGGGAAAAGGCTAGGCAGATGATGTATAATTAGGGGGCCATCCTGTTGCATTCACCGAGCATAATACTGACAAATTCGGATAGGAAAAACCCAATTACACTTAGCTTTTCTTAAGAACCAAAGCCAGGCTCATAATTTCAAAGCATGAGCTCAGAATCCTTAATTGTAAGTACCACTAGAGTTCACTACACCAACGAGGTAATTGATAAAATAAGGGAAATATTATAATCATGGCGACATGGAGAGAGCGACTGTCGCAACCCCGTGCAGGGTACGCCACAATAGTGGCGATAAGTCCCCTCTTTGAGGAGTGGCCGGGGGCCAACCGTTGGCGCGGGCCTGTGGACACGGCTATGGGCTAGCTCGCCGTCTGTCCGACTCATGACGACAAGCCGTGTCGACGGCGAGTTCGTGTTCCACGCGCGCCTCAAAGAGAGTCAGCATAAGGAAGGGTCCGCAAGGACCGATGCCTGCCGGGGTTGCGGGACTGTTCGAAAGAGATATCGTGGCCCCGGAACACAAAGGGCGATGAAGGAACATGGATGGGTTTTAGTCAGTAAAAGTCTGACACTCCCTCCTGCTCCGCCCAGAGCGGGAGGAATCATTTGATGATTTCCCATCTGAAAAATAAAAAAGGGAAATATTATAATACGTAAATTCGATTTTGCTACTCAGTGGCTGGAAAACGGAAAATGCAACATGACAATCATTACTTGTTAATATTGATATAACCCTGGCGACATGTAGGAAGGTAACAATTTAATTTTAGTAACCAATATTATACACGTTCAGGGAAGTCGATCAGCTTAACTTGAATTGCGGTGAGACAAACCGGACGTCCGTCACGGCAATGATAAGATCATGCCGAAAACAGAGTTTACCGATCGGCACGTACCGAATCATCAAAGTAGGTAATTGCTTTGAATTAAAAGAACCCGTAAGTGTACTGATTGTACTGATGATATAATATACTTAGTCATGACTCATGCCGATTTGCGTTCATGAAGTAGGTAAGTAGGTATGGGTATCTCGGTCATAATCTTCTGTTAGACGTACTAAATTAATTATTGACGTCCTGAGTCTCCTGACTTAAAACATGCGGATTGCTGATAACTTAGTGCGTCTTTCTTCAACCTCACGAATTACGAAAACCTACATATATAATGGAATTAGGGACCCATTCTTTTTCATTAGCTTAAGTACCTAAGTATGGAATGGGTGAATCACATTTACACGCACGGATCAACATTTTCGAGTATCTGTCTCATTGTCAAGTAATAAAGACGTCATTTGGCAGAGCGAGAAGTCCGGTGTATTGAAGCAAGTTAACGTGTGACCTCTCACTTCAGTTAGTTAGTTGCAAAACAACTGTGACAGAAAGGTAAAACAATGCATAAAAAATTAAAAATGCTGATCCGTGCGTGTAAATGTGATTAACTCTTACACCCGTATATAGGTATCTAGAGTCAAATTAAAGTAATTACTTGAGTTTAAGTAACTATATGCTAATATTTTTAAGCAATGAACATGCATTTAGGTAAATAAGTAAGAACCGTCAAAGAAAGCAAAGTTAAGAATTCAAACTTTCGACAGTTCTAACTTCAAGCAATTACTAAACTACAGAATAAAAAATAATGACTTTTGCTAAATTTATTACCTACTTTGACTTGTTTATAGATACGGGTGGTAATCTAGCTTTCATTTCATTTCCATACTTACTCAATAGCTAAAGTATAAGAATAGAATAAAGGTATACCTACCTTTGTTTAAAAAATAGGTCTAATCTCTATTTCACCATTAATCCGTAAGATGCATTAAATATTGCTGTAGCCTAGCCTTTTAGCCCATTTTAATATGAAATTATCACCAAAAACGTAAAGTCTGCTAACCTAAAAAAGGCAAGTATCTTCAGAATAATCGCTCGGGGCTCGCGGGCTCCTATTTCTGTCTGCAGGGTTTAAAGGAACCTAACTAACCTAACGTCGGGTTGCCCCAAGTCCTAGTAGTATCCTATACCACTTACGCACACAACGTGTCTCCTTCTCGTGGTCGTTCATTATACACATTGCCTGTGCTTCAACTGGCATTCTATACAATGCGTAGGTATTTTATACATTTCCTAGGTAAAGTGTAAAATAGTTTAAACATTGAACATCATTTCATACATTGCCTAAACGACCCCGGCATTCTATACATTGCCTAAAAGACCCCGGCATTCTATACATTTCCTAGGTATTGTATAGAATGCCTGCATTGTACACATTGCCTATAACACATACATTTTATGGCAAACGTAGTGATATATTTGGGTAGTAATGACACAAAACTTTGCTAGTATTTTGCTTCATAGACGAATTGAAAGTTAGGCACTATATATGATCATAAAGGGTTAAAATTTGGTGCACGCGTGGCCTTTTTGGGTTATGAAAAGTTTTAGTAGTGCAGGCATGACTATTGACATGACATTTTTCGGGCTATTTAAGCCCGAAAAATTTTGGTACAGGTTTAATTTATTTGTACCTACATATTATTTTTTTTTTTGGATGAGGCTGTTTAGGGTAACGATTGTTTTTTTGGTGGTCATTCAATTTCATCCCCTTTTTTTCTTTTTGGGTGAAGGAAAAACATTGAACTCGTCGTCACGTAACGTAACGTGCAGTCACGCTTCGTAGCCGTTCGTAGCACTCGTAGCATCCGCTACGGCGTAGCACCACATAGGCCTGCGCGGGGCATAACCAGTGCTACGACTGGGACGGGGCCTGTGTACTGTACTTTTTGTTTTCACTTCTATCGGCAGTCCCCAAAGACTGCTCCGATTTTTTTTTTCGGAAGGGAAATCATCAAATAGAGTCATTTGATGATTTCCCCCTTCTGGGCGGAGAAGGAGGGAGTGTCAGACTTTTACTGACTAAAACCCATCCCTGTTCCTTCATCGCTCTTTGTGTTCCGGGCCCACGGTATCTCTTTCGAACAGTCCCGCAACCCCTGAAAACGACGAAATGTCTCACAGAACCAATACCGAACCGATCTCAAATTCTCAATAATACCAATTAATGTAATCACCGAACATCGTCTGCCACCTTGCATGACATCGCCTTCATGTATGTACACTCAGATAAATTAAATTAAGTGTTGTAATACGAAATTTATAGATTGGGTTTGTGTTTCAAGAATGAACGATGTAGGCGCAATCTTTACTAGACCAGGTTTAGAGCTCCCCGTTGGTCTAGAGCTAGCGGTCGCAAGCGCTATTGCTGAGCGTGGGATTCTGAGTTCGATTGGCGGATCGGGCAAAATTGTATTGGGTTCTCCATTAGATACGAATTTCTTAGTAACAGGTAACAGCCCGGTGGTTGAAAGTTGGCGGTATGATGCCCCCGTGCAGCTTTATGCCTGTATCTGATCTGCGCACACACTTGGGCCTGTGCTGTAATAATTCCCGCGCTGATGGCTAGCCTCCGTTGAGGTTGGCTAGCACGACCGAAAACGGTCAGGAGGACTATGAGTTACTTTACTTATTTTATTATAATGCCAGGTGAGTCATCACATCGTCTGCTCTTTACATAACGAACGTCATCAGCGTCAACCGTCACTGCAGTGTAAAATAACAAAATATATCTTAGTGCGGGTGCACTTGTTCCTACGTACTAGGTAAGTAGTGTAAGTACCTATGTGTACTAATTAATAAATGAATGCGCCATCGCTCGGTGATTTGCGTTCATGTCATCATTTTATGAATCGTTACTGTTGTAATGACGTCCTTACCTTACAACATGTCAATTAGCAGATTCAACCTCTGAAACAGTGTCAAAGCCTCACAAGCTAGGAATAATCACAGCTGACTTGTTGAGGAAACATGTTCCTAGACAGGTCGAGGTCCTTTGCTGAAGGATACGGTCTAATCTTTGCTACGTAGTATTCTCTTCTCATAAGGACGTAAGCGTAAGCCATGGAAATGGGGCTAGAACAAATCTTTCAGACACCTACAACAGATGTTACTCCAGCCTGAGGTCGCAATAAAACAGCGTGTCGAAACATCCCACAGAACCAATACATTATAATAAAAAGACAATGGAGCCGAACCGGTCTCAATCATTTCAATGAATCCCGCCGATCATCGTCTGCCAGCTCGCATTACATCGATTTTATGTACACTCAGAGAAATTAATAGCTCAGCATCTTGGCACGCCACATTAATCTGCCGTGTTATAGCCACTTCCTCAAAATAATTCTGCACTTCTAATTTATTTGGGCTCGGCGCAGCAAGTCTCTTTCCAAACTGCTCTATTGCTCGTCATCTAGGAAAAACTATACCTGTGTAACCACTTCAGCGATAAAAATGACAGAACAGTTGTGATGAGAATATACAGGTCATGTTGGGAGTAGATTTGTCAAACAATATTTTTCCCTGAGTGATGCGTTTGTCAGGGGAGTAGGTTCGCGGACCGATGGGCTAATGTCCCCGACGGCGTGGGCGCACTTGACAAGCCGATCAATAACACGCACTGCTATAATTGGTAGCGTTCAATGAAGTATTGTTGAGTCGTCGTGACAGACCTCATGTGGGACGGAATTGTTCTAAAAAAATTACTTATAGAATAATTTTCAGTTGCGCTTATTCGGGGTAGCGACCTTATGGCAATGGATGGCATTAAACTGCATCCGGTTAGGCTGGAGGTTGACTCCAACATGGTTGGGAAAAGAGGTAAAGGGAAGACAGATGATGGTGGTCTTATTCTTTATCTTGTGTTTAGAGCCTAACCTGGTGTCAGAGTTGTGGTGACTAGGCTTTACATGCCATCGAGAAATTTATCTCTCAGGCATGCTGGTTTCCTCCCGATATTTTCGATGTTTTGATGACGGTGATGACCTTTTAGCAATGGGATAATTGGTATCTTTTAATTATAACCCACTCCGGAACGGGGCACGGTGAATGTCTGACTTTTCCGGTGGTCTTGACAGTGCATCATCCTCCTGAAAGAAAGAAAGAAAGAAAAAGCATTTATTAGCCCGCACAGGACAAAACACAAATTAAAATGGCTAAATTAACAGTACAACTACTTATTAAAAAAAAATTAAACAAAGAGAAAAAAAAAAACATGAAATGAAATTGGTTCTGTACGAGGCCAAAAGGCCCCTACATCACCCCGCTGCATCATCCTCTTGTCCTTATTCCAATTTCAACATGATAACATCAGCATGTCTTCTTCATGCATACTTCTCTATAACTTGTCATCACGTCAGACACCTCTATTCTTGCCATATGATCCTTAACACTGTCCATCCATCGTTTCTTTGCTCTTCCTTTACTCTTATACCCGTTTTCCTCATTCCTCCGCATCACATGCCCATACCACGATAACCGACTACCACACAACTTTTCAGTCACCGGCGGCGCCACATTCAGACTTCCTCTTATGTAGTCATCTCTTACTTACGTGAATAAAAAAATATTTGTTAAAATAAATATTTATAAAAACAGATAAAAACAATACAAGGTGCTAAAAGTAGATTCTACAAAAACTGTGAAAACTTTTCGTTTCCACCAGTGATATGGCGCCACGGACACTAAAATAGAAATAGAATAGGAGAAAATAGTTTCGGATTTATGAATTACGCACAAGTACCTACTTACGCGAGATGCCAAAATATCTACCTTGTGACGAAATACCTATATTACGGCATTATAGCAATATCTTACTCTAATGAATGCTGACAAGTCATTTTTCACTTAATCGCTATAGATAGGTATAACATGAATGTTATACATACCTACGTGGTTTCGTATGAATTGTCGGCGATTATATCTCTCCGGGTGTCTATTTGATTAGACATTATGATATTACAAAAGCTATTTGTGCAGAGCAGTGGGCTCACAGCTCGCAGTGAAATCATAGCGGGGTGTGGGCAGAGAGCTGAGTGGCACGCCTTGCTGCAGTGAAAGGCCTACGTGCTTATTACGTATCTATTTACAATTTTTATAGCGCAACGCAATAACGATGCAAAGAGATATTGTCTTTTTTAAACTTTCACGATCAGAACAAATTATAAAACATATGGAAACGGATATTTATCGCGAATTTTACCTATAATAATTATAAGCCCGAAGTTTCGACCGGATTGCACCAGCTGTGTTCGCGGGAAGACTAGTATTGGAGGTGCCGCTACAGAAAAGCGGAGGTGTTTAGTCAACTACCCTCACTTGATTTTCATAAATGTTAATTAGGACCGGTTCACACTAGGACAGCACACTATACTAACAGTGTCCGCATACTGAGATGATTTCACTTGACGAGTACACTTAGTGATCACTAGATTCCAAGCGGAAGAGAGCTCGCTTTGCTTTGCTGTGGCGGTACCTCCAATATTAGTTCAGTCTTCCGGCGACCACGGCTGGTACAATCCGGTCGAAACGTGGGGGTAAAATTCGCGATAAATACCCGTTTCCATATGTTTTATAATGCAAAGAGATTTAACTCGACGATAACATTTTCGCAAGGAATACGATTTGTTTTCATCAAGTGAACGTTTTATAGTTTTTTTACGGGTTTCAGCATAGCTGTAATGATGACGTGTGTAATCAAAATGTTTATAATATAATGAATTTATTCGCAGACCGCTCAATATTACAGCGCGTCTCATTGCAGATTTAACTGGCAGTTTTATAACTACTCAATTACTCAGAAGATTAAGCTGTCAGCTGTGAGAGATCCTACGACATGTTTCGACGATTAGTTTCCTTATAAAAGGCTGCAATTATTTATTATTCATGACACCTCATTAATATGTATGCGTCTAATTAAAATAATTGACACCTAAATGCGAGTGTAACTCCTACTGGTGGAACTGGGTCAGTTTGTGCAGTGGGCGGCGACAGGCTGCGAGTCTGCGGCCACCGGCGACCAGAACTATTGCATTATAAAATACTAATTATGCGTTTGTTATTAATCCATCCAGATTAAAAACACTTCATTCCTCAAAATTCGGTCCTCTAAATAGGGTGTAAAAAGACTCTTCACGAAGCCGTCAACCAAGCATTCTGTTCATCAAACTAAGTAACCCTACGCAACAATTTTTGCTGGGAAATGACTTTTTTACACGATTGCCCAAATAAAAGAGTGTTATTGTTTTCAGGGTTCATCTAAGTATGTTTGTGAGTTTCTTTATTCTACCATATCTTCTAAACGCCTAAACCGATTTCGGTGTACGTGGTGTCGTGTCGTTGGAATCCTTGTGTTACGCCGGGTAACATATGAAAAAAAAAATCTATCATTAAGTAATTCCAATATGAGTCCCGACTGTTGCAATCAATATGTTCTGTATTAGAATTTATTATTGAACTTGTTTTATTTTTCTTTTCAGTTTTTATTTAAAGTTAGTTAGTTTAGTTAGTTACTTAGTTATTTTATCTACACCCATGCTATAAATCCTATATAAAAGTATCTGAAACAGTTAGCTTATGGCCAACATTAAAACAGCCAGTGTCATAACAACCATTATAACACCCAAACGGGTGTTATAATGTTGTACTAAATTTCATTATGCAACGCGTTTTAAAAAAAGAACATTGTCTAGCACGTGCGATTCACTACCACAGCGCCGTAATTAAAAAAAAACTTATAGGTTAATTCGAATTCACGTCGAATCCCGCCATTTTTGTTCGATATTAGTATTGCATTATGTAGGTACTTTGTTGTTTACAAAAGTTAGTGATACAAGCTTTGTGCATTTTAATAATTGTACAATCAAAATGTAAATATTTATATTATTACCTATACATGGTTTGTTTGTATTATATGCTCAGCAATTAAACTTTCCATGAATTTACATAGACTTCTTACAAGACTACAACACAACAATATCATGGATCCCACATTCGTGTTTTAATACCCCTCATTATACAACAGTTGCATAAATAACTATTTTACGCAGTCGGGTTTTTTAATTTTTTTTAATTAAGTAAGTACCTACTTATTATTATTTTTTTGGGGTGAAAAATGAAAAATCAGACTTTTCGGTAGGACTCAATGTAACGCACTTAAAACATTGTGCTGACGGATGGATTGAATAGTACGGGCTGTACGGGGGTCGTGAAGGTGTGTAGAGTAAAAAACTTACATTCAAAATATGTAAGTACTTACCTAAGTATTAAAAAAAAAAATTGTGAAAAATTTGGGACTTTGACTCCCAACAGGGTATGGTCTATACAAAAAAAAACCCGGCCAAGTACGTGTCGGGCCACGCGCAGTATAGGGTTTCGTAGTAGCCCGTTAATAAAAATGAAAAATAATAGATATAATAGATCAAATTTGACATCTGTCAGTTTAACAACAACAGCGAATACTTCATTTTAGTCACTTTCGACTGAGGATTTATTCTAAGGATTTTGTATTTGGTACAAAATTATCCAACACCCAAGTTCAACGACTATAAAACTAAGTAATAAAGTTATCTTAACCGCTATAAAAAAAAACATCCCCCACTTCACATGTAGGGTCTTTTTACACTCTTAAGATGAGAATTGTGACCTACCTCTTCTCATCACTTGCTGAGTAGTTTATCCTCGCATTCCCTACAGTCTGGATTGATACCCCGGGGCTTAAACGCAACGGATAAACAGAACTTCGATGTTCTTCAAAGAATTTAAGACCACCTCTTTATCTTGATGTGTCTTGGTTATAAATAAAGGGTGTAAAACACCTCTTAATTAAGCCGCAAGACACGTCTTGTTCTCCTCGTTATTGCGATCATTTTTTTGTTCTACACTATACCTGGGAACCTTCTAGTTACGGAGATATTCGGGTCATAGTTCCAACTCTTTCACAAGTTTTTTTTTAAATAGGTACATGTTTTAATGCAAGATTTTTACTTTGAACACCTCCACGACCCCCGTGCTATTCAATTCATCCATCAGAGGGGTTACCATGACGTCTTACAGCAGGATTGTTTTAATGTCATTTCTGTGTGGGAAAGAGACGAACCTATAGAGGACGTCTAGCGCCATCTCTTTCTCACTCTGGAATAAGATTAAAACAATCTTTGGTAGGCCACCAGCACAATGTTTTGAGTGCGTAACATTGACTTCTACCACAAAACATGATTTATCACCACAAAAATGAGTCGTTTCCGAGCAAATTTTTTTGCTTAGTTACTTAGTTTGATGTGCAGAATGCTTGGTTGACGGCTTCGTGATGAGGTTGTTTACACCCCGTATATGTAGAAAGGTATCTCTATCTAGGTAAGTACCTAGGTATATAATATTATACTTCAAGCTAAATAAAGCTTACGGGTTGTGTGGAGTGGATGACTAACGCCATGAACGCATCTTTCTGTTCAGATATAATCGATGGGCATAACAATAGATTGTAGCATTTCCGCCGCCTCTGAAACGATGCCGACGGTGGAGATGTATCGAGTAGGTGGGCCATTATTTTCAGTAGGTGACGAGAATGGACTGATAGATATGATCTTTCAGATTCGTATACTTTTTCAACATAATACGCGAAGAATGTGGTACGGTAGGTATTATAGTATTTACCAGTCGCTAAGCAAATCATTAAAAAAAAACTTGATTGATAATTATTTTATTTTATTTTATTCAAGAAGAACAGCAAACAGCTACAACATAAAGTATAAGAAAAAAAGATACACATAACATTGGATCAATATTGTAGCCCACAACGCTTTTCACAGATTAACTGTGGAATATAATAAACAATTAATTGAAACGCTAGGGTAATAATACAAAATTATATTGCATTATATTTTAGATCCCGGTGAAACTATAATAAAGTGGGTAAAGTGCGTGTCTCTCCATTTATCATAAAACACATTGGGGAACTTGTAAACGAGCCACGGATTAGATTTTTCTTACGATTACAATAATATTTATGTTGAATTTCGGCGGAATCTGCGGATTGAACAACGAATAGCGGAGCGCTTGAAATGATGCCAATCACGGCATTCACACTAATAAATAGGTTCTGCTTATGTTTAAATTTAAAATATTCTGTTTTAATTTAATTCATTTGTAAGAGCTCAATAAAACGACTGAGAAAAATGTTTATAGGTTTGATCAAGGAGCGAAAAAGTTAAAAGTTAGTTGTTTCAAACGAAAACTAATAAACCAAGCGCTTTTCCCATAGAGAGCGTGTCAATGTCATTCAAAATGTTTGCAATACGTAACTAATTCGAAAAATAATAAGGTGCAAGTAAAAAATTAACCTAATAATAATGATGCCTAACATGTTGATTCCTTGATTGTTCATATAGATAGACGATAGATTATTTATGGTCGAACCATTACTAGTCAACGCGCGGCGTCTGCAATCAAGTAAATAATTTTATTCAAATTAATCGCTTAATTGATATCGTTCCACGATTTATGATCCTGAGATAAAATAAAAGTAGAAAGCCGTGTAAGCCGTGTTACTATTGGCCGCGAGTGACAACGACAAATACATCGGGACGCCAAATATATTTCTGTTGAAAATTGTTCAGCTGTGACGCACATTATATATACGTAATCGTGAAAAAAAATTGAAATAAAGTGACTTGTTTTTGTGTAGACACGGCTAATTAACAATAGTTCATATAACTGTTTCCGTAATTATATCTACAGGGTGTAAAAGACCTCATCAACCAAGTATTCTGTACATCAAACTAAGTAACTTTACGCAAAAATTATTGCTGGGAAACGACGTTTTTTTTTGGGGTGATAAATCATGTTTTGTGGTAGAACGCAATGTAACGCACTCAAAACATTGTGCTGATAGATGGATTGAATAGTACAGGGCTCGTGGAGGTGTTTAAAGTAAAAATCTTACATTAAAAACTTGTATTAAAAAAAAAAAAAATGTCAAAAAGTTGGAACTTTGAACCCCAATATCTCCGTAACTAGAAGGTTCCTAGTTAAAATTAGTGATTTGTTGAAACAGTGAGTTTTTAACCTCGTTAAACTTAATTAAATGCGTAGGTAGGTACCTACGCATTTAATTCAGTTTCAACCTACCACAAACATTGCTCTTACGCGAAAATACCGTGTCTCTACCTCTGATTAGATATATTAGAGCGAGACGGCAAGAACTATAAGAACTACAGATACATAACGTTTTAGAACAGTATATCATTGTGTCAGAAACCGAATAGTTTCAGTAGTGCTGTATTGCAGCAGTAATGATAATTCGGTTGTATTGATAAACAAACCAAATCACTCTTCCACAAGGATTGCGAAAAAAGTGAGTAATGTGTACATCGTGCGTAAGATCCGACACATGCTCAAGATTTATTGGAAATGTGGCTGAGCAGCTGAAAATAACAGACATGTGCTAATTACCCCATTTTGTATTAAAATTCGACAAACTTAGTAGTATAATGAGGCGACGTAAGCTCTATAATCCAGGACATCTAAATAGATCGTTTATGGCAGTCTGGAGCGGATGATTCATATTGGTGAATGTGGTCGGTCGGTCGGGTCATCGGGTGTGACATTCCTGTAAGAGAATACCATATATGGCACGCTAGTCGCCGGCAGGTAATGCATCCCCGATCAGTGAGCGATTATAACGCAACGGAAGCGGCTGAAATTAGCAGCGCGCGCGCATCGGGCGGTCGGAGCGACGACGGGGCCGGTGCCAGGCCGGCCGCGCCGAAACTAAATACCCAAAAGCGTTTGTGATCGCGCGAGCGGCTGCCAAATATGGCACGAATCTCGGGTTTCGCGAGGCGCGCGCGCCGCGGCGCTGGCACACCACCAGCCACTGCAAAAACGCTCTCTGTTCCCGTCTAAAAACACGTAAAAAACGTTTTTATTTCTGTAGCGAGCGGCCTCTAAATTTAGGCCGTATGGAAACCGAAAGTAATACGAGCGATTTTGGTTGGGGCCGCGTTGTCTGTATTTAGATTAGAGCTGCGCGGGCGCAGGCGACTCGCGACTCGGGAGTAGCGGCGCGCGACTCGCGACCTCCGCAGGCGCACGCATCGGTCGCACCACCGCCGCCGCACGACTCCCGCGCACCGCCTGCACTGTGATACAATATGCGCGCGCGGTAACAACAGTTCATCAATGAAAAGTTTTGTGTTATAAGTGCAACTATTAAAGGATTTGGATGTCACAGATGTTACCCGAGGGCGGAGGTAAATACAATAACAGTTTTATTTAAACTTTATAATAACATTGATGTTCCCATCTATTATTTATTAGGTACGCTTAATAAATAAAAAACAAGCCGCTTCAGTTACCAAGTAATATTTCGAACTATTTATTAATTAAAAAATACCAAACACTGCTAAAATAGAGCAGCTAGTTTAAAAATATAAAATTATACAAACAATACTTGATAAGGGCGCAAACAATTGTTATCTACGCGGCAGTGCTTCAGTTAAAGTAACCTAGTGCTATTATCTAAGTAGGCGGCGTATGTACAGTAACTAGTTATGTGTAGCGAGTTATCTCCCGCCTGGTATCACAGCCGATACGCGGCCCCTATTGATTCGTTACGACTAGTGTTATCACACAGTACTAGCTGTAAATATACGGTAATACTTACTGTTTTAATTAGTAACAGACTCCGCGAGGCCTCGTTGGTCTAGTGGTTGCAAGTGCTATCTGCTGAGAGACGTTCCTGGGTTAGATTCCCAGGTCAGGCTTATTATTGGGCTTTTCTATCAGCGATTTCTTAGTAGCGGCTACGGAGTCTGGATAGGCACGCTGTCTATTGAATGGGACTTAAACATAATCTATTAGAGTCGAAATGCAGCTGTAATCCTCTGCTTAAGACTTCAGAGCTTGCAGGCGATATGTTATTTGAAGTTATATCATAGATAATAATTATAAAAGTTAAAATAACTCTACAGTATTGTATACGTATTTTCTAAGTTTTCTTTGGTGAATCATTTACTTACTTACATAATTGTTTAACTTTATATTTTGTCATTTTTATATGTTAAAGAGTATTGCTCATACAGACTCATGCTGCCTAATCATTCAGTTTCCCTGAACAAGTAAACCGCAGGTCAAAGGTTATCTGCACTTCACAATGCAAAGGTATCGTTGAGTGCTGTAGAACCCACAATGTTGGCGCATTGATTCATAATATCACGTTCTCAGCTACATGTGGTGGAATATTTTTAGTTAACTATATTACTTACTAAGGGCCTGTTTCACCACATAAGATTACCTAAGTTCCCGTTAACTTACTTTTCAGATAATTTCATAAAAATCTGTTCCATTTTTGAATTAATTCGTTATGTAGTGGCGGACCCGTGGCTATTCGGTCATCGTGAAATAGGCCCCAAGTGTCATTAATTGAACAGTCAGAGAAAACTTTACCCATATTTAGCTAAATTGCCTTTTTTTTCGCACAAACGACGCGTCCTATACTTACTACGGGTTGTGTTGTGTGGAAATGTATAAAGCAACGTATGCACTATGTTGTTATAAGCAGGATAAATTTACCTGTCTAACAATACATTTTCCAAACTGATTGAGATCGCAGATTAGCACTCACAGGCTCCATACACAGAATAGCAATCCTTGGCCATTTCTATAATAGGAAATTGGGGACCACAAACTAAGTGCAAATGGTGCGATTTTTTTTTATAACCCCTTTTTCTACAGCAATCTGTCCTAGATTGAGGACAATCAGCTGACTTTGGATTTTCTCGCAGTTGGACTTGCTGGGTATGCATCCAGTGATGCACCCTCTCTTTGGTTTAACTTGATGTTATTGTGCCCTGTGGTATCCTTCTCTTCAATCGCCTCACATGAGGTTTCCTGGCCATAAGCAGTCTAGCTAGGTTGTTAGGTATGCTTGGTTAGTTTGTGCTGATATCTCTTGGTTTGTCTAAACGCCTCTTCTTCGATTGTAGTGACTTGGAGATCTCTGTGCAGGATATTGTTTGTAACTTACCAGGGGGCCTTTGTAAGTAGCCTCAAGACTTTGGACTGGAACCTTTGAAGAATTCCCAAGTTTGATTTTGAGGCAGTCTCCCAGAGTTGTATGCCGTATGTCCATACTGGCTGAAGTATACATTTGTAGATAAGCAGCTTGTTCTCTAGATTCAGTTTTGATTTGTGTGTAAGCAGTGGATATAGCTGTCTTAATAGTAGGCCGAGCTGTTTTCTTTTGGTAAAGATGTGTTTCCTCCAGGTCAATCTTTTGTCAATATGCATACCCAGATATTTTGTGTCATCAGTTTGTGGAATTTGGGTGCCATTCAATGGTGCGATTTAATGCAAACATTGAACAGAAATTCGGACTCAAGAAAGAACAGTGTCAATTTTATCACTTATATCAGTCAGTGCCGCTGTATTTCTTTTCTCCTTCACCGACATCCGTTTCGTCTGCCTCATTATTTTATCTGTGTCATGTGTGCAGATCCAATCACGCTGTGTGCATTTGTCTTTACCGCAGAAAGCGCCGGCGTCGGTGTGCGCTAGTCCTTATACGGCAAGTGTCAAATTGTCTCGCCTGTACAGATTGTAGGCACAGCACGATTGTGTACCGTTGTGTAAACAAAGAGATCGAGGTGGCTTCTGTTATCACCAGCCGCTTTCGGCGATAGCGAGGTGATTGTGTGTTTGGCACTATTTGAGTACTTGCGAGTGTTGCCACGCTTTTTTGGGTTTCAGGGTTTCTCGTCTGACTAATGTTAGGTGATGAAATCTGTAAACTGAACAGTTCAGAGTTAGCGGCAGAGACGACCGAGTAGTTTATTGGGAAATGTAAAGTATGGACTCAACACGATCGGCAATCGAATTGAGAAGGTTTTTAAATGAACAATTAATTAAAATGGCTTCTTCACACTGTGCACTGGATAAAAGATTTGTCATCTTACAATGAATCATTGATCATTTTCACCATTGGTACCCTTGTGCCGCCCACCGCTGAGCACAATGTGAGCCTCCGCCTAATGAACATACAGGGTATAGTCACAGCCGGTCGGTATCTCAAACAAGAAAGCCTAATCTCACACCAATTGGCTAAAAGCCTAATCTGCTAAGATAACCAAAATGGAACTTACCATAAACTATCAGATATCGGATAGTTAATATTGTTATGTAAAACAATAAGACCAAAACGGTGCGTTTTGGTCGACCGTTCGTAATTCGTTACCAAATCGGTCATAAATACATAAGTTGTGCTCTCCTACGCCTCGCCTCGCGGAGTCGTCGATATGATTCATGCCTACGGCGCGGGCGCACTATACCCGCTATACCCTACAAGGCAGCTATTAGCATTCCCCATACGCCGATCTTAAATTAATAGTTGTTAACCCGCGGTTCCACTCAATATTTTGGAAAGTTAAAATAATAAAAATCTCCACATTTGTTGATATTTATGTTTGTCGTTTAATTGGGAGTTTCAGACTGCATTCTTGTCAATGATGATGTAGGTAAGTAATTGATTCTAAGTTACAGCTATTTGTTGGTGCGGAGAGGATCTAAGTACATTTGCAGCTTGTTAAAATTTCATGATTCAATAATCTCGCTCGTCGGTTGGTTCCGTGGATTCTATTTAAGAAATATCAGTAATTAAAGGACTTAAATGGTATTCGTTCGTATTTCAGCCGTCATTTTATTCAGAAATCAAAATATAAATCACACACCTCGTCATGATGGTCAAGTCATTCATTATGGTGTTTCATCTGTAAAATTTATGGCGTGAAGACGTCAAACATCACAATAAACTCTTGGCACTCGTCGACTATGTTGGCGCCGCTAGTTCATTCACGAGCCGACAGGTGGCGCCCTGTCACCACCATAAAGTTTCCCGACACCTGGCGGAAAATTCACGACAATTTTCATTAAAAAAAAGAGATTTGTAGTAGTGGGAACCTATTGTTGGAAAAAACAATGCCAAGAAGCTGTAATCACATAATTATGGACAATGAACTGTTAACACAGTTGTGTAAAACGTCGTATGCGCCACATGGCCTCTTGACTGGTCGTGCAGACGTCGTAGTGACGTATGCCAGGCAGTCTGGCGGGTTGCCAGCGAGTGGCAGTGTGGCAGCTGGCAGCGACGACGTAACAGCGAGTAAACACTTGACCGAATGTAGGTGATGATGAGTCAGGATCTAGGGAAACGAGAAAAATACAGTTTACATTGGAGATGGAGGGGGGGGGGGGGGGCAGGGGGTTTTATGTTCATATCTTTATTTGCATTCCATAATGTGTCATGATCTTACAATGGACTTAAAGCTAAGGTGCAATTACGGACCCTCTGTGGGACAGAATAAAGTATAAAATAAATGTGTGAAATAAAATATAGGTACTTCTACTTACTGAATCAAATTACAATTTTAAACCATGTATTAGAAATTTAACAACTGTAAAAGCTGCAGGTGTAATTATACTCGTAATATTTTGTTCAAAGACTTGCTCTGATTTTCCAGAAATTCATTCATACCTACTTAGACTTGAAATATCTTGAAACTCTATTTTTTTTATATACCAGTTATCTAGGTATGCCAATATTGACTATTAAAATGAGTCGGTATCTTTTTAACACAAATAATATTTGTGAAGAATATGAAAAACATTTACCTACTTATAGAAGAATTTCCTTTAGTTTCAGTGAAAGAAAGGCATTCGTATTTAGACGATAGCGACGAGAAATAATCACTACATAAGTATTATAAAACAAATTGGTCCGCCGCCGCGTCTGTCTGTCTGTCTGTTCGCGATAAACTCAAAAACTCCTCCACTGATTTTCATGTTGTTTTCACCAATGGATAGGAGTAGTTCTCAAGGAAGGTTTTAGTATATAATTTGACAAGTTGTTTTTATACATTGGCTAAAATATAATGATATTTGCTGGAGGGTTGCAGGAACAGGATCAAAATTTCATGATTACCTACTTTTGGTTGCGATAACCTACATCCTAGCGGGCGAAGCCGCAGGCATCAGCTAGTAAATTATAATCGGCAAGCATAGCTGGGGTACCTAACCTACTATTGATTATGGCAATTTCCCATTTTGCCATTGTTTTCCTTTAGAAGCGATATATTATGGGTTTTCCTGTACAAATTTTCAGTCATAGAATAGGTCAAATAAACATAAAAAACAGGTTGGGATTTTTCTATTAAAGTCACTAAATGTCCTTAACCAGTTGATTTAGTTACGTTTTTCCTCGTTAACTTAAAATAAACAGGTGCTGCAGTTATCTACGTAAGTAGTTCTTGTTTCTTATACTTAAATAGGAAACCACAGTTATATATGTATCGCTGCTTTCAGCAACTCAACAAATAAGGTAACATATATATAAAAGGTTGCGGTTGGATGAAACCGCAGCTAGGTCAACAAAGAAACTCGTGCCCATCTGTCTAATGTAAAGTACTGAATGAATACAAGGAAACCATAACTTTGTGAGTAGGTACTTACCTTATTATTGAAATAAGTACGTGTGTGAGTAAGTGAGGTATTTACGTACGTACGCCTTAGGTTTGGACGCTCAATCACGGCTATATTTATAATGATGACTAGCTGCCTCACTACATGTATGGGCAAAAAATTCAAAATTAAGGTCCTACACTTTGAAATAGCAATAAATTTACCTAGTGCGACATCATCACCATTCACCACATGAACATTATTTTAATTAAAAAAAAATAGGTTTGACTAATTTGAGAGTTATGATAAAAGGTTTTCCTCCTTTCTTTGTTCTACTAGGTTTTTAATTTTTATAGGTACCTATCTCTAGAACTCAGAATGAATAACTATGAAACCTATGAAAGAATGTATACGTATTGTATTAAATTGAACTGTGTAGGTTCTGAAAGTTAGGTAGTGAAAGAAAAAGTTTCAAGGAAATATTATGATGAATCGAAGTTGTTAAGTACCAACGCGTTATATAGTGGTAAAATCATCACTGAATAAATAGCTAAACTGTATACAAGGTATAAACGGATCACCCTTCACAAAGCTGTCAACCAAGAATTCTGTACATATCACACATATGTACTACATCAAACTAATTAGGTTACTCTACGCAAAAAAATATTGTCAGGAAACTACTTTCGGTATAATACGGGGTCGTGGAGGTTTTTAAAGTAAAAATATTTATTTTGCGAATATTTGCATTATTTACATAATAACTCTTTATTAATAAAAATATTTACAAGTATCAAAAATGGTTACAGGGCGTCGAAAAATTCGTCTACATCGCTGTCAACAGGAAAAGTGCCCAGAAGGCTGGCAGCATTAAAAACTACAAAAAACATTAACATTAAAAACTTGGAACTTTGACCCCCAATATCTCCGTAGCTAGAAGGTCCAGGTATGGTTCTGATCAAAAAAATATCGCAATGACGGGCAGGACAAGTGCCTTTCTCCTTCGCTAAGGGTACTTTTACACCCATTCAAAGTTGTAGGCCTTTTACTTTTGACATGTAGGCATTTGGATGCAGGCTACTCGAGCTTGTCGGGACTGGATTGCCTAGACTAGATCGTAGATTTTAGTAGTAATGAGCTAGAACGTAGCCAGTTATACAAATAGTCATGGCTTTATTATCTGACATCGTAATTTAAGAGTTTATTGCATTCGCAATTTAGATTAAGTATGTAATATGCCAGATGTTCAGTTGAGCAGTTCCCAGTGAAAGAAAATTCGAGACTATTGGTGTGTCATTTTATATGAAGGGACATCAGTTAGACCTGGTTGAACTAGTGATCACAGTGCACTGCTGAGAATGAGGTCGTGGGTTCCGTTTCCAGTTTGGGCAGTCTTATTGGGCTTTTCATCAGGAATTTCTCAATAGCAAGCCGAACTCTGAAAGGATTTAAAGGAGAGGAAGACAAAGGAAATGAAGGATGGATTGTGTGAGAAATAATATGAAAGAAAAAAAAATACCAATCGAATTGAGAACCTCCTCCTTTTTGAAGACGGAGTGGTTGTGACGTCAGTCACTGCGGGCCGAATAGTACGAAATGAGTGGTTTTTTGCGATTTAAAAACCTATTGGTTGAACTAAAAACATAAAACACTATCATGCTAATATGTTGCTTATTATAATTAGGTATTTTCCAAAAATTCAGAATGATCACATGTTTTTTTTAGAATGGTTTTTACTCGTTATAAGAAATTTTTAGAGATAAGTTTGTGATTTTTTTTTATCGAGTAAAATTTGTTGTTTAAATGTTTTCAAAACACTATCATACTAGCATATATCCTGAAGAATATCATATATTTTTCTGGTTTTGTTTATTGCAGTGAACCATATGCTTTTTTGCATTATAAAACTCGCGTTTAGCTCCTGTAGTCTCCTTAAAAAGGACTAAACGATAGCGTGACGGACGACAGAGGAGAATGGAAAAATAAACATGTTGCGCCGACCACAAGTAACATGTGACAAGGGCAGGTGGATGATGATGAAGCCAGACTCCGGATTTGTCGTCTCTTGATACTCTAAAAGGTATCGGTCACACGAAAACAAATCGTTCTCAAATGCTTGCTGAAAAGGCCATACAATAATAATATAAATCATGATGATGTTAATAATCTACCTAAAGCAGCGTTCGTCCGCTCAATGCCTTTAAAGTAAAGGGTTCTGTATACATGCCCACTTTATAGCCGAGCAGTCTGTTTTGGTATGACTCATTTCATATTGTTGTGATTTGTGAGAATGCCTCTCGCTCGGGTCTTTAGTATTCGGTATCGTAACGTTTGGTATTTATAGCCGTTTTGTGCTAAACACATCAATGCCAGTTTTTATGTTTAGGATTCCTTCCTTGTGGGTTATGGCAGCTTGCCACCGCCAGCCGACAGGAGCGTGATTCACTGTGTGCTGCGACTACTGAGGAGATAGGAAGACCTCGCTAGATACATGTTGTTTATCTGGTTTGGTATACCATCCTGTCAAAGTAGCTGGTGCGAAGTTAAGCACTATTTCCCTTTACTGGACTTTGTCATCCATTCATCTGTTGTGGAGGAATGGATCACTGAATCACATGACTGGAGTGTTACGATAATGGACTACAAAACATTTCAATTTCTTAATATAAGCCTAAGTAGATAGAATGTTTTTTTTTTAAAATGAAGTACGTTAGAAACCAGTGACTGATTAATAATAATAATTATGCAACACACCACACCTCCAATAATAGGTGAGCAATACATATCTAACAGCTATCTAGATGAGCATGTCTGTGTAATACTAAGCTCATTTCTCGTCTGAATAGCGAAAGTGTTGAGTAAACAAGCCGCACGTCAGTCACGGAGTTTGAACCACGCACGGTGAGAAGCGAAGCCCACGCAACGTAGGCATAGTAGCACACTATCGAAACACTACGTGAACACGTTCAGAATATCAAGACTGTACAGCCATTGAATGTTGAACCCACAGAACATATAAAGGAGGTTAGAAGGGCCTTGTGGGCGGGGCACGCGCGCCGCGGTTATGAGCAAATGCTCAATATCAACCGAAATTTAATTTACCGGCCAGCAATCGCTCTCTTGTTTTGACAGCGTACGTAAGCTCCGCAAAAATATTAAATTATGCCGTCTTGCGCTATTATAACGTGTCGGAAAAGAAGCCAGGTGTGTAGTGTAGCACGAGAAGGGATTTCTTTCCACCGGTAAGTCCAAAAACATTAAAATACTTGTGATATTTGTAATTATAACATTAGCATTATGAAGTTTGTAGACAAAAACGAAATAATCGCAAGCAGACGAATAGTAATACATTGCTTGCAATAGATGGACTATACATTTTGCATTACGTGAGCGATCGCGCAATGTATTACGTTCACTGCGAGAGTCCCGAGTGCCGAACCAAAGGTGTAATTCCACGAACTCTAGGCACATCGATAGTGCTGTGCCAATTTGTAAACAATGTCGATAATTACTATGATACAATGGATTATTATCAATAGTAGACTTTATAACTAAAATAATATTATTTATTACGACCGATTGTTAAAATAGATTTTGAGTGAGGTTTTTGTATATTTTTTGTATTAGTACTATAAGTTTTATGTAATTTTTCAATGTTGAAACTGATCGTGTAAACTAGTGTAATTTTTTTCTTTTTGAACTGATGATAAGCACCGGAAATGTAAGGTTGAGAGGCAACCGACTTTCTGTAATGAACAAACAATAAACACGGTAAATATATTCCATGTTAAATCCTAATGTTTATAATAAAATTGGTTTTAAAATTCAGTTACGTATTTTTTATTTGTTTTTATATTGGTGTAATTTATCTTTAATATGTATGTATTTAGAAATATAAGTATGTTTATCAGTTGTCTAGTACCCATAACACAAGCTCTGCTTAGCTTGGGACTAGATGGCGTTGTGTGATAGTTGTGGAATATTATTATTATATTCGCATGAATAATGTTCACAACATGCATTACAGAAGTCCGCATAGTCCACAATACTTGCAAAGTTAGAAGCAAGATTACATTAATTTTATCGATATCAACAATCGACCTTTTAGTTGCCCTAGCATACATGAGCTTTTACGCGTGTATGAGTGTACGTCAAACGCAGTGACTGCGTTAGTGTGACAACCAATAGCAAACTCACGATCTGAGTGCGTGTTGTTTATTTGTGTGCGTAATCCGCGTAGGCATTGGTCTCTTGCTTGTAGTGAAGTTAAAGAGTGGGAGTCAAGCGGCGACACGCGTTCTGATACAAATCAGGATCCATTTCCTTTCTAACCTCCTTTATATGTTCTGTGGTTGAACCACTGCCAGACGCAGAGCCTGAATGAGAAACGAGCGCAGTAGTTGGATTCCTCAAATTAAACTGCTTCGCGATTGAAATTGGTACCTATGAGAGTACAACCGCAATAATGGGTTTGCTAAAACAGCTTTAAAAATGTCCGATTGCAGGACAGAATCATGTTTCAATAGGACCTGTCTGAGCTCTGAGCTATTTAATAATATATTTTAACAAGAGGACGCGTTGTATAGCGACTTTCCCCGTTTCCTAATTTCCCTTTCTAGCTAGGTATTCGTCGGTTAACAAAAAACTCCACCGAAATATCTTCTAGTGCATGTCGTAGCTCCGCTACGTGAATGCGTAGCCGCGTAACTGCCACTGAAAGTTATGATTTTTGTATAAAAACGCCAAAACGGTTGCCTACAAACGTGACGTTTTTTCCCGTCACTGTTTGGTATTCATGGCATGCTACCGAACACGCTCATTAATTGGCTCCTCTTTGCGATTGCCGATTCTGAGAATGTTAATTATTTCACTAATTCCTCTCCCACGCGCTCGCTGTGTGGCATCGATGACAAGTGTATCGTTCTTAGTAAACTGCTCGTAGTGCTCGTATTACTTACCAATTCCTTACATTTTTTGTGAATAAGCCATAATAATTTACTTGAACATAGATTCACGCCTGTAGTTCGAAAGGATTAGGTAGAGGTGTATCTATCTGTGCGCTCACATTTCGCTATATAAGTAGAAAATAAGATAGTCCCGTCGGGCGTCCGAGCGAACCTCGTCGGGGCGAACCTATTGTTATCAACCGTGCTTATATTAGTCGGACTCCGAGCTGCTACTTAGTTACGGGGGTTCTTCAAAACTTTCTTCTAAAGAATAATAAGGATATTTTAATCCAACTCTGTGGTATTGCACGTCCATGCTTCCTTTTGATTGGCTATATTCTGGGAGGACTTTATTGTGATTTGTTACTATATTTCATTATTTTCTTCATCGGGTTTCCACACACAAATAAACTGCACAGTGGTGTTTATGAAAATTCGATAATTTCTGAATTATTCATGATTTTTGTTAGGTACCTATCTACACAATTGGTGTACCTACCTACGTATATAGGCTTTATTAGGATGTCCTTTCCTTGTTATGATTCAGTTGGTTATAATTGTTTGAACTAGTGAGTAGTGAGTGTGCGGCATAGTTCAATAAAAGTCGGGTTTATATGTTTACATCGCGTTGAGAGTAAAACGTACAGGATATTCTTCATTTTATAAAATTATTGTGAGTACCTATCTACTGCTTCTTTCCGGTCCCTTGTCCTAATTTAGAGTCAAACAGTCATGATCATTTTGGTCGATTTTAGTCATAAATATTAATTTAGTTTTTTAACAATGACATGTATTTATAAAAATTGCTACAGGACTAAAACAAATCCCAAAACTAACAACGGTTTAGTATTGTACTTCGCAAATATTTAATTAAGTAAGTCCAAACAAGACCATCAGGCGTGGTCCAATCTATTTACAAAGCATATTATGTAACCTTCAAGACAATTGCAATGAAAACCTACCCGTTTACAAACAGGCCATTACACCAGTGACCGGTAGCATCAAGATCAACTGAGCTTGTTGCGAAACATGCGCGTGCGCTGTTTCAGCGGTGCGTGCGCGCAGGCCATTCGCGGCGCGAGTATTTCGGGCCGCACTCGACGCGCCTCGGGTTTCACGCCTTTCTGCCGAGTGCCGAGAGCCGAGCCGTACCCACTGACACACAAACACGCTGTATTTTCGGCCATGAGGGTCTGATAAGCGCGGTTAGAATAGTTTAGATGCCCTACTTCCGAACTAGTAATGGTTAATGCTCATTTCTGGTGAATGCGGCTATATTTCATCCTGGAATTCGCACTTTCGCGGAGGTGCGATGTAATCATTTAGTGTAAATTCTGCTTTATTATCTTTGGACGAATATACATTTTAAATGATTATTTCCCTATTAGATACGGTATTTACCTCACGTCTGGCTAACCCTTTGGGGCAGTGTTGTATGTTTTATGTGATTCCCTAACATTATTTACCTATATATATTTACCACGAGCGTGCGATTTATCCCACTGGCCAATCCAAGTTTTCCCTGCAGTCTTACGCTGTAGGGAAAAACCTGTTTAGTTTTCACGTTGTGTAGGTAGCGATATAAACAATGGGTTATAGGTACATTACTCACAAATGACTTCAATACAAGATTTACTACTTGGGTGTAATCTGATAATAATGAAGATCTCGTACGCATGCAAAGAACCTAAACACGAATGATTTACGATTTAGACTACATTATACACAGTTTTACGTTTTACCTGATGTGACGTGGGTGGCCATATACCATCGAAACATAAAAAAAATGGTTTATTTTAACGAAAGTTGAATCATTTTACAATGATTAGTGCGTGATACTTAATGATAGGCAGTTAGACACCTAATATTGATTTTGGTACGATTAGGTTTCCCTTATGGCACTGATGGGTTTCGAACCCGCGACCATTCAATGATTCAATCAGCAACTGGGAAATAAGCACTGGTTACATTTAAAGTAATGTATTATTATTGTGCATTATTCTAACTCTGTGCAACAACAAAGCTAACTGTGTGTCGTACTCACGCGCCCGCTGTCGGCCGATGTGGGCAGTAGCATTCAGACATCCATATTCGTACAAATGATCTCTAATAGCTTTAATAGCTCATACATCATTTTGCAATAAAATAGATTGCAAATTGTTTCAATATTGAAACTAGCCAAATCTGTATTGCATTTGTCTGCTTTGTGTGGCTACATAACATTTTTCAGTCTTGATTTTTTTACTGCAGTTCTGTATGATATTGTTATTTTTGGTTAGCGTTCTAATTGATGTTATTTCTCTGTCTACGCTTTCGGCCCATCCTAAAATTTTAAGACCTCCCCTGATCTGCAGTCTGCACTGGGCCCGTGTAGTAGAATAATGTTCCACTCCCTCTCGCGGAGTAAGTCCTGTGCCCCAACAATGGAAACATTATACACTGATTATGAAACTCCTTCGGGGAATACCTACAGGCGTGAGTCAGCGTGATGATAAGCACCACAGAGCACACTGGGACAATCGTCACGTGAACCGAATAGTTTCACCAACAGTAATTGTTCAGCATACTAAAGCTCATTGTGTTTGTTGTTTCAGAAGTGATGCGGCGCGTGGTGTGCGGCGACGTGTGTCCTACGCCGCCGCCCGCGCCCACTGCGCAAAACAGGTAAATATCACCAATCGTCATGCGTCTATTCAGACTGTACTTAGTACAAACTAGGTAGCGTCGTTAGTACTATTATTTATTCTGTGGTAGCGGGTTAAAGAACTATCATCTTAATGTCCATCACGCTGCAAAGGCTAAGGCGCTTCGTGTAGAAAGCTACTCGAAGTGCAGTACAAAGTTCAACAACAACAAAGATCCCCAAAATAACGAATTGTCAAGTATCATATTGAGATGTATCAATCCTAAAAATAAAGGAATATTCCGTAACTGAAGCATTTCACTGACCAATAGCACTGAGGCCACAGTGAGTCATAGTTATGTCTTCTCAATGAAATGACCGTCGTAAACTTGCACAACATCGCTGTAATCGTGCAGACCCTGCCAAGTCCAGCCGTGATTGTGTTGTTCCAGTCAGGAGTGTAAACACGGAATGCTCATGTGGCGTACACGCTGCGAATATACTCGTGACTCGGATTATTTGTACTTATATTATCATCATCAAACGCTAACAAAGAGTTTTTCTATTTCCAGGACATCGGAGAACAAAGAGTTGTTGCGTCAACAACTCCTGTCAGCTAGCAAAGAGCGTCTTGAGAAGCAGGAGTCCCCAAAACCGAAGCACGCACGCAATAGACAGAAGAACCGATGGAAGCTCAAGTTCCATCACCAAGCGCTGCCCCAGGAGTACCTCGACCACTACGAGCAGAGCCTGCAGAAGGCCAACGCAGCTAAACAAGCGCAACAGAAACAGAAACCCGCTGATAAACCCAAAGCAGAACCAAACTTTGACATCAACAACTTTACCAACGAAACGTTCAAGATCTGGGCGCAGCGACTCGCGGGCATACAGAACGAGACTGGCACACTGACTGTGCCGCAAGTGTCGTCGATGCTCAACATGGCAGCTAAGCCGCCCAGCAAGGACGAGAAGAAGAAGAAGAACCCCGCCATCGCACCCAGCAAGATCGTGACGTACGACGACCTGCCGTACATGGGGGAGATGACCCTCAACAACTCCAAGCCGAGGAGAGGACGCAAGCCGAAGAAGGCTGACATCTGCCACCTCATATACGAGAACTACGGCACCGTCGTGCCAGGCCAGCCGCCCTCGCAGGACAGGCTCAACCAGCTCAACATGTGCCCTCCCTTCCGGGCCGACCATCCGCCCATGAGCACCCCCAAGACAGACTTACAAAACAAAATCATCTCCAGCTTGTTAGAAAGGAAGTTGTCGCAAGAAAACAAAAAGCGACTAGAATCTCTGACGCCGCCTAAGTTCTCCAGTCCGGACGAGCCGATGCCCGAGGCGCCGGTCACGATCGCGGGTCCGCTGCACAGCGACGACGAGCCGCTCAACCTCTGCATCAGAGACCTGCACGACCTGAAGATTCAGATACAGAAGAAGTTCGGCAACATTTACTCGTCGCTGCCAGAAGTTAAGACTGAAGTGGAGGCTGAGATCTCGGAACAGGACGGCGGGAAGAATGAGCAGCCTCCCAACGCGATATCCGTGATACAGCGGAACACAAACCTATCGCCGACGGCCAGCAGCTCGCCCGAGCTGTCCGTTCGTCCGCGGAATGTATCGCCGACGCTTTCGGAGCCCGCGCAGTCCACCGCCAGCCCCGACAGTGACGGCAAGTTCCCCGGCTACGTGTACTGGCCCAACGCAGGCATCTACATGCACCCCCTAGCTCTACAAACCCAACTCCTCTACTACCAAAGGCTAGCGGCCGCGGGACAGCTCCCCTTCTCCGCTGAAGGAGACCCCAGGGCACCGACGTCGACGCCCAACAGTGTCAGTGAAGTGTCAGAGAACTCATCGATAGACGAAAATAAAAACAAATTAGTGCTCAAACAAATATCCGAACTGTTAGACCCAAAAGTGATTAAGCAGGTGGAGGAGGCGAAACGGAGCCCCGATCAGACGAAAATGAAGAGGGTATCCCCCAACCCCGTGCAGGGGCCCGTCAAAAGGAAACGCTCAGCGATATTCATTCCGCCGATGCCCACTAAGACCAACTCCACCACACCCACCACAGAAGTCAGCATCTGTAAGTTCAAGTTCACGGGGGGCTCAAAACCTTCGCTACAAGAGAAGAAGATGCTCTCAGTTGACTCAGGAGGCAATTTCAGGTACTACAGCGGCACTGGCAACAAGGGAAACAAAGGCTACGAGTATTTACAACGGGACTCAAACCAAGGGAAAGCGGCCGCCGCTGCCGCAGCAGAAACATCAACATCGCAGCCAAAAATAGAAGAACAGAGTACAGCTCTGAGTAAAGAGGACCTCAGTAAAAAGAAAAGGAAATCTAGGAAAAGTCTGCAAAGAGAGAAGCTGGAACAAACGTTCAAAGAGAAGGGGTTTCTGATCCAGACGCAGCAGCTGCAGTCGGCGGAGGGCGCCACCTACTGCAAGTTCCGGCAGCTCAGGAAGTTCACGCGGTACCTGTTCAGGAGTTGGAAGGATTACCTTCCGGGGGAGCTGGAGGAGAACCAGAACACTGAAGCTGCTGCACCAGCTCCCGCTCCCACGAGCGATGGAACTGCTGCGGGAGAGTGGGGCTGACCGGTGGGACAGCTCCTAGATATCTATATGGTGCCTTTCTTCAGGCCAAGGTCGAGCGGTATGCGGACTTACGGAGTTCAGAAATCAGGCTGTTGTACTTAATGTAGGTCATAGTGACCGAGGAAACCTAAGATTGTATATAATATGAAGTAATTCGGATTTGGGAAGCTGGAGAATTAACATGGCCGCTGAGCGGTACAATAATGCATTTAATAATCGTGTTTAGTGAGATTTTAAAACTATTAATTTGTGTTGTTTTGTTCTTGATCGCCACTCCGTCCATATTGAATGGTTATTATTAATACTGACGTATCTTCGCTTCGGTGTAAATTATTCGTTGTTAACTATACATAAGTAAATGTTTTATACGATGATTTATAAATGAGATGTAAATTGTGTATTATCGTCAAATATATTATGTGCACGAATTTATGGAGTTGTTTTCAATGTAAGTATTTATATTTATTTATTATATTTATTTATTTTATTATTTTGTATTTACCTACATAGAAGCGTGCACATTGTGTTAGTGAAAAAAGTACTGAAAATATGTAATTAAATATATTGATACTTTAATCTACAAACAAATATTTATTTCATGTTATAGAACCGCTGTTGTGAAGACTTATACTAGAGCAGATATATCTCAGACGCTACTTATATTGTTAAACCATAGTTAAATATACGAACACTAACCAAACTAGTCATGTGACACCTCTAACCTAGCTGTACGAGTACGTTAGTGTAACTGTAGGGCAATCGGCAAACTGTACATATTGCGAACCAGAGGCATTCTAGTCATTAATGTTAAGTTTTATACATCGTTGTTATTAACTGCTGTATATTTATAATTTTATTTAAAAACGTTTTCGTAATTTTATACAAAACCAGTAAAACAAACAGAATTGTATCCAATAAACTTTATTACAAAGAAAAACACATGATTCCGATTAAAATATAAAGTGAAATTATGAAAACAGGAATGTACTATACCAATTAAAACATTTAACCGTATAAATATTTTGTTTGATTTCAACATGCGCAAATATGCATGGCAGCGTTTATATTTGTAACAAATATTCACGAGTCATGCAAGTAACGTTAGTATAAATATATAGTGTAAACAAATGCACTTTATATCCGTCCGTTGCCGAATGAGGAACGAACTTTTGTAAACATGAAAATGTTTTACGTAATAATATACATATTGTTAAACTTCTTTATTCCAGTAGAGGCAAAGTATCACCAATCACCATATACCAATTAACAACAGCTGATACAAAAATAACTATAAAATTTACTCTTAAACACTAACCATCAAAAATCTATCTAAAACACTTCACCTGCCTTGCAACGTTGTGCCGTGTGGTACATCACATCAAACGAAGGCACATATAATATACTTTAATATTTCATATAAAGTATAGAAAAAAGATCTTTAACATATCGTAATCATGTTATTACGTGTTTTACTTAACATTAGACAATGTACTTAGGAACTACATAATTTTCTCAAGCTACTGCTCAAAATATTGGACCATGTAAAACCATAGAGCTTGGCCGGAATGTCTGCCAGCAGGAATGTTACATTTTAATATTTTTTGGGCCAAACATCTATGGCTGATATTACTTCGCAAAACTTGAAACTTTGTGCGCAATTAACAGATAACAAGTACTCATTTACGAATCATATAATAATCAGAGCATCAAATCGATATAAAAGTTGAACAGCGAGGCGAACGGATAATCGATTAAATTCGTGGTTGGAACCGAGCAGTTTAAATTTTATCACATTACAAAACGAGAGCTTCCGAGATCCTAAAATTGGTTACAAGTTACTGTGATGTTTATGAACGTACAACGTTTTACAAAAAGCGTAACACTGGTATGTTAAGCCTAGCGACACACGGAAAACATCGTTAGAAGTCCAGAGTGCTCGGTCCTTCGAGCCGGATATGGAGTATCATACTACAGGAATCGATGGTCACTAGTAATAGTGCTAATCTAATAGCAAACTTTTAGGCCGACACATTATAGATTGCCATCAATACTAAGAAGGTATTGCATTATAAATTTCGTCGTGTTTATCATAGACTTGTCGGCACATTGAATTTCCGACGCTATGTTGTGTGTCGCTAGACTTCGAACGCAAGTTCAGTATAGTATTAATGTCCGTGTCGCCTCGCTGCTAGTTGTCCGTGTGTCGTGTAACTACGCCTTGAGTACGGCGAGTGCGGCAGCGCGCACGTGCGGCGCGGAGATGCCGAACTTGTCCAGCAGCGCGGCGGGCGGACCCGAGCGCGGGACCGAGCGCACGCACACGTGCTTCACCTGCACGTCACGCTGCATGGCCAGCGCTGACATCACAGCTTCGCCTACTCCACCTGGAGATAGCGATCAGTTAACTTTAGTTTTAAGGCCTGCGAAGACGAGGCACAATCGTTGGGATACTTTCTATCCGTCAGAGTAGATCACTTACAATTTCATCAATGCACGCACACGAGGGACTAAAATATATATATATATATATATAACACACCAATGTGCAACAACAGCACACAGAATATTTTAGTAACCTACCTTCCAATGAACAATGAATCAAACTCCATATGCGATGAGTCGTCCGTGGCGTGATATTAGGTTATCCAGTAAGTAAGTAACGCCGAGTACTAACCGGCCTGGTAGTGATCCTCCACGACGACGACCCTCCCGCCGACTGCGGCGGCGTGCAGCTGGACGGCGGCCTCGTCCAGCGGCTTGATGGTGAACGGGTCCAGGACTCGCGCCTCGATACCTGCACCACGGGACACTTTATGTTATGTTTACGCTAACTATATAAAAGGGATAACCTTTACCCTTTGTGTTTGTGTGTGTTAAGGGCAATGAAGGAACATGGATGAGTTTTAGTCAGTAAAAGTCTGACACTCCCTCCTGCTCCGTCCAAAACGGGAGGAATCATTTGATGATTTCCCATCCGAAAAAAAGGGGGGGTAACCTTTACTGTACGGTTTCTAATCTAACCCTAAAAATAACCCGATAAAAGCCCCTATCTGGGTAATCATTTCGGTCCCGGCTATAAACGTTTCATTTTTAGTTTATGAACTAGATACTATTACACCAAGGAAGTTATTAGGATTGAATTGAAGTAGATTCCGATTGAAAGATGTGTGCCGAAATCCAGCATCGTTAAGTCGGTTCACTAATTAAATTATTTTCACACATTTCCATTCAGAAATCAGAAACTTGTGTCAAAGTAAAACTGAAGCCTTTAAAGCAGGTTTAAGACTAAATGATACATGTTACGTACCTTCGGCCTTGAGCTTGTCTGCGGCCAGCAGACACTCGTGCAGCGTCACTCCCGCGCCGATCAGTAGCACGCGGTCCTTGGGCGACTCGCGCACTATCTTACACTGGCCCACCTGCACAAGAGTTACTACGAGTTATATTATAAGGAGTGAGGTCTCCGCCAAAAATGACTTCGCATATTACATCCCAGAAATGTGCGCTTACACGTCATTTCAGCACACTAAATACAATGAACAAGACCATCATGTCTGAACGCAAAACTTATTTGTTGGTAATTTAAGAAGCATTACGACAATATCCTAAAGCGTAATTTTGACAGGTGTACATAAAGGTCATAATGAGTATTCAGCAGTCGTTAGATTGTCCTCAACATAGTTGTCAATAGGGTGGGCAAATGGTCATGATATCAGGGTTGATCTTACAGTGAAGATGATTTATCAACAGGCCTCCTTCAAACACTTTGCAGTTTGCACTACTGTTGTTTGACAGTATACATAATGTTAGGGCCGAAAAGTTCTGGAGTGGCGACCGCGAACCGAAGACGTTGCGTTGGAAGGCCTCCCACTAGGTGGAGCGGTGACCTGGTGAAGGTTGCAGGAATCCGCTGGATGCGAGTCGCACGGGACCAGGACATGTGGCCACACGTAGGGGAGGCCTATGTCCAGCAGTGGACGTCGCACGGCTGAAATGATGATGATACATATGTTAAACAATAGCTGCTTACCTTGAACACCTCATCGTTGGCGTACAAGATGGCGGTGTTGGGTCGTGAGGTGCGGATGTAGCAGATACCCTTCGTGTTGGCAGCCAGCTCCACTGCTCGCTCAGTGGACACTGCGTCTCTGTGAGGACATTACACACAGCATTTGGTAGACATTCTGTCATTGATTCATATATTTCGTATCACAGTTAACGGTAACTGTGGTAAAAAAGATTGTTGACTTTCTGGTCATATAAGGAGATCAGTCATCTTCGTTTTGGTTCTGTTCCGTAGAGGAATGTAAATAATTCCTCCCCTATTGGGCCCAGGCGTACTTAACATAATTTCAACAAAATATTTATAAAGTGTACTGCAATCAGGATCTACGTTCCCAAATATGTAATAGTAGATTGTATGACAAGGGAGCAAAATAATATTTTTAGCGCGAGGGCGCTATTTTGAATCCAGAGCGAAGCGAACGATTCATCCCGAGCATAGCGAAGGAATCTAAAATAGAATCCTGAGCGTAGCGAGGGATTCAAAGTACATCACCTGAGGGAAAAATGTGTTTGCTCTCGAGTCATATACTCTACTTTTCATCTTGTTCTATGAGAAAATAAATAAGAGACACTTATGAATAAGTTTAATTTAAATAAAATAAAACTTTTTTACCAAAAATAAAACCGACTTCAAAAAAAAAAACATAAAGAAAAGGACAAAAAAATACACTAAAAGAAAACCAAAAAAAAAAAAAACATTAAAACAAAACCACAAAAAAGTGAAAAATAACTTTAGCTTCAGAAGCCGGTGAGAAAAACACCAAATCAATCAAAGGTCAAGTTTCAGAAGTCGGTGACCTTGTTTAATTGATTTAGTGTTTTTGTCACCGACTTCTGAAACTTGACCTTTGATTGATTTGGTGTTTTTCTCACCGGCTTCTGAAGCTAAAGTTATTTTTCACTTTTTTGTGGTTTTGTTTTAATGTTTTTTTTTTTTTTTGGTTTTCTTTTAGTGTATTTTTTTGTCCTTTTCTTTATGTTTTTTTTTTTGAAGTCGGTTTTATTTTTGGTAAAAAAGTTTTATTTTATTTTTCCATTTTTAGTTGTAATATCCTATACTTACAAATATTTGCTATGCATTCATTGTACATGGTTAACAATACATGTCATGGTAATAGGCTTATCCCCAATAAATGGAACATAACATGCCATAACTGTCGAAATCTGGGTGTACTGTACACATCTATGTACCCCTCAGAGCAAACAGGTGTAATGTTACGTCATGATGTTGTTTAAACAATGAACATCCAACCGATTGGAGCTATCACAACAGATTTGCCGTCTATTTTTGAAGAGTTCCATTGTATATCTCCGAAGATCAGCATCAGATCTTCACCAAATTAAAATGGGACCACCTCAGGAGTATACTCTTTCAAGTAAAAAAAGAATTTAGAAAATCGGTCCACAAATGGGAGAGAAATCAGGTAAATTGTACACATCTGCGTACCCCCTCAGAGCATACAGGCGTGATGTAACGTCATGATATTGTATAAACAATGAACATCCAACCGATTGGAGCTATCACAACAGATTTGCCGTCCCTTTTTGAAGAGTTCTATTGTATATCTCCGAAGATCAGCATCAGATCTTCACCAAATTAAAATGGGACCACCTCAGGCGTATACTTTTTCAAATAAAAAAAGAATTTTGAGAATCGGTCCACAAATGGGAGAGAAATCAGGTAAATTGTACACTTCTGCGTACCCCCTCAGAGCATACAGGCGTGATGTTCCGTCATGATATTGTATAAACAATGAACATCCAACCGATTGGAGCTATCACAACAGATTTGCCGTCTCTTTTTGAAGAGTTCCATTGTATATCTCCGAAGGTCAGCATCAGATCTTCACCAAATTAAAATGGGACCACCTCAGGAGTGTACTCTATCAAATAAAAAAAGAATTTTGAAAATCGGTCCACAAATGGGAGAGAAATCAGGTAACATACATAAAAAAAAAAAAAAAAATACATACACACGAACATATAACCTCCGCCTTTTTTGAAGTCGGTTAAAAATGACATGAATGTAAAAAGGTCAATACCAAATTTATTTTTAATACACCGGCGCAATTTTGAAAATTTATTGTCACTGTGTGCAGCATATTCATTCAGGTAAAAAGTGATGCTTGGTGTACTCACGAGGGGTAGAAGACGGTGGCGGTAGGCACAGCGCGGAACAGCGCGATGTCCTCGAGTCCCATCTGCGAGGGCCCGTCCTCCCCGATACTGACGCCGCAGTGCGAGCCCGCCAGGTTTATGTTCGACTGGCTGATGGCTCCCATGCGGATCTACAACATTCATCACACCAACTTTAAAGACGAACGAGACGGCGGCGAGGGGCAAGGAGCGAGAAGAGCGTACGGTTGGCAACACTGCAGCGAGGCCCGCGCGGCCGCGCCACTCCGCATCAACGACCGCATTGTTAACACATCAAATTATATTTTATTTATCGATGCATAACGCATGCATGCATACAATTTCAAAAAGCTGTAAAGTCTTGAATACAAGTAGTTTTAATTATATATATATATATATATATATTTATTCTAAACAGACATACTTATCGTGTATGTCTGTTTAGAATTAAACAAACTTGTTTGATAAAACTACTTGTATTCAAGACTTTCTTTTTTCAGTGACCACCAATTTTGGGCTGGCCAAAAATTGGAATAGTGAATGAAAAAACGATAAAAAAATGAAAAAGCATTCCGGTGAAATATTGATATTGGTTATTGTTGGTTGATTGGTTTGATATTGGTGAAATTTCATGTCAGTGTTTTCGGCTTTTCCTTACACCCGGTACTTTCATATGCATTCAGAAAAAAGCTGCTATTTCGAAATTACAAACAGACTCTTCAATGGGGATGGCAACTGTGGAACTAATGGCGCTAGCATAGGTTGTATCAAGCATAGTCATTGGTTGAAAATCTCTCGATGTCATTTTAAATTGCAAAATGGCTCGTCTTCATTGAACAGATTGGGACTAAGCTATGGACACGCCATCTACAATCAGCTTTGACCTGCCTTCCCCATTGTATTTATTTGTATAGATGTCAGTTTAAAAACGTATGTCACACGTGATGATGTTTGATTGAGAAACGTATGACGGAAATGCATAAGTTTTACTGTCAAAGCAAGACGACAGTCTGACCCTCCAACGAGAAAGTTGGTACTTTTGTATGAAAAAAAAAATAAAGAAATGACGGGTAGAATTAGTGCCTTACGGCTTCGTTAAGGGTATTTTGATGACCATTATATAAGTGCAGCTGACCTGGTCGAAGGTCCTGGTGAAGAAGGCGGCGAAGGTGGACACGAAGACCACGGCGCGGTCCCTGCACGCCGCGCCCGTGGCCACGCCCACCAGGTTCTGCTCCGCTATGAAGCACTCGATGTATCTGGGACACCACACATTGCATCGTCACAAACAGGCAAGCAAACAATATCAAGCTCTTTCTATACAACTCGACATATCTTCTGCCCTACCATGGGACTTCCAGCGGTCTCGAGTGTCTACGAACACAAAGACATACAAATTGTTTCCATAGCAACAGAGGGAGTAGTAGTGATGTTTGGAGATATTCTATGAACATCGTTCGTCGTTTCACTTAGTGTTGGTGAAAACATTTCTTTTCTCTCTCTCTTTTCTTTATTCATTTTTAACACCGTCATGCTTACGACGATAGAAATCTTTCTACAATTTGTAACTTTGTCGATTCTTCCGTCGATAAAACCCGTTATACTACGGTGGTCATGCTACGCGTGCAGAATAAGTAGAGTACTACCTATATTATCGAATAAGTACATACATTACATAACGCCTCCCTCCAATAGTTTTATTACGGAGCTTTGATATATTCAGAGATTTTTGCGAGAAGTATTATCGGTCGCTTTACTTACTTCCTTAAAGGTTTTGTCATAAAAATACTTTTTTCAAATATTTAGATCAGCTGATGATAAAATATAAATAGATGTGCCATGTGGTATCCGGCAGAGTAAAATAGAACCAACTCATTACAGTCACGGGTGTCGTATAAGGCTCGTAATGTCTGAGGCAGAACACCTTGCTCCTCCGTAGACCAGAGAATGGGCAGCAGCGTTTTCTGTTAGTCTTTCATCAGTGCGATCTCCAATCCGCCTGCCAAGCGTGGAGATTACGGCTAATTCCTCCCATCATGGGAGAGGCTCATGTCCAGCAGTGGACGTTATGGGCTGTTGTAGTGTAATAGTAGTGGTTGTGTCCAGTTGTCGGTACGTACCTGTCGGGGTACGCGTTGCGCAGCTTGTCACTGAACGTGGAGTTCTTGGTGTCACCGTCCAACGCGATCACACTGGGAAATAAATATCACTACTTCAACTTTAAGTAACAACAAATCGAAATCAAACAAAATGTTTAGAAAACACGTGCAATCGTTAGTCTAGTAATAGTGGTCCCGACCACATCATTTTCTGCCTAGCCTTTTCCGATGTTAGGAACGGCTTCTAGTCGAACTAAGATTCAATTGAATAGCAGTTGATTTTACGAGCAACTAGGGGTCCTAAGCACATGACATTTATTAGCTTCCCTTCTAGAATATGTGGTGTTCATGCCTCCTACGCGAGTAGGATATTATTATTTGCCATTTGTGTTTGGTTAATAAGTGTTGATTGATTGAGGCTCTACCCAGGGTCGGCAGTCTCGACAGAATAGGCTAATAAAAAATAAGTGTTACTTAAATAAATATGTTAGTCAAGTTATTTTTTACTTAGTTTTATTATAGTACATTATGATAAAGTGCGGTAAGTTGAAAATTACAGCAGAGGCGATATTGCTAGCCCGAGCCGAAGGCGAGGGCTATAATAAAGCACGAGGCTGTAATTATCAAAGCGCACGTATGTTATACGACGTTTTATAACATACTAGCGGACGTCCCGCGGTTTCACCCGCGTAGTTCCCGTTCCCATGGGAGTACGGGGATAAAATATAGCCTATGTTACTCGTGGATAATGTAGCTTTCGAATGGTGAAAGAATTTTTTAAATCGGTCCAGTAGTTTTTGAGCCTATTCATTACAAACAAACAAACAAACAAACAAACAAACAAAGTTTTCCTCTTTATAATATTAGTATAGATTTGCGAGGAAATAAATAAAACTCGGACTTTTTTAAACGAATAAATCTTTTACTTGTTCACAAATTAGCGATGCCCGCGCATCAGCGCATTTTTTTAAGGCAAAGACACAAAACAGCCAGTATTACTAATAAAGTAAATTAATATTTTTGTGTTTTTGTTGTAATTTATTGTCAAAATTAATTAAATTAAAAAAATTAAATGTTTATTTATTATATTTCATCTCCCACAGTTAATTTTACTCATAAAATATTGACCACTTTTCTGACATAAAAACTCTTTGCTAAGATTTAAAAAAGTACCGTTCGTTTTAGACGGAGCATTTACATTACTGCACAAGTACGTAATGAGATACATTACGATATTGAAATGGGTGAAATAAGAGACCCTTTACGAGCAAATGTGTTATAAAAAACATTATTTAGTCTGAATGCCCACACCGTCCATCGGTCGCGTGAGTACGACACAGTTACTACAGACATGTACAGTAACAGTCAGAAGTCGACTGCCAATCTCGCAACACAATGGCAAAGCAATATTGGTGGTACTTATGACCTTCTTCTATAAGAACGTTTGACAACACTTACACATTAGCAACTTGTTGCCCGCTTAAGATTGTTATTACAAATTTCAATGAGTTGTGTAAGTGATACGGTGGCCAAATTGGTTGTTAGCGTTGGAACATCACTCACACGGATAAATATGCGTATGTGTGTATAGGCGCCGCCGCCCGTATAGCGCAAACGATAATGTGCATTGCGGTGGAAGTGGAATTTTGACCTTTGACTGTACCTACATCATTACATATTGTAGCGAGTGCTTCACATATTGTTATGGTAGGTTAGTATTATTTTGTATTCCACTCATTATTAATGGTTTGATAAGAGTAATCAAACGACTTGATTAGTTAAGCTGTACTGGAGTACGTTGTTAGTATAAAATTAGTAATAATTAAGATATAAATATTCTAGACTTGATAATTGATATCAAAGTTAATTCTAAGATTATAATGCTAAAAAGGATAATGTATTAGAAAAAAATAAGGAACCTAATCGAGTTCATAAAGCAAATGAAAATTTACAAAAGGACCTCCAAAATATAATTTACCCGTATAGTCAAGAAGTTTAAAAAAGCCCTTTTTCACAGAATGAGCAAATGTCAGTTTTTCGAGCCTAAAAAGAAAGTAAAATAACTGGAAAAATAAAGGTGCAAGGTAGTAGATCTTTGACAGTCGATACAGGTAGTCAGTGACCCGAAAGTCTGACAACCATTCTTACCATGAGGTATCATATTATCCAGTACTAACTGGGTTGTGGTCAGACAGCCAGTCGCTCGATTTAAAATACTGGTATTGAGCTGCATCCGGATGGATTGGAAGCCGACCCCAATAAAGGGTGTCAAAAGATTTAACGAAGCCGAAAGGCACTTGAACTCCCCGTTATTGCGATATTTTTTTTGTTCTACATCATACCTGGGAACCTTCTAGTTACGGTGATATTGGGGGTCAAAGTTCCAACTTTTTCACAAGTGATTTTTTTAATGAAGATTTTTTATTTTAAACACCTTCACGGCCCCCGTAAATTATGCTGATGGATATCAGCATAATGTTTAAAGTGTGTAACATTGAGTCTTTCTGAAAAACGTGATTTTTCATCCAAAAAAAAAACATTTCTTAGAAAAAAAGCGTGGAGTTATTTAGTTTGATGTACAGAATACTTGGTTAACGGCTTCGTGAAGAGTCTGTTTACACCCTGTACAGTTGTGAAAAGGCTAAGCAGATGAGTGTAGGTTCGTAAGTAATTACCGCATGTTAGTGTCGGCGATCTTCTTGAGGGCGGTCCCGTAGGCCAGGCGCGTGGCCACCAGCTCGCCGGGCGCGTAGCCGGGCGGTGCGGACAGGGTGATGTCGCCGATGTGAACCGCCGGGGCTTCGCTGATGGGCGGCCGCGCCTTCAGCGTTATCGTGTTGCTCTTGATCTGGGACTGTAGGTGCTGCGGGATGGTACGTACAGTTCATCACTACATCATCATCAGACTACTAATGTTCCCACTGCTGGGACACGGGCCTCCTCTCTATGAGACGGAATGTGCTATAATCCACCACGCGGGCCCAGTGCGGATTGGTAGATGTCACATGTCTTCGAATTTTTTGGTTTTAGGACATGCCGGTTTCCTCACGATGTTTTCCTTCACCGTTTTGAGAGCAGTGCTGATGAAATAAATTACACTAATTGAAATTAATCACTACATATTGTATAACAAAGTCCTCCGTCGCGTGTATCTGTCTGTTTGTTCGCGATAAACTCAAAAAATGCTGCACCGATTTTCATACTGTTTTCACCAATGGATAGAATAGTTCTCGAGGAAGGTTTTAGTATATAACTTGTCAAGTTTTTGTATACATTGGCTAAAATATAATGATATTTGTTTTTTGTTGGAGGTGTCGAAAAAATAAGCCGTCTGGGAACTTTACTTTTGGTCACGATAACCAACAACCACGCGGGCGAAACCGCGGGCATCAGCTAGTATAATATATACTATGTTACACGCAACATTACGTCTGTTATCGCGATGACTTTTGATTTTGGACAGTTCTGCACAAATTCAAAAGATTCAAATCAAGCTAATAATCAGCACTTTGAAAGTCATTATATTAATTACATAAGTCTTTCAAAACGCTTGTCCTTCACCATTTCCTAGTTTTAGCTGAGGAGAACAAGTGGCAGAACAAACTCCCGGTACCTCTAGTAGGTTAAACCACATGTAATTGGGGGTGACACTATTGACATTGGGCATAAATCCGGCTGCCAATGAGTAAGTTCCTGATGGAAAAACTTAATGCCACATTGACCACCGACTTGACAATCAATCATTTTATTATTAGGCAACTGACACCCAAATAAAATTCACAAAATAGTCAATAGCTCATGTTCAGCAGTAACTCTTGATGAGGCAGTCGGGAAATACATAGATCCCTATGAAATCTTGTTCTCGAATCGATGACTGAGATGTTGTCGAGCAGGGCTCAGTGACCCGGGGGTTTAAAATGGCCGCTTTAGCAGAATCGTAATATGAATCACGTTAAAAATTAAAAATTCTCAAAATGAACTTTGTTTTAAAAATAAAGTCTATTTTAAGAAATTTAACGTGATTTATGTTATTATTATCCTATTATAATTCTACTAAAGCGGCGATTTTAGAACCTCTGGGCAGGTTTGTCCTGGAGGGTGGTTACTAGTGCTGGACGGGCGGCAGAGTACCCACACATGTGTGAATGCTACTGCCCACAGCGACCGACAGCGGCTGCGTGAGTACGACAAACAACTCAATGTTGCACTAACTGTTAACAATGCATTATTCATTCATGCATTATTTTTTAATTAGTTGGTGCAGAACATATATCTAAAGGGTGTAAAAAACCGAAAGGCACTTGTTCTCCCCGTCATTGCGATCATTTTTTTGTTCTACACTATACCTGGGAACCTTCTAGTTACGGAGATATTGGGAGTCAAAGTTCCAACTTTTTGACAACTTTTTTTTTTAAAAGAAGTTTTTAAAGTAAGATATTTACTTTAAACATCTCCACAACCCCCTTACTATTCAATCCATCCATCAGCACAATGTTTTGAGTGCGTTACATTGAGTTCTACCACAAAACATGATTTTTCACCCCAAAAAAAATTCGTGTCCCAGCAATAATTTTAGCGTAAAGTTACTTAGTTTGATGTACAGAATGCTTAGTTGACGGCTTTGTGATGAGGTTGTTTACACCCTTTATACTAATATTATAAACAGGTAAAGTTTGTGAGGTTGTAGGGGTAAGCTCTGGATCTACTGAACCGATTTTGAAAATTCTTTACCAATAGAAAGCCACGTTACTTGTGAGTGTCATAGGTTATAATATTTATTACTAGCAAAAATAAGGGGGGGGGGGGGAATTAGAGGAAAATTAATTTCCTTCCATGCGAAGCCGGGACGGACCGCTATCTGTTAGTTATTGTAATGACATTGTTAACTACTTTTATCCGGATCGAATACAAAACCTCCATTTTCGAATGTACGTTAGAAAAGCGTGTAGAGTGGTTTAGTGACGTCATTTGCCGTGCTTCCTTAATGAGAAACTGGCTCTTGCCCGCGGCTTCGCTCGCGTTCATTTATAATTTGACAACGGACTCGGGTTGTACTCTGCTTGTAATACACCTGGCGCTTTTTATTATCATAAGACCATACTGTTTTAAGCTTTCACAGTTTAAAACAAAACTTATATCCTTACTTCTTTTTTGTGATTTAAAGCCGCGACATCTGTTAGTACAAATTTGTGGCATACCTTGATAATCTTGTCTCCATCTGCCCCCAAGGCCTTCCCGTGCCAGTTCTCCAGGTCCTCGATCCCCGGGAAGCCCTTCCCCTTGAAGGTCTTGGCGACGAGCGCGGTGGGCTTGCCGGCGGTGGCGCCGGCCTCGTCGAGCGCCTTCACCAGCTCCGACACGTCGTGACCGTCCACCACCAGCGAGTGGAACCCGAAGGCCTTCAGGCGAGAGTCGTACACGTCCAACTGCCGAACAAGGGATACAAGTTATTAATCATCATCATTTCAGCCAAAAGACGTCCACTGCTGGACATAGGCCTCCCCCAAGTGTCGCCACATTGAACGGTCCCGTGCGACTCGCATCCAGATTCCCGCAACCTTCACCAGGTCATCGGTCTACCTAGTAGGAGGCCTTCCAACGCAACGTCTAATAAATAATGAATGATTTTTATCAATTTGGTAACAATAACAAAGAATCGTTAAAATCGGACTACTCTGTATTATATGCGTGGTCATTCATAGAAAAAATGTACGAGTGGAATTGTGAACCGCCTCCTCTGTTTAGCTGGTTCAAATAAATATCGCTGGACATTACACACACCGCCATCTAGTGCCACACTAAGCAACGAGGCTTGTGTCGTGGACACCAGCTAGTTGATTAAACAGTTTTCCCACTTAAAATTATGTCGGTGAACTTAGCAGATCTTTTCCCAGCAGAGCATAAAAAAGTGAGTTCTATTTGCATGCAGCATAGTTCTGATACTTTTCAGAAATAGTTCTGCTCTTTTTCAGGAAAAAAAGTCAAACGAAAATATGATCTGCTAACTGATCTGCTACCGACAACTAAAATTTTTGAGTGTTTTAGACGCACAAAGATGAGTTCTATAGTTCCTAATACATTTTTTTTTTCAAATTACATGTATGTAGTGGAGATTAGCACATTGTGATTGACGCATCATTTTGCAGTAGCCATTGCGTTGTTTATTACGCAACAATAGAAAGGGTTCTAATCATGTTATGATTTT
Organism: Xestia xanthographa; assembly: GCA_905147715.2. Taxonomy (NCBI): domain Eukaryota; kingdom Metazoa; phylum Arthropoda; class Insecta; order Lepidoptera; family Noctuidae; genus Xestia; species Xestia xanthographa. The sequence goes on from LR990665.1 coordinate 867,463, forward strand.
AATAGGCACAATGCAAATGCATTGAACTTAATAGATGATTATTATTATACTCTTGTATAGTCTTAGGAGTATGACATGTTGTGCTGATTCTGAATGAGCACAATTACATTGCAATATCGATCAGATTACACTACATTGTTTCACTTCTTCCGTGAAAAATGACGCCTTATATGAGTAGTCATTATTATTATTAACTTTTATTCCTTGTCATCAATGAACGTAAGAAAACTCGCTTCGTAATTCGGTTCCTGAAACTACTTTTTTTATAAATCAAAAGATGATTTAGCAGTATCCAAGGTCGTCATGACAAGCACCTTCTTTTCTCGCATGTCGACAAATATGAATGATCATTGAACGATTGAGTCATGCATGATTTAAAGTTAAATGCTGAATCTAAAAGGCTTATCTTTTTTTCTGCATATCGATAAATATGAATGATCATTGAACCACTGAATCAGATATAATTATGTAGTTGCAGTTTTTTTAGAAACCATTTCACGTCTTAAGATGAAATTTAATTTGATTAACTTTGAATACTTCGATCAATTTAATTTAATTTCATTGGAAAACATCCATCGGTTTCTAAGAAAACTTCAACTATACAGGGTCGAATTTTTGCATGCCACCTGGAGGGAAAGTACTCTAAAGAACGGAGATAGCAAATTTTACTCAAAGGAAACATTCCTTTATTTTTTTAAATAAATTAATCAGCATTCAAAGGTTTTGAAAATTCACGTGCCACACTCGGGAATCGAACCGGCTAAATTCCAAAAAAATAACACCCTGTACTTTTATGGCACCAATCGATAGGGCAATCAGGAAAACAATGAAATCTTAACTTATAAAATCAATGGGACACCATAAAGCAATTTTACTCAAAGGTCCATCCAATTACTTACCTATCTTAGAACCTAATAAACAATTACCTTTTGACGACATTTATTGATTAAAATGACGAAGAACTATTTATATAGGAAGATTGCAATTTGCACAAACAAACACTTCCAAATTGCAATCTTCTTTCTTCAATTGTAAAGGTCCATCTTTTAAATAAAAGTGCTTTAAGAGCCATTTCACAAAATTCAAACGCTCGAGTTTAGGTAAAAGACCGCAGCTTTGTGTATGTGTGCGTAGCTATCCACACTTACACAACGCGAACAATGCAGCGCGAGTGTCGAGACGGACTAAACAATCTTGGGCCGTTATAATCGTAATGCACCTCGGTTTGAGATTTAGGCAAAACGATAATTTATTTATTCAGTATTTTATCTATTAAACCCTTCTAAACTAATAAAACACAAATATATGTTATGTAAATATGTTTTTTATGTGTATGTTTCTATTAAATATTTATTATTATACTTTTTATTATATTTAGTAGGTAGGAAGGTTGATAAACATGATAATCTTCATTTCGAAGCGCATACTCTTTCTGGTTCCCTAAATACATTAAATTCAAGCGTTTACAGTATTTCACAGTAACGAGGTTTTTCCATATTCTTACTTTTGATCGACTGATTATGCTCTCAGAGTTGAAATAATTTTTTTAAGGATACCTACTCTGTATAGGTGTACCTATGATATATCATGAATTGCATCTATTTGCTTTGTTAATAAACTTCTACCGTGTCGATGGCCATCTAAATTGATTCCCCTCAAAAATTTTGTACGAGTTCCTTTAGTAGGTATAAAAAAAAGTACTAACAAGTTTTAATTAAAATTAACATTGGTGCCGATTCCCTTGTTTACAAACTAAACCAAATTTAAGTTCAGAGCATCTTTTTCTTTCTATTTTATTAAGAAAAGGACAGAAGATAAATTTTAGTTACTTTCTATCAAATTAATCAGCGCCATACAAGTTTTAGACGCGATTAAAAAGTTGACTACTAAAATTACATCAAATTACGTCAGGTGCTGACTAATTTGACAGGATTAAACTAATATTTATCTTCTGTTCTTTTCATAATGAAATAGAAAGAAAAAGATGCATTCAACTTAAATTTAATTTAGTTTGTGAACAAGGGAATCGGCACCAGTAAGTCAGTTTATTAGTATGTTGTTTTGTAGAAGATGTCAGGAATATACTACGACTTCACGTTCTCATGTAATGTTTCCTGATAATGCCAAAAGAATACACGCTGCCGTGAGCGAAGCCGCGGGCACAGCTAGTTGTAACTAAAACAATCAATTTTATTAAATCACTTTCCACTAGTACCCTGCACGGCGTCTCTTCTAAAAGTACTATCCTCTGTTTTCACGCGATTTCTCATTCTAAAATGAAAACAAAATAGCTATCAAATTTCGGACCCCAAATATTTCTAAAGGAGTGTTAAGTGTTTTCGAACCCTTCAAATTGTAATTACGGTTCTGTATTCCATGTCGATATAATTATATGTTAAGAAAAGGAAATTTATATGTCAGTGTCAGGTTGTATGTTGAACAAAATATGATTCGCTATCGTAGCAAATAATGGATTTGCGGAGTTATAATCAACTCATCAATGAAATAGTCGTTAGAAAATTTGAATTTCGCGGGGTACCTTACGTGATCGATAAATATGTATATGAATTGCAAATAAAAATAATATCCACCTCGCTTCTGTTTCTTTTTTTTCCTTATATTGACACAATGATAATACAACCCTTACGCCCCATTGCTAAAACTAATAAAACAGAAATATAACAATTCATTTACAAACTACTAAAATAATACTTTACTTGATAATAAACAAAATTCCAACCTAATGAAAAAAATACAAAGAGAATCAAAATGTTGTAGTCGTAGTATAACAATGCGTTTACGATAGATACGCTCGAAAATCGGGACGCGGAAAAAAATGGCACAGGTCCTTCGCCGATGGGCGCTCGGGCCGTACTAATCCGTGCTCGCTTATGCGTCGTAATTTATTCTAATTTAGAGTGATGTTAAAAATTATATTGTATCTGATTAAATGAATTGATTTTAATAAAACTTTGGAATTAGTTTAGTAAAAGAACATAGTTTATTTTTACATTTTTTTTTCAATGTAATTACGCTTTATTCAAACCAAAAAATCACGATAAAATAACAATATAAAACGTAAAAATTGACCTAAGACTTTATTTTTTTACTAATTAATGTTATTAATTATCGATATTCTAGAAAATTATCTGTTGACAAAAGTATATGTCTGATGCTTTGTGTATTTTTTTGAGTGAAATTTATAAATATTTATGATAGAATTAGGAGTCTGAAATTGACTCTGCGAAGATTTTTTAGTAAACTAGTTGTGGGAGATTAATCACTACATAGTAAACAAATAAGTTTTTTGTAAATGTGTTAATTAAGAGTCAATAAGAAAAACTGATCTATTTTTAACATGTATTCAAAAATGCCAGGATGTTCTCTAAGATGGTAATTTAGGCGACTAAAGTCTTAGAAATTTGCGCGAAAACGTGAAATGGCTCTTAACGTATTGAATTTATCCCATTGAAATTATAACTTTAGATTTCATGGTTTTCCTTTAATTTAATTTATGATGTTTGTTAGAGAGATTTGATCCTTATGATTGACCCTATCGATTGGTGGCATAAAAGTACAGGGTGTTATTTTTCTGGAATTTAGCCGGTTCGATTCCCGAGTGTGGCACCCAAATTTTCAAAATCTTTGAATGCAGATTAATTTATTTTTAAAAATAAAGGAATACAAAAAAAAAAATTGAGTAAAATTTGCTATCTCCGATATTTAGAGTAGGTAATTTCCCTCCAGGTGGCATGCAAAAATTCCACCCTGTAATTTCGACCCTGGTTACTTATTTGCTTTGCCCTCTGTACATGATTTAAAATTAAATGCTGCGTATAAAATGTCCGTATCACGACATATTATTTATTGCATGGTTACAAAACACAATGTTATCTAATCGGTGTTGCAGGTACACACGGCACAATCTGGCACAACTAAAGGGCCGTCTCCACGAGCGAGAGAGTCAAATCGCCGCGATTCTCTCGCTCGTGGATGCGCCCCCTTAGGGCGAACCGGGGCGCAACTCTCATTGTGCGTTACGTACTTATACTAGGGCGCCGGGCACTAAGGTGCGGCAAATAGCTCGTCTACGTATGCATAAGAAAAATAACGTGACAGTTTATCTCGCAGAATTAATAAATGATTGATTTAATTGAGCAGTCTTAAAACTTAATATGATTTACTCGAATGGCAAGTTTTCTACTCAGAGGACTATCAAACATGTATAAAGTGCAGGCTACACCGCCAGCTAGTGAGCTAGTGAGCGAGTGACCCGGGCGAGCCTCTTTTCATATTTCTTTCGGCTCTTTCGGTAGTTCGCAATATGAACCAAAGTAGCTAGCTCGCTGTGTGGCCTACGGTTTATGCAACTATGACTTGACTACACACAAAACAACAACACTTCTACTACTAATTCAAAATTAGTTCACTTTTAATAGTCAGTGTCAGTGTGTAGTAGTTTTAATCTGTTCAGTGACTGCATGATTGTGATCTACAATAAATTTAAATAAAATACCTTATTTTATAGTTGCACGCCGAAATTAAAGGCAGAATAAGTAAGAGAACAATTTCGTACATTTTACCAACCTTCTGTACCTTATTTAAGCAAATAAATGATTTTTGTTTTTAATTTTTAATCTCCAACACATGCCTGTTGGGATCACAAATCACATGATAGGTAATCTATTTCAATCTTTTGTGTTTAACATCTATTGTATGCTGAAAATTTGCTGTATGTACTGTACTGTGTTTGAGCAAATCAATTATAATTTAATGTGATCTCATACCTGATGCTGCAGCGAGGTGGGCTCCGACTGCCCGAGCCTGTTGACGTCGAAGATGACCACCAAGTTGTCTAGCTTGTAGTGGCTCGCGAAGTGCAGCGACTCCCAGATGCTGCCCTCGGCCGCCTCGCCGTCTCCCACCAGGCAGTATACCCTGGAGTGTGGGGAGATTGGTTACAACTATTTCATGTGAGTCACAGACAGCCCCACTGTGCAAAGCCTCCATGGAGGAACACGAGACAGCAAATACAGGACAAGGTACTTCGACAACACAGTTATTCTTCGAGATCTCTTCAGAAACACTCATGGCGGTGCTGGCTTTTCTTGAGAAGCTGGGGTGGATCGAATGATCAGCTTATTTAAGTTTTAGAGATCTTGCTTTTCAACTTTGAAGGATGAGCTTTGGCATAAAATGTAACATTCTGATATAAAATGTAACATTCTGATATAAAAGGTAACATTCTGATATAAAATGTTACATTCTGATAAAAAATATAACAATCTGATATAAAACAACTGTTTTATCTATACAACTATCTGTGCCCGCGATCCGTTCGCGTGAAATTATTATAAAAATATGGGTGCTAATTAAACAGACTTCTTTTCAACCGACTTCCAAAAAGAGGAGGTTCTCAATTCGTCTGTATTTTTTTTTTTTTTTTTTTTTTTTTTTTTTTGTGTTTGTTACCTCAGAACTTTCGACTGGGCGAACCGATTTTGATGATTTTTTTTTTATTTGAAAGCTGGTGCTTCCCGTGTGGTCCCATTAAAATTTTATTAACATCTGGTGCTGATCTTCGGAGATATACAATGGAACTCTTCAAAAATAGACGGCAAATCTGCCGTGAATGTTGCAATCGCTTGGATGTTTATTGTTTATCCAATATCATGTCGTAACATCACGCCTCTATGCTCTGAGGGGGTACACAGATGTCTACAGTACACCCAGATTTCGACAGCTAGGTATGTTAAGTTGGTGCGATCGAGTTCCGCGCGCGCCTCAAATGACGTAACATCATGCCTTTATGCTCTGAGGGGGTACGCAGATGTGTACAATACACCCAGATTTCGACAGTTAGGTATGTTAAGTTAGCACTTTCGTGTTCCGCGCGCGCCTCAAAGAGATGTCAACAAAAGGGACTGTTGTAAAGAGATACTGCGGCCCTGGAACACAAAGGGCTAAGAAGGAACATGGTTAGTCAGTAAAAGTCTGACACTCCCTTCCGCTCCGCCCAGAGCAGGACCCGTAATTTGATTTCCCATCCGAAAAAAAAAACATGGTATGTTGTTCCATATATTGGGGATATGCCTATTACGCATATACCATGACATGTATTTGTAACAATGTCAAAGAAATTCATGGCAAACATTTGTTTGGAAACAACTAAAAATGGAAAAATAAAAAACTTTTTTGCAAAAAATAAAACCGACTTCAAAAAACACAAAAAAGTGAAAAATAACTTTAGCTTCAGAAGTCGGTGTCAAAAACACTAAATCAATCAAACAAAGGTCACCGACTTCTGAAGCTAAAGTTATTTTTCACTTTTTTGTGTTTTTTGAAGTCGGTTTTATTTTTTGCAAAAAAGTTTTTAATAGCAGTATTCGCCTCTAAGAATCTACATTGCCTTCTAAATTATTAAGTCAGCCACGACAGCCACAATTAACGAGCGTCTGAATGATACTATCTTCGGCATGTGTAAGCCTTTCTAAATACAACTCAGCATGGTGGTTATTTCTTAGCATCTAAATTTGTAACATGCATTCAAGCAGTAAACTTCTAAAATATTATTATATGACATCAAAAAATATATAAAACTCCTTGGTCTACACACAAATTAAAAATTAAAGCTAAGTAAGGGGCTTTAGTCTCAAGTATGGATGTACAAACTTTGATAGACATTCCCCATAGATCTTCGGTCAGCTTGATTTTTATTTGCCGGTAAGCTTTAATAACTATCATAGGGTTTATGTGTTTAAGTTTAAATTCAACCGTGCAGCCAGATACATTCGCCTTTAATAAACCAATTGAGACTTCAGGTGAGGAATTAAGAGCCTCCGTAGTTTTTAATGGTATATCGGTAAAGAAATTTACAAATTCTTGAGCTACTTCCAGATTAGAGCTTTTAGGACCACATGCTGAATCTAATGTGTAGCTAGTGTTACGTATTTTATTCCTGTTAGTCTCATTATTTATGACTTTCCAAACTGTCTTTATTTTGTTTTCTGCTGTTTTGATCTTGTTGCTAATGTGCAGGGCTTTAGCAACCTTGCACGTATTTCTAAAATTTTTTGAATACTTAGCAACATACTTGTTAAAAGTTTCAGTGTTTATAAAAGGCTTAAGGCCATAAAGCTCAAATAGTCTTTCCCTACTTTTTCTGATACCTCTAGTTGCCCAATCACTAAATATGAATTTAGGGCAGATACTTTTTGTCTTCTTTTCAAAAGTTTTGTTGAATTCCGTGTGAACTATTGAAAAGAAACGATCATACAATTGATTTATATTAATATCGTCATGGCTCATAACACCTAACTTTTTCTGTAGGGAAATTATTAAACCTATTTAATTTGCTAGAAGTTATAGGTCTAAATTTGATCAGGCCCCTTATTCACAACGCTTCGATTCGATTTTCGATTCGGAAAGTCTTATGTCTATCTTTTTTTGACATTACGAAATCGAGCGAGATAGACATACGACTTTCCGAATCAAAAATCAAATCGAAGCGTTGTGAATAAGGGGCCTGAACTTTTTGCAATGGTGATATTACATCTAAAAGTTACAGTTTGTCCACTATGGTCAATTAGGTGGAATTGGTAAATTAGGTGGCAATGTATAAATAAGAAGGACAAGTTAAGATAATTGTTGATCTATATCTGACGCTTTCTATAGAATATTTAGTTGGCGTTGTAAAAAGACGAATAAGTTTATAAGAGGCTATCTCATTTACCCGTTGCTTGTTTATAAAATGAGAAGTTTGATCGCGTGGCCAATAAAAAATATTGTGGCTTGACTTATAATTTCTCTAAAAATATTACTTCCCTAATTGAGTCGGATTTTGTTAACAATTTCAATTTAATTTTTGTGCATGGACCCTTTAATCATTTTCTAAAAAAAAGTACCCAAGTTTCTACTTGTAATGTAACATCAGCTATCAACATAACAAACAGCCAGACAAATAATGTTTTTTTTGTTCTTATCAGTACCATATACACATACTTTCGTATGCATTCAGTAAAAAACTTATTTTGAAATTACAAACGGTCACTATAATTTTATTTATTTGTATAGATTGTATAGATAGATTGTGTAGAATAGTTCTTGTCAGCACAAATCAATTTATTTCCATTGTGTGTTTCTAATTCTAAGTGAATGCTGATGCAAACAATATAATCATTATTAGCAAGAGTTTTCCTTGTTTATTGTTACGCTTACCTGTAAGGCGCCTGATCGAAGTACTTCCCCACGTAGGCCATACCCGCTGCTACAGCCAGCCCTTGTCCCAGCGAGCCGGTGCCCACGTCCACGAAGTTCAGGCGAGGAGTGGGGTGGCCCTCCAGGTCCGAGTCCAGCTTGCGGAGGTTCTTCAGCTCCTCCACGGGGAACAGGCCGGCCTCAGCCCAGGCCGCGTATAGGATGGGGGCGGCGTGACCCTGTCAACGTCAAACTTACTTTAGTGCAACTTAATTATGAAAAACTGTCCCTGAAACCTATTTATTATTGTATTGGAACAAGGATTTCAAAAGAATAAAGTGTATTTTTCGTATAAGTCGATAGAAATTTAACCTTATGTCAAGGAAATAAAATTGACATTACAGCAGACAATGAAAAGTTTCAAGAACATCTGCAATACGACACTTTGGTGTCCAGCGCAACGTGACACTGCACTGCTGCAATTTAATGGAGTCGACGCGACGCCTCCATTATGATGGTGCATTTTATTATGACATGCAATATTAACTACCAAGACACCCCATTACTTTGCGCAACTATGGCTAATCCTAGAACTAGAACATAATCCTCCATTAGTGCAGTTGGGTAAAGGTTTAAGCATAGTAGATCAACACCTTTGATTATATAATGTCTAGATGGAGCGTCGCCCTACTATCAAAACATAAAAAAACCGACTTCAAAAAACACAAAAAAGTGAAAAATAACTTTTGCTTCAGAAGTCGGTGACCTTTGTTTGATTCATTTAGTTTTTTTTTGTCACCGACTTCTGAAGCAAAAGTTATTTTTCACTTTTTTGTGTGTTTTTGAGGTTTTTTTTTTGTAAAAAGTTTTTTTATTTTTTCATTTTTAGTTGTAATATCCTATATAAATATATGCTATGCATTTATTTTACATTGTTATCAATATATCATAATTATCATATGGTAATAGGCTTATCCTCAATAAATGGAACTTCACATACCTAAACTGTCAAAATTTGGGTGTATTGTACACATCTGCGTACCCCTCAGAGCATACAGGCGTGATGTTGCGTCATGATGTTGCATAAACAACAAACATCCAAGCGATTGCAGCAATCACGACCGATTTACCGTCTAGTTTTGAAGAGTTCCATTGTATATCTCCGAAGATCAGCATCAGATCTTTACCAAATTTAAATGCAACCATCTCAGGAGTATACTCTTTCAAATAAAAAAGAATTTTGAGAATCTCTTCACAAATGGAGGAGGAATCGGTGAACATACATGAAATTATACCACATGACTGAAGTAAAAATGTTCATAAGATGAAAACTACTGGGCCAAACTATTTTAAATTTTTATGGGACCAAATGGCAACTATTCCGCATCAAACTAAAAAAGAATCATGTAAATCGGATCATAAATCTCAGCGTAATCGATGTACATACATAAAAAAAAAAAAAAAAAAACCGATCTAATTGAGAACCTCCTCCTTTTTGGAAGTCGGTTAAAAACGAGGCAACAATTTCAAGCCTGTGTGCGTGCAGGCGGTGTTTTACACTGTCGTACTATGTCTCTGTGTGCGTGAATAATGATACCAGCTACTACAATAATTCTCCCATAAGTCACATATTTAAAAAATAGACTAAGTAGATAAGATAAGTTTTATGTGTATGTATGTAGTAGGTATTATTCAGTTTTAGTAATGTCTTTTTATTAAGTATGTAGTTATTTTCTTCGATAAATAAAAAACACTATTTAAATTTAAATAGAGTTGTTAAATGTTGTATTAAATCAGCTAAGTTAATTAAATTAGTATTACAATTGTGCGTACAATTCGTTTGTTCACAAACTAAACTAAAATTAGACTATTTCTATATTTTTATCTCTATAGTAGTTTCTCAAACTACAGTAGTTTTTGTTGGTTTCCACGTGGCATCTCCGCGGCTTTTTTGAATGCGATCTATCCATCGATTCCTGTTAATAGGATTATTGGGTAGTTACTAGTTATATATAAAAAACTAGTATTTGCGTGGGTGCGCGAGCTGCGCGCAGCTCGCGTGTTGTCGTGTTCTTGAGAAGTATTCCTTACCATCAAATTTCGAGAATCCATAGGAATTCTTAAAATAATTGGAAAAACCGTTACAACTGACCCTAAATCAGTATGAAAACCTTTAAGAACCCCTAAAACATTCTAAAACCTAAATTCAATAAAAAAAATAAAAAATAAAAAGAATTCATTAGAATCGTTAAAAAAACACAAAAAAGTGAAAAATAACTTTAGCTTCAGAAGTCGGTGACTTTTGTTTGATTGTTTTTTTTTTGTCACCGACTTCTGAAGCTAGTTATTTTTCACTTTTTTGTGTTTTGTGAAGTCGGTTTTATTTTTTGCAAAAAAGTTTTTTATTTTTCCATTTTTAGTTGGTCCCAAACAAATATTTGCCATGAATTTATTTGACATTGTTACCAATACATGTCATGGTAATAGGCGTGAGCAGCGGTGGCCCAGTGGTGGCGGCCCCGACTTACGAACAGTAAGTCGTGGGTTCGAACCCAGACAGGCGTATTACTTTGTGTAATTTATTTCATCACCACTGCTCTCAAAACGGTGAAGGAAAACATCTTGAGGAATGCCGGCATGTCCTAGAACCAAAAAAATCAAAGACATGTGACATCTACCAACCCGCACTGGGTCCGCGTGGTGGATTATAGCCCATTCCCTCTCATAGAGAGGAGGCCTGTGTCCCAGCAGTGGGAACATTAATAGGTTGATGATGAATAGGCGCATCCCCAATATATGGAACTTAACACACCTTTTTTTCGGATGGGAAATCATCAAATTATTCCCCCTCCCGCTCTGGGCGGAGTGGAAAGAAGTGTCAGACTTTTACTGACTAAAACCCATCCATGTATACTTCTTAGCCCTTTGTGTTCTCTTTAGAACAATCCCTTTTGCTGACATCTCTGACGAACTGTCGAAATCTGGGTGTATTGTACACATCTGCGTACCCCCTCAGAGCATACAGGCGTGATGTTATGTCATTTGAGACGCACGCGGAACACGATCGCGCCAACTTAAAATACCTACCTGTCGAAATCTGGGTGTATTGTACACATCTGCGTACCCCCTCAGAGCATACAGGCGTGATGTTTCGTCATGATGTTGTATAAACAATATACATCCAAGCGATTGCAACATTCACGGCACATTTGCCATCTATTTTTGAAGAGTTCCATTGTATATCTCCGAAGATCAGCATCAGATGTTCACAATATTAAATGGGACCACACGGGAAGCACCAGCTTTCAAATAAAAAAAGAATCATCAAAATCGGTTCACCCAGTCGAAAGTTCTGAGGTAACAAACACAAAAAAAAATACAATCGAATTGAGAACCTCCTCTTTTTGGAAGTCGGTTGAAAAGTTGAGTTACGCTTCACCCACTCAACCTTCACTACGCTAAGGAGGTCGCCGGCTCGCTTCGCTCGCCACCTACCCTTCGCTCCACTCGGTCTCGCAGGTTAGCTCCACTCAGAAACTACCACCACCGGACAGGTTTCGACGCCTACTATAATATTTGTTCAAACACATAATGGCTATCTCTGACCGTTACGAAGTTACAGCCCTTTTATTTTTAGGGGAGGTTGGGGGAGGGGAGGATACCCTCCGTTTACAAATTAAAACGCTCCTCATTCATAATTTATAGTAAAAATCAAAAAGCCGCTACGTGTCCTAGTTTCCGAGATACGATGGGGGGAGGGGTGAAGGGAGGCAGAGTGGGAAGTTTTGAAAAATGATTTTGACTAATGCGTTGCCCCTTTATACGAATCTGAAAAAAAAAATGTTCCAAGTCTCTCAACTTCCGAGATCCGCCTAAAGGGGGGAGAAGAGGGAAAAAGGGGTCAATTTTGAAAAGTGGTTTTACTTTCCCAAGCCTCCTCTATACGAATCCGTAAAAAACGAAAAATACGGGTCTCTTTGTTTCCGAGATACGATAGGGAGGGGGAGGAAGGGGGGCGAAAAGGGGAGGTTTGGCACTTTTCCCATACTCACGGGAGTTACTTGTTTACGAATCTGTCAAAATATACCCACCTCCCTATCCACCATCTGGGAGAACAATTCTGTCAGTGAGTCAGTGAGTGAGTGGTAATCGAGCTTTATATAGTATAACTAGTTTTTGCGTGGGTGCGCGAGCTGCGCGCAGCTCGCGTGTTGTCGTGTTCTTGAGAAGTATTCCTTACCATCATAAAATTTTGAGAATCCATAGGAATCCTTATAATAATTGGAAAATCCGTTACAACTACCCCTATATGAGTATGAAAACCCTTAAGAACCCCTAAAACATTATAAAACCTAATTCATTAAAAAAAAAGTAAAAAAAAAGAATTCATTACGCTTCACCCACTCGACCTTCGTTACGCTACGGAGGTCGCCGGCTCGCTTCGCTCGCCACCTCCCCCCTTCTCCACTCGGTCTCGCAGGTTCGCTCCACTCAAAACTTACCTACCACCAGACAGGTTTCGACGCCTACTATAATATTTGTTCAAACACATAATGGCTATCTCTGACCGTTACGAAGTTATAGCCCTTTTATTTTTAGGGGAGGTTGGGGAGGGGCGGAAAGGGTGTACAAATTTCAACGCCCCTCAATAATAAGTACTCCAAAAATCAAAAAGCCGCTACGTGTCCTAGTTTCCGAGATACGATGGGGGAGGGGTGAAGGGGGGGAGAGTGGGAAGTTTTGAAAAAAAAATTTGACCAACTCTTGAAATTGGGCCCCCTTGTATGAATCTGAAAAAAAAAATGTTCCAAGTCTCTCAACTTCCGAGATCCGCCTAAAGGGGGGAGAAGAGGGGAAAAGGGGTCAATTTGAAAACTGGTTTTTACTTCTCCGAGCCTCCTCTATACGAATCCGTAAAAAACGAAAAATACGGGTCTCTTTGTTTCCGAGATACGATAGGGAGGGGGAGGAAGGGGGGCGAAAAGGGGAGGTTTGGCACTTTTCCCATACTCGCGGGAGTTACTTGTTTACGAATCTGTCAAAATATACCCACCTCCCCATCCACCATCTGGGAGAACAATTATGTCAGTGAGTCAGTGAGTGAGTGGTAATCGAGCTTTATATAGTATAAATAATAATGAATTGCTGTTCGTCGCTCTAAAACTCGAGAACGGCTGGACCGATTTGGCTAATTTGGTCTTGAATTGTTTGTGGAAGTCCAGGGAAGGTTTAAACGGTGAGAAATAGATAGGTAGTAGGTAGGTGGTAGGTAGGATCGCGGCGGCTTACTGGGAATATTTTGCTGCTGCACTGCGATCATTGGCGAAGCAGGCGTAAGGTAGGTAGGTAGTAGGTAGGAAGGGAGTAGGTAGGTAGGAAGGAAGTAGGTAGGTAGGTAGTAGGTAGGTAGGTAGGTGGTAGGTAGATAAGCTCATGTGACGCAGACGATGTTGCGCGGGTCAGCTAATAATTACTAAAATGTGAACATGAAGTTGGTATCAAGTAAATTATTTACCTAGCTAATATAATGACAAGTTTTACTTGGCATCGACTTCAAAATTATATAAAGAAAGACTTAATACGAATTGATAAACTCCACCTTTTTTAAGTAGTGTTAAAGTAGACCAACTAAATAATATAAACGTAACCCTAGACTAACTAATATACCCACGAAAAATGACGTTAAGGTTGAACTGCGCAACATATTTTCCATACAAATTTCGGGGGGCTATTACTCCACTGTTTGACATGGTACATCTAAAGTTAAACATGATATCGTTTTGTCTCATTATTAATTGTGTCTGTGCGGAAACAGAATAGTAAAATAAAAAGCCATTCAAAAGTTACGAGCTACCAAAGATTCATTTTTATTGCCAATTTTAACGTAACTTTGGGCGTAAATTAGTAATAAAAGAAGTGTCAAATTTCCAAAACAAAGTCGGTACCGACACAGCACAATTATCGAAGAATTCAAAACATTTTATTTGGTAATGATTTATGCAGTGGTTTTTTCATAAAATTCGATTTCCCAAAGGCCTTTTCATATTTTTTTACGCGCGCCTTTTACTATGAATTTTCGTGCATCTCACTGAATAATGGTTCCCCCGGTGCGGTGCGGGAGAGGGACTCGCGATATTGACATGTCCTTCGTTTGATAGAAGAACAAGACCTATATTTCTGTCCTTTTCATTTTTAATTTAATTTAGTTAGTGTACAACAACCACTAAATTGGTGACTCCGACGTGATACGCCCTGAAAAGGAAATCCTAAACTTTATCAGGCCAAGGAAATCCACAGTACTACGATGACAATATAAAGCAGTCGTCTGCCGACACTCTGCTGGCTTCACAGCCATTTATTTCTCTCGAGGGATTAGCAGACCTGGCGGAAAGCGTCCAGGACATCGTGACCCCAGGCCAACAATAACAAACAATATAGTTATACAATATTATTGCTGCCACTAATCTCGCGAATTGTGTCGTGACGATGACGTTGTAAGTTGATAGTTAAAGTTTATTTATTTGTTTAAAGAAAAAGTTTATTTTATTCTTTTTAGCGCATTTAAATAAAAGGTCAGACGAAAGTATTATATAACTTCGTTTTTGTTCGGAACGGTTCGGAACGCTGAGTGTGTGCGTACGAACTAGACGCGCGTAAAGACTAGCGTCTAACTGCTCATCACTGATACTATCTCTGTCGGGCACGATGCCAGGTGAGACAGCGTGCTTTTTAGCCACGCCCACCAATGAGTTCGAGCCCGTGTGATGTGTCACCTTAAGTTGGGAGAATGAAAAAGAGAAACTGGCAACACTGATAAAATATGGCGTAATTTTACGTTCATAAAAACAAAAAAAAAACCGACTTCAAAAAACAACACAAAAAAGTGAAAAATAACTTTAGCTTCAGAAGTTTTTTTTTTTGTCACCGACTTCTGAAGCTAAAGTTATATTTTAAGTACTTTTTTGTGTTTTGTGTTTTTTGAAGTCGGTTTCATTTTTTTTGTTAAAAAGTTTTTTTATTTCTCCATTTTTAGTTGTAAGTAATATCCTCTACAAATATATTATATGCATTTATTTTACATTGTTAAGAGCCATTTCACGTTTTCGCGCAAATTTCTAAGACTTTAGTCGCCTAAATTACAATTTTTACGTTTTATACTGCTATTTTGTCGTGATTTTTTGGTTTGAATAAAGCGTAATTACATTGAAAAAAAAATGTAAAAATAAACTATGTTCTTTTACTAAACTAATTCCAAAGTTTTATTAAAATCAATTCATTTAATCAGATACAAAATAATTTTTAACATCACTCTAAATTAGAATAAATTACGACGCATAAGCGAGCACCGATTAGTACGGCCCGAGCGCCCATCGACGAAGGACCTGTGCCATTTTTTTCCGCGGCCCGATTTTCGAGCGTGTCTATCGTAAACGCATTGTTATACTACGACTACAACATTTTGATTCTCTTTGTATTTTTTTTTCATTAGGTTAGAATTTCGTTTATTATCAAGTAAAGTATTATTTTAGTAATTTGTAAATGAATAGTTATATTTCTGTTTTATCAGTTTTAGCAATGGGGCGTAAGGGTTGTATTATCATTGTGTCAATTTAAGGAAAGAATAAAAGAAAATAAAAAACAGAAGCGAGGTGGATATTATTTTTATTTGCAATTCATATACATAGTTATCGATCGCGTAAGGTGAAAGCGCAAAGGTAGCCCGCGAAATTCAAATTTTCAAAAAACTATTTCATTAATGATTTGATTATAACTCCGCAAATCCATTATTTGCTACGATCGCGAATCATATTTTGATCAACATACAACCTGACACTGACATATTAATTTTCTTTTCTTAACATATAATTATATCGACATAGAATATAGAACCGTAATTACAATTTGAAGGGTTTGAAAACACTTAACACTCCTTTAAAAATATTTGGGGTCCGAAATTTGATAGCTCCTTTGTTTTCATTTTAGAATGAGAAATCGCGTGAATCGAGTAGAGGAGGATAGTACTTTTAGAAGAGACGCCGTGCAGGGTCCTAGTGGAAAGACTGATTCAATAAAATTGATTGTTTTAGTTACAACTAGCTGTGCCCGCGGCTTCGCTCACGTCAGCGCGTATTCTTTTGGCATTATCAGGGAACATTACATGAGAACGTGAAGTCGTAGTATATTCCTGACATCTTCTACAAAACAACATAAATAAACTGACTTACTGTTAATTTTAATTAAAACTTGTTAGTAAGTACTTCTTTTTTTAAATACCTACTAAAGGAACTCGGTAGTAAATTTTTGAGAGGAATCAATTTAGATGGCCATCGACACGGAAGAAGTTTATGAACAAAGCAAATAGATGCAATTCATGATATATCATAGATACACACACCTACACAAAGTAGGTATCCTTAAAAAAAATCTTTCAACTTTGAGAGCATAATCAGTCGATCAAAAGTAAGAATATGAAAAAACCTCGTTACTGAAAAATACTGTTAACGCTTGAATTTAATGTATTTAGTAGTTAAGGAACCAGAAAGAGTACGCGCTTCGAAATCAAGATTATCATGTTTATCAACCTACCTACCTACTAAATATCTAGTTTTAAAAAATGACGTGTAAAAGTGTTTGTAAAAACCAACTTGCAAAATAAACATCATTTATCATTTATAATAAAAAGTATAATAATATAGTATATTATGATGCAAGTAAGTTGCAAGTACGAGGCTGTGAGTTGCAGCCCGAGCCGCAGGCGAGGGCGTAAATCAGCCGAATGTCTAGTGAGCAAGTTGCTCACGAGTTTCATACGCACTTTTTCAACACACTTGCGAGGAAAAAACAAACATGCAGCAACAAATGCGATACAAACAAAATATGAAAATTATGAGAAATGGCGCGCAAGTTTTTTTTTTTGCACTCGCCAAATGTAAGGTGATACTTAAAGCCATAAAGCCTACTTCGAAATTATAATTTTAGTGATAAAATACAAATACATTTCACCTATAACAAATTATTGTAAATTATAAATAATTTGATATTAATAAATGTTTTTCCGTCTTAATTATGGACACATTAATTATTTATTCCAAAAACGTAAATGGGTTTTCAGCGACATAAAACCTCTTTGTTGTTACAAAAAAAAAACTATTACCCGGTAAATTGAAAATGCTCTGTGTACTCGCATATTATTTGCAGTTAGGTACCTACTAAATTAACATTGTAGGCATAATTCTATTATGCACTAGTGTGTAATATTATTGCACACATTAGGCTCACTTTACGAGCAAGTGTGTTGAAAAATATGTAATAGAAACATACACGTAAAAACATATTTACATAACATATATTTGTGTTTTATTAGTTTAGAAGGGTTTAATAGATAAAATACTGAATAAATAAATTACATTTTTGCCTAAATCTCAAACCAAGGTGCATTACGATTGTAACGGCCCAAGATTGTTTAGTCCGTCTCGATACTCGCGCTGCATTGTTCGCGTTGTGTAAGTGTGGATAGCTACGCACACATACACAAAGCTGCGGTCTTTTACCTAAACTCGAGCGTTTAAATTTTGTGAAATGGCTCTTAACAATACATGTCATGTTAATAGGCTTATCCCCAATAAATGGAACTTAACATATCTAAACTGTCGAAATTTGGGTGTATTGTACACATCTGCGTACCCCTCAGAGCATACAGGCGTGATGTTACGTCATGATGTTGTATAAACAATAAATATCCAAGCGATGGCAGCAATCACGACCGATTTACCGTCTAGTTTTGAAGAGTTCCATTGTACGTTTATATCTCACAAGATCAGCATCAGATCTTCACCAAATTTAAGTGCGACCATCTCAAAAGTATACTCTTTCAAATAAAAAAATAATTTTGAGAATCGCTCCACAAATGGAGGAGAAATCGGTGAACATACATGAAATTATACCACACGACTGAAGCAAAAATGTTCATAAAATAAAATGAAAACTACTGGGCCAAACTATAATTTTTTTATGGGACCAAATGGCAACTATTCCGCATCAAACTAAAAAAGAATCATGTAAATCGGATCATAAATCTCAGCGTAATCGGTGTACATACATAAAAAATAAAAAAAAAATACCCATCGAATTGAGAACCTCCTCTTTTTTGGAAGTCGGTTAAAAAAGAAATATATAGTTTTTTGGTTACTTAACGATGATAGGTATGTGCTTGGTATTTTTTACCCTTCCTGTATAATTCCGGCACAGTTTAATAGCACATACCGTCATTTTACTTCGTGGCAATCTTTCAAATAATTATTATAACTTGGTAGTATTTCTAATCTACGTTACTTTCACCGCGATTTTTAGAGAATTAAAAAAATAATATTTTTTAAGAATTGCAACATTCGTATGCTGTCTGAATGTCAAGGCTGAATGTCAAGTCGCGAGCTGTCACTTTTTTTTTCGCGCGTTAACGACACCGCAAGGAAAAATCCTTCTCGTCAAATTATTCATTTAAAACTAAGTTTACATTACATTTTACCAAAATAAAGTGTCGAGTGACAGGAAGTGTACTAAGTGCATCTTTAGTGAAAATCGTAAACCCGAAACAGAAATCCGAGCATTCACAAATAACGCTCGCTACCGACTACGACGTAAATTGGAAGGACATTATTTATCAGAAGACATCAGAGACGAAGCAGGTAAAGTGTATTCCTGGCAACAACTTGGATGCCCGACTTTAACTGACCCGAAGCTCGTTAAAGCTTTTTTCCTCCAGTGGGTACGCGATACCCCAGTAACACTACTACTGGTTACTAGCTGGATGGTAACTATCAGTGGAGATACGAGATATCCTTTAGCTGAGTCTTTGAACGATGCTAACACTGAAAATCTAATGGCATAGCATTCAACGGCAGGTTAGTGCCATTTTTAAGACCAGTAACACCTCATGTTACTAGCTGCATGGTTATCTATCAGTGTGACACGCGGTGTCCAGCTAAATTTATTGAACAATACTAGCACTGAAAATCTAATTGGCATCGCAACCAAATTGTCTGGTAAAAGAGCAGGTACTTTCATTACCTTGATCAGGTAATTACAAAATTGTGCTATATATCCATGACCATGCAGGTCGTAAGACGACCCTGCTTAACTTAGCACATCCCGTGTGTGTTATAACCTTGAAATGAATGTGCATGATACTCTCGCAGTGAATGTGGAACCATTCCTTGCCTGGATTCCCATCAGCGGGTAAAGTTGCTGGCTGGCTGACATACATTTGTCAGGACCACACATTCTTAAGTACGAGATACTAACAGCATGTTAAACCCATATAATGTGTTTTTAATAATAATAATTTATTTATTTCGAGCAACAAGACTCATAGCGTTAGTAACAATATACTTACAAACTATGTTAGTAATACATTTACAAACAAAATAAAACAGAAAACAGATTGTGACATCATTGCTGCAAAGTGACAGGCGCAGGTTTAGCTTGATCATCAAGTATAAATTAATGTTACACATACGCTTAACTAATGAAAACACCAGCCCAAAAAGTGTATTTATTCTATTTTGGTGGAAGTTATGCCAGACTATACAGGATATTTTATAATATCTACATGCCTAAATACGAGATATTTACAGCATGTTATAATCCACACTATGTGTGTAAGCTTCGACATCAAGTATGATATTATCAAAGAACCCTGTGGCTATGCCATAAACTTGTCATTTTGATCTTTCAGCGATGAAGTAATATTTACATTTAAACAACACTTTTCATTCAAATAATAGAACAAGATTCTTTGTTCACTTAACACTTCAATACCCGCAATTACAGACACAATTAAAATAACAATGCACCGTGCCTCTGGAGGCACGGCCGGGAGCATACGGGTTAATACTATGAGAGAACAGCTGATGGAAAATGTTCCAGACACTTATGACAGACTTCTGTTCCACTACTATACATATTATGGTGAACCGGTGAACCAAGGTATTGAGATGTTCTAAACCAAATTAGAATGTTACTGTTATCATAAGCAAAGCAACCGATGAATGGCTTGAATGACACTGCATAACACAACCTACCAATGTTCAATGTCAACCTCGAGATTAAATTAATATTATTTATATTTCCTTTAATGAAATGAAACACCAAACCTATAAGGATAATAGTTATATTCTTAGCTTATTATGTATATTTCCAAATAACTAATACATGTAGCCAAAGAGATTTTACCACCAACAACAAGAAGATCAATTAATCTGTTTGTGCCTAGCACAATAAAATTCAAACACCCAAAAAAGTATCCCGTTAACAAGAATCTTTCAAGACTGAACACAATAATAGATACTGGAGTGCTAAGTCAGTACCCCCAAAAGAGAACACATCAAGGATGGTACCGGAATGATTTAACCATATTATATACCTGTTATAAAGTAATGATCTGGGTACTTGGTTTAAGTACAATGGTTCAAGAAACCATTTGTTATCAAATCTATACACCATAATGTCATAATACTCAAAACTATTAGTATTGAGAGGAAAAGGGTTATAGACTTACAAAGTTTGGAGGTCTTAACAGCCTGTCAATGTACAAATGACATTAACAACTAAACCTGTTTTTAGTTTTAAATCAAATTGCAAAGTGGAACTAAATCCCACCCCAGCTTCGAACAAAGATAATATTCTTATCATCATTATGTATAAGCCCAATCTAAAATAACATCTCCAATAGTAACCCATTGCTTTAACTAGCAATCCATAGATACAATATTAAATTATGGGTATATTAATCATGCAATTCATTTAAGTACCCCTTAAGCCCAAGAGTATTTTTGGAAGGGTTCCCATGACCAGATAGTTTTTCCTGCATTGCATTGCATTTTAAAATCACTTAAACCTTACCAATAATAATTAATCACCTTTCTTAATCATATTGTTGCTGACTCATACCTTAAAACTAAAATGAAATATAATTATTACTTTGTCTGCCTACCTATTATAATCAGCTGTAGCCTACTAGAAAATGAACCATGCTGAAAACAAATTAATCCCTATCAAATAACAGATAATTTGGCATGTCATCTACCTACAGTGAATCATAACATAAAATTAAAATACCCGAAAAGATAGATGGGCAGACATTATTGTGAGATTTATACAAACTCATAAAAATAAATTTTAACTAAGAAATCTCATTTATTTTCAGTTTTCATTACCAATTGGAGTATTGGCTTTAATAGCTTTATAGCTTTCTATTGAAAATAACCATAAAGTGAAACAAAAAAGGAGGGGGGGGGGGGGGTGCATGCGACTGCAGAGATCAATGGATTGTGACTAGAAGATAAAATGCCATACATTTCGTGTAGAGCTAATAAAATCCAACTAAAATTCATAACAATTGACAGTACATTACGGCAATGTAGCCAATTACCTACACAATGTTGACTGAATATGGTCAACACACATATCCACTAATTGCACAACATTTAGTCAATTCTTTAGAACTACTAGATGATTAAACAGGAGTGTTCGAGACCCTTGAAAGACATTGTCATGAAAACACTGCTGATTCTTGTAAAGTACCTAATATTTGAAATAGTTTGGGAAATTACACTAATATAGCAAATATTTATCGTGGAGACCAGACCTCTAAGTATTATATTTTTTCTACTATGAAACCGCAAAAACTTATTGCTCCTTTACAAGGTGCCTGGGAAAACATAATAATAACAATGTTTTTATTTATATTGTTTCTATCATTATAGGAATAATAGGTTAAAAAATTAATTACGAAATCATAATGTACAAAATGTACCAGACTAAAAGTATTAAGCAGAAATCAGTTTCTAAGACTTAAATACAAACAGTTTTGAGAAAATAGCTCAATCGTCCTTTTCGAGCCAATTGACTACATCTCAAATTCTGTTTTACCAGTAAGGAGTGAATCCCTTAACATTTATAATATTTAGTCATAAGACTACGAGACCCTTAGCAAACTAACTAATAATAAAAACAGTTTAATCCACACTGTAATAAAGAGGTTTCTCTTTCTTTTCTGATTAATTGTATGTAACTATATTAATTGGTGATGATAGAGTGAATACTTTAATATTCATAATATTTGATCAAGGATCTACCTAGACCCTTAAAAAATGACTGAGCTTTATTGATAAGAAGTACTTACTACTAGGTACTGGTGAAGAGATTTCCGTATTCTGATTAATTGGTTGTAATATTAATTGGAAACAGTGCTTTGAATGGACTCTGGCTCTTCTACTATTGAACAATAGTTAGACATTGTATGTGATCATAAAATTTTAATCATTACATTAAATTTGTTATAGTTATACAATCACACCTTTTGAGACGATATATCTATGGAGCTCTGTACTTGCCTTGGTTGCACTCTTCTGTTGCAAGTATTTTAACAAAAGGCCCTAAGTGAATAAACATTGCCTTGGTTGCACTATTCTGTTGCAAGTATTTTAACAAAAGGCCCTAAGTGAATAAAAATAATGCCAGTGGCATTCCTTGATAGTACTTCCAGACAATTCAACACTAAATAATGGAGTTGATGAGCCTTTTTTATTTGCAGACACATCTATTAAATACTAACACTACAACTGGATTTCAAATTATAAAATTACTTAGTGAGAGATCTGAGGCTATCATTGCCTCAATCATAGAATCTATCAAAAGTATCATTAATTTCGTCATAGTTTGATAATATGAGCAACATTTAGAACGCAAAGACATTGATTGTTCTCCTAGCTCTAACTTTAACCCATTGGAGCAATAAAACAGTTATTAAAGTATATCAAACCCTAATATTCGTAAGTTTGTCAGATTTCAAGTGAAAGGGGTATCTAAACTCCAGAATTAAACTCTCACTATACAACCAAAACAACAGCTCAAATTAGAGCTAGCATCAATGAAGTCAGACATAATGTTGATTACATGGTTATCAAAGTTATTTTATAAAATGTAATATATTTATTGTAAAGTATCCTTGAAGCTTTAATATTGAAGCTTTAATATTCTTACAGAAGAAGGTCCAATGTAATTATCACAAATCAACACTCAGAATTACTTGAATTTTAATCAGTTAATAAATTAATTATTGCAGCCAACTCTGAACATCTACCAAGTTATAATAATAATTATTTGAAAGATTGCCACGAAGTAAAATTGGGAATCAAACGAGCTTACCTGTTAAGCGAAGTCTTGATTCTAATTTTATGAGTGGCAATCTGAAAAATAATTACCCACCCGCCACTATAATATAGCTAACAGCCCCAAAGCTGCAATAATTAGTCTATCTAATTCAATTTTAACCTTTCAGGAAAACATAGTGAATGTAGGTATTTGGAACTACTCTATACATAAAACAGAGGTTGTTCCAATGATAAGATCTCTAAAATAAGTGACAGCTCGCGACTTGACATTCAGCCTTGACATTCAGACAGCATACGAATGTTGCAATTCTTAAAAAATATTCTTTTTTTAATTTTCTAAAAATCGCGGTGAAAGTAACGTAGATTAGAAATACTACCAAGTTATAATAATTATTTTTCAGATTGCCACTCATAAAATTAGAATCAAGACTTCGCTTAACAGGTAAGCTCGTTTGATTCCCAATTTTATCGCTGTTATTTGTTTATTACTTAGCGCGCGTAATACGTGGTGACGCCAAAGCGGCACGATCGGCACTAATCGGCTGATAAGAACTTGTAAGCCAACAGTTGGCTGATATTTTTTGACACGTTTGCGCGCACTTGACGCTCCATCTAGACATTATATAATCAAAGATCAACACCTGGTTTTTCGAACAATAAAACAATGCCAATTTTTTGCTGTTAATGGTTGACTGAATTGACTTGTTAAAAAAAAAACCGGCGAATTGCGTGTCGGGTCACACGTAGTGTAGGGTTCCGTAGTGGCCCGTTATCACAATATAGAACGAACCCGTTGGTACAGCGCCATCTAGCGGCAGCTTTGTGAAACCTATGATAATTTATCATGTTTTTTTTTGTTTAAGTTGTCTTTCAATGCAAGTCTTTAACCGTTGTAAACAAGCAACTACTTCATCTTAGTCACTTTATAGGATTTATTCTAAGGATTTTGTATTTGGTTGGTTGGAAAAGTAGTATTGGCAACCCATTTTTTTCATTATAAAATCGAATGCTGAAAGTTCACGAAAACACTGTATTCAACCTCAATCATCACCAACATGACGACCGATTTTGACGCGTTTCTAGTCACGTGACTCATTTCAAAATTTTATCAATTTAAATTGTCTATGCTTCTATCATTAATATCAAGGATTTAATTACATTAAAAAATCGATGTATCTTTTAGGGCCGGTTTTTTTGCACTGTTATAAAGATCAGTGTCGTGTCGTCACTCTCTTATGTCCACCTCAAAGTATGCATACAAACTGTGTACCTTGGACAGAATGAACCGGTCGGCGGAGGCATCCCTGGGCGCGGAGATCTTGTAGCGCATGGTGTGGAAGAACAGCACCGACATGATCTCCGCCATGGACGCGCATGATGTCGGGTGACTGCGGACAAGTTATTACAAACATTACGACACTGGGCACAGAGCTGAAATTGGAGTAAACGGCGAGTGCAAGAAGATACATAAGTAGTAAAAACCATCGTAAAAGTAACATAAATTGACATAAGAGTTAAATTAAGTATCGCCCTGGATGAAACAAGCCCAGGTTCTCTAAAGCAGTGTTTCTCAACCTGGGGGTCGCGACCCCTGGGGGGTCGCGAAGCCTTTATAGGGGGGTCGCAAGAGGTCGCGAAAACTACCTCAATAAACAAAACTATAAAGCCTAGAAAAATAGATTTAAGGGCAAATGGCTATAAATGGCTTAGCATGATCTTCCGTTACGTCTAAAATACTGCAGCATTAGTTTTGAAATAAATCTATATCTATACTTATATTATAAAGAAGTAACATTTGTTTGTAAGTTTGTATGTTTGTAAGTTTGTATGTAGGGGGTAATCTCCGGAAGTAATGAACCAATTTAAAAAAATGTTTCACTGGTAGAAAGCTACATTATTCGTGAGTGCTATAGGCTATATTTTATTCCCGTACTCTCACGGGAACGGGAACAACGCAGGTAAAACCGCGGGACGTCAGCTAGTATTATATAAAACAAAGACGGGTTTGTTACAACACTAATAACTCGAGATCTGCTGGATCAATTTTCATGGTTTTTGTTTCGTTGGATTTGTCTCCGCCCTGAATAGCAGAATACATTTTAAAAACAATGAAAACTTGACGAATACATAATTATGAAAATGAATCATTTTCCATTTAATTATGTTCCTTTGTTTCGTACCTGTCAAACATTTGTTTCCCTCCTGTCATCCTGTCAAATACTGTGATTGACATTTATGGATGCGTTCAGAAATGTATTTTGTGTAAACTATTTAAAAAGGGTGAATAAACTTTTGTCTGTATTTGTTTTTAATCAATTACGTAGGTAGTAGGCAGGTAGTAGGCAGATAGTAGGCAGGTAGTAGGCAGGTAGTAGGCAGATAGTAGGCAGGTAGTAGGCAGATAGTAGGCAGGTAGTAGGTAGGTAGTAGGTAGGTAATGAGACTTATTTTTAATTTCTGCGAAATGGCACACCGTCAGTTTTTGTGCCAAACCTTGTAACCATGACCAAATTGATATAGACCGAGACTTTTAAAAGGCACAAAAACTTGTCTTTAATATCAATGAACGTAATGCATAAAATGACTAATTATTTCACAATATCTCAATAATATGGCGGGTAATTTAAGCGCTTTTTTAATTTAATTAAAAAATAATAGTTGTATAACCCACAAGAAATATTTAAAAAAATGTTACGAATAAAAAAAATAAAGCATCGACCGGGGATCGAACCCGGACCACCTGCGTAACAGGCAACGGTTCTACCACTGAACCAACGATGCTTGCGTCAGTAAAGCGAAATTATCCATTGCTTTCTTGTACTGACATACCAGTGTTAGGTAATAGTAACGACAAACTCTAGTGATTAGGTTTTCAATAGCACTGTACCCGAGGTAGATAATGAGACTTATTCTTAATTTCAGCGAAATGGCACACCGTCAGTTTTTGTGCCAAACCTTGTAACCATGATCAAATTGATGTAGACCGAGACTTTTAAAAGGCACAAAAACTTGTCTTTAATTGAAACTATAGTACTTAGGTCTACATAAAGAGTAACAACTACATATCAATGAACGTAATGCATAAAATGACGAATTTCACAATGGCTCAATAATATGGCGGGTAATTCAAGCGCTTTTTTAATTTCATTTAAAAAGAATAGTTGTACAACCCACGAGAAATATTTAAAAAAATGTTACGAATCACAAAAATAAAGCATCGACCGGGGATCGAATCCGGACCACCTGCGTAACAGGCAACGGTTCTACCACTGAACCAACGATGCTTGCGTCAGTAAAGCGAAATAATCCATTGCTTTCTTGTACTGACATACCAGTGTTAGGTAATAGTAACGACAAACTCTAGTTATTAAGTTTTCAATAGCACTTTGTACCCGAGGTAGATAATGAGACTATTTTTAATTTCGGCGAAATGGCACACCGTCAGTTTTTGTGCCAAACCTTGTAACCATGACCAAATTGATGTAGACCGAGACTTTTAAAAGGCACAAAAACTTGTCTTTAATATCAATGAACGTAATGCATAAAATGACGAATTTCACAATGGCTCAATAATATGGCGGGTAATTCAAGCGCTTTTTTAATTTCATTTAAAAAGAATAGTTGTACAACCCACGAGAAATATTTAAAAAAATGTTACGAATCACAAAAATAAAGCATCGACCGGGGATCGAACTCGGACCACCTGCGTAACAGGCAACGGTTCTACCACTGAACCAACGATGCTTGCGTCAGTAAAGCGAAATTATCCATTGCTTTCTTGTACTGACATACCAGTGTTAGGTAATAGTAACGACAAACTCTAGTGATTAGGTTTTCAATAACACTGTACCCGAGGTAGATAATGAGACTTATT
Organism: Xestia xanthographa; assembly: GCA_905147715.2. Taxonomy (NCBI): domain Eukaryota; kingdom Metazoa; phylum Arthropoda; class Insecta; order Lepidoptera; family Noctuidae; genus Xestia; species Xestia xanthographa. Next base: position 894,706 of record LR990665.1, read on the forward strand.
TTTAATTTCAGCGAAATGGCACACCGTCAGTTTTTGTGCCAAACCTTGTAACCATGACCCAAATTGATGTAGACCGAGACTTTTAAAAGGCACAAAAACTTGTCTTTAATTGAAACTATAGTACTTAGGTCTACATAAGTAGTAACAACTACATATCAATGAACGTAATGCATAAAATGACTAATTTCACAATATCTCAATTATATGGCGGGTAATCCAAGCGCTTTTTTAATTTCATTCAAAAAGAACAGTTGTATAACCCACAAAAAATATTTTAAAAAATGTTACGAATCACAAAAATAAAGCATCGACCGGGGATCGAATCCGGACCACCTGCGTAACAGGCAACGGTTCTACCCCTGAACCAACGATGCTTGCGTCAGTAAAGCGAAATTATCCATTGCTTTCATGTACTGACATACCAGTGTTAGGTAATAGTAACGACAAACTCTAGTGATTAGGTTTTCAATAGCACTGTACCCGAGGTAGATAATGAGACTTATTTTTAATTTCGGCGAAATGGCACACCGTCAGTTTTTGTGCCAAACCTTGTAACCATGACCAAATTGATATAGACCGAGACTTTTAAAAGGCACAAAAACTTGTCTTTAATATCAATGAACGTAATGCATAAAATGACTAATTATTTCACAATATCTCAATAATATGGCGGGTAATTTAAGCGCTTTTTTAATTTAATTAAAAAATAATAGTTGTATAACCCACAAGAAATATTTTAAAAAATGTTACGAATAAAAAAAATAAAGCATCGACCGGGGATCGAACCCGGACCACCTGCGTAACAGGCAACGGTTCTACCACTGAACCAACGATGCTTGCGTCAGTAAAGCGAAATTATCCATTGCTTTCTTGTACTGACATACCAGTGTTAGGTAATAGTAACGACAAACTCTAGTGATTAGGTTTTCAATAGCACTGTACCCGAGGTAGATAATGAGACTTATTCTTAATTTCAGCGAAATGGCACACCGTCAGTTTTTGTGCCAAACCTTGTAACCATGATCAAATTGATGTAGACCGAGACTTTTAAAAGGCACAAAAACTTGTCTTTAATTGAAACTATAGTACTTAGGTCTACATAAAGAGTAACAACTACATATCAATGAACGTAATGCATAAAATGACGAATTTCACAATGGCTCAATAATATGGCGGGTAATTCAAGCGCTTTTTTAATTTCATTTAAAAAGAATAGTTGTACAACCCACGAGAAATATTTAAAAAAATGTTACGAATCACAAAAATAAAGCATCGACCGGGGATCGAATCCGGACCACCTGCGTAACAGGCAACGGTTCTACCACTGAACCAACGATGCTTGCGTCAGTAAAGCGAAATAATCCATTGCTTTCTTGTACTGACATACCAGTGTTAGGTAATAGTAACGACAAACTCTAGTTATTAAGTTTTCAATAGCACTTTGTACCCGAGGTAGATAATGAGACTATTTTTAATTTCGGCGAAATGGCACACCGTCAGTTTTTGTGCCAAACCTTGTAACCATGACCAAATTGATGTAGACCGAGACTTTTAAAAGGCACAAAACTTGTCTTTAATTGAAACTATAGTACTTAGGTCTACATAAGTAGTAACAACTACATATCAATGAACGTAATGCATAAAATGACTAATTTCACAATATCTCAATTATATGGCGGGTAATTTTAATTTCATTTAAAAAGAATAGTTGTATAACCCACAAGAAATATTTTTAAAAATGTTACGAATCAAAAAAAATAAAGCATCGACCGGGGATCGAACCCGGTACACTTGCGTAACAGGCAACGGTTCTACCACTGAACCAACGATGCTTGCGTCAATAAAGCGAAATTATCCATTGCTTTCTTGTACTGAGACTTATTTTTAATTTCAGCGAAATGGCACATCGTCAGTTTTTGTGCCAAACCTTGTAACCATGACCAAATTGATGTAGACCGAGACTTTTAAAAGGCACAAAAACTTGTCTTTAATATCAATGAACGTAATGCATAAAATGACGAATTTCACAATGGCTCAATAATATGGCGGGTAATTCAAGCGCTTTTTTAATTTCATTTAAAAAGAATAGTTGTACAACCCACGAGAAATATTTAAAAAAATGTTACGAATCACAAAAATAAAGCATCGACCGGGGATCGAACCCGGACCACCTGCGTAACAGGCAACGGTTCTACCACTGAACCAACGATGCTTGCGTCAGTAAAGCGAAATTATCCATTGCTTTCTTGTACTGACATACCAGTGTTAGGTAATAGTAACGACAAACTCTAGTGATTAGGTTTTCAATAACACTGTACCCGAGGTAGATAATGAGACTTATTTTTAATTTCAGCGAAATGGCACACCGTCAGTTTTTGTGCCAAACCTTGTAACCATGACCCAAATTGATGTAGACCGAGACTTTTAAAAGGCACAAAAACTTGTCTTTAATTGAAACTATAGTACTTAGGTCTACATAAGTAGTAACAACTACATATCAATGAACGTAATGCATAAAATGACTAATTTCACAATATCTCAATTATATGGCGGGTAATCCAAGCGCTTTTTTAATTTCATTCAAAAAGAACAGTTGTATAACCCACAAAAAATATTTTAAAAAATGTTACGAATCACAAAAATAAAGCATCGACCGGGGATCGAATCCGGACCACCTGCGTAACAGGCAACGGTTCTACCCCTGAACCAACGATGCTTGCGTCAGTAAAGCGAAATTATCCATTGCTTTCATGTACTGACATACCAGTGTTAGGTAATAGTAACGACAAACTCTAGTGATTAGGTTTTCAATAGCACTGTACCCGAGGTAGATAATGAGACTTATTTTTAATTTCGGCGAAATGGCACACCGTCAGTTTTTGTGCCAAACCTTGTAACCATGACCAAATTGATATAGACCGAGACTTTTAAAAGGCACAAAAACTTGTCTTTAATATCAATGAACGTAATGCATAAAATGACTAATTATTTCACAATATCTCAATAATATGGCGGGTAATTTAAGCGCTTTTTTAATTTAATTAAAAAATAATAGTTGTATAACCCACAAGAAATATTTAAAAAAATGTTACGAATAAAAAAAATAAAGCATCGACCGGGGATCGAACCCGGACCACCTGCGTAACAGGCAACGGTTCTACCACTGAACCAACGATGCTTGCGTCAGTAAAGCGAAATTATCCATTGCTTTCTTGTACTGACATACCAGTGTTAGGTAATAGTAACGACAAACTCTAGTGATTAGGTTTTCAATAGCACTGTACCCGAGGTAGATAATGAGACTCATTCTTAATTTCAGCGAAATGGCACACCGTCAGTTTTTGTGCCAAACCTTGTAACCATGATCAAATTGATGTAGACCGAGACTTTTAAAAGGCACAAAAACTTGTCTTTAATTGAAACTATAGTACTTAGGTCTACATAAGTAGTAACAACTACATGTCAATGAACGTAATGCATAAAATGACTAATTTCACAATATCTCAATTATATGGCGGGTAATTTTAATTTCATTTAAAAAGAATAGTTGTATAACCCACAAGAAATATTTTTAAAAATGTTACGAATCAAAAAAAATAAAGCATCGACCGGGGATCGAACCCGGTACACTTGCGTAACAGGCAACGGTTCTACCACTGAACCAACGATGCTTGCGTCAATAAAGCGAAATTATCCATTGCTTTCTTGTACTGAGACTTATTTTTAATTTCAGCGAAATGGCACATCGTCAGTTTTTGTGCCAAACCTTGTAACCATGACCAAATTGATGTAGACCGAGACTTTTAAAAGGCACAAAAACTTGTCTTTAATATCAATGAACGTAATGCATAAAATGACGAATTTCACAATGGCTCAATAATATGGCGGGTAATTCAAGCGCTTTTTTAATTTCATTTAAAAAGAATAGTTGTACAACCCACGAGAAATATTTAAAAAAATGTTACGAATCACAAAAATAAAGCATCGACCGGGGATCGAACCCGGACCACCTGCGTAACAGGCAACGGTTCTACCACTGAACCAACGATGCTTGCGTCAATAAAGCGAAATTATCCATTGCTTTCTTGTACTGAGACTTATTTTTAATTTCAGCGAAATGGCACATCGTCAGTTTTTGTGCCAAACCTTGTAACCATGACCAAATTGATGTAGACCGAGACTTTTAAAAGGCACAAAAACTTGTCTTTAATATCAATGAACGTAATGCATAAAATGACGAATTTCACAATGGCTCAATAATATGGCGGGTAATTCAAGCGCTTTTTTAATTTCATTTAAAAAGAATAGTTGTACAACCCACGAGAAATATTAAAAAAAATGTTACGAATCACAAAAATAAAGCATCGACCGGGGATCGAACCCGGACCACCTGCGTAACAGGCAACGGTTCTACCACTGAACCAACGATGCTTGCGTCAATAAAGCGAAATTATCCATTGCTTTCTTGTACTGACATACCAGTGTTAGGTAATAGTAACGACAGGCTCTAGTTATTAAGTTTTCAATAGCACCTTGTACCCGAGGTAGATAATGAGACTTATTTTTAATTTCTGCGAAATGGCACACCGTCAGTTTTTGTGCCAAACCTTGTAACCATGACCAAATTGATGTAGACCGAGACTTTTAAAAGGCACAAAAACTTGTCTTTAATTGAAACTATAGTACTTAGGTCTACATAAGTAGTAACAACTACATATTAATGAACGTAATGCATAAAATGACGAATTTCACAATGGCTCAATAATATGGCGGGTAATTCAAGCGCTTTTTTAATTTCATTTAAAAAGAATAGTTGTACAACCCACGAGAAATATTTAAAAAAATGTTACGAATCACAAAAATAAAGCATCGACCGGGGATCGAACCCGGACCACCTGCGTAACAGGCAACGGTTCTACCACTGAACCAACGATGCTTGCGTCAGTAAAGCGAAATTATCCATTGCTTTCATGTACTGACATACCAGTGTTAGGTAATAGTAACGACAAACTCTAGTGATTAGGTTTTCAATAGCACTGTACCCGAGGTAGATAATGAGACTTATTTTTAATTTCGGCGAAATGGCACACCGTCAGTTTTTGTGCCAAACCTTGTAACCATGACCAAATTGATGTAGACCGAGACTTTTAAAAGGCACAAAAACTTGTCTTTAATTGAAACTATAGTACTTAGGTCTACATAAGTAGTAACAACTACATATCAATGAACGTAATGCATAAAATGACTAATTTCACAATATCTCAATTATATGGCGGGTAATCCAAGCGCTTTTTTAATTTCATTCAAAAAGAACAGTTGTATAACCCACAAAAAATATTTTAAAAAATGTTACGAATCACAAAAATAAAGCATCGACCGGGGATCGAATCCGGACCACCTGCGTAACAGGCAACGGTTCTACCCCTGAACCAACGATGCTTGCGTCAGTAAAGCGAAATTATCCATTGCTTTCATGTACTGACATACCAGTGTTAGGTAATAGTAACGACAAACTCTAGTGATTAGGTTTTCAATAGCACTGTACCCGAGGTAGATAATGAGACTTATTTTTAATTTCGGCGAAATGGCACACCGTCAGTTTTTGTGCCAAACCTTGTAACCATGACCAAATTGATATAGACCGAGACTTTTAAAAGGCACAAAAACTTGTCTTTAATATCAATGAACGTAATGCATAAAATGACTAATTATTTCACAATATCTCAATAATATGGCGGGTAATTTAAGCGCTTTTTTAATTTAATTAAAAAATAATAGTTGTATAACCCACAAGAAATATTTAAAAAAATGTTACGAATAAAAAAAATAAAGCATCGACCGGGGATCGAACCCGGACCACCTGCGTAACAGGCAACGGTTCTACCACTGAACCAACGATGCTTGCGTCAGTAAAGCGAAATTATCCATTGCTTTCTTGTACTGACATACCAGTGTTAGGTAATAGTAACGACAAACTCTAGTGATTAGGTTTTCAATAGCACTGTACCCGAGGTAGATAATGAGACTCATTCTTAATTTCAGCGAAATGGCACACCGTCAGTTTTTGTGCCAAACCTTGTAACCATGATCAAATTGATGTAGACCGAGACTTTTAAAAGGCACAAAAACTTGTCTTTAATTGAAACTATAGTACTTAGGTCTACATAAGTAGTAACAACTACATGTCAATGAACGTAATGCATAAAATGACTAATTTCACAATATCTCAATTATATGGCGGGTAATTTTAATTTCATTTAAAAAGAATAGTTGTATAACCCACAAGAAATATTTTTAAAAATGTTACGAATCAAAAAAAATAAAGCATCGACCGGGGATCGAACCCGGTACACTTGCGTAACAGGCAACGGTTCTACCACTGAACCAACGATGCTTGCGTCAATAAAGCGAAATTATCCATTGCTTTCTTGTACTGAGACTTATTTTTAATTTCAGCGAAATGGCACATCGTCAGTTTTTGTGCCAAACCTTGTAACCATGACCAAATTGATGTAGACCGAGACTTTTAAAAGGCACAAAAACTTGTCTTTAATATCAATGAACGTAATGCATAAAATGACGAATTTCACAATGGCTCAATAATATGGCGGGTAATTCAAGCGCTTTTTTAATTTCATTTAAAAAGAATAGTTGTACAACCCACGAGAAATATTTAAAAAAATGTTACGAATCACAAAAATAAAGCATCGACCGGGGATCGAACCCGGACCACCTGCGTAACAGGCAACGGTTCTACCACTGAACCAACGATGCTTGCGTCAATAAAGCGAAATTATCCATTGCTTTCTTGTACTGAGACTTATTTTTAATTTCAGCGAAATGGCACATCGTCAGTTTTTGTGCCAAACCTTGTAACCATGACCCAAATTGATGTAGACCGAGACTTTTAAAAGGCACAAAAACTTGTCTTTAATTGAAACTATAGTACTTAGGTCTACATAAGTAGTAACAACTACATATCAATGAACGTAATGCATAAAATGACTAATTTCACAATATCTCAATTATATGGCGGGTAATCCAAGCGCTTTTTTAATTTCATTCAAAAAGAATAGTTGTATAACCCACAAGAAATATTTAAAAAAATGTTACGAATCACAAAAATAAAGCATCGACCGGGGATCGAATCCGGACCACCTGCGTAACAGGCAACGGTTCTACCACTGAACCAACGATGCTTGCGTCAGTAAAGCGAAATTATCCATTGCTTTCTTGTACTGACATACCAGTGTTAGGTAATAGTAACGACAAACTCTAGTGATTAGCCTCTCCGCAGCTAAGCGCGCGGATTTGCAAATACCGTAACCGCTCACATGCAAAAATTTTTGCAAGTTTTCAAAACATTTTCTGCCCGATCCGATAAAAACACCTGTAGCTCAAAAACTACAAGTCCTAGAGCAATTACAAAAATACTGTTGTCAAGCTGATTAGATAAGGAATCTACTTATCTAGAAATCAAAATGAAATACTTTAATTATATACTCCAAGTCATAATGTATAGCAAAAAATAGTTACAAAAACTGATATTTCGCTAGAAATATCAGTTTTCTCTTAGTTTTTTATCCATTTTAACATTAAAGAAATAAACTAGACTATATTTCCTTTCCAACAAGACCACAATCTCATTTATAGCTCAATAGCATCATATCTAAATATACTTATGAAACTAGATACTCACTGTTTGTTTACATCTGGGAACTAATTTTTGGCAGCCGGTGTTGGATGAAAAAACACACAAACCCACATGTTTTTTGGTGTAGATAGTTGAACAATCTAATCACCTCACTAATTAAGCACTGCTTTTCCCATTTCACACACGTTTTAGTCACTAAATCACGTATTTCTTCACACAACACAATCACTATAGGTACATATAATAACTACTTTTTCACGGGCGAAATATTGCAACTTCGAGATTCCAAAACGAATTTACGTTGACAAAATAATGAAGCACAGTTCTCAAGGATAATTTTGATATATAATAGTATCAGCTACCATTAAAAATACCAGAGTTATCACGACATTTGCTGCGGAGGTAAATTCGAGTGTTCACCGTCTGTCAAATGAAAGTTGTTTTTTTTTTTCGGCAAGTTGTCTATGGAGTAGTGTTGCGATGTTCGATTTTATTATTGAGGAATTTAGTAACGAATTGAACACAGAGGTATAAGTTCTAGAGGAGACAGTTTTAGACGGTTTTTAATGCAGTTTTTTTTTAGGCGGGTGCGCGCCATACAAATGTACTAGATAGCTATCAAGTGTAATGCAGCCATAACGCAAATGACCCAGATAGCTGCGGAGAGGTTAGGTTTCCAATAGCACTGTACCCGAGGTAGATAATGAGACTTATTTTTAATTTCGGCGAAATGGCACACCGTCAGTTTTTGTGCCAAACCTTGTAACCATGACCAAATTGATGTAGACCGAGACTTTTAAAAGGCACAAAACTTGTCTTTAATTGAAACTATAGTACTTAGGTCAACATAAGTAGTAACAACTACATATCAATGAACGTAATGCATAAAATGACTAATTATTTAACAATATCTCAATAATATGGCGGGTAATCCAAGCGCTTTTTTAATTTCATTCAAAAAGAACAGTTGTATAACCCACAAAAAATATTTTAAAAAATGTTACGAATCACAAAAATAAAGCATCGACCGGGGATCGAATCCGGACCACCTGCGTAACAGGCAACGGTTCTACCCCTGAACCAACGATGCTTGCGTCAGTAAAGCGAAATTATCCATTGCTTTCTTGTACTGACATACCAGTGTTAGGTAATAGTAACGACAAACTCTAGTGATTAGGTTTTCAATAGCACTGTACCCGAGGTAGATAATGAGACTTATTTTTAATTTCAGCGAAATGGCACACCGTCAGTTTTTGTGCCAAACCTTGTAACCATGACCAAATTGATGTAGACCGAGACTTTTAAAAGGCACAAAAAATTGTCTTTAATTGAAACTATAGTACTTAGGTCTACATAAGTAGTAACAACTACATATTAATGAACGTAATGCATAAAATGACTAATTTCACAATATCTCAATTATATGGCGGGTAATCCAAATGCTTTTTTAATTTCATTCAAAAAGAACAGTTGTATAACCCACAAGAAATATTTTAAAAAATTTTACGAATCACAAAAAGCATCGACCGGGGATCGAATCCGGACCACCTGCGTAACAGGCAACGGTTTTACCACTGAACCAACGATGCTTGCGTCAGTAAAGCGAAATTATCCATTGCTTTCTTGTACTGACATACCAGTGTTAGGTAATAGTAACGACAGGCTCTAGTTATTAAGTTTTCAATAGCACCTTGTACCCGAGGTAGATAATGAGACTTATTTTTAATTTCTGCGAAATGGCACACCGTCAGTTTTTGTGCCAAACCTTGTAACCATGACCAAATTGATGTAGACCGAGACTTTTAAAAGGCACAAAAACTTGTCTTTAATTGAAACTACAGTACTTAGGTCTACATAAGTAGTAACAACTACATATCAATGAACGTAATGCATAAAATGACTAATTTCACAATATCTTAATTATATGGCGGGTAATTTAAGCGCTTTTTTAATTTCATTTAAAAAGAACAGTTGTATAACCCACAAAAAATATTTTAAAAAATGTTACGAATCAAAAAAAATAAAGCATCGACCGGGGATCGAACCCGGTACACTTGCGTAACAGGCAACGGTTCTACCACTGAACCAACGATGCTTGCGTCAATAAAGCGAAATTATCCATTGCTTTCTTGTACTGAGACTTATTTTTAATTTCAGCGAAATGGCACATCGTCAGTTTTTGTGCCAAACCTTGTAACCATGACCAAATTGATGTAGACCGAGACTTTTAAAAGGCACAAAAACTTGTCTTTAATATCAATGAACGTAATGCATAAAATGACGAATTTCACAATGGCTCAATAATATGGCGGGTAATTCAAGCGCTTTTTTAATTTCATTTAAAAAGAATAGTTGTACAACCCACGAGAAATATTTAAAAAAATGTTACGAATCACAAAAATAAAGCATCGACCGGGGATCGAACCCGGACCACCTGCGTAACAGGCAACGGTTCTACCACTGAACCAACGATGCTTGCGTCAATAAAGCGAAATTATCCATTGCTTTCTTGTACTGAGACTTATTTTTAATTTCAGCGAAATGGCACATCGTCAGTTTTTGTGCCAAACCTTGTAACCATGACCCAAATTGATGTAGACCGAGACTTTTAAAAGGCACAAAAACTTGTCTTTAATTGAAACTATAGTACTTAGGTCTACATAAGTAGTAACAACTACATATCAATGAACGTAATGCATAAAATGACTAATTTCACAATATCTCAATTATATGGCGGGTAATCCAAGCGCTTTTTTAATTTCATTCAAAAAGAATAGTTGTATAACCCACAAGAAATATTTAAAAAAATGTTACGAATCACAAAAATAAAGCATCGACCGGGGATCGAATCCGGACCACCTGCGTAACAGGCAACGGTTCTACCACTGAACCAACGATGCTTGCGTCAGTAAAGCGAAATTATCCATTGCTTTCTTGTACTGACATACCAGTGTTAGGTAATAGTAACGACAAACTCTAGTGATTAGGTTTCCAATAGCACTGTACCCGAGGTAGATAATGAGACTTATTTTTAATTTCGGCGAAATGGCACACCGTCAGTTTTTGTGCCAAACCTTGTAACCATGACCAAATTGATGTAGACCGAGACTTTTAAAAGGCACAAAACTTGTCTTTAATTGAAACTATAGTACTTAGGTCAACATAAGTAGTAACAACTACATATCAATGAACGTAATGCATAAAATGACTAATTATTTAACAATATCTCAATAATATGGCGGGTAATCCAAGCGCTTTTTTAATTTCATTCAAAAAGAACAGTTGTATAACCCACAAAAAATATTTTAAAAAATGTTACGAATCACAAAAATAAAGCATCGACCGGGGATCGAATCCGGACCACCTGCGTAACAGGCAACGGTTCTACCCCTGAACCAACGATGCTTGCGTCAGTAAAGCGAAATTATCCATTGCTTTCTTGTACTGACATACCAGTGTTAGGTAATAGTAACGACAAACTCTAGTGATTAGGTTTTCAATAGCACTGTACCCGAGGTAGATAATGAGACTTATTTTTAATTTCAGCGAAATGGCACACCGTCAGTTTTTGTGCCAAACCTTGTAACCATGACCAAATTGATGTAGACCGAGACTTTTAAAAGGCACAAAAAATTGTCTTTAATTGAAACTATAGTACTTAGGTCTACATAAGTAGTAACAACTACATATTAATGAACGTAATGCATAAAATGACTAATTTCACAATATCTCAATTATATGGCGGGTAATCCAAGCGCTTTTTTAATTTCATTCAAAAAGAATAGTTGTATAACCCACAAGAAATATTTTAAAAAATTTTACGAATCACAAAAAGCATCGACCGGGGATCGAATCCGGACCACCTGCGTAACAGGCAACGGTTCTACCCCTGAACCAACGATGCTTGCGTCAGTAAAGCGAAATTATCCATTGCTTTCATGTACTGACATACCAGTGTTAGGTAATAGTAACGACAAACTCTAGTGATTAGGTTTTCAATAGCACTGTACCCGAGGTAGATAATGAGACTTATTTTTAATTTCGGCGAAATGGCACACCGTCAGTTTTTGTGCCAAACCTTGTAACCATGACCAAATTGATATAGACCGAGACTTTTAAAAGGCACAAAAACTTGTCTTTAATATCAATGAACGTAATGCATAAAATGACTAATTATTTCACAATATCTCAATAATATGGCGGGTAATTTAAGCGCTTTTTTAATTTAATTAAAAAATAATAGTTGTATAACCCACAAGAAATATTTAAAAAAATGTTACGAATAAAAAAAATAAAGCATCGACCGGGGATCGAACCCGGACCACCTGCGTAACAGGCAACGGTTCTACCACTGAACCAACGATGCTTGCGTCAGTAAAGCGAAATTATCCATTGCTTTCTTGTACTGACATACCAGTGTTAGGTAATAGTAACGACAAACTCTAGTGATTAGGTTTTCAATAGCACTGTACCCGAGGTAGATAATGAGACTCATTCTTAATTTCAGCGAAATGGCACACCGTCAGTTTTTGTGCCAAACCTTGTAACCATGATCAAATTGATGTAGACCGAGACTTTTAAAAGGCACAAAAACTTGTCTTTAATTGAAACTATAGTACTTAGGTCTACATAAGTAGTAACAACTACATATCAATGAACGTAATGCATAAAATGACTAATTTCACAATATCTCAATTATATGGCGGGTAATTTTAATTTCATTTAAAAAGAATAGTTGTACAACCCACGAGAAAAAAAAAATAAAGCATCGACCGGGGATCGAACCCGGTACACTTGCGTAACAGGCAACGGTTCTACCACTGAACCAACGATGCTTGCGTCAATAAAGCGAAATTATCCATTGCTTTCTTGTACTGAGACTTATTTTTAATTTCAGCGAAATGGCACATCGTCAGTTTTTGTGCCAAACCTTGTAACCATGACCAAATTGATGTAGACCGAGACTTTTAAAAGGCACAAAAACTTGTCTTTAATATCAATGAACGTAATGCATAAAATGACGAATTTCACAATGGCTCAATAATATGGCGGGTAATTCAAGCGCTTTTTTAATTTCATTTAAAAAGAATAGTTGTACAACCCACGAGAAATATTTAAAAAAATGTTACGAATCACAAAAATAAAGCATCGACCGGGGATCGAACCCGGACCACCTGCGTAACAGGCAACGGTTCTACCACTGAACCAACGATGCTTGCGTCAGTAAAGCGAAATTATCCATTGCTTTCTTGTACTGACATACCAGTGTTAGGTAATAGTAACGACAAACTCTAGTGATTAGGTTTTCAATAACACTGTACCCGAGGTAGATAATGAGACTTATTTTTAATTTCAGCGAAATGGCACACCGTCAGTTTTTGTGCCAAACCTTGTAACCATGACCCAAATTGATGTAGACCGAGACTTTTAAAAGGCACAAAAACTTGTCTTTAATTGAAACTATAGTACTTAGGTCTACATAAGTAGTAACAACTACATATCAATGAACGTAATGCATAAAATGACTAATTTCACAATATCTCAATTATATGGCGGGTAATCCAAGCGCTTTTTTAATTTCATTCAAAAAGAACAGTTGTATAACCCACAAAAAATATTTTAAAAAATGTTACGAATCACAAAAATAAAGCATCGACCGGGGATCGAATCCGGACCACCTGCGTAACAGGCAACGGTTCTACCCCTGAACCAACGATGCTTGCGTCAGTAAAGCGAAATTATCCATTGCTTTCATGTACTGACATACCAGTGTTAGGTAATAGTAACGACAAACTCTAGTGATTAGGTTTTCAATAGCACTGTACCCGAGGTAGATAATGAGACTTATTTTTAATTTCGGCGAAATGGCACACCGTCAGTTTTTGTGCCAAACCTTGTAACCATGACCAAATTGATATAGACCGAGACTTTTAAAAGGCACAAAAACTTGTCTTTAATATCAATGAACGTAATGCATAAAATGACTAATTATTTCACAATATCTCAATAATATGGCGGGTAATTTAAGCGCTTTTTTAATTTAATTAAAAAATAATAGTTGTATAACCCACAAGAAATATTTAAAAAAATGTTACGAATAAAAAAAATAAAGCATCGACCGGGGATCGAACCCGGACCACCTGCGTAACAGGCAACGGTTCTACCACTGAACCAACGATGCTTGCGTCAGTAAAGCGAAATTATCCATTGCTTTCTTGTACTGACATACCAGTGTTAGGTAATAGTAACGACAAACTCTAGTGATTAGGTTTTCAATAGCACTGTACCCGAGGTAGATAATGAGACTCATTCTTAATTTCAGCGAAATGGCACACCGTCAGTTTTTGTGCCAAACCTTGTAACCATGATCAAATTGATGTAGACCGAGACTTTTAAAAGGCACAAAAACTTGTCTTTAATTGAAACTATAGTACTTAGGTCTACATAAGTAGTAACAACTACATGTCAATGAACGTAATGCATAAAATGACTAATTTCACAATATCTCAATTATATGGCGGGTAATTTTAATTTCATTTAAAAAGAATAGTTGTATAACCCACAAGAAATATTTTTAAAAATGTTACGAATCAAAAAAAATAAAGCATCGACCGGGGATCGAACCCGGTACACTTGCGTAACAGGCAACGGTTCTACCACTGAACCAACGATGCTTGCGTCAATAAAGCGAAATTATCCATTGCTTTCTTGTACTGAGACTTATTTTTAATTTCAGCGAAATGGCACATCGTCAGTTTTTGTGCCAAACCTTGTAACCATGACCAAATTGATGTAGACCGAGACTTTTAAAAGGCACAAAAACTTGTCTTTAATATCAATGAACGTAATGCATAAAATGACGAATTTCACAATGGCTCAATAATATGGCGGGTAATTCAAGCGCTTTTTTAATTTCATTTAAAAAGAATAGTTGTACAACCCACGAGAAATATTTAAAAAAATGTTACGAATCACAAAAATAAAGCATCGACCGGGGATCGAACCCGGACCACCTGCGTAACAGGCAACGGTTCTACCACTGAACCAACGATGCTTGCGTCAATAAAGCGAAATTATCCATTGCTTTCTTGTACTGAGACTTATTTTTAATTTCAGCGAAATGGCACATCGTCAGTTTTTGTGCCAAACCTTGTAACCATGACCCAAATTGATGTAGACCGAGACTTTTAAAAGGCACAAAAACTTGTCTTTAATTGAAAAATAATAGTTGTATAACCCACAAGAAATATTTAAAAAAATGTTACGAATAAAAAAAATAAAGCATCGACCGGGGATCGAACCCGGACCACCTGCGTAACAGGCAACGGTTCTACCACTGAACCAACGATGCTTGCGTCAGTAAAGCGAAATTATCCATTGCTTTCTTGTACTGACATACCAGTGTTAGGTAATAGTAACGACAAACTCTAGTGATTAGGTTTTCAATAGCACTGTACCCGAGGTAGATAATGAGACTTATTCTTAATTTCAGCGAAATGGCACACCGTCAGTTTTTGTGCCAAACCTTGTAACCATGATCAAATTGATGTAGACCGAGACTTTTAAAAGGCACAAAAACTTGTCTTTAATTGAAACTACAGTACTTAGGTCTACATAAGTAGTAACAACTACATATCAATGAACGTAATGCATAAAATGACTAATTTCACAATATCTTAATTATATGGCGGGTAATTTAAGCGCTTTTTTAATTTCATTTAAAAAGAACAGTTGTATAACCCACAAAAAATATTTTAAAAAATGTTACGAATCAAAAAAAATAAAGCATCGACCGGGGATCGAACCCGGTACACTTGCGTAACAGGCAACGGTTCTACCACTGAACCAACGATGCTTGCGTCAATAAAGCGAAATTATCCATTGCTTTCTTGTACTGAGACTTATTTTTAATTTCAGCGAAATGGCACATCGTCAGTTTTTGTGCCAAACCTTGTAACCATGACCAAATTGATGTAGACCGAGACTTTTAAAAGGCACAAAAACTTGTCTTTAATATCAATGAACGTAATGCATAAAATGACGAATTTCACAATGGCTCAATAATATGGCGGGTAATTCAAGCGCTTTTTTAATTTCATTTAAAAAGAATAGTTGTACAACCCACGAGAAATATTTAAAAAAATGTTACGAATCACAAAAATAAAGCATCGACCGGGGATCGAACCCGGACCACCTGCGTAACAGGCAACGGTTCTACCACTGAACCAACGATGCTTGCGTCAATAAAGCGAAATTATCCATTGCTTTCTTGTACTGAGACTTATTTTTAATTTCAGCGAAATGGCACATCGTCAGTTTTTGTGCCAAACCTTGTAACCATGACCCAAATTGATGTAGACCGAGACTTTTAAAAGGCACAAAAACTTGTCTTTAATTGAAAAATAATAGTTGTATAACCCACAAGAAATATTTAAAAAAATGTTACGAATAAAAAAAATAAAGCATCGACCGGGGATCGAACCCGGACCACCTGCGTAACAGGCAACGGTTCTACCACTGAACCAACGATGCTTGCGTCAGTAAAGCGAAATTATCCATTGCTTTCTTGTACTGACATACCAGTGTTAGGTAATAGTAACGACAAACTCTAGTGATTAGGTTTTCAATAGCACTGTACCCGAGGTAGATAATGAGACTTATTCTTAATTTCAGCGAAATGGCACACCGTCAGTTTTTGTGCCAAACCTTGTAACCATGATCAAATTGATGTAGACCGAGACTTTTAAAAGGCACAAAAACTTGTCTTTAATTGAAACTATAGTACTTAGGTCTACATAAGTAGTAACAACTACATATCAATGAACGTAATGCATAAAATGACTAATTTCACAATATCTCAATTATATGGCGGGTAATTTTAATTTCATTTAAAAAGAATAGTTGTATAACCCACAAGAAATATTTTTAAAAATGTTACGAATCAAAAAAAATAAAGCATCGACCGGGGATCGAACCCGGTACACTTGCGTAACAGGCAACGGTTCTACCACTGAACCAACGATGCTTGCGTCAATAAAGCGAAATCATCCATTGCTTTCTTGTACTGAGACTTATTTTTAATTTCAGCGAAATGGCACATCGTCAGTTTTTGTGCCAAATCTTGTAACCATGACCAAATTGATGTAGACCGAGACTTTTAAAAGGCACAAAACTTGTCTTTAATTGAAACTATAGTACTTAGGTCTACATAAGTAGTAACAACTACATATCAATGAACGTAATGCATAAAATGACTAATTTCACAATATCTCAATTATATGGCAGGTAATTTAAGCGCTTTTTTAATTTCATTTAAAAAGAATAGTTGTATAACCCACAAGAAATATTTTTAAAAATGTTACGAATCAAAAAAAATAAAGCATCGACCGGGGATCGAACCCGGACCACCTGCGTAACAGGCAACGGTTCTACCACTGAACCAACGATGCTTGCGTCAGTAAAGCGAAATTATCCATTGCTTTCTTGTACTGACATACCAGTGTTAGGTAATAGTAACGACAAACTCTAGTTATTAAGTTTTCAATAGCACTTTGTACCCGAGGTAGATAATGAGACTTATTTTTAATTTCGGCGAAATGGCACACCGTCAGTTTTTGTGCCAAACCATGTAACCATGACCAAATTGATGTAGACCGAGACTTTTAAAAGGCACAAAAACTTGTCTTTAATTGAAACTATAGTACTTAGGTCTACATAAGTAGTAACAACTACATATCAATGAACGTAATGCATAAAATGACTAATTTCACAATATCTCAATTATATGGCGGGTAATCCAAGCGCTTTTTTAATTTCATTCAAAAAGAACAGTTGTATAACCCACAAAAAATATTTTAAAAAATGTTACGAATCACAAAAATAAAGCATCGACCGGGGATCGAACCCGGACCACCTGCGTAACAGGCAACGGTTCTACCACTGAACCAACGATGCTTGCGTCAGTAAAGCGAAATTATCCATTGCTTTCTTGTACTGACATACCAGTGTTAGGTAATAGTAACGACAAACTCTAGTGATTAGGTTTTCAATAGCACTGTACCCGAGGTAGATAATGAGACTTATTCTTAATTTCAGCGAAATGGCACACCGTCAGTTTTTGTGCCAAACCTTGTAACCATGATCAAATTGATGTAGACCGAGACTTTTAAAAGGCACAAAAACTTGTCTTTAATTGAAACTATAGTACTTAGGTCTACATAAGTAGTAACAACTACATATCAATGAACGTAATGCATAAAATGACTAATTTCACAATATCTCAATTATATGGCGGGTAATTTTAATTTCATTTAAAAAGAATAGTTGTATAACCCACAAGAAATATTTTTAAAAATGTTACGAATCAAAAAAAATAAAGCATCGACCGGGGATCGAACCCGGTACACTTGCGTAACAGGCAACGGTTCTACCACTGAACCAACGATGCTTGCGTCAATAAAGCGAAATCATCCATTGCTTTCTTGTACTGAGACTTATTTTTAATTTCAGCGAAATGGCACATCGTCAGTTTTTGTGCCAAATCTTGTAACCATGACCAAATTGATGTAGACCGAGACTTTTAAAAGGCACAAAACTTGTCTTTAATTGAAACTATAGTACTTAGGTCTACATAAGTAGTAACAACTACATATCAATGAACGTAATGCATAAAATGACTAATTTCACAATATCTCAATTATATGGCAGGTAATTTAAGCGCTTTTTTAATTTCATTTAAAAAGAATAGTTGTATAACCCACAAGAAATATTTTTAAAAATGTTACGAATCAAAAAAAATAAAGCATCGACCGGGGATCGAACCCGGACCACCTGCGTAACAGGCAACGGTTCTACCACTGAACCAACGATGCTTGCGTCAGTAAAGCGAAATTATCCATTGCTTTCTTGTACTGACATACCAGTGTTAGGTAATAGTAACGACAAACTCTAGTTATTAAGTTTTCAATAGCACTTTGTACCCGAGGTAGATAATGAGACTTATTTTTAATTTCGGCGAAATGGCACACCGTCAGTTTTTGTGCCAAACCATGTAACCATGACCAAATTGATGTAGACCGAGACTTTTAAAAGGCACAAAAACTTGTCTTTAATTGAAACTATAGTACTTAGGTCTACATAAGTAGTAACAACTACATATCAATGAACGTAATGCATAAAATGACTAATTTCACAATATCTCAATTATATGGCGGGTAATCCAAGCGCTTTTTTAATTTCATTCAAAAAGAACAGTTGTATAACCCACAAAAAATATTTTAAAAAATGTTACGAATCACAAAAATAAAGCATCGACCGGGGATCGAATCCGGACCACCTGCGTAACAGGCAACGGTTCTACCCCTGAACCAACGATGCTTGCGTCAGTAAAGCGAAATTATCCATTGCTTTCATGTACTGACATACCAGTGTTAGGTAATAGTAACGACAAACTCTAGTGATTAGGTTTTCAATAGCACTGTACCCGAGGTAGATAATGAGACTTATTTTTAATTTCGGCGAAATGGCACACCGTCAGTTTTTGTGCCACACCTTGTAACCATGACCAAATTGATATAGACCGAGACTTTTAAAAGGCACAAAAACTTGTCTTTAATATCAATGAACGTAATGCATAAAATGACTAATTATTTCACAATATCTCAATAATATGGCGGGTAATTTAAGCGCTTTTTTAATTTAATTAAAAAATAATAGTTGTATAACCCACAAGAAATATTTAAAAAAATGTTACGAATAAAAAAAATAAAGCATCGACCGGGGATCGAACCCGGACCACCTGCGTAACAGGCAACGGTTCTACCACTGAACCAACGATGCTTGCGTCAGTAAAGCGAAATTATCCATTGCTTTCTTGTACTGACATACCAGTGTTAGGTAATAGTAACGACAAACTCTAGTGATTAGGTTTTCAATAGCACTGTACCCGAGGTAGATAATGAGACTCATTCTTAATTTCAGCGAAATGGCACACCGTCAGTTTTTGTGCCAAACCTTGTAACCATGATCAAATTGATGTAGACCGAGACTTTTAAAAGGCACAAAAACTTGTCTTTAATTGAAACTATAGTACTTAGGTCTACATAAGTAGTAACAACTACATATCAATGAACGTAATGCATAAAATGACTAATTTCACAATATCTCAATTATATGGCGGGTAATTTTAATTTCATTTAAAAAGAATAGTTGTATAACCCACAAGAAATATTTTTAAAAATGTTACGAATCAAAAAAAATAAAGCATCGACCGGGGATCGAACCCGGTACACTTGCGTAACAGGCAACGGTTCTACCACTGAACCAACGATGCTTGCGTCAATAAAGCGAAATTATCCATTGCTTTCTTGTACTGAGACTTATTTTTAATTTCAGCGAAATGGCACATCGTCAGTTTTTGTGCCAAACCTTGTAACCATGACCAAATTGATGTAGACCGAGACTTTTAAAAGGCACAAAAACTTGTCTTTAATATCAATGAACGTAATGCATAAAATGACGAATTTCACAATGGCTCAATAATATGGCGGGTAATTCAAGCGCTTTTTTAATTTCATTTAAAAAGAATAGTTGTACAACCCACGAGAAATATTTAAAAAAATGTTACGAATCACAAAAATAAAGCATCGACCGGGGATCGAACCCGGACCACCTGCGTAACAGGCAACGGTTCTACCACTGAACCAACGATGCTTGCGTCAGTAAAGCGAAATTATCCATTGCTTTCATGTACTGACATACCAGTGTTAGGTAATAGTAACGACAAACTCTAGTGATTAGGTTTTCAATAGCACTGTACCCGAGGTAGATAATGAGACTTATTTTTAATTTCGGCGAAATGGCACACCGTCAGTTTTTGTGCCACACCTTGTAACCATGACCAAATTGATATAGACCGAGACTTTTAAAAGGCACAAAAACTTGTCTTTAATATCAATGAACGTAATGCATAAAATGACTAATTATTTCACAATATCTCAATAATATGGCGGGTAATTTAAGCGCTTTTTTAATTTAATTAAAAAATAATAGTTGTATAACCCACAAGAAATATTTAAAAAAATGTTACGAATAAAAAAAATAAAGCATCGACCGGGGATCGAACCCGGACCACCTGCGTAACAGGCAACGGTTCTACCACTGAACCAACGATGCTTGCGTCAGTAAAGCGAAATTATCCATTGCTTTCTTGTACTGACATACCAGTGTTAGGTAATAGTAACGACAAACTCTAGTGATTAGGTTTTCAATAGCACTGTACCCGAGGTAGATAATGAGACTCATTCTTAATTTCAGCGAAATGGCACACCGTCAGTTTTTGTGCCAAACCTTGTAACCATGATCAAATTGATGTAGACCGAGACTTTTAAAAGGCACAAAAACTTGTCTTTAATTGAAACTATAGTACTTAGGTCTACATAAGTAGTAACAACTACATGTCAATGAACGTAATGCATAAAATGACTAATTTCACAATATCTCAATTATATGGCGGGTAATTTTAATTTCATTTAAAAAGAATAGTTGTATAACCCACAAGAAATATTTTTAAAAATGTTACGAATCAAAAAAAATAAAGCATCGACCGGGGATCGAACCCGGTACACTTGCGTAACAGGCAACGGTTCTACCACTGAACCAACGATGCTTGCGTCAATAAAGCGAAATTATCCATTGCTTTCTTGTACTGAGACTTATTTTTAATTTCAGCGAAATGGCACATCGTCAGTTTTTGTGCCAAACCTTGTAACCATGACCAAATTGATGTAGACCGAGACTTTTAAAAGGCACAAAAACTTGTCTTTAATATCAATGAACGTAATGCATAAAATGACGAATTTCACAATGGCTCAATAATATGGCGGGTAATTCAAGCGCTTTTTTAATTTCATTTAAAAAGAATAGTTGTACAACCCACGAGAAATATTTAAAAAAATGTTACGAATCACAAAAATAAAGCATCGACCGGGGATCGAACCCGGACCACCTGCGTAACAGGCAACGGTTCTACCACTGAACCAACGATGCTTGCGTCAATAAAGCGAAATTATCCATTGCTTTCTTGTACTGAGACTTATTTTTAATTTCAGCGAAATGGCACATCGTCAGTTTTTGTGCCAAACCTTGTAACCATGACCCAAATTGATGTAGACCGAGACTTTTAAAAGGCACAAAAACTTGTCTTTAATTGAAACTATAGTACTTAGGTCTACATAAGTAGTAACAACTACATATCAATGAACGTAATGCATAAAATGACTAATTTCACAATATCTCAATTATATGGCGGGTAATCCAAGCGCTTTTTTAATTTCATTCAAAAAGAATAGTTGTATAACCCACAAGAAATATTTAAAAAAATGTTACGAATCACAAAAATAAAGCATCGACCGGGGATCGAATCCGGACCACCTGCGTAACAGGCAACGGTTCTACCACTGAACCAACGATGCTTGCGTCAGTAAAGCGAAATTATCCATTGCTTTCTTGTACTGACATACCAGTGTTAGGTAATAGTAACGACAAACTCTAGTGATTAGCCTCTCCGCAGCTAAGCGCGCGGATTTGCAAATACCGTAACCGCTCACATGCAAAAATTTTTGCAAGTTTTCAAAACATTTTCTGCCCGATCCGATAAAAACACCTGTAGCTCAAAAACTACAAGTCCTAGAGCAATTACAAAAATACTGTTGTCAAGCTGATTAGATAAGGAATCTACTTATCTAGAAATCAAAATGAAATACTTTAATTATATACTCCAAGTCATAATGTATAGCAAAAAATAGTTACAAAAACTGATATTTCGCTAGAAATATCAGTTTTCTCTTAGTTTTTTATCCATTTTAACATTAAAGAAATAAACTAGACTATATTTCCTTTCCAACAAGACCACAATCTCATTTATAGCTCAATAGCATCATATCTAAATATACTTATGAAACTAGATACTCACTGTTTGTTTACATCTGGGAACTAATTTTTGGCAGCCGGTGTTGGATGAAAAAACACACAAACCCACATGTTTTTTGGTGTAGATAGTTGAACAATCTAATCACCTCACTAATTAAGCACTGCTTTTCCCATTTCACACACGTTTTAGTCACTAAATCACGTATTTCTTCACACAACACAATCACTATAGGTACATATAATAACTACTTTTTCACGGGCGAAATATTGCAACTTCGAGATTCCAAAACGAATTTACGTTGACAAAATAATGAAGCACAGTTCTCAAGGATAATTTTGATATATAATAGTATCAGCTACCATTAAAAATACCAGAGTTATCACGACATTTGCTGCGGAGGTAAATTCGAGTGTTCACCGTCTGTCAAATGAAAGTTGTTTTTTTTTTTCGGCAAGTTGTCTATGGAGTAGTGTTGCGATGTTCGATTTTATTATTGAGGAATTTAGTAACGAATTGAACACAGAGGTATAAGTTCTAGAGGAGACAGTTTTAGACGGTTTTTAATGCAGTTTTTTTTTAGGCGGGTGCGCGCCATACAAATGTACTAGATAGCTATCAAGTGTAATGCAGCCATAACGCAAATGACCCAGATAGCTGCGGAGAGGTTAGGTTTCCAATAGCACTGTACCCGAGGTAGATAATGAGACTTATTTTTAATTTCGGCGAAATGGCACACCGTCAGTTTTTGTGCCAAACCTTGTAACCATGACCAAATTGATGTAGACCGAGACTTTTAAAAGGCACAAAACTTGTCTTTAATTGAAACTATAGTACTTAGGTCAACATAAGTAGTAACAACTACATATCAATGAACGTAATGCATAAAATGACTAATTATTTAACAATATCTCAATAATATGGCGGGTAATCCAAGCGCTTTTTTAATTTCATTCAAAAAGAACAGTTGTATAACCCACAAAAAATATTTTAAAAAATGTTACGAATCACAAAAATAAAGCATCGACCGGGGATCGAATCCGGACCACCTGCGTAACAGGCAACGGTTCTACCCCTGAACCAACGATGCTTGCGTCAGTAAAGCGAAATTATCCATTGCTTTCTTGTACTGACATACCAGTGTTAGGTAATAGTAACGACAAACTCTAGTGATTAGGTTTTCAATAGCACTGTACCCGAGGTAGATAATGAGACTTATTTTTAATTTCAGCGAAATGGCACACCGTCAGTTTTTGTGCCAAACCTTGTAACCATGACCAAATTGATGTAGACCGAGACTTTTAAAAGGCACAAAAAATTGTCTTTAATTGAAACTATAGTACTTAGGTCTACATAAGTAGTAACAACTACATATTAATGAACGTAATGCATAAAATGACTAATTTCACAATATCTCAATTATATGGCGGGTAATCCAAATGCTTTTTTAATTTCATTCAAAAAGAACAGTTGTATAACCCACAAGAAATATTTTAAAAAATTTTACGAATCACAAAAAGCATCGACCGGGGATCGAATCCGGACCACCTGCGTAACAGGCAACGGTTTTACCACTGAACCAACGATGCTTGCGTCAGTAAAGCGAAATTATCCATTGCTTTCTTGTACTGACATACCAGTGTTAGGTAATAGTAACGACAGGCTCTAGTTATTAAGTTTTCAATAGCACCTTGTACCCGAGGTAGATAATGAGACTTATTTTTAATTTCTGCGAAATGGCACACCGTCAGTTTTTGTGCCAAACCTTGTAACCATGACCAAATTGATGTAGACCGAGACTTTTAAAAGGCACAAAAACTTGTCTTTAATTGAAACTACAGTACTTAGGTCTACATAAGTAGTAACAACTACATATCAATGAACGTAATGCATAAAATGACTAATTTCACAATATCTTAATTATATGGCGGGTAATTTAAGCGCTTTTTTAATTTCATTTAAAAAGAACAGTTGTATAACCCACAAAAAATATTTTAAAAAATGTTACGAATCAAAAAAAATAAAGCATCGACCGGGGATCGAACCCGGTACACTTGCGTAACAGGCAACGGTTCTACCACTGAACCAACGATGCTTGCGTCAATAAAGCGAAATTATCCATTGCTTTCTTGTACTGAGACTTATTTTTAATTTCAGCGAAATGGCACATCGTCAGTTTTTGTGCCAAACCTTGTAACCATGACCAAATTGATGTAGACCGAGACTTTTAAAAGGCACAAAAACTTGTCTTTAATATCAATGAACGTAATGCATAAAATGACGAATTTCACAATGGCTCAATAATATGGCGGGTAATTCAAGCGCTTTTTTAATTTCATTTAAAAAGAATAGTTGTACAACCCACGAGAAATATTTAAAAAAATGTTACGAATCACAAAAATAAAGCATCGACCGGGGATCGAACCCGGACCACCTGCGTAACAGGCAACGGTTCTACCACTGAACCAACGATGCTTGCGTCAATAAAGCGAAATTATCCATTGCTTTCTTGTACTGAGACTTATTTTTAATTTCAGCGAAATGGCACATCGTCAGTTTTTGTGCCAAACCTTGTAACCATGACCCAAATTGATGTAGACCGAGACTTTTAAAAGGCACAAAAACTTGTCTTTAATTGAAACTATAGTACTTAGGTCTACATAAGTAGTAACAACTACATATCAATGAACGTAATGCATAAAATGACTAATTTCACAATATCTCAATTATATGGCGGGTAATCCAAGCGCTTTTTTAATTTCATTCAAAAAGAATAGTTGTATAACCCACAAGAAATATTTAAAAAAATGTTACGAATCACAAAAATAAAGCATCGACCGGGGATCGAATCCGGACCACCTGCGTAACAGGCAACGGTTCTACCACTGAACCAACGATGCTTGCGTCAGTAAAGCGAAATTATCCATTGCTTTCTTGTACTGACATACCAGTGTTAGGTAATAGTAACGACAAACTCTAGTGATTAGGTTTCCAATAGCACTGTACCCGAGGTAGATAATGAGACTTATTTTTAATTTCGGCGAAATGGCACACCGTCAGTTTTTGTGCCAAACCTTGTAACCATGACCAAATTGATGTAGACCGAGACTTTTAAAAGGCACAAAACTTGTCTTTAATTGAAACTATAGTACTTAGGTCAACATAAGTAGTAACAACTACATATCAATGAACGTAATGCATAAAATGACTAATTATTTAACAATATCTCAATAATATGGCGGGTAATCCAAGCGCTTTTTTAATTTCATTCAAAAAGAACAGTTGTATAACCCACAAAAAATATTTTAAAAAATGTTACGAATCACAAAAATAAAGCATCGACCGGGGATCGAATCCGGACCACCTGCGTAACAGGCAACGGTTCTACCCCTGAACCAACGATGCTTGCGTCAGTAAAGCGAAATTATCCATTGCTTTCTTGTACTGACATACCAGTGTTAGGTAATAGTAACGACAAACTCTAGTGATTAGGTTTTCAATAGCACTGTACCCGAGGTAGATAATGAGACTTATTTTTAATTTCAGCGAAATGGCACACCGTCAGTTTTTGTGCCAAACCTTGTAACCATGACCAAATTGATGTAGACCGAGACTTTTAAAAGGCACAAAAAATTGTCTTTAATTGAAACTATAGTACTTAGGTCTACATAAGTAGTAACAACTACATATTAATGAACGTAATGCATAAAATGACTAATTTCACAATATCTCAATTATATGGCGGGTAATCCAAGCGCTTTTTTAATTTCATTCAAAAAGAATAGTTGTATAACCCACAAGAAATATTTTAAAAAATTTTACGAATCACAAAAAGCATCGACCGGGGATCGAATCCGGACCACCTGCGTAACAGGCAACGGTTCTACCCCTGAACCAACGATGCTTGCGTCAGTAAAGCGAAATTATCCATTGCTTTCATGTACTGACATACCAGTGTTAGGTAATAGTAACGACAAACTCTAGTGATTAGGTTTTCAATAGCACTGTACCCGAGGTAGATAATGAGACTTATTTTTAATTTCGGCGAAATGGCACACCGTCAGTTTTTGTGCCAAACCTTGTAACCATGACCAAATTGATATAGACCGAGACTTTTAAAAGGCACAAAAACTTGTCTTTAATATCAATGAACGTAATGCATAAAATGACTAATTATTTCACAATATCTCAATAATATGGCGGGTAATTTAAGCGCTTTTTTAATTTAATTAAAAAATAATAGTTGTATAACCCACAAGAAATATTTAAAAAAATGTTACGAATAAAAAAAATAAAGCATCGACCGGGGATCGAACCCGGACCACCTGCGTAACAGGCAACGGTTCTACCACTGAACCAACGATGCTTGCGTCAGTAAAGCGAAATTATCCATTGCTTTCTTGTACTGACATACCAGTGTTAGGTAATAGTAACGACAAACTCTAGTGATTAGGTTTTCAATAGCACTGTACCCGAGGTAGATAATGAGACTCATTCTTAATTTCAGCGAAATGGCACACCGTCAGTTTTTGTGCCAAACCTTGTAACCATGATCAAATTGATGTAGACCGAGACTTTTAAAAGGCACAAAAACTTGTCTTTAATTGAAACTATAGTACTTAGGTCTACATAAGTAGTAACAACTACATATCAATGAACGTAATGCATAAAATGACTAATTTCACAATATCTCAATTATATGGCGGGTAATTTTAATTTCATTTAAAAAGAATAGTTGTACAACCCACGAGAAAAAAAAAATAAAGCATCGACCGGGGATCGAACCCGGTACACTTGCGTAACAGGCAACGGTTCTACCACTGAACCAACGATGCTTGCGTCAATAAAGCGAAATTATCCATTGCTTTCTTGTACTGAGACTTATTTTTAATTTCAGCGAAATGGCACATCGTCAGTTTTTGTGCCAAACCTTGTAACCATGACCAAATTGATGTAGACCGAGACTTTTAAAAGGCACAAAAACTTGTCTTTAATATCAATGAACGTAATGCATAAAATGACGAATTTCACAATGGCTCAATAATATGGCGGGTAATTCAAGCGCTTTTTTAATTTCATTTAAAAAGAATAGTTGTACAACCCACGAGAAATATTTAAAAAAATGTTACGAATCACAAAAATAAAGCATCGACCGGGGATCGAACCCGGACCACCTGCGTAACAGGCAACGGTTCTACCACTGAACCAACGATGCTTGCGTCAGTAAAGCGAAATTATCCATTGCTTTCTTGTACTGACATACCAGTGTTAGGTAATAGTAACGACAAACTCTAGTGATTAGGTTTTCAATAACACTGTACCCGAGGTAGATAATGAGACTTATTTTTAATTTCAGCGAAATGGCACACCGTCAGTTTTTGTGCCAAACCTTGTAACCATGACCCAAATTGATGTAGACCGAGACTTTTAAAAGGCACAAAAACTTGTCTTTAATTGAAACTATAGTACTTAGGTCTACATAAGTAGTAACAACTACATATCAATGAACGTAATGCATAAAATGACTAATTTCACAATATCTCAATTATATGGCGGGTAATCCAAGCGCTTTTTTAATTTCATTCAAAAAGAACAGTTGTATAACCCACAAAAAATATTTTAAAAAATGTTACGAATCACAAAAATAAAGCATCGACCGGGGATCGAATCCGGACCACCTGCGTAACAGGCAACGGTTCTACCCCTGAACCAACGATGCTTGCGTCAGTAAAGCGAAATTATCCATTGCTTTCATGTACTGACATACCAGTGTTAGGTAATAGTAACGACAAACTCTAGTGATTAGGTTTTCAATAGCACTGTACCCGAGGTAGATAATGAGACT
Organism: Xestia xanthographa; assembly: GCA_905147715.2. Lineage (NCBI taxonomy): Eukaryota > Metazoa > Arthropoda > Insecta > Lepidoptera > Noctuidae > Xestia > Xestia xanthographa. The sequence goes on from LR990665.1 coordinate 923,131, forward strand.
TATTTTTAATTTCGGCGAAATGGCACACCGTCAGTTTTTGTGCCAAACCTTGTAACCATGACCAAATTGATATAGACCGAGACTTTTAAAAGGCACAAAAACTTGTCTTTAATATCAATGAACGTAATGCATAAAATGACTAATTATTTCACAATATCTCAATAATATGGCGGGTAATTTAAGCGCTTTTTTAATTTAATTAAAAAATAATAGTTGTATAACCCACAAGAAATATTTAAAAAAATGTTACGAATAAAAAAAATAAAGCATCGACCGGGGATCGAACCCGGACCACCTGCGTAACAGGCAACGGTTCTACCACTGAACCAACGATGCTTGCGTCAGTAAAGCGAAATTATCCATTGCTTTCTTGTACTGACATACCAGTGTTAGGTAATAGTAACGACAAACTCTAGTGATTAGGTTTTCAATAGCACTGTACCCGAGGTAGATAATGAGACTCATTCTTAATTTCAGCGAAATGGCACACCGTCAGTTTTTGTGCCAAACCTTGTAACCATGATCAAATTGATGTAGACCGAGACTTTTAAAAGGCACAAAAACTTGTCTTTAATTGAAACTATAGTACTTAGGTCTACATAAGTAGTAACAACTACATGTCAATGAACGTAATGCATAAAATGACTAATTTCACAATATCTCAATTATATGGCGGGTAATTTTAATTTCATTTAAAAAGAATAGTTGTATAACCCACAAGAAATATTTTTAAAAATGTTACGAATCAAAAAAAATAAAGCATCGACCGGGGATCGAACCCGGTACACTTGCGTAACAGGCAACGGTTCTACCACTGAACCAACGATGCTTGCGTCAATAAAGCGAAATTATCCATTGCTTTCTTGTACTGAGACTTATTTTTAATTTCAGCGAAATGGCACATCGTCAGTTTTTGTGCCAAACCTTGTAACCATGACCAAATTGATGTAGACCGAGACTTTTAAAAGGCACAAAAACTTGTCTTTAATATCAATGAACGTAATGCATAAAATGACGAATTTCACAATGGCTCAATAATATGGCGGGTAATTCAAGCGCTTTTTTAATTTCATTTAAAAAGAATAGTTGTACAACCCACGAGAAATATTTAAAAAAATGTTACGAATCACAAAAATAAAGCATCGACCGGGGATCGAACCCGGACCACCTGCGTAACAGGCAACGGTTCTACCACTGAACCAACGATGCTTGCGTCAATAAAGCGAAATTATCCATTGCTTTCTTGTACTGAGACTTATTTTTAATTTCAGCGAAATGGCACATCGTCAGTTTTTGTGCCAAACCTTGTAACCATGACCCAAATTGATGTAGACCGAGACTTTTAAAAGGCACAAAAACTTGTCTTTAATTGAAAAATAATAGTTGTATAACCCACAAGAAATATTTAAAAAAATGTTACGAATAAAAAAAATAAAGCATCGACCGGGGATCGAACCCGGACCACCTGCGTAACAGGCAACGGTTCTACCACTGAACCAACGATGCTTGCGTCAGTAAAGCGAAATTATCCATTGCTTTCTTGTACTGACATACCAGTGTTAGGTAATAGTAACGACAAACTCTAGTGATTAGGTTTTCAATAGCACTGTACCCGAGGTAGATAATGAGACTTATTCTTAATTTCAGCGAAATGGCACACCGTCAGTTTTTGTGCCAAACCTTGTAACCATGATCAAATTGATGTAGACCGAGACTTTTAAAAGGCACAAAAACTTGTCTTTAATTGAAACTATAGTACTTAGGTCTACATAAGTAGTAACAACTACATATCAATGAACGTAATGCATAAAATGACTAATTTCACAATATCTCAATTATATGGCGGGTAATTTTAATTTCATTTAAAAAGAATAGTTGTATAACCCACAAGAAATATTTTTAAAAATGTTACGAATCAAAAAAAATAAAGCATCGACCGGGGATCGAACCCGGTACACTTGCGTAACAGGCAACGGTTCTACCACTGAACCAACGATGCTTGCGTCAATAAAGCGAAATCATCCATTGCTTTCTTGTACTGAGACTTATTTTTAATTTCAGCGAAATGGCACATCGTCAGTTTTTGTGCCAAATCTTGTAACCATGACCAAATTGATGTAGACCGAGACTTTTAAAAGGCACAAAACTTGTCTTTAATTGAAACTATAGTACTTAGGTCTACATAAGTAGTAACAACTACATATCAATGAACGTAATGCATAAAATGACTAATTTCACAATATCTCAATTATATGGCAGGTAATTTAAGCGCTTTTTTAATTTCATTTAAAAAGAATAGTTGTATAACCCACAAGAAATATTTTTAAAAATGTTACGAATCAAAAAAAATAAAGCATCGACCGGGGATCGAACCCGGACCACCTGCGTAACAGGCAACGGTTCTACCACTGAACCAACGATGCTTGCGTCAGTAAAGCGAAATTATCCATTGCTTTCTTGTACTGACATACCAGTGTTAGGTAATAGTAACGACAAACTCTAGTTATTAAGTTTTCAATAGCACTTTGTACCCGAGGTAGATAATGAGACTTATTTTTAATTTCGGCGAAATGGCACACCGTCAGTTTTTGTGCCAAACCATGTAACCATGACCAAATTGATGTAGACCGAGACTTTTAAAAGGCACAAAAACTTGTCTTTAATTGAAACTATAGTACTTAGGTCTACATAAGTAGTAACAACTACATATCAATGAACGTAATGCATAAAATGACTAATTTCACAATATCTCAATTATATGGCGGGTAATCCAAGCGCTTTTTTAATTTCATTCAAAAAGAACAGTTGTATAACCCACAAAAAATATTTTAAAAAATGTTACGAATCACAAAAATAAAGCATCGACCGGGGATCGAATCCGGACCACCTGCGTAACAGGCAACGGTTCTACCCCTGAACCAACGATGCTTGCGTCAGTAAAGCGAAATTATCCATTGCTTTCATGTACTGACATACCAGTGTTAGGTAATAGTAACGACAAACTCTAGTGATTAGGTTTTCAATAGCACTGTACCCGAGGTAGATAATGAGACTTATTTTTAATTTCGGCGAAATGGCACACCGTCAGTTTTTGTGCCACACCTTGTAACCATGACCAAATTGATATAGACCGAGACTTTTAAAAGGCACAAAAACTTGTCTTTAATATCAATGAACGTAATGCATAAAATGACTAATTATTTCACAATATCTCAATAATATGGCGGGTAATTTAAGCGCTTTTTTAATTTAATTAAAAAATAATAGTTGTATAACCCACAAGAAATATTTAAAAAAATGTTACGAATAAAAAAAATAAAGCATCGACCGGGGATCGAACCCGGACCACCTGCGTAACAGGCAACGGTTCTACCACTGAACCAACGATGCTTGCGTCAGTAAAGCGAAATTATCCATTGCTTTCTTGTACTGACATACCAGTGTTAGGTAATAGTAACGACAAACTCTAGTGATTAGGTTTTCAATAGCACTGTACCCGAGGTAGATAATGAGACTCATTCTTAATTTCAGCGAAATGGCACACCGTCAGTTTTTGTGCCAAACCTTGTAACCATGATCAAATTGATGTAGACCGAGACTTTTAAAAGGCACAAAAACTTGTCTTTAATTGAAACTATAGTACTTAGGTCTACATAAGTAGTAACAACTACATGTCAATGAACGTAATGCATAAAATGACTAATTTCACAATATCTCAATTATATGGCGGGTAATTTTAATTTCATTTAAAAAGAATAGTTGTATAACCCACAAGAAATATTTTTAAAAATGTTACGAATCAAAAAAAATAAAGCATCGACCGGGGATCGAACCCGGTACACTTGCGTAACAGGCAACGGTTCTACCACTGAACCAACGATGCTTGCGTCAATAAAGCGAAATTATCCATTGCTTTCTTGTACTGAGACTTATTTTTAATTTCAGCGAAATGGCACATCGTCAGTTTTTGTGCCAAACCTTGTAACCATGACCAAATTGATGTAGACCGAGACTTTTAAAAGGCACAAAAACTTGTCTTTAATATCAATGAACGTAATGCATAAAATGACGAATTTCACAATGGCTCAATAATATGGCGGGTAATTCAAGCGCTTTTTTAATTTCATTTAAAAAGAATAGTTGTACAACCCACGAGAAATATTTAAAAAAATGTTACGAATCACAAAAATAAAGCATCGACCGGGGATCGAACCCGGACCACCTGCGTAACAGGCAACGGTTCTACCACTGAACCAACGATGCTTGCGTCAATAAAGCGAAATTATCCATTGCTTTCTTGTACTGAGACTTATTTTTAATTTCAGCGAAATGGCACATCGTCAGTTTTTGTGCCAAACCTTGTAACCATGACCCAAATTGATGTAGACCGAGACTTTTAAAAGGCACAAAAACTTGTCTTTAATTGAAAAATAATAGTTGTATAACCCACAAGAAATATTTAAAAAAATGTTACGAATAAAAAAAATAAAGCATCGACCGGGGATCGAACCCGGACCACCTGCGTAACAGGCAACGGTTCTACCACTGAACCAACGATGCTTGCGTCAGTAAAGCGAAATTATCCATTGCTTTCTTGTACTGACATACCAGTGTTAGGTAATAGTAACGACAAACTCTAGTGATTAGGTTTTCAATAGCACTGTACCCGAGGTAGATAATGAGACTTATTCTTAATTTCAGCGAAATGGCACACCGTCAGTTTTTGTGCCAAACCTTGTAACCATGATCAAATTGATGTAGACCGAGACTTTTAAAAGGCACAAAAACTTGTCTTTAATTGAAACTATAGTACTTAGGTCTACATAAGTAGTAACAACTACATATCAATGAACGTAATGCATAAAATGACTAATTTCACAATATCTCAATTATATGGCGGGTAATTTTAATTTCATTTAAAAAGAATAGTTGTATAACCCACAAGAAATATTTTTAAAAATGTTACGAATCAAAAAAAATAAAGCATCGACCGGGGATCGAACCCGGTACACTTGCGTAACAGGCAACGGTTCTACCACTGAACCAACGATGCTTGCGTCAATAAAGCGAAATCATCCATTGCTTTCTTGTACTGAGACTTATTTTTAATTTCAGCGAAATGGCACATCGTCAGTTTTTGTGCCAAATCTTGTAACCATGACCAAATTGATGTAGACCGAGACTTTTAAAAGGCACAAAACTTGTCTTTAATTGAAACTATAGTACTTAGGTCTACATAAGTAGTAACAACTACATATCAATGAACGTAATGCATAAAATGACTAATTTCACAATATCTCAATTATATGGCAGGTAATTTAAGCGCTTTTTTAATTTCATTTAAAAAGAATAGTTGTATAACCCACAAGAAATATTTTTAAAAATGTTACGAATCAAAAAAAATAAAGCATCGACCGGGGATCGAACCCGGACCACCTGCGTAACAGGCAACGGTTCTACCACTGAACCAACGATGCTTGCGTCAGTAAAGCGAAATTATCCATTGCTTTCTTGTACTGACATACCAGTGTTAGGTAATAGTAACGACAAACTCTAGTTATTAAGTTTTCAATAGCACTTTGTACCCGAGGTAGATAATGAGACTTATTTTTAATTTCGGCGAAATGGCACACCGTCAGTTTTTGTGCCAAACCATGTAACCATGACCAAATTGATGTAGACCGAGACTTTTAAAAGGCACAAAAACTTGTCTTTAATTGAAACTATAGTACTTAGGTCTACATAAGTAGTAACAACTACATATCAATGAACGTAATGCATAAAATGACTAATTTCACAATATCTCAATTATATGGCGGGTAATCCAAGCGCTTTTTTAATTTCATTCAAAAAGAACAGTTGTATAACCCACAAAAAATATTTTAAAAAATGTTACGAATCACAAAAATAAAGCATCGACCGGGGATCGAATCCGGACCACCTGCGTAACAGGCAACGGTTCTACCCCTGAACCAACGATGCTTGCGTCAGTAAAGCGAAATTATCCATTGCTTTCATGTACTGACATACCAGTGTTAGGTAATAGTAACGACAAACTCTAGTGATTAGGTTTTCAATAGCACTGTACCCGAGGTAGATAATGAGACTTATTTTTAATTTCGGCGAAATGGCACACCGTCAGTTTTTGTGCCACACCTTGTAACCATGACCAAATTGATATAGACCGAGACTTTTAAAAGGCACAAAAACTTGTCTTTAATATCAATGAACGTAATGCATAAAATGACTAATTATTTCACAATATCTCAATAATATGGCGGGTAATTTAAGCGCTTTTTTAATTTAATTAAAAAATAATAGTTGTATAACCCACAAGAAATATTTAAAAAAATGTTACGAATAAAAAAAATAAAGCATCGACCGGGGATCGAACCCGGACCACCTGCGTAACAGGCAACGGTTCTACCACTGAACCAACGATGCTTGCGTCAGTAAAGCGAAATTATCCATTGCTTTCTTGTACTGACATACCAGTGTTAGGTAATAGTAACGACAAACTCTAGTGATTAGGTTTTCAATAGCACTGTACCCGAGGTAGATAATGAGACTCATTCTTAATTTCAGCGAAATGGCACACCGTCAGTTTTTGTGCCAAACCTTGTAACCATGATCAAATTGATGTAGACCGAGACTTTTAAAAGGCACAAAAACTTGTCTTTAATTGAAACTATAGTACTTAGGTCTACATAAGTAGTAACAACTACATATCAATGAACGTAATGCATAAAATGACTAATTTCACAATATCTCAATTATATGGCGGGTAATTTTAATTTCATTTAAAAAGAATAGTTGTATAACCCACAAGAAATATTTTTAAAAATGTTACGAATCAAAAAAAATAAAGCATCGACCGGGGATCGAACCCGGTACACTTGCGTAACAGGCAACGGTTCTACCACTGAACCAACGATGCTTGCGTCAATAAAGCGAAATTATCCATTGCTTTCTTGTACTGAGACTTATTTTTAATTTCAGCGAAATGGCACATCGTCAGTTTTTGTGCCAAACCTTGTAACCATGACCAAATTGATGTAGACCGAGACTTTTAAAAGGCACAAAAACTTGTCTTTAATATCAATGAACGTAATGCATAAAATGACGAATTTCACAATGGCTCAATAATATGGCGGGTAATTCAAGCGCTTTTTTAATTTCATTTAAAAAGAATAGTTGTACAACCCACGAGAAATATTTAAAAAAATGTTACGAATCACAAAAATAAAGCATCGACCGGGGATCGAACCCGGACCACCTGCGTAACAGGCAACGGTTCTACCACTGAACCAACGATGCTTGCGTCAGTAAAGCGAAATTATCCATTGCTTTCATGTACTGACATACCAGTGTTAGGTAATAGTAACGACAAACTCTAGTGATTAGGTTTTCAATAGCACTGTACCCGAGGTAGATAATGAGACTTATTTTTAATTTCGGCGAAATGGCACACCGTCAGTTTTTGTGCCACACCTTGTAACCATGACCAAATTGATATAGACCGAGACTTTTAAAAGGCACAAAAACTTGTCTTTAATATCAATGAACGTAATGCATAAAATGACTAATTATTTCACAATATCTCAATAATATGGCGGGTAATTTAAGCGCTTTTTTAATTTAATTAAAAAATAATAGTTGTATAACCCACAAGAAATATTTAAAAAAATGTTACGAATAAAAAAAATAAAGCATCGACCGGGGATCGAACCCGGACCACCTGCGTAACAGGCAACGGTTCTACCACTGAACCAACGATGCTTGCGTCAGTAAAGCGAAATTATCCATTGCTTTCTTGTACTGACATACCAGTGTTAGGTAATAGTAACGACAAACTCTAGTGATGTTTTTGTGCCAAACCTTGTAACCTATAACCCACAAGAAATATTTTTAAAAATGTTACGAATAAAAAAAAATAAAGCATCGACCGGGGATCGAACCCGGTACACTTGCGTAACAGGCAACGGTTCTACCACTGAACCAACGATGCTTGCGTCAATAAAGCGAAATTATCCATTGCTTTCTTGTACTGACATACCAGTGTTAGGTAATAGTAACGACAAACTCTAGTGATTAGGTTTTCAATAACACTGTACCCGAGGTAGATAATGAGACTTATTTTTAATTTCAGCGAAATGGCACACCGTCAGTTTTTGTGCCAAACCTTGTAACCATGACCCAAATTGATGTAGACCGAGACTTTTAAAAGGCACAAAAACTTGTCTTTTATTGAAACTATAGTACTTAGGTCTACATAAGTAGTAACAACTACATATCAATGAACGTAATGCATAAAATGACTAATTTCACAATATCTCAATTATATGGCGGGTAATCCAAGCGCTTTTTTAATTTCATTCAAAAAGAACAGTTGTATAACCCACAAAAAATATTTTAAAAAATGTTACGAATCACAAAAATAAAGCATCGACCGGGGATCGAATCCGGACCACCTGCGTAACAGGCAACGGTTCTACCCCTGAACCAACGATGCTTGCGTCAGTAAAGCGAAATTATCCATTGCTTTCATGTACTGACATACCAGTGTTAGGTAATAGTAACGACAAACTCTAGTGATTAGGTTTTCAATAGCACTGTACCCGAGGTAGATAATGAGACTTATTTTTAATTTCAGCGAAATGGCACATCGTCAGTTTTTGTGCCAAACCTTGTAACCATGACCAAATTGATGTAGACCGAGACTTTTAAAAGGCACAAAAACTTGTCTTTAATATCAATGAACGTAATGCATAAAATGACGAATTTCACAATGGCTCAATAATATGGCGGGTAATTCAAGCGCTTTTTTAATTTCATTTAAAAAGAATAGTTGTACAACCCACGAGAAATATTTAAAAAAATGTTACGAATCACAAAAATAAAGCATCGACCGGGGATCGAACCCGGACCACCTGCGTAACAGGCAACGGTTCTACCACTGAACCAACGATGTTTGCGTCAATAAAGCGAAATTATCCATTGCTTTCTTGTACTGAGACTTATTTTTAATTTCAGCGAAATGGCACATCGTCAGTTTTTGTGCCAAACCTTGTAACCATGACCCAAATTGATGTAGACCGAGACTTTTAAAAGGCACAAAAACTTGTCTTTAATTGAAACTATAGTACTTAGGTCTACATAAGTAGTAACAACTACATATCAATGAACGTAATGCATAAAATGACTAATTTCACAATATCTCAATTATATGGCGGGTAATCCAAGCGCTTTTTTAATTTCATTCAAAAAGAATAGTTGTATAACCCACAAGAAATATTTAAAAAAATGTTACGAATCACAAAAATAAAGCATCGACCGGGGATCGAATCCGGACCACCTGCGTAACAGGCAACGGTTCTACCACTGAACCAACGATGCTTGCGTCAGTAAAGCGAAATTATCCATTGCTTTCTTGTACTGACATACCAGTGTTAGGTAATTTTTAAAAGGCACAAAACTTGTCTTTAATTGAAACTATAGTACTTAGGTCAACATAAGTAGTAACAACTACATATCAATGAACGTAATGCATAAAATGACTAATTATTTAACAATATCTCAATAATATGGCGGGTAATCCCAGCGCTTTTTTAATTTCATTTAAAAAGAACAGTTGTATAACCCACAAAAAATATTTTAAAAAATGTTACGAATCACAAAAATAAAGCATCGACCGGGGATCGAATCCGGACCACCTGCGTAACAGGCAACGGTTCTACCCCTGAACCAACGATGCTTGCGTCAGTAAAGCGAAATTATCCATTGCTTTCTTGTACTGACATACCAGTGTTAGGTAATAGTAACGACAAACTCTAGTGATTAGGTTTTCAATAGCACTGTACCCGAGGTAGATAATGAGACTTATTTTTAATTTCAGCGAAATGGCACACCGTCAGTTTTTGTGCCAAACCTTGTAACCATGACCAAATTGATGTAGACCGAGACTTTTAAAAGGCACAAAAAATTGTCTTTAATTGAAACTATAGTACTTAGGTCTACATAAGTAGTAACAACTACATATTAATGAACGTAATGCATAAAATGACTAATTTCACAATATCTCAATTATATGGCGGGTAATCCAAGCGCTTTTTTAATTTCATTCAAAAAGAACAGTTGTATAACCCACAAGAAATATTTTAAAAATTTTTACGAATCACAAAAAGCATCGACCGGGGATCGAATCCGGACCACCTGCGTAACAGGCAACGGTTTTACCACTGAACCAACGATGCTTGCGTCAGTAAAGCGAAATTATCCATTGCTTTCTTGTACTGACATACCAGTGTTAGGTAATAGTAACGACAGGCTCTAGTTATTAAGTTTTCAATAGCACCACCTTGTACCCGAGGTAGATAATGAGACTTATTTTTAATTTCTGCGAAATGGCACACCGTCAGTTTTTGTGCCAAACCTTGTAACCATGACCAAATTGATGTAGACCGAGACTTTTAAAAGGCACAAAAACTTGTCTTTAATTGAAACTACAGTACTTAGGTCTACATAAGTAGTAACAACTACATATCAATGAACGTAATGCATAAAATGACTAATTTCACAATATCTTAATTATATGGCGGGTAATTTAAGCGCTTTTTTTATTTCATTTAAAAAGAATAGTTGTATAACCCACAAGAAATATTTTAAAAAATGTTACGAATCAAAAAAAATAAAGCATCGACCGGGGATCGAACCCGGTACACTTGCGTAACAGGCAACGGTTCTACCACTGAACCAACGATGCTTGCGTCAATAAAGCGAAATCATCCATTGCTTTCATGTACTGACATACCGGTGTTAGGTAATAGTAACGACAAACACTAGTGATTAGGTTTTCAATAGCACTGTACCCGAGGTAGATAATGAGACTTATTTTTAATTTCAGCGAAATGGCACACCGTCAGTTTTTGTGCCAAACCTTGTAACCATGACCAAATTGATGTAGACCGAGACTTTTAAAAGGCACAAAAACTTGTCTTTAATTGAAACTATAGTACTTAGGTCTACATAAGTAGTAACAACTACATATCAATGAACGTAATGCATAAAATGACTAATTTCACAATGGCTCAATAATATGGCGGGTAATTCAAGCGCTTTTTTAATTTCATTTAAAAAGAATAGTTGTATAACCCACGAGAAATATTTAAAAAAATGTTACGAATCACAAAAACAAAGCATCGACCGGGGATCGAATCCGGACCACCTGCGTAACAGGCAACGGTTCTACCACTGAACCAACGATGCTTGCGTCAGTAAAGCGAAATTATCCATTGCTTTCTTGTACTGACATACCAGTGTTAGGTAATAGTAACGACAAACTCTAGTTATTAAGTTTTCAATAGCACTTTGTACCTGAGGTAGATAATGAGACTTATTTTTAATTTCGGCGAAATGGCACACCGTCAGTTTTTGTGCCAAACCTTGTAACCATGACCAAATTGATGTAGACCGAGACTTTTAAAAGGCACAAAACTTGTCTTTAATTGAAACTATAGTACTTAGGTCTACATAAGTAGTAACAACTACATATCAATGAACGTAATGCATAAAATGACTAATTTCACAATATCTCAATTATATGGCGGGTAATCCAAGCGCTTTTTTAATTTCATTCAAAAAGAATAGTTGTATAACCCACAAGAAATATTTTAAAAAATGTTACGAATCACAAAAATAAAGCATCGACCGAGGATCGAACCCGGTACACTTGCGTAACAGGCAACGGTTCTACCACTGAACCAACGATGCTTGCGTCAATAAAGCGAAATTATCCATTGCTTTCTTGTACTGAGACTTATTTTTAATTTCGGCGAAATGGCACACCGTCAGTTTTTGTGCCAAACCTTGTAACCATGACCAAATTGATGTAAACCGAACTTGTCTTTAATTGAAACTATAGTACTCAGGTCTACATAAGTAGTAACAACTACATATCAATGAACGTTATGCATAAAATGATTAATTTCACAATATCTCAATAATATGGCGGGTAATTCAAGCGCTTTTTTAATTTAATTAAAAAAGAATAGTTGTATAAATCACAAGTAATATTTTAAAAAATGTTACGAATCACAAAAATAAAGCATCGACCGGGGATCGAACCCGGACCACCTGCGTAACAGGCAACGGTTCTACCACTGAACCAACGATGCTTGCGTCAGTAAAGCGAAATTATCCATTGCTTTCTTGTACTGACATACCAGTGTTAGGTAATAGTAACGACAAACTCTAGTGATTAGGTTTTCAATAGCACTGTACCCGAGGTAGATAATGAGACTTATTTTTAATTTCGGCGAAATGGCACACCGTCAGTTTTTGTGCCACACCTTGTAACCATGACCAAATTGATATAGACCGAGACTTTTAAAAGGCACAAAAACTTGTCTTTAATTGAAACTATAGTACTTAGGTCTACATAAGTAGTAACAACTACATATCAATGAACGTAATGCATAAAATGACTAATTTCACAATATCTCAATTATATGGCGGGTAATTTTAATTTCATTTAAAAAGAATAGTTGTATAACCCACAAGAAATATTTTTAAAAATGTTACGAATCAAAAAAAATAAAGCATCGACCGGGGATCGAACCCGGTACACTTGCGTAACAGGCAACGGTTCTACCACTGAACCAACGATGCATGCGTCAATAAAGCGAAATTATCCATTGCTTTCTTGTACTGAGACTCATTCTTAATTTCAGCGAAATGGCACACCGTCAGTTTTTGTGCCAAACCTTGTAACCATGATCAAATTGATGTAGACCGAGACTTTTAAAAGGCACAAAAACTTGTCTTTAATTGAAACTATAGTACTTAGGTCTACATAAGTAGTAACAACTACATATCAATGAACGTAATGCATAAAATGACTAATTTCACAATATCTCAATTATATGGCGGGTAATTTTAATTTCATTTAAAAAGAATAGTTGTATAACCCACAAGAAATATTTTTAAAAATGTTACGAATCAAAAAAAATAAAGCATCGACCGGGGATCGAACCCGGTACACTTGCGTAACAGGCAACGGTTCTACCACTGAACCAACGATGCTTGCGTCAATAAAGCGAAATTATCCATTGCTTTCTTGTACTGACATACCAGTGTTAGGTAATAGTAACGACAAACTCTAGTGATTAGGTTTTCAATAACACTGTACCCGAGGTAGATAATGAGACTTATTTTTAATTTCAGCGAAATGGCACACCGTCAGTTTTTGTGCCAAACCTTGTAACCATGACCCAAATTGATGTAGACCGAGACTTTTAAAAGGCACAAAAACTTGTCTTTAATTGAAACTATAGTACTTAGGTCTACATAAGTAGTAACAACTACATATCAATGAACGTAATGCATAAAATGACTAATTTCACAATATCTCAATTATATGGCGGGTAATCCAAGCGCTTTTTTAATTTCATTCAAAAAGAACAGTTGTATAACCCACAAAAAATATTTTAAAAAATGTTACGAATCACAAAAATAAAGCATCGACCGGGGATCGAATCCGGACCACCTGCGTAACAGGCAACGGTTCTACCCCTGAACCAACGATGCTTGCGTCAGTAAAGCGAAATTATCCATTGCTTTCATGTACTGACATACCAGTGTTAGGTAATAGTAACGACAAACTCTAGTGATTAGGTTTTCAATAGCACTGTACCCGAGGTAGATAATGAGACTTATTTTTAATTTCGGCGAAATGGCACACCGTCAGTTTTTGTGCCAAACCTTGTAACCATGACCAAATTGATATAGACCGAGACTTTTAAAAGGCACAAAAACTTGTCTTTAATATCAATGAACGTAATGCATAAAATGACTAATTATTTCACAATATCTCAATAATATGGCGGGTAATTTAAGCGCTTTTTTAATTTAATTAAAAAATAATAGTTGTATAACCCACAAGAAATATTTAAAAAAATGTTACGAATAAAAAAAATAAAGCATCGACCGGGGATCGAACCCGGACCACCTGCGTAACAGGCAACGGTTCTACCACTGAACCAACGATGCTTGCGTCAGTAAAGCGAAATTATCCATTGCTTTCTTGTACTGACATACCAGTGTTAGGTAATAGTAACGACAAACTCTAGTGATTAGGTTTTCAATAGCACTGTACCCGAGGTAGATAATGAGACTTATTCTTAATTTCAGCGAAATGGCACACCGTCAGTTTTTGTGCCAAACCTTGTAACCATGATCAAATTGATGTAGACCGAGACTTTTAAAAGGCACAAAAACTTGTCTTTAATTGAAACTATAGTACTTAGGTCTACATAAGTAGTAACAACTACATATCAATGAACGTAATGCATAAAATGACTAATTTCACAATATCTCAATTATATGGCGGGTAATTTTAATTTCATTTAAAAAGAATAGTTGTATAACCCACAAGAAATATTTTTAAAAATGTTACGAATCAAAAAAAATAAAGCATCGACCGGGGATCGAACCCGGTACACTTGCGTAACAGGCAACGGTTCTACCACTGAACCAACGATGCTTGCGTCAATAAAGCGAAATCATCCATTGCTTTCTTGTACTGAGACTTATTTTTAATTTCAGCGAAATGGCACATCGTCAGTTTTTGTGCCAAATCTTGTAACCATGACCAAATTGATGTAGACCGAGACTTTTAAAAGGCACAAAACTTGTCTTTAATTGAAACTATAGTACTTAGGTCTACATAAGTAGTAACAACTACATATCAATGAACGTAATGCATAAAATGACTAATTTCACAATATCTCAATTATATGGCGGGTAATTTTAATTTCATTTAAAAAGAATAGTTGTATAACCCACAAGAAATATTTTTAAAAATGTTACGAATAAAAAAAAATAAAGCATCGACCGGGGATCGAACCCGGTACACTTGCGTAACAGGCAACGGTTCTACCACTGAACCAACGATGCTTGCGTCAATAAAGCGAAATTATCCATTGCTTTCTTGTACTGACATACCAGTGTTAGGTAATAGTAACGACAAACTCTAGTGATTAGGTTTTCAATAACACTGTACCCGAGGTAGATAATGAGACTTATTTTTAATTTCAGCGAAATGGCACACCGTCAGTTTTTGTGCCAAACCTTGTAACCATGACCCAAATTGATGTAGACCGAGACTTTTAAAAGGCACAAAAACTTGTCTTTAATTGAAACTATAGTACTTAGGTCTACATAAGTAGTAACAACTACATATCAATGAACGTAATGCATAAAATGACTAATTTCACAATATCTCAATTATATGGCGGGTAATCCAAGCGCTTTTTTAATTTCATTCAAAAAGAACAGTTGTATAACCCACAAAAAATATTTTAAAAAATGTTACGAATCACAAAAATAAAGCATCGACCGGGGATCGAATCCGGACCACCTGCGTAACAGGCAACGGTTCTACCCCTGAACCAACGATGCTTGCGTCAGTAAAGCGAAATTATCCATTGCTTTCATGTACTGACATACCAGTGTTAGGTAATAGTAACGACAAACTCTAGTGATTAGGTTTTCAATAGCACTGTACCCGAGGTAGATAATGAGACTTATTTTTAATTTCAGCGAAATGGCACATCGTCAGTTTTTGTGCCAAACCTTGTAACCATGACCAAATTGATGTAGACCGAGACTTTTAAAAGGCACAAAAACTTGTCTTTAATATCAATGAACGTAATGCATAAAATGACGAATTTCACAATGGCTCAATAATATGGCGGGTAATTCAAGCGCTTTTTTAATTTCATTTAAAAAGAATAGTTGTACAACCCACGAGAAATATTTAAAAAAATGTTACGAATCACAAAAATAAAGCATCGACCGGGGATCGAACCCGGACCACCTGCGTAACAGGCAACGGTTCTACCACTGAACCAACGATGTTTGCGTCAATAAAGCGAAATTATCCATTGCTTTCTTGTACTGAGACTTATTTTTAATTTCAGCGAAATGGCACATCGTCAGTTTTTGTGCCAAACCTTGTAACCATGACCCAAATTGATGTAGACCGAGACTTTTAAAAGGCACAAAAACTTGTCTTTAATTGAAACTATAGTACTTAGGTCTACATAAGTAGTAACAACTACATATCAATGAACGTAATGCATAAAATGACTAATTTCACAATATCTCAATTATATGGCGGGTAATCCAAGCGCTTTTTTAATTTCATTCAAAAAGAATAGTTGTATAACCCACAAGAAATATTTAAAAAAATGTTACGAATCACAAAAATAAAGCATCGACCGGGGATCGAATCCGGACCACCTGCGTAACAGGCAACGGTTCTACCACTGAACCAACGATGCTTGCGTCAGTAAAGCGAAATTATCCATTGCTTTCTTGTACTGACATACCAGTGTTAGGTAATTTTTAAAAGGCACAAAACTTGTCTTTAATTGAAACTATAGTACTTAGGTCAACATAAGTAGTAACAACTACATATCAATGAACGTAATGCATAAAATGACTAATTATTTAACAATATCTCAATAATATGGCGGGTAATCCCAGCGCTTTTTTAATTTCATTCAAAAAGAACAGTTGTATAACCCACAAAAAATATTTTAAAAAATGTTACGAATCACAAAAATAAAGCATCGACCGGGGATCGAATCCGGACCACCTGCGTAACAGGCAACGGTTCTACCCCTGAACCAACGATGCTTGCGTCAGTAAAGCGAAATTATCCATTGCTTTCTTGTACTGACATACCAGTGTTAGGTAATAGTAACGACAAACTCTAGTGATTAGGTTTTCAATAGCACTGTACCCGAGGTAGATAATGAGACTTATTTTTAATTTCAGCGAAATGGCACACCGTCAGTTTTTGTGCCAAACCTTGTAACCATGACCAAATTGATGTAGACCGAGACTTTTAAAAGGCACAAAAAATTGTCTTTAATTGAAACTATAGTACTTAGGTCTACATAAGTAGTAACAACTACATATTAATGAACGTAATGCATAAAATGACTAATTTCACAATATCTCAATTATATGGCGGGTAATCCAAGCGCTTTTTTAATTTCATTCAAAAAGAACAGTTGTATAACCCACAAGAAATATTTTAAAAAATGTTACGAATCAAAAAAAATAAAGCATCGACCGGGGATCGAACCCGGTACACTTGCGTAACAGGCAACGGTTCTACCACTGAACCAACGATGCTTGCGTCAATAAAGCGAAATCATCCATTGCTTTCATGTACTGACATACCGGTGTTAGGTAATAGTAACGACAAACACTAGTGATTAGGTTTTCAATAGCACTGTACCCGAGGTAGATAATGAGACTTATTTTTAATTTCAGCGAAATGGCACACCGTCAGTTTTTGTGCCAAACCTTGTAACCATGACCAAATTGATGTAGACCGAGACTTTTAAAAGGCACAAAAACTTGTCTTTAATTGAAACTATAGTACTTAGGTCTACATAAGTAGTAACAACTACATATCAATGAACGTAATGCATAAAATGACTAATTTCACAATGGCTCAATAATATGGCGGGTAATTCAAGCGCTTTTTTAATTTCATTTAAAAAGAATAGTTGTATAACCCACGAGAAATATTTAAAAAAATGTTACGAATCACAAAAACAAAGCATCGACCGGGGATCGAATCCGGACCACCTGCGTAACAGGCAACGGTTCTACCACTGAACCAACGATGCTTGCGTCAGTAAAGCGAAATTATCCATTGCTTTCTTGTACTGACATACCAGTGTTAGGTAATAGTAACGACAAACTCTAGTTATTAAGTTTTCAATAGCACTTTGTACCTGAGGTAGATAATGAGACTTATTTTTAATTTCGGCGAAATGGCACACCGTCAGTTTTTGTGCCAAACCTTGTAACCATGACCAAATTGATGTAGACCGAGACTTTTAAAAGGCACAAAACTTGTCTTTAATTGAAACTATAGTACTTAGGTCTACATAAGTAGTAACAACTACATATCAATGAACGTAATGCATAAAATGACTAATTTCACAATATCTCAATTATATGGCGGGTAATCCAAGCGCTTTTTTAATTTCATTCAAAAAGAATAGTTGTATAACCCACAAGAAATATTTTAAAAAATGTTACGAATCACAAAAATAAAGCATCGACCGAGGATCGAACCCGGTACACTTGCGTAACAGGCAACGGTTCTACCACTGAACCAACGATGCTTGCGTCAATAAAGCGAAATTATCCATTGCTTTCTTGTACTGAGACTTATTTTTAATTTCGGCGAAATGGCACACCGTCAGTTTTTGTGCCAAACCTTGTAACCATGACCAAATTGATGTAAACCGAACTTGTCTTTAATTGAAACTATAGTACTCAGGTCTACATAAGTAGTAACAACTACATATCAATGAACGTTATGCATAAAATGATTAATTTCACAATATCTCAATAATATGGCGGGTAATTCAAGCGCTTTTTTAATTTAATTAAAAAAGAATAGTTGTATAAATCACAAGTAATATTTTAAAAAATGTTACGAATCACAAAAATAAAGCATCGACCGGGGATCGAACCCGGACCACCTGCGTAACAGGCAACGGTTCTACCACTGAACCAACGATGCTTGCGTCAGTAAAGCGAAATTATCCATTGCTTTCTTGTACTGACATACCAGTGTTAGGTAATAGTAACGACAAACTCTAGTGATTAGGTTTTCAATAGCACTGTACCCGAGGTAGATAATGAGACTTATTTTTAATTTCGGCGAAATGGCACACCGTCAGTTTTTGTGCCACACCTTGTAACCATGACCAAATTGATATAGACCGAGACTTTTAAAAGGCACAAAAACTTGTCTTTAATTGAAACTATAGTACTTAGGTCTACATAAGTAGTAACAACTACATATCAATGAACGTAATGCATAAAATGACTAATTTCACAATATCTCAATTATATGGCGGGTAATTTTAATTTCATTTAAAAAGAATAGTTGTATAACCCACAAGAAATATTTTTAAAAATGTTACGAATCAAAAAAAATAAAGCATCGACCGGGGATCGAACCCGGTACACTTGCGTAACAGGCAACGGTTCTACCACTGAACCAACGATGCATGCGTCAATAAAGCGAAATTATCCATTGCTTTCTTGTACTGAGACTCATTCTTAATTTCAGCGAAATGGCACACCGTCAGTTTTTGTGCCAAACCTTGTAACCATGATCAAATTGATGTAGACCGAGACTTTTAAAAGGCACAAAAACTTGTCTTTAATTGAAACTATAGTACTTAGGTCTACATAAGTAGTAACAACTACATATCAATGAACGTAATGCATAAAATGACTAATTTCACAATATCTCAATTATATGGCGGGTAATTTTAATTTCATTTAAAAAGAATAGTTGTATAACCCACAAGAAATATTTTTAAAAATGTTACGAATCAAAAAAAATAAAGCATCGACCGGGGATCGAACCCGGTACACTTGCGTAACAGGCAACGGTTCTACCACTGAACCAACGATGCTTGCGTCAATAAAGCGAAATTATCCATTGCTTTCTTGTACTGACATACCAGTGTTAGGTAATAGTAACGACAAACTCTAGTGATTAGGTTTTCAATAACACTGTACCCGAGGTAGATAATGAGACTTATTTTTAATTTCAGCGAAATGGCACACCGTCAGTTTTTGTGCCAAACCTTGTAACCATGACCCAAATTGATGTAGACCGAGACTTTTAAAAGGCACAAAAACTTGTCTTTAATTGAAACTATAGTACTTAGGTCTACATAAGTAGTAACAACTACATATCAATGAACGTAATGCATAAAATGACTAATTTCACAATATCTCAATTATATGGCGGGTAATCCAAGCGCTTTTTTAATTTCATTCAAAAAGAACAGTTGTATAACCCACAAAAAATATTTTAAAAAATGTTACGAATCACAAAAATAAAGCATCGACCGGGGATCGAATCCGGACCACCTGCGTAACAGGCAACGGTTCTACCCCTGAACCAACGATGCTTGCGTCAGTAAAGCGAAATTATCCATTGCTTTCATGTACTGACATACCAGTGTTAGGTAATAGTAACGACAAACTCTAGTGATTAGGTTTTCAATAGCACTGTACCCGAGGTAGATAATGAGACTTATTTTTAATTTCGGCGAAATGGCACACCGTCAGTTTTTGTGCCAAACCTTGTAACCATGACCAAATTGATATAGACCGAGACTTTTAAAAGGCACAA
The DNA here is from genome assembly GCA_905147715.2 of Xestia xanthographa. Classification (NCBI taxonomy): domain Eukaryota; kingdom Metazoa; phylum Arthropoda; class Insecta; order Lepidoptera; family Noctuidae; genus Xestia; species Xestia xanthographa. The sequence continues at coordinate 943,379 of LR990665.1, forward strand.
AAACTTGTCTTTAATATCAATGAACGTAATGCATAAAATGACTAATTATTTCACAATATCTCAATAATATGGCGGGTAATTTAAGCGCTTTTTTAATTTAATTAAAAAATAATAGTTGTATAACCCACAAGAAATATTTAAAAAAATGTTACGAATAAAAAAAATAAAGCATCGACCGGGGATCGAACCCGGACCACCTGCGTAACAGGCAACGGTTCTACCACTGAACCAACGATGCTTGCGTCAGTAAAGCGAAATTATCCATTGCTTTCTTGTACTGACATACCAGTGTTAGGTAATAGTAACGACAAACTCTAGTGATTAGGTTTTCAATAGCACTGTACCCGAGGTAGATAATGAGACTTATTCTTAATTTCAGCGAAATGGCACACCGTCAGTTTTTGTGCCAAACCTTGTAACCATGATCAAATTGATGTAGACCGAGACTTTTAAAAGGCACAAAAACTTGTCTTTAATTGAAACTATAGTACTTAGGTCTACATAAAGAGTAACAACTACATATCAATGAACGTAATGCATAAAATGACGAATTTCACAATGGCTCAATAATATGGCGGGTAATTCAAGAGCTTTTTTAATTTCATTTAAAAAGAATAGTTGTACAACCCACGAGAAATATTTAAAAAAATGTTACGAATCACAAAAATAAAGCATCGACCGGGGATCGAATCCGGACCACCTGCGTAACAGGCAACGGTTCTACCACTGAACCAACGATGCTTGCGTCAGTAAAGCGAAATAATCCATTGCTTTCTTGTACTGACATACCAGTGTTAGGTAATAGTAACGACAAACTCTAGTGATTAGGTTTTCAATAGCACTGTACCCGAGGTAGATAATGAGACTTATTTTTAATTTCGGCGAAATGGCACACCGTCAGTTTTTGTGCCACACCTTGTAACCATGACCAAATTGATATAGACCGAGACTTTTAAAAGGCACAAAAACTTGTCTTTAATATCAATGAACGTAATGCATAAAATGACTAATTATTTCACAATATCTCAATAATATGGCGGGTAATTTAAGCGCTTTTTTAATTTAATTAAAAAATAATAGTTGTATAACCCACAAGAAATATTTAAAAAAATGTTACGAATAAAAAAAATAAAGCATCGACCGGGGATCGAACCCGGACCACCTGCGTAACAGGCAACGGTTCTACCACTGAACCAACGATGCTTGCGTCAGTAAAGCGAAATTATCCATTGCTTTCTTGTACTGACATACCAGTGTTAGGTAATAGTAACGACAAACTCTAGTGATGTTTTTGTGCCAAACCTTGTAACCATGATCAAATTGATGTAGACCGAGACTTTTAAAAGGCACAAAACTTGTCTTTAATTGAAACTATAGTACTTAGGTCAACATAAGTAGTAACAACTACATATCAATGAACGTAATGCATAAAATGACTAATTATTTAACAATATCTCAATAATATGGCGGGTAATCCCAGCGCTTTTTTAATTTCATTCAAAAAGAACAGTTGTATAACCCACAAAAAATATTTTAAAAAATGTTACGAATCACAAAAATAAAGCATCGACCGGGGATCGAATCCGGACCACCTGCGTAACAGGCAACGGTTCTACCCCTGAACCAACGATGCTTGCGTCAGTAAAGCGAAATTATCCATTGCTTTCTTGTACTGACATACCAGTGTTAGGTAATAGTAACGACAAACTCTAGTGATTAGGTTTTCAATAGCACTGTACCCGAGGTAGATAATGAGACTTATTTTTAATTTCAGCGAAATGGCACACCGTCAGTTTTTGTGCCAAACCTTGTAACCATGACCAAATTGATGTAGACCGAGACTTTTAAAAGGCACAAAAAATTGTCTTTAATTGAAACTATAGTACTTAGGTCTACATAAGTAGTAACAACTACATATTAATGAACGTAATGCATAAAATGACTAATTTCACAATATCTCAATTATATGGCGGGTAATCCAAGCGCTTTTTTAATTTCATTCAAAAAGAACAGTTGTATAACCCACAAGAAATATTTTAAAAATTTTTACGAATCACAAAAAGCATCGACCGGGGATCGAATCCGGACCACCTGCGTAACAGGCAACGGTTTTACCACTGAACCAACGATGCTTGCGTCAGTAAAGCGAAATTATCCATTGCTTTCTTGTACTGACATACCAGTGTTAGGTAATAGTAACGACAGGCTCTAGTTATTAAGTTTTCAATAGCACCTTGTACCCGAGGTAGATAATGAGACTTATTTTTAATTTCTGCGAAATGGCACACCGTCAGTTTTTGTGCCAAACCTTGTAACCATGACCAAATTGATGTAGACCGAGACTTTTAAAAGGCACAAAAACTTGTCTTTAATTGAAACTACAGTACTTAGGTCTACATAAGTAGTAACAACTACATATCAATGAACGTAATGCATAAAATGACTAATTTCACAATATCTTAATTATATGGCGGGTAATTTAAGCGCTTTTTTTATTTCATTTAAAAAGAATAGTTGTATAACCCACAAGAAATATTTTAAAAAATGTTACGAATCAAAAAAAATAAAGCATCGACCGGGGATCGAACCCGGTACACTTGCGTAACAGGCAACGGTTCTACCACTGAACCAACGATGCTTGCGTCAATAAAGCGAAATCATCCATTGCTTTCATGTACTGACATACCGGTGTTAGGTAATAGTAACGACAAACACTAGTGATTAGGTTTTCAATAGCACTGTACCCGAGGTAGATAATGAGACTTATTTTTAATTTCAGCGAAATGGCACACCGTCAGTTTTTGTGCCAAACCTTGTAACCATGACCAAATTGATGTAGACCGAGACTTTTAAAAGGCACAAAAACTTGTCTTTAATTGAAACTATAGTACTTAGGTCTACATAAGTAGTAACAACTACATATCAATGAACGTAATGCATAAAATGACTAATTTCACAATGGCTCAATAATATGGCGGGTAATTCAAGCGCTTTTTTAATTTCATTTAAAAAGAATAGTTGTATAACCCACGAGAAATATTTAAAAAAATGTTACGAATCACAAAAACAAAGCATCGACCGGGGATCGAATCCGGACCACCTGCGTAACAGGCAACGGTTCTACCACTGAACCAACGATGCTTGCGTCAGTAAAGCGAAATTATCCATTGCTTTCTTGTACTGACATACCAGTGTTAGGTAATAGTAACGACAAACTCTAGTTATTAAGTTTTCAATAGCACTTTGTACCTGAGGTAGATAATGAGACTTATTTTTAATTTCGGCGAAATGGCACACCGTCAGTTTTTGTGCCAAACCTTGTAACCATGACCAAATTGATGTAGACCGAGACTTTTAAAAGGCACAAAACTTGTCTTTAATTGAAACTATAGTACTTAGGTCTACATAAGTAGTAACAACTACATATCAATGAACGTAATGCATAAAATGACTAATTTCACAATATCTCAATTATATGGCGGGTAATCCAAGCGCTTTTTTAATTTCATTCAAAAAGAATAGTTGTATAACCCACAAGAAATATTTTAAAAAATGTTACGAATCACAAAAATAAAGCATCGACCGAGGATCGAACCCGGTACACTTGCGTAACAGGCAACGGTTCTACCACTGAACCAACGATGCTTGCGTCAATAAAGCGAAATTATCCATTGCTTTCTTGTACTGAGACTTATTTTTAATTTCGGCGAAATGGCACACCGTCAGTTTTTGTGCCAAACCTTGTAACCATGACCAAATTGATGTAAACCGAACTTGTCTTTAATTGAAACTATAGTACTCAGGTCTACATAAGTAGTAACAACTACATATCAATGAACGTTATGCATAAAATGATTAATTTCACAATATCTCAATAATATGGCGGGTAATTCAAGCGCTTTTTTAATTTAATTAAAAAAGAATAGTTGTATAAATCACAAGTAATATTTTAAAAAATGTTACGAATCACAAAAATAAAGCATCGACCGGGGATCGAACCCGGACCACCTGCGTAACAGGCAACGGTTCTACCACTGAGCCAACGATGCTTGCGTCAGTAAAGCGAAATTATCCATTGCTTTCTTGTACTGACATACCAGTGTTAGGTAATAGTAACGACAAACTCTAGTGATTAGGTTTTCAATAGCACTGTACCCGAGGTAGATAATGAGACTTATTTTTAATTTCGGCGAAATGGCACACCGTCAGTTTTTGTGCCACACCTTGTAACCATGACCAAATTGATATAGACCGAGACTTTTAAAAGGCACAAAAACTTGTCTTTAATTGAAACTATAGTACTTAGGTCTACATAAGTAGTAACAACTACATATCAATGAACGTAATGCATAAAATGACTAATTTCACAATATCTCAATTATATGGCGGGTAATTTTAATTTCATTTAAAAAGAATAGTTGTATAACCCACAAGAAATATTTTTAAAAATGTTACGAATCAAAAAAAATAAAGCATCGACCGGGGATCGAACCCGGTACACTTGCGTAACAGGCAACGGTTCTACCACTGAACCAACGATGCATGCGTCAATAAAGCGAAATTATCCATTGCTTTCTTGTACTGAGACTCATTCTTAATTTCAGCGAAATGGCACACCGTCAGTTTTTGTGCCAAACCTTGTAACCATGATCAAATTGATGTAGACCGAGACTTTTAAAAGGCACAAAAACTTGTCTTTAATTGAAACTATAGTACTTAGGTCTACATAAGTAGTAACAACTACATATCAATGAACGTAATGCATAAAATGACTAATTTCACAATATCTCAATTATATGGCGGGTAATTTTAATTTCATTTAAAAAGAATAGTTGTATAACCCACAAGAAATATTTTTAAAAATGTTACGAATCAAAAAAAATAAAGCATCGACCGGGGATCGAACCCGGTACACTTGCGTAACAGGCAACGGTTCTACCACTGAACCAACGATGCTTGCGTCAATAAAGCGAAATTATCCATTGCTTTCTTGTACTGACATACCAGTGTTAGGTAATAGTAACGACAAACTCTAGTGATTAGGTTTTCAATAACACTGTACCCGAGGTAGATAATGAGACTTATTTTTAATTTCAGCGAAATGGCACACCGTCAGTTTTTGTGCCAAACCTTGTAACCATGACCCAAATTGATGTAGACCGAGACTTTTAAAAGGCACAAAAACTTGTCTTTAATTGAAACTATAGTACTTAGGTCTACATAAGTAGTAACAACTACATATCAATGAACGTAATGCATAAAATGACTAATTTCACAATATCTCAATTATATGGCGGGTAATCCAAGCGCTTTTTTAATTTCATTCAAAAAGAACAGTTGTATAACCCACAAAAAATATTTTAAAAAATGTTACGAATCACAAAAATAAAGCATCGACCGGGGATCGAATCCGGACCACCTGCGTAACAGGCAACGGTTCTACCCCTGAACCAACGATGCTTGCGTCAGTAAAGCGAAATTATCCATTGCTTTCATGTACTGACATACCAGTGTTAGGTAATAGTAACGACAAACTCTAGTGATTAGGTTTTCAATAGCACTGTACCCGAGGTAGATAATGAGACTTATTTTTAATTTCGGCGAAATGGCACACCGTCAGTTTTTGTGCCAAACCTTGTAACCATGACCAAATTGATATAGACCGAGACTTTTAAAAGGCACAAAAACTTGTCTTTAATATCAATGAACGTAATGCATAAAATGACTAATTATTTCACAATATCTCAATAATATGGCGGGTAATTTAAGCGCTTTTTTAATTTAATTAAAAAATAATAGTTGTATAACCCACAAGAAATATTTAAAAAAATGTTACGAATAAAAAAAATAAAGCATCGACCGGGGATCGAACCCGGACCACCTGCGTAACAGGCAACGGTTCTACCACTGAACCAACGATGCTTGCGTCAGTAAAGCGAAATTATCCATTGCTTTCTTGTACTGACATACCAGTGTTAGGTAATAGTAACGACAAACTCTAGTGATTAGGTTTTCAATAGCACTGTACCCGAGGTAGATAATGAGACTTATTCTTAATTTCAGCGAAATGGCACACCGTCAGTTTTTGTGCCAAACCTTGTAACCATGATCAAATTGATGTAGACCGAGACTTTTAAAAGGCACAAAAACTTGTCTTTAATTGAAACTATAGTACTTAGGTCTACATAAGTAGTAACAACTACATATCAATGAACGTAATGCATAAAATGACTAATTTCACAATATCTCAATTATATGGCGGGTAATTTTAATTTCATTTAAAAAGAATAGTTGTATAACCCACAAGAAATATTTTTAAAAATGTTACGAATCAAAAAAAATAAAGCATCGACCGGGGATCGAACCCGGTACACTTGCGTAACAGGCAACGGTTCTACCACTGAACCAACGATGCTTGCGTCAATAAAGCGAAATCATCCATTGCTTTCTTGTACTAAGACTTATTTTTAATTTCAGCGAAATGGCACATCGTCAGTTTTTGTGCCAAATCTTGTAACCATGACCAAATTGATGTAGACCGAGACTTTTAAAAGGCACAAAACTTGTCTTTAATTGAAACTATAGTACTTAGGTCTACATAAGTAGTAACAACTACATATCAATGAACGTAATGCATAAAATGACTAATTTCACAATATCTCAATTATATGGCGGGTAATTTTAATTTCATTTAAAAAGAATAGTTGTATAACCCACAAGAAATATTTTTAAAAATGTTACGAATAAAAAAAAATAAAGCATCGACCGGGGATCGAACCCGGTACACTTGCGTAACAGGCAACGGTTCTACCACTGAACCAACGATGCTTGCGTCAATAAAGCGAAATTATCCATTGCTTTCTTGTACTGACATACCAGTGTTAGGTAATAGTAACGACAAACTCTAGTGATTAGGTTTTCAATAACACTGTACCCGAGGTAGATAATGAGACTTATTTTTAATTTCAGCGAAATGGCACACCGTCAGTTTTTGTGCCAAACCTTGTAACCATGACCCAAATTGATGTAGACCGAGACTTTTAAAAGGCACAAAAACTTGTCTTTAATTGAAACTATAGTACTTAGGTCTACATAAGTAGTAACAACTACATATCAATGAACGTAATGCATAAAATGACTAATTTCACAATATCTCAATTATATGGCGGGTAATCCAAGCGCTTTTTTAATTTCATTCAAAAAGAACAGTTGTATAACCCACAAAAAATATTTTAAAAAATGTTACGAATCACAAAAATAAAGCATCGACCGGGGATCGAATCCGGACCACCTGCGTAACAGGCAACGGTTCTACCCCTGAACCAACGATGCTTGCGTCAGTAAAGCGAAATTATCCATTGCTTTCATGTACTGACATACCAGTGTTAGGTAATAGTAACGACAAACTCTAGTGATTAGGTTTTCAATAGCACTGTACCCGAGGTAGATAATGAGACTTATTTTTAATTTCAGCGAAATGGCACATCGTCAGTTTTTGTGCCAAACCTTGTAACCATGACCAAATTGATGTAGACCGAGACTTTTAAAAGGCACAAAAACTTGTCTTTAATATCAATGAACGTAATGCATAAAATGACGAATTTCACAATGGCTCAATAATATGGCGGGTAATTCAAGCGCTTTTTTAATTTCATTTAAAAAGAATAGTTGTACAACCCACGAGAAATATTTAAAAAAATGTTACGAATCACAAAAATAAAGCATCGACCGGGGATCGAACCCGGACCACCTGCGTAACAGGCAACGGTTCTACCACTGAACCAACGATGTTTGCGTCAATAAAGCGAAATTATCCATTGCTTTCTTGTACTGAGACTTATTTTTAATTTCAGCGAAATGGCACATCGTCAGTTTTTGTGCCAAACCTTGTAACCATGACCCAAATTGATGTAGACCGAGACTTTTAAAAGGCACAAAAACTTGTCTTTAATTGAAACTATAGTACTTAGGTCTACATAAGTAGTAACAACTACATATCAATGAACGTAATGCATAAAATGACTAATTTCACAATATCTCAATTATATGGCGGGTAATCCAAGCGCTTTTTTAATTTCATTCAAAAAGAATAGTTGTATAACCCACAAGAAATATTTAAAAAAATGTTACGAATCACAAAAATAAAGCATCGACCGGGGATCGAACCCGGTACACTTGCGTAACAGGCAACGGTTCTACCACTGAACCAACGATGCATGCGTCAATAAAGCGAAATTATCCATTGCTTTCTTGTACTGAGACTCATTCTTAATTTCAGCGAAATGGCACACCGTCAGTTTTTGTGCCAAACCTTGTAACCATGATCAAATTGATGTAGACCGAGACTTTTAAAAGGCACAAAAACTTGTCTTTAATTGAAACTATAGTACTTAGGTCTACATAAGTAGTAACAACTACATATCAATGAACGTAATGCATAAAATGACTAATTTCACAATATCTCAATTATATGGCGGGTAATTTTAATTTCATTTAAAAAGAATAGTTGTATAACCCACAAGAAATATTTTTAAAAATGTTACGAATCAAAAAAAATAAAGCATCGACCGGGGATCGAACCCGGTACACTTGCGTAACAGGCAACGGTTCTACCACTGAACCAACGATGCTTGCGTCAATAAAGCGAAATTATCCATTGCTTTCTTGTACTGACATACCAGTGTTAGGTAATAGTAACGACAAACTCTAGTGATTAGGTTTTCAATAACACTGTACCCGAGGTAGATAATGAGACTTATTTTTAATTTCAGCGAAATGGCACACCGTCAGTTTTTGTGCCAAACCTTGTAACCATGACCCAAATTGATGTAGACCGAGACTTTTAAAAGGCACAAAAACTTGTCTTTAATTGAAACTATAGTACTTAGGTCTACATAAGTAGTAACAACTACACATCAATGAACGTAATGCATAAAATGACTAATTTCACAATATCTCAATTATATGGCGGGTAATCCAAGCGCTTTTTTAATTTCATTCAAAAAGAACAGTTGTATAACCCACAAAAAATATTTTAAAAAATGTTACGAATCACAAAAATAAAGCATCGACCGGGGATCGAATCCGGACCACCTGCGTAACAGGCAACGGTTCTACCCCTGAACCAACGATGCTTGCGTCAGTAAAGCGAAATTATCCATTGCTTTCATGTACTGACATACCAGTGTTAGGTAATAGTAACGACAAACTCTAGTGATTAGGTTTTCAATAGCACTGTACCCGAGGTAGATAATGAGACTTATTTTTAATTTCGGCGAAATGGCACACCGTCAGTTTTTGTGCCAAACCTTGTAACCATGACCAAATTGATATAGACCGAGACTTTTAAAAGGCACAAAAACTTGTCTTTAATATCAATGAACGTAATGCATAAAATGACTAATTATTTCACAATATCTCAATAATATGGCGGGTAATTTAAGCGCTTTTTTAATTTAATTAAAAAATAATAGTTGTATAACCCACAAGAAATATTTAAAAAAATGTTACGAATAAAAAAAATAAAGCATCGACCGGGGATCGAACCCGGACCACCTGCGTAACAGGCAACGGTTCTACCACTGAACCAACGATGCTTGCGTCAGTAAAGCGAAATTATCCATTGCTTTCTTGTACTGACATACCAGTGTTAGGTAATAGTAACGACAAACTCTAGTGATTAGGTTTTCAATAGCACTGTACCCGAGGTAGATAATGAGACTTATTCTTAATTTCAGCGAAATGGCACACCGTCAGTTTTTGTGCCAAACCTTGTAACCATGATCAAATTGATGTAGACCGAGACTTTTAAAAGGCACAAAAACTTGTCTTTAATTGAAACTATAGTACTTAGGTCTACATAAAGAGTAACAACTACATATCAATGAACGTAATGCATAAAATGACGAATTTCACAATGGCTCAATAATATGGCGGGTAATTCAAGAGCTTTTTTAATTTCATTTAAAAAGAATAGTTGTACAACCCACGAGAAATATTTAAAAAAATGTTACGAATCACAAAAATAAAGCATCGACCGGGGATCGAATCCGGACCACCTGCGTAACAGGCAACGGTTCTACCACTGAACCAACGATGCTTGCGTCAGTAAAGCGAAATAATCCATTGCTTTCTTGTACTGACATACCAGTGTTAGGTAATAGTAACGAGAGAAATGGCACACCGTCAGTTTTTGTGCCAAACCTTGTAACCATGACCCAAATTGATGTAGACCGAGACTTTTAAAAGGCACAAAATCTTGTCTTTAATTGAAACTATAGTACTTAGGTCTACATAAGTAGTAACAACTACATATCAATGAACGTAATGCATAAAATGACTAATTTCACAATATCTCAATTATATGGCGGGTAATCCAAGCGCTTTTTTAATTTCATTCAAAAAGAACAGTTGTATAACCCACAAAAAATATTTTAAAAAATGTTACGAATCACAAAAATAAAGCATCGACCGGGGATCGAATCCGGACCACCTGCGTAACAGGCAACGGTTCTACCCCTGAACCAACGATGCTTGCGTCAGTAAAGCGAAATTATCCATTGCTTTCATGTACTGACATACCAGTGTTAGGTAATAGTAACGACAAACTCTAGTGATTAGGTTTTCAATAGCACTGTACCCGAGGTAGATAATGAGACTTATTTTTAATTTCGGCGAAATGGCACACCGTCAGTTTTTGTGCCAAACCTTGTAACCATGACCAAATTGATATAGACCGAGACTTTTAAAAGGCACAAAAACTTGTCTTTAATATCAATGAACGTAATGCATAAAATGACTAATTATTTCACAATATCTCAATAATATGGCGGGTAATTTAAGCGCTTTTTTAATTTAATTAAAAAATAATAGTTGTATAACCCACAAGAAATATTTAAAAAAATGTTACGAATAAAAAAAATAAAGCATCGACCGGGGATCGAACCCGGACCACCTGCGTAACAGGCAACGGTTCTACCACTGAACCAACGATGCTTGCGTCAGTAAAGCGAAATTATCCATTGCTTTCTTGTACTGACATACCAGTGTTAGGTAATAGTAACGACAAACTCTAGTGATTAGGTTTTCAATAGCACTGTACCCGAGGTAGATAATGAGACTTATTCTTAATTTCAGCGAAATGGCACACCGTCAGTTTTTGTGCCAAACCTTGTAACCATGATCAAATTGAAATTTCAAATTCAAATTCAAATTCAAATTCAAATTCAAATTCAAACAGTTTATTGTGGATCATAGGTTCATAAGATGTTGTGTTAAATACAGGTGTCTGCTATGTCCCGCCATTGAGGCATACAAAATTCATGTCACAAGTTCGGTAAAAAGTACAATACTAAAACTTAATTAAATTAAAATTAAACTTAGATTATATAACAATAAAATTAAAATACAATACATGCCATTTGCCATACAAATACATTATGATCAAATTATCAAAATTATAAAATACTTATGTCAGATTAACAAATTATTCATTCAATGGATTTGCTTCAATGTATTGTCATCTAGAAATTCTCTTAAAGAGTAATAACATTTACTTATCAATAACTCGTGTACTTTTTTTTTGAAGGTATTTATATCGCTCATAGTTCTGAGAAATGGTGGAAGATTATTAAAGATACGTGGGCCCATACAAAAGATGCTTTGGTGCAAAAGCTTTGTTTTACTGGCTAAGATGCGCAGCTTGTCTTTGTGTCTGGCCCTAGTGCAAAATTCAAACAAATTTGGATTTGATTTTATGAACATTACAGTTTCATAGATGTACACACAAGGTAGAGTTAATATTTTTAAATTTGTGAAATATGGTCTGCATGAATCCACTTGGTGTATACTGCATATCGATCTGATGCACCGTTTTTGAGCTCTAAAAGCACGCTCTTTTTCTACAGAGTTGCCCCAAAATATGATGCCGTAGCGTATGATTGAAGCAACATATCCATGATAGGCAGTTAGTAGTGCAGACTGACTGACGGTGTTCCTTAGTCTGTAAAGAGCATAAGAGCTCTGACTAAGTCTTTTGCAGACTTGCTCAATATGTGACCTCCAATTTACTTTGCTGTCAATATAGAGACCTAGAAATTTGGTTACATCGATTTCTTCTATGCTGGTTTGAGAATGTGATATATTTAAATTGGCATTATGTTGTACTCGCTGTTTAAAATTCATAATTTTTGATTTTTCTAAGTTTATTTTTAAGTCATTTTCATCAAGCCATTTTATAATTGTAGATAGGGTGCTATTTATGTCAAGTTTTAGGTCAGTTCTGTCATTACCGGTAAACAATATGGTACTATCGTCAGCAAATAAGGTCATATGGTGCATTGTAACTGTCGAAATGTCATTTATATAAATTAGAAAAAGTGGTGGGCCGAGAATACTGCCCTGAGGAACACCGGAAAGGATATTTCTTACCTCAGACACAACGGTTTCTTCAGTTCTGGTAGTTAAAGAGACTCTTTTTAATTCTACCATCTGTTTTCTGTCATTGAGATATGATTCTATTAATTTGTGTACGTTACCCCTTACGCCAAATGCATATAATTTATTCAAAAGTATTTTATGGCTGACTCGGTCGAATGCTTTTGACATATCCATGTAAAGAGCTATGGCTGGCGACCTAGTGTCCATATTTAGAAGGACTTTGTGTAAAAAGTTATATATTGCTGTATTAACCGATTTATTTTTCCTAAAACCATATTGGCATGGGGTAAATATGTTGTTACTTTCGAAAAATGGGTAGAGGCAGTTATAAATGTTTTTTTCGAATATTTTTGAGAAAATGGTTATTAAAGCAATTGGCCTGTAGTTACTGATGAAAAATTTGTCATCTTTTTTATGTACAGGTTTTACTACTGACAATTTTAATTTCTCTGGAAAAATACCGTGTTCTATGCACAAGTTAATAATATAACTCAAGGGAGCAGCAATTAAAGTTGCTACGTCCTTAACGATCTTTGTGGTAATACCGTCATAACCTGCGCTATTTGTGTTCCTCAGAGAAGTTATAATCTTAAGAATGTCTTGAGGAATCGTTGGCGGCATGAATATTGATTTAGTGTTAAATGTCAAATTAGAAGAATATGATCGTGTTGAGTCAGAAGAAGAATTATTATTACTATTTTTAACAATGTCAGCAAAATAGTCATTAAAGGCGTTTGCCATAGTCTTAGGATCAGTTATTACCTCGTCGTTGATTATCAGTTTCTCAATGCCGTCCTTAGGATAGTTGCATTTAGTGTCATTAATTACTTTCCACGTTGCTTTGGATTTATTTACAGCCGTTTTTATAAAATAATTGTTCTGGGACTTTTTTGTTAGCGAGATGATTGTTTTATATTTTTTAGCATAAGATTTAAACTTTGTTTTATTGTCGTTGTTTGAGTTTTTTCTATACTTCCAGAGAAGTTCGCGTTTACGCTTACTACACATTCTTATTCCTTTTGATAACCATTTAGGTCTTGAAATATTATTAATGCGAATTTTCATTATAGGAAAGCATAAGTCATATATCAAGCTGAATATATCATGGAATGAATTGTAGGCACTGTTAGGGTCTTTAGACTCATAAACACTATGATACGAGATTTGACTTAAGTATTTAGCAAATATACATCTATTTTCTTTAGTAAAGCTACGTTTATATACATACCAATATTTAATTGGACAACACTTTTTTACCGGACACTTCATTATTTGTGCTGTGTGATCGGAGAGCGCAAAGTCTCTGATTACACCTTTGCATCCCTTAATGTTATGAGCAATGTTGTCAATGCAAGTATTACTGGCGCTTCGTGTTACCTGATTAAACTGAAGGGTTACATTAAAGCTTAATAGTAGCTCTACAAATTCAATGGATATTTTTGAATTGTTTGTAATATCTATGTTGAAATCTCCACAAATTATTATTTTTTTACTTTTACATAGCTTACTCAATATTTTACTTAAGATTAAAAAGAAAGAGTTTGTTGATCCGATTGTCTTGTTTGGTGGTCTGTAAATACATAAAATATATATTTTGTGGTCAATTAATTCAATAGCAGAGCATTCAATAATATTTATAATAGACATTTTATTGATGTCATCGAGACCCTTAAATCGCAGTCCATTCTTAATTAAAATACATGAGCCTCCGTGTCTACTACCTCTCATAAAATACGATCCCAAAATAAAGTTCGGTATCCGTAAGTAATCCTCGTCACCTTTCCTCATGTTATGTTCCGTAATGCACAATATATCTACCTTCATACCTTCTGTCCCCAGTTCATCCAAGCTCACAGATAGCATATCCGATTTATTAATCAATCCATTAATGTTTTGATGCATAATAGTTAAACAATTATTTACGAAAAAAAGTATCACAGCTTAAATCTGTGTTTGTTTGAATTACAGAATTTTGGTTACTTATTTCATATAATACAGAGATGTCATTTTGTGTTTCGCAGGCGTTGTATTGTATTATACTTTCAATTTGAGCTTTAATGTCCCTGAAAATTGTGTACATGCCTAAATCATTGATAACGCCTGTTGTCTTTGAAAACATTGAGTGGTCATACGTTAAGTGCTTGTTTATGTCAAGAGTATAGCAATGTTCGTGAGTCATGACATCGAGATACAGAAGGTTATTGAAATTTTCGATTCTCCAATTATACATATTAGCATAACTTTTGCACTTAAACGTAGGAACGCATAAAATAACATTTGTGTGTTGCACTTTTTGTAGTGATTCTCTTATGGCTAATATCATGTTGATGGAGTCATTTGTTGTGTTAAAATCTGCTTCGCCAATTAAGACTATACAAAAGTCGTCCATTGTAAAGTTTTGCAATTTAAGTTCAATTCCATTCATAATTTCTTTGATCCCGCAATTTGTCTTTAAGTAATGACATATTTGCGTGTTTGAGCCTAAGGTGTTGTCAGCAATTCTAAGGATTCTGTTAGTGTTGTTCGTACTCAATATGCAGATTTTTCGAGATAGGGCCTTTTTTCCGGTCAGTACATTATTGTCGTTAGATGTGGAGGTGCTCGCCAGTTTTGATATATTTTGTAGATCACTACTTGGTTCCTGCACGGGCTCTTCTAATACATCTGGTTTCTGAGGATCTGTTTGCGTCTCCTTATTCTTACAGATGGTGGAGCTCTGGGGGAAGACATTTGATGTTTGCGTCTCCCTATTCTTGAGGATGGGAGAGACCTCATGATAGTTAGGTTGTGTTCTACATATTTCGTTATTGGTTGAGCATACTGGGCTGTGTATTTGCGGCAAAGTTTTATTCTTGCGTTTGGGAGTTATATGGTTTTTGTCAGGCGTTGTGCATAGATTTTTGTAAACATTCTTTGTCTTTATCATATTTTGTAGATCAGATTTCAAACGAAAATTCTCATTATTTAGATTTTCAATCTCTTGATGCGCGCTTATTAATTGGAGAGTAAGACTTTTATTTTGTTCAGTTAGCTCACTTAGAATTCCACTGTTGTCATGCAAGCTGTCTGGTAGACTCATCATAGTCGTGTCAAGTATAGTGTTATCGCTAGTCATATTAGTTAAGTCAGTTAATGAGCTGGTCCTGATAGGTTTAGGACGATAAGTGATGTTGCTGTTGCTAGAATCCATATTATTTTGCTACCACAGTGCCCTGATGTAGACCGAGACTTTTAAAAGGCACAAAAACTTGTCTTTAATTGAAACTATAGTACTTAGGTCTACATAAAGAGTAACAACTACATATCAATGAACGTAATGCATAAAATGACGAATTTCACAATATCTCAATAATATGGCGGGTAATCCAAGCGCTTTTTTAATTTCATTCAAAAAGAACAGTTGTATAACCCACAAAAAATATTTTAAAAAATGTTACGAATCACAAAAATAAAGCATCGACCGGGGATCGAATCCGGACCACCTGCGTAACAGGCAACGGTTCTACCCCTGAACCAACGATGCTTGCGTCAGTAAAGCGAAATTATCCATTGCTTTCTTGTACTGACATACCAGTGTTAGGTAATAGTAACGACAAACTCTAGTGATTAGGTTTTCAATAGCACTGTACCCGAGGTAGATAATGAGACTTATTTTTAATTTCAGCGAAATGGCACACCGTCAGTTTTTGTGCCAAACCTTGTAACCATGACCAAATTGATGTAGACCGAGACTTTTAAAAGGCACAAAAAATTGTCTTTAATTGAAACTATAGTACTTAGGTCTACATAAGTAGTAACAACTACATATTAATGAACGTAATGCATAAAATGACTAATTTCACAATATCTCAATTATATGGCGGGTAATCCAAGCGCTTTTTTAATTTCATTCAAAAAGAACAGTTGTATAACCCACAAGAAATATTTTAAAAAATTTTACGAATCACAAAAAGCATCGACCGGGGATCGAATCCGGACCACCTGCGTAACAGGCAACGGTTTTACCACTGAACCAACGATGCTTGCGTCAGTAAAGCGAAATTATCCATTGCTTTCTTGTACTGACATACCAGTGTTAGGTAATAGTAACGACAAACTCTAGTGATTAGGTTTTCAATAGCACTGTACCCGAGGTAGATAATGAGACTCATTCTTAATTTCAGCGAAATGGCACACCGTCAGTTTTTGTGCCAAACGAGACTTTTAAAAGGCACAAAAACTTGTCTTTAATTGAAACTATAGTACTTAGGTCTACATAAGTAGTAACAACTACATATCAATGAACGTAATGCATAAAATGACTAATTTCACAATATCTCAATTATATGGCGGGTAATTTTAATTTCATTTAAAAAGAATAGTTGTATAACCCACAAGAAATATTTTTAAAAATGTTACGAATCAAAAAAAATAAAGCATCGACCGGGGATCGAACCCGGTACACTTGCGTAACAGGCAACGGTTCTACCACTAAACCAACGATGCTTGCGTCAATAAAGCGAAATTATCCATTGCTTTCTTGTACTGAGACTTATTTTTAATTTCAGCGAAATGGCACATCGTCAGTTTTTGTGCCAAACCTTGTAACCATGACCAAATTGATGTAGACCGAGACTTTTAAAAGGCACAAAAACTTGTCTTTAATATCAATGAACGTAATGCATAAAATGACGAATTTCACAATGGCTCAATAATATGGCGGGTAATTCAAGCGCTTTTTTAATTTCATTTAAAAAGAATAGTTGTACAACCCACGAGAAATATTTAAAAAAATGTTACGAATCACAAAAATAAAGCATCGACCGGGGATCGAACCCGGACCACCTGCGTAACAGGCAACGGTTCTACCACTGAACCAACGATGCTTGCGTCAGTAAAGCGAAATTATCCATTGCTTTCTTGTACTGACATACCAGTGTTAGGTAATAGTAACGACAAACTCTAGTGATTAGGTTTTCAATAACACTGTACCCGAGGTAGATAATGAGACTTATTTTTAATTTCAGCGAAATGGCACACCGTCAGTTTTTGTGCCAAACCTTGTAACCATGACTCAAATTGATGTAGACCGAGACTTTTAAAAGGCACAAAAACTTGTCTTTAATTGAAACTATAGTACTTAGGTCTACATAAGTAGTAACAACTACATATCAATGAACGTAATGCATAAAATGACTAATTTCACAATATCTCAATTATATGGCGGGTAATCCAAGCGCTTTTTTAATTTCATTCAAAAAGAACAGTTGTATAACCCACAAAAAATATTTTAAAAAATGTTACGAATCACAAAAATAAAGCATCGACCGGGGATCGAATCCGGACCACCTGCGTAACAGGCAACGGTTCTACCCCTGAACCAACGATGCTTGCGTCAGTAAAGCGAAATTATCCATTGCTTTCATGTACTGACATACCAGTGTTAGGTAATAGTAACGACAAACTCTAGTGATTAGGTTTTCAATAGCACTGTACCCGAGGTAGATAATGAGACTTATTTTTAATTTCGGCGAAATGGCACACCGTCAGTTTTTGTGCCAAACCTTGTAACCATGACCAAATTGATATAGACCGAGACTTTTAAAAGGCACAAAAACTTGTCTTTAATATCAATGAACGTAATGCATAAAATGACTAATTATTTCACAATATCTCAATAATATGGCGGGTAATTTAAGCGCTTTTTTAATTTAATTAAAAAATAATAGTTGTATAACCCACAAGAAATATTTAAAAAAATGTTACGAATAAAAAAAATAAAGCATCGACCGGGGATCGAACCCGGACCACCTGCGTAACAGGCAACGGTTCTACCACTGAACCAACGATGCTTGCGTCAGTAAAGCGAAATTATCCATTGCTTTCTTGTACTGACATACCAGTGTTAGGTAATAGTAACGACAAACTCTAGTGATTAGGTTTTCAATAGCACTGTACCCGAGGTAGATAATGAGACTTATTCTTAATTTCAGCGAAATGGCACACCGTCAGTTTTTGTGCCAAACCTTGTAACCATGATCAAATTGATGTAGACCGAGACTTTTAAAAGGCACAAAAACTTGTCTTTAATTGAAACTATAGTACTTAGGTCTACATAAAGAGTAACAACTACATATCAATGAACGTAATGCATAAAATGACGAATTTCACAATATCTCAATAATATGGCGGGTAATCCAAGCGCTTTTTTAATTTCATTCAAAAAGAACAGTTGTATAACCCACAAAAAATATTTTAAAAAATGTTACGAATCACAAAAATAAAGCATCGACCGGGGATCGAATCCGGACCACCTGCGTAACAGGCAACGGTTCTACCCCTGAACCAACGATGCTTGCGTCAGTAAAGCGAAGTTATCCATTGCTTTCTTGTACTGACATACCAGTGTTAGGTAATAGTAACGACAAACTCTAGTGATTAGGTTTTCAATAGCACTGTACCCGAGGTAGATAATGAGACTTATTTTTAATTTCAGCGAAATGGCACACCGTCAGTTTTTGTGCCAAACCTTGTAACCATGACCAAATTGATGTAGACCGAGACTTTTAAAAGGCACAAAAAATTGTCTTTAATTGAAACTATAGTACTTAGGTCTACATAAGTAGTAACAACTACATATTAATGAACGTAATGCATAAAATGACTAATTTCACAATATCTCAATTATATGGCGGGTAATCCAAGCGCTTTTTTAATTTCATTCAAAAAGAACAGTTGTATAACCCACAAGAAATATTTTAAAAAATTTTACGAATCACAAAAAGCATCGACCGGGGATCGAATCCGGACCACCTGCGTAACAGGCAACGGTTTTACCACTGAACCAACGATGCTTGCGTCAGTAAAGCGAAATTATCCATTGCTTTCTTGTACTGACATACCAGTGTTAGGTAATAGTAACGACAAACTCTAGTGATTAGGTTTTCAATAGCACTGTACCCGAGGTAGATAATGAGACTTATTTTTAATTTCAGCGAAATGGCACACCGTCAGTTTTTGTGCCAAACCTTGTAACCATGACCAAATTGATGTAGACCGAGACTTTTAAAAGGCACAAAAAATTGTCTTTAATTGAAACTATAGTACTTAGGTCTACATAAGTAGTAACAACTACATATTAATGAACGTAATGCATAAAATGACTAATTTCACAATATCTCAATTATATGGCGGGTAATCCAAGCGCTTTTTTAATTTCATTCAAAAAGAACAGTTGTATAACCCACAAGAAATATTTTAAAAAATGTTACGAATCACAAAAAGCATCGACCGGGGATCGAATCCGGACCACCTGCGTAACAGGCAACGGTTTTACCACTGAACCAACGATGCTTGCGTCAGTAAAGCGAAATTATCCATTGCTTTCTTGTACTGAGACTTATTTTTAATTTCAGCGAAATGGCACATCGTCAGTTTTTGTGCCAAATCTTGTAACCATGACCAAATTGATGTAGACCGAGACTTTTAAAAGGCACAAAACTTGTCTTTAATTGAAACTATAGTACTTAGGTCTACATAAGTAGTAACAACTACATATCAATGAACGTAATGCATAAAATGACTAATTATTTCACAATATCTCAATAATATGGCGGGTAATTTAAGCGCTTTTTTAATTTAATTAAAAAATAATAGTTGTATAACCCACAAGAAATATTTAAAAAAATGTTACGAATAAAAAAAATAAAGCATCGACCGGGGATCGAACCCGGACCACCTGCGTAACAGGCAACGGTTCTACCACTGAACCAACGATGCTTGCGTCAGTAAAGCGAAATTATCCATTGCTTTCTTGTACTGACATACCAGTGTTAGGTAATAGTAACGACAAACTCTAGTGATTAGGTTTTCAATAGCACTGTACCCGAGGTAGATAATGAGACTTATTTTTAATTTCAGCGAAATGGCACAACGTCAGTTTTTGTGCCAAACCTTGTAACCATGACCAAATTGATGTAGACCGAGACTTTTAAAAGGCACAAAAACTTGTCTTTAATTGAAACTATAGTACTTAGGTCTACATAAGTAGTAACAACTACATATCAATGAACGTAATGCATAAAATGACTAATTTCACAATATCTCAATTATATGGCGGGTAATTTAAGCGCTTTTTTAATTTCATTTAAAAAGAATAGTTGTATAACCCACAAGAAATATTTTTAAAAATGTTACGAATAAAAAAAAATAAAGCATCGACCGGGGATCGAACCCGGTACACTTGCGTAACAGGCAGCGGTTCTACCACTGAACCAACGATGCTTGCGTCAATAAAGCGAAATTATCCATTGCTTTCTTGTACTGAGACTTATTTTTAATTTCAGCGAAAAGGCACATCGTCAGTTTTAGTGCCAAACCTTGTAACCATGACCAAATTGATGTAGACCAAGACTTTTAAAAGGCACAAAAACTTGTCTTTAATATCAATGAACGTAATGCATAAAATGACTAATTTCACAATGGCTCAATAATATGGCGGGTAATTCAAGCGCTTTTTTAATTTCATTTAAAAAGAATAGTTGTATAACCCACGAGAAATATTTAAAAAAATGTTACGAATCACAAAAATAAAGCATCGACCGGGGATCGAACCCGGACCACCTGCGTAACAGGCAACGGTTCTACCACTGAACCAACGATGCTTGCGTCAGTAAAGCGAAATTATCCATTGCTTTCTTGTACTGAGACTTATTTTTAATTTCAGCGAAATGGCACACCGTCAGTTTTTGTGCCAAACCTTGTAACCATGACCAAATTGATGTAGACCGAGACTTTTAAAAGGCACAAAAACTTGTCTTTAATTGAAACTATAGTACTTAGGTCTACATAAGTAGTAACAACTACATATCAATGAACGTAATGCATAAAATGACTAATTTCACAATGGCTCAATAATATGGCGGGTAATTCAAGCGCTTTTTTAATTTCATTTAAAAAGAATAGTTGTATAACCCACGAGAAATATTTAAAAAAATGTTACGAATCACAAAAACAAAGCATCGACCGGGGATCGAATCCGGACCACCTGCGTAACAGGCAACGGTTCTACCACTGAACCAACGATGCTTGCGTCAGTAAAGCGAAATTATCCATTGCTTTCTTGTACTGACATACCAGTGTTAGGTAATAGTAACGACAAACTCTAGTTATTAAGTTTTCAATAGCACTTTGTACCTGAGGTAGATAATGAGACTTATTTTTAATTTCGGCGAAATGGCACACCGTCAGTTTTTGTGCCAAACCTTGTAACCATGACCAAATTGATGTAGACCGAGACTTTTAAAAGGCACAAAACTTGTCTTTAATTGAAACTATAGTACTTAGGTCTACATAAGTAGTAACAACTACATATCAATGAACGTAATGCATAAAATGACTAATTTCACAATATCTCAATTATATGGCGGGTAATCCAAGCGCTTTTTTAATTTCATTCAAAAAGAATAGTTGTATAACCCACAAGAAATATTTTAAAAAATGTTACGAATCACAAAAATAAAGCATCGACCGAGGATCGAACCCGGTACACTTGCGTAACAGGCAACGGTTCTACCACTGAACCAACGATGCTTGCGTCAATAAAGCGAAATTATCCATTGCTTTCTTGTACTGAGACTTATTTTTAATTTCGGCGAAATGGCACACCGTCAGTTTTTGTGCCAAACCTTGTAACCATGACCAAATTGATGTAAACCGAACTTGTCTTTAATTGAAACTATAGTACTCAGGTCTACATAAGTAGTAACAACTACATATCAATGAACGTTATGCATAAAATGATTAATTTCACAATATCTCAATAATATGGCGGGTAATTCAAGCGCTTTTTTAATTTAATTAAAAAAGAATAGTTGTATAAATCACAAGAAATATTTAAAAAAATGTTACGAATCACAAAAATAAAGCATCGACCGGGGATCGAATCCGGACCACCTGCGTAACAGGCAACGGTTCTACCACTGAACCAACGATGCTTGCGTCAATAAAGCGAAATTATCCATTGCTTTCTTGTACTGAGACTTATTTTTAATTTCAGCGAAATGGCACATCGTCAGTTTTTGTGCCAAACCTTGTAACCATGACCAAATTGATGTAGACCGAGACTTTTAAAAGGCACAAAACTTGTCTTTAATTGAAAATATAGTACTTAGGTCTACTTAAGTAGTAACAACTACATATCAATGAACGTAATTCATGAAATGACTAATTTCACAATATCTCAATTATATGGCGGGTAATTTAAGCGCTTTTTTAATTTCATTTAAAAAGAATAGTTGTATAACCCACAAGAAATATTTTCAAAAATGTTACGAATCACAAAAATAAAGCATCGACCGGGGATCGAATCCGGACCCCCTGCGTAACAGGCAACGGTTCTACCACTGAACCAACGATGCTTGCGTCAGTAAAGCGAAATTATCCATTGCTTTCATGTACTGACATACCAGTGTTAGGTAATAGTAACGACAAACTCTAGTGATTAGGTTTTCAATAGCACTGTACCCGAGGTAGATAATGAGACTTATTTTTAATTTCGGCGAAATGGCACACCGTCAGTTTTTGTGCCAAACCTTGTAACCATGATCAAATTGATGTAGACCGAGACTTTTAAAAGGCACAAAACTTGTCTTTAATTGAAACTATAGTACTTAGGTCTACATAAGTAGTAACAACTACATATCAATGAACGTAATGCATAAAATGACTAATTATTTCACAATATCTCAATAATATGGTGGGTAATTTAAGCGCTTTTTTAATTTAATTAAAAAAGAATAGTTGTATAACCCCCAAGAAATATTTAAAAAAATGTTACGAATAAAAAAAATAAAGCATCGACCGGGGATCGAACCCGGACCACCTGCGTAACAGGCAACGGTTCTACCACTGAACCAACGATGCTTGCGTCAG
Source organism: Xestia xanthographa (assembly GCA_905147715.2). Lineage (NCBI taxonomy): Eukaryota > Metazoa > Arthropoda > Insecta > Lepidoptera > Noctuidae > Xestia > Xestia xanthographa. The sequence goes on from LR990665.1 coordinate 966,728, forward strand.
TAAAGCGAAATTATCCATTGCTTTCTTGTACTGACATACCAGTGTTAGGTAATAGTAACGACAAACTCTAGTGATTAGGTTTTCAATAGCACTGTACCCGAGGTAGATAATGAGACTTATTTTTAATTTCGGCGAAATGGCACACCGTCAGTTTTTGTGCCAAACCTTGTAACCATGACCAAATTGATGTAGACCGAGACTTTTAAAAGGCACAAAAACTTGTCTTTAATTGAAACTATAGTACTTAGGTCTACATAAGTAGTAACAACTACATATCAATGAACGTAATGCATAAAATGACTAATTGTGTAACATGAGTGTGTGAGTGGGAAGGGAGTGTAAGTGTGTGCCGATGAATGTGTGTATGTGTATTTGAGTATTTGTTGTGTTTGTGTTTTATTTATGTCAAGAGATGTATGATAGTTAAGATTCTGTTTTCATATAGTCCTGCAGTATGAAAACAGAATCTTTGCTATCATACATCGCTTGACATAAATAACACTGACAAACAAAAAAAAAAATCTGCGGCACTTAATTTGTTAATGGTTTTTTGTAAACACTTGTATTAGACATACTCAGTATGGATTTACTTTTTTTAGATTGATTCTGGTTCTTGAGGTAAACGAAAGACAAAAAATAAACGAAAAAATGACAACTACCCTCCTAAAATTAAATATATTTGTTTACACACTACTAAGTTCTATGATTCTTCTAACGTATTTAATTACAACGATTCTACTAATCAATTATTAAGTGCTTTTTGTCTGGAAGAATATGAGTTCTTTACGAAAACCTTGTGTAAATAACCCCAACAGTTTTTGTTATATATGTGGAAAATTTTGTACACAAAAACAAAGAAAAAAGATCACTGCTGAGTTTGTGATAAAAACCTACGAAGCATACTTTGGGATAAAACTTGCCCAAAAGAATAATTATTGGGTGCCTAATATCGTATGTAAGTCTTGTGTAGAATCTTTGAGATACTGGAGTCAGGGAGGACGTAAAGGGCTTAAATTTGGAGTGCCGATGATATGGACTGAGCCTACTAATCACGTCAATGATTGTTACTTTTGTGCAGTGAATGTAAAAGGTATCAACCGGTATAAAAAACGCACTTGGGTGTTATCCTAATGTAGAATCGGCTAAACCCCCAGTACTGCACAGTGATGATTTGCCGATTCCAGTGTTCTCAGGCCCATCTACTTCAAACTGTGATGATACTGAAATGTTGGAGGGATCAGACAATCAGAAGATCAGCAGTGAAAGTGAGTTCGAAGAAAGTCCTTTGAAATAGCTAATAGTAATCTCAAAAACAAGAGCCAATTTGATAAATCTAATATTTTTCTAGTATTCAACCCACAAGTCTAATACATAATTGACTTTAATCTACTATGCCGCAAAATGACTGTTCCCCAATGTAATGTATGATAGCAAAGATTCTGACAAGTGATCGGCGTGAGTACTATTTTTGCAATAAATACATTACTCCTTAACCACTACCTAAGTTTGTCGCTAAGTGACTGAACAAGTAATGTAAAAAACTTTTTACAAAAAAAAACCGTCTTCAAAACACAAAAAAGTGAAAAATAACTTTAGCTTCAGAAGTCGGTGACCTTTGTTTGGTTCATTTAGTTTTTTTTTGTCACCGACTTCTGAAGCTAAAGTTATTTTTCACTTTTTTGTGTTTTGAAGTCGGTTTTTTTTTGTAAAAAGTTTTTTTATTTTTCCATTTTTGTCGTAATATTCTATACAAATATATGCTATGCATTTATTTTACATTGTTAACAATACATGTCATGGTAATAAGCTTATCCCCAATAAATGGAACTTAACATATCTAAACTGTCGAAATTTGCGTGTATTGTACACATCTGCGTACCCCTCAGAGCATACAAGCGTGATATTACGTCATGATGTTGTATGAACAATAAACATCCAAGCGATTGCAAAAATCACGACCGATTTACCGTCTAGTTTTGAAGAGTTCCCTTGTATATCTCCGAAGACCAGCATCAGATCTTGAGCAAATTTAAATGCGACCATCTCAGGAGTATACGAGAAAATCGCTCCACAAATGGAGGAGAAATAATAAAAAAATAAATACATGAAATTATACCACATGACTGCAGTAAAAATTTTCATAAAATGAAAACTACTGAGCCAAACTATGTAAAATTTTTATGGGACCAAATGGCAACTATTCCGCATCAAAATAAAAAAGAATCTCGTAAATGGGATCATAAATCTCAGCGTAATCGGTGTACATACATTAAAAAAAAAATACCAATCGAATTGAGAACCTCCTCCTTTTTGAAGTGGTTAAAAATCACAAAACGATATTTCATTAAGCGGATGAATCACGTAGTACGGCCGCTGCTGATGTGCTTGTGCAGATCCACTAATGTATTATATCGACAATGTCGATTGACGAATTAAATATTACTACTTACTTATTTTAGTTTTATTTTTCAATTCGTCAACCGTTTTAACCCGGTTGGAAGATCGATGTCAAATAATGTTATTTGTATTTTGATTATTTTACAGCTTATTCCCATATCTTCCCGTGGGTGTCGTAAGAGGCGACTAAGGGACTTACCTGAGAATGGGCAGCAGCGTTCTCTGTGCTTTTGTAACAACCGCACTGCGATCGCCAACCCGCCTGCCAAGCGTGGCGATTATGGCAAAAACACCCCTTTGGGGGAGGCCCATGTCCAGCAGTGGACGTCTTTCGGCTGAGATGATGATGATGATGACAGCTTATTAGAGAAATGCGTAACCAACTTTCGTAAAGTAAGTTGATTAAATTTCAGGCTATGGGCCTTTCGGCTGAGATGATGATGATGATGACAGCTTATTAGAGAAATGCGTAACCAACTTTCGTAAAGTAAGTTGATTAAATTTCAGGCTATGGGCCTATACTCCCTCAAATGGCTTAGCATGATCCTCCGTTACGCCTAAAATACTGCAGCATTAATTTTGAAATAAATATATATGGTAAAGTTGAGGATTATGTGTGACGAAAACACGATTCCATAAACTTTTCTCGATAGAAAAAAAATCCTAAGTTACCTCCAAATCGAACAATAAACCGCTGGTATTCAAAAAGTACTTCAAATTAGATCACGAAACTTTGCATACTAACTGAACTAACTATAAAGCAGGTCTTATGTGTTTTATTTTTTTAGTCCAATCAATAGATTTATTTGTAAATCACAAAAAACCACTCATTTCGCACTATTCGGCCGCAGTGACTGACGTAACAACCGCTTTGTAGTGCAAGCTGATTAGAACTTTATTCTATAAGTATTTCAAACGAAGTTTGAACCACCACAAATAGAGTTGCTAATTTTAGGGTAAGAAGGGCCTTAAATCGGTGGAGTAAAAACACTCCTTCCGGCTTTGAATTATCGTATATTATGCCTTATCCTCGTGCTACTAACTACTGTTTCAATAGGCCATGACAGCCTAAACCAACGTTACCGGATATTTTATTGTTTTAATTTACCTAATAATATATTTTTTAACTACATATTGTTTATTTTTATTATAATATTATATTCTGGACATTGGACTGCACGAGCGCACTGGACAGAGGAGCTCGTGGCTAAATAATAACAGCCGCTCAGGTCGATCGTTAGTTTAAGCCGTGCTTGCCTAGGTTGGTCTGTGGAAGGGTGACCACCCATTACATACCAGAGTTTCCTCCGTGCCTCGGAAAGCACGTTAAGCCGTTGGTCCCGGCTGTCATTTGTAGATCTTTGACAGTCGTTAGGTAGTCAGAACTAAGCCCAAAAAGTCTGACAACCAGTCTTACCAAGGGGTATCGTATTACCCGGTACTAACTGGGTTGTGAAGGTCAGATAGGCAGTCGCTCCATGTAAAATACTGGTATTCAGCTGCATCCGGTAAAACTGGAAGCCGACCCCAACATAGTTGGGAAAAGGCTAGGCATCACTCCAAAAAAATAATTGTTCAATAATAAATGAATAAACTTTCCGATGTAGTCAATCACTAGCGTACCCATGCTTCTGCACAGCACAACGATAGCGAGTGATGTTTTTGTGTGGGTAAATTGTACAGTGCATGGTAAATACACGCTGTGTTTGATGTCATAAGGTAAACCTTATGACATCAAACACAGCAACACAACACACAATCAATTATAAATAATTGATTGTGTAGTACGTTCAGTTTTAAGAAATGCGGGTGTGCGCGGGATTGCGTATCTATTACTTTTTTGAACTGCATGTGTAGTAGTTGCCGTGTGGTAGGGGCATATCTCTAGCGGGCATATCTCCTTCTTTATTATATCAGTGCTAAAAACTCACACAAAAGTACACTAGGCATCTATCACTAATTTGGACTTATGGATACTTAGGGAAGGCAATCTGTTCTTGGGTTGTTTATAAAATCAAAATAACTGTTGTGAGCCAAGAAAATAAATAATGCTCAATCATGCTGCTAATGCTCATGCAAAACTTGTCCATGAATAAATTACATTAAAATTAAGAAAAATCAATACAGACACATTTATCATTGTTACATAATTATATATTACCACACATACTATGTAGTTGCTGTGACAACAAAGCAATATCTGTATTATCAGTAAATGTTTTAAAGGAATATTACACTTTCATAAACTGATATGAAAGAGGAGCCCGTGGCTAAATATTAACAGCCGCTCGGGTCGATCTTTAGGTTAAGCCGTGCTTGCCTAGGTTGGTCTGTGGATGGGTGACCACTGACCACCCTTACATACCGAGTCTCCTCCGTGCCTCGGAAAGCACGTTAAGCTGTTGGTCCCGGCTGTTATTTGTCCATGTTGACAGTCGTTACAGGTAGTCAAGTGGCCCAAAAATTCTGACAACTAGTCTTACCAAAGTGGTATCGTATTACCCATTAAGAACTGGGTTGTGGAGGTCAGATAAGCATTGGCTCTATGTAAAACACTGGTAAGTACTCAGCTGCATTCGGTTTGACTGGCAGCCGACACTGGTAAGTACTCAGCTGCATTCGGTTTGACTGGCAGCCGACCCCAAAATAGTTGGGAAAAGGCTAGGCAGATGATGTTTACAAAATATGGTGTTTGTGACTGTACTTAGTTTTTTCGGATGGGAAATCATCACATGACTCCTCCCGCTCTGGGCGGAGTAGGAGGGAGTGTCAGACTTTTACTGACTAAAACCCATCCATGTTCCTTCATCGCCCTTTGTGTATCGGGGCCACGGTATCTCTTTCGAACAGTCCCGCAACCCCGGCAGGCATCGGCCCTTGCGGACCCTTTCCTTTGCTCTCTTTAAGGCGCGCATAAAACACGAACGCGCCGTCGACACGGCCTGTCGTCACGAGACGGACGGACGGCGAGCTAGCCCATAGCTCCCCAGTGACCCCCGACGCCCGGGGCGTCTCCCGCGGCGGCCGGGACGTGAGGTTCTCTCCCTCTCACGTTCCACCACCTCCTCCTCTAGCATGACTGCTTCGCAGAAGGAGGTGACGGCATCCCATTCCGTCTCGCTCCGGACCATGGATTGAACCAGGGCCGGACGCGAGAGGTCGCCGCCGTCGATCGCCGCTTCGAGGACACGGCGGTGCTCCGCCCAAGCGGGACACACCTCTACGGTGTGTTCCACCGTGCCCTCCGGTCGATCCTCACAACGGGCGTTTCCTCCCGCCCGATTCGGTGCAGGAACCTCCCTAAACAACCGTGTCCGGTGAGGACCTGCGTCAGGCGGAAGGTGAGGACGCCGTGGCGTCTCTAAAGCCACTCCTCAAAGAGGGGACTTATCGCCACTATTGTGGCGTGCCCTGCACGGGGTTGCGACAATCGCTCTCTCTATGTCACCATGAGATCCCGCCGGAAGTCTGTCCGCTGAGCGACAAAGGCATGCGTAGGTGTCTGATAAATTACTATATTGCAAGAATGGGCTTCTTTAGAAAGATAATTATTACAACTGTAATCATTTGCTGGGTGACAGACTTCCATGGATTAAGAAGCCACCTTCTTATGCAAATGATAATACTTTACAGATCAATTGTTTTTCAATTATTTCCCGAAATCCAAAAACACTCAAATAAATAGATTACCGTGACTAACCTTAACTTGACATTACCAAGCACCTTGATAACTGATGTCTGATATCAGTTGTGTGAGTTGACCCTAAGATTGCTCCCTGTAGCGACAGATGGGACCCTCGGTTACATAACTGTGTTATCTTGCAGATAGACAGGCTAATATTAACTTAATGATTGAACGGAAATAAGCAGGAATGTGTTACGCAAGGCAGACTTTATCAGTAAGCATTTTCTACTGGATTGGTATCCAGTGGCACACACTATGTGAAAATTATTTCATTAGTACCTACTGCTCTTAAACTTAGATATGTTTGTGAGCAGAGTGGAAGATTATTTGGGAAAACTTTGTCCGGCAGTGGTACAATATAGGTTAATAAAAATAAACAAGTGCTCTGAAATAGTGAAGGAAGATATTGTGTTATGAGGAAGCCTATGTCCTAGAACAAGCAATTCCTAGACATGATATACATCAACCGGCTCGGGCCCAAATGTGGTGGATTACAGCCCACTCCGTCTCACAGATAGAAAACCCGAGCAGTGGGAGATTATAAGCGGACTATGTTTGATCTCTATCCATGTATCAAATTGGTCTTTGAAAGGCTGCCAAGTTAAATGATGAATTTATTTCAAATAATTGTGAAACAACATTTTCAGGAAGTAATATTTTAGATTTGTTTATCATCCTTCATTTTAAGTTTTGGCAGTAATGATGAACATGATTCATCACAAGTTATGATTTGGCAAATATTCTTTATAAATATGATTAGCATCTATTTAAAAACTCTACAATCATGGCAAATATATGTTTAATAGAAAGCTGATCCAGTAGTACAGATTATGTTATTTATCTTGTTGATACACCGAAATGCTAAATCAATTGTTAAATCTTACTTGATAGGCACAATGAATGCTTATTAGTTCTATTATTGCATGAAACTTGATTGAATGCACTCCCATTCAAGTCTTGTTACAGGCCGCGATAATTAGAAGCAGTAGAGTTGAGTGCTTAATGTGTTTTGTAATCAAAGTTAACAAGTTAATTATAATATTGTACCGAAACAATGTAACTAAGTTTTTATGAAGGCCACTTTTCCATAAATATTTCAGTAGTATATATATTTACCTAGGCAAGCATAACCAATAACACACTACTTCCAATAGGATACTTAGTTATAAAACAAAAATTTAAGGTAGTTGATAAATAACTAGGTAAGTAAACTTGTTAAGGAAAATTCTTATTAGCATTACAAATTTACATTATTATATTGACAACCCGAATGGCGCAGTGGTAGCGACGCTGCCTTATGTTCTTATGGTCCCTGGTTCGAATCCTGGTAAGAGCTTTGTGTGATGACTGATGAGCATGGACATTTGTTTCTGAGTCATGGATGTTTATATCTAAATTAATATTATAAAGAGGTAAAATTGTTTGTAAGAATAGAATAGAATAGAATAGAATAGAATATACGTAAGTACGTATACTTACGTATATATATGTAAGTTTGTAGGTAGGGGGTAATCTCCGGAAGTAATGAACCAATTTTAAAAATTGTTTCACTGGTAGAAAGCTACATTATTCATGAGTGCTTTATGCTATATTTTATTCCCGTACTCCCACGGGAACTGGAACTACGCGGGTGAAACCGCGGGACGTCAGCTAGTGTATAATAAGTATGTATTTACAAACAACAAGTATCTATGTAGTATATCAACTATTTGGTGTCCACGACACAAGCCTCGTAGCTTAGTGTGGCACTAGATGGCGTTGTGTGTAATGTCCAGCGATATTTATTTATCATGCATGACATAATTTAATAGAATAAAACAATCGATTTCTTATAGTGACAATTTTAAGGGCGATGACCTTAAAAACCATGGCGTGATAGCAACGACGCCGTACTCACGTGGTGCCCACCTAACCTACAATAATCCTACAAAAGAAAATTATACCACTGTTGAAAAACGTAAAAAGTGCAAAGGAATTGTTAAGTAGGTGACCTATGACCCCAATGAGTGATGCAGGCCGGTGGTACTCGATAAACTGGTTGAATTTCCAAAATACGAGAAAAAAATATGGACAAAAGTATGCCAGTGTTGTCTTTGTTTATTTTATCCAGTTTGATGTTCAAATATTGGAATTATAATAGGAATATCTGCTATAAGATTCTAATAATTATGCTAGAATCGGCAAAATAACCTTCATTGGACCTTCAATGAAGCGGCGAATGCAATAAGGTTATCCACTCACCCCGATTTGGAAGCGTTAGTAGCGACGATGCTATCGATCCTCAGCTTGTTGGCGATGTCTTTAAGTTGCTGGAAGTCTACGTTCTTGTCGCCTTTCATATTGGATATGTTTTAGCGATAGTTATTAAACAAAAACTATATCACGCACGTTGTTTATGACCGGTCGCTTGCCCGCCGCCGGATTCAATGACAGACAAACCGCAAACGCCAAACAAAATGACAACAGCTGTCACTTCATTCATGTTTTTTATCGGTCAACGAACTGTGAGGGAAATTATGCAACAGGTGAATAAATAAACTTATTCAAAATATTTGCGTTGATTAATTTATATTCTTCTTTAATTAAGATACATTTTCCATAAAAATGCAAGTACATAAATTAAAAATTTATATGATACGTTCTGCCATCTATACCAGCAAAGTTGTAACTGCTTGTATGTAGTGCTACTGTTTAAACAGAGATGGCGCTTTTTGTAACTGTTCATTGAAGATTGTTCAAGAATGCGTGAGTGTAGTGCTGCTAAGTGCTATGAATATTTGCCTAGTCACCATACATTTTTATCTATGTATGTAGATGTATATCAGCAATAAAGCCGGGCACAGAACTCCAGAGTCCCAGAGCCAGATTAAGTAGGTAGGAAAAGGAACCTACTCCAATGTTTTTGCTTGCACAACGTAGCCCTTCCTCCAGTTTACATCGTATTTCGCTTTCAAACTTGCCCGCCCATTTCTTGCTACCTACTGTAGGTAGCAAGAAATGGGCGGGCAAGTTTGAAAGCTACTGGCCATCGGTACACCGACCCAAACAGTATAATAATAATATGTGAGCACCGACCTTTTACAAAATGTTATGCACGAGTATGGAAGAGGATGTGCTAAGATAGCCCGCGAAATTCAAATTTATTTAGGAACGTTTCTTTCAATTTGCAGTGTCAGGTTGTATGTTGATTAAAATATGATTCGCGATCGTAACAAATATGCCTTTAGTTACAGAGATCTAATAAAAAAAATCCGCCAAGAGCGAGTCGGACTCGCTCACCGAGGGTTCCGTACAAACTTTATAAAGGACAAACTTAACTTTGCTGTTCGATCCCTAGAAACGGCTATTGCACCAACCGCAAATAATAAGTTTGTAATAGTAAAATCCCTTTTTAGGGTTCCGTAGTCAACGTTCGCCATGTCTGTCCGTCCGTCCGTCTGTCCGTCCTCGCTTAATCTCTGTGACCGTTAGCACTAGAAAGCTGAAATTTGGTACCAATATGTATATCAATCACGCCGACAAAGTGGTAAAATAAAAATTGGAAAAAAATGTTTTATTAGGGTAGCCCCCCTATATGTAAAGTGGGAAGTGATTTTTTTTTTAATTTCAACCCTAACGTGTGATATATTGTTGGAAAGGTATTTAAAAATGAATAGGGGTTTCCTAAAATCATTTTTTGATAATGTCAATAATTTCGGAAATAATCGCTCCAAAAGTAAAAAACAATGTGTGTCCCCCCCCCCTCTAATTTTTGAACCATAAGTTTAGAAAATATGAAAAAAATCTGAAAAGTAGAACTTTAGAAGGACTTTCTAGGAAAATCATTTTGAACTTGATGGATACAACAGTTTTTGTACAAAAAGTTGTACAAATTTCTGGACTAAGTTTGTAGTATATTCGTATATGCAAGCATTTTTAAATAATGGATACCCACCTTTAAAACTTATAAGTGGGAACACTTATTGTGACGGACGGGAAACTACGGAACCGTAGGGTTCCGTAGTTTCCCGTCCGTCCAAACCGGCCAAGAGCGTGTCGGGCCACGCTCAGTGTAGACTGAGCGTGGCCCGACACGCTCTTGGCCGGTTTTTTACCTTTTGAGGTACGCAACCCTAAAAACATCAATACAACCTTTCTAAGTTAATTGAATTCCATTGAATGACTTTTTCATGAAATAGTCATACCGCGGGCTACCCTGTACTGGTGCTTCCACCTTGTCTCTTCTGTTAAAGGGTAGGTATGAGCTCACGGCATCATTTAAAAAGAGAGGGTAATGGGAGCCAGAGGGTAATGGGAGCGGTGCGACTAGAGACAAAACTAAAACTCGTATTTACTCGGTTACCACTCGGGCGCCTTCGGCACGCTGCGATCGTGTTTCCCTGCGGCGCTAGACTTGCTAGTGCCACGTTTGTGTGACTACGGACGCTTGTCGATTTTTTGGTCCGCGCTTATAAAAAATACTAAATTTTATCGGCCAGGTATGTGTGAAGCTATACGTTTGTTACAATCAAAGCTGTTTTATTTTATAGCTAATGTTATCAATGTTGAGTATCTGTGCGTATAATTTCGTTACAAGCTAGATTCAATATATCATTTTATTTTATTTCAAATGGTGGTAGTCGGGTAATCAGAGCTTATTAGGCTCTGATTACCCTTTGTAGCTCCAATTGCCCCATATATGCTTTTTAATATGTTTTTTTTTAGATGCCAAAATGCCAAGAAAAGGGGAACGCACCACTGCAAAAGCGTCTTGGACCGTTGAAACCTTAGAAAATGCTGTCAAGAAAGAAGGCCAACAAAAAAGTAAAAAGAGTAAAAAAGAAACTTTTTGAGCATGAAACTAACACGTCTGAAGAAGAAGACGTTGAGAATCTTTGCGACGATGGGTCAGAATATTTAGAAGAAGAGACATTGTGTGCTATTTGCTGTGATAGGCAGAAATAACGAAATATGGTACCGTTGCAGAGACTGCGGTAAATGGGCACATAATGTTCTGGTTCTGGCAGCCCGGTTTATTATATTTGCGTTTTTTGCTTGGATCCTTAACCCATTCATTGCTACATCAATTTTTATAACAACACCTGGATGCCACTAAATATTTTTGTGGATATAGGAAAAGCGTTAATAAGTGGGTTTTTTAATTACAAAAACCCCATAAATTACAAAAACCCATCTAAAAATGGTAAACGCACCTTATGCGTTGGTGGCACTGCTAACGCAAATTTAATCGCAAGTGCCATTCAACACACCGTTTGCGTTGACGTGTGGATGGTATTATGTGACATGTTCTGGGCCCACTAAGTCATACACGCGCCGTTTAATTCTATATTCATTTAATCTATGTTTGTACATATATGATATATAATTGAATATATACGTGCCTCTGTAATAATATTTTTACTTAGGTACCCACAAATGTTTTCACATTTTTTTTGACACCTACTTTACTGTAAAATATTTAGCTTGCAAAATATTTAGTATGTAAATAGATTACGAATAGTAAACTTAACCTCATTAATGTAAAATAGATAAAAATTTTATACGTGCTTACATTTTAGCGTGATTTTGTTCTTCAAGTCTTCATGCATAAACCTATCCAACAGAACATTTTACTGCAATGCCAATGAACGCACCGTATGCGTGCATGTGATTTTATTTTATAAATACATGATGAAACACAGGAAAACAATGATAAAATTGAGATTATTGCTTATCTTGATCTCCCAATGCACAAATATTTAATGAACACTTCATAGAACCTAAGATAATTCTAAATCAAAATAGACATATTCAGCAGCAACCGTTTTTTCTCTGACATAACAAAAATGACAGTACGAAGCAAAAACCATTAGTGTTTCCACGTTCGAAAATTATTTCTCAATGTGATTGTTGCCAAGTATTTAAATAAACCTCTACAGTTTATGTGTAATGCCAAAAAAACTTCAAACGGTTACTCAACGCAAATGGTGCGTTGGTGGCATGACGTAGTAATCTCGATCAACGCAAATGGTGCGTTGGTGGCAATCAATGGGTTAAAGATAATTATGGTTACGTTTGTATTAAAATTTATATGATTATGTGAGATGTCAGAGTGATATCAACATTTTTGAGGGTGATTTAATAATAAAGTAGCTCCCATTAAACATATGGGAATTTATAGGCTCTCATTTCCCGCATAGTCGGGTAATGAGAGCGATTCTGTTTTTTGCTTTGAAGTTTATCTGTGGCCAAATGCCTAATAATGTGAAGTTAACACTATGATTAAATGATAGTCAAATGAGTAAGGGTTTAGTTTTTGATAAAAAGTTCCTAAAGTATCCATAAATTTGCCTTTTAGTGAACGTTTTCCTTAGTAGGCTCCAATTCCTCCCTTCTCTCCTACTAGAGGCGATTTAATTGTGCGGCGGCTCATAGAAAATTGTGGAAATTTTGAATCAAAAAACGAATAAAACTAGGTATATTCGACTTGGGAATAAAACCTAGGGTTTGGCTGGGTTGCTAATTATACCTACCAAAATTGGATATAGGTATAGGTAGCGCCAAGTCAAGACTGACCAGACAAGCTGACAGAAAGAGAAGTCATCCAGAAAAATATACAATGCGTCAAACAACCAATGGCATTTGTATTAAAAGCACTCGAACATTGTTTGAGTAATATCTGCCAAACGACGCGATCAAACGCCTGTCATATTGAATTGAATCCGAAATACCGGACGCGGGACATCACTACCACAACCTTACATTTACACATAATAACATTCTTAACACAATGGCACAAAGCACAAAATCCATTGAACCGTATTGATAAAAACGTCATATACCTGTCAAAGTTAGCTTTGCAGATGTTCAAGACTTACGTCATTGCACTAAGGTTGGTCTTCCGTTGTTGGTGTGTAATGTGTAAGGTGGTGAAGTTTACGATAAAACGAGGGTGGCTATTCTAAATCGCGCTGACGTATCAAGCCGGACCTTTGTTCACCTGACTCCGTTTGCGTAGTGAGGATATGACGAGAACGTTACCCCGAATCGTTTGTGGATTGATTTTGGTACTTAGGACTAGTTTGTTAGGAGGTGATTGTACACATTATTGACCAGACTATGTTAATGGCCTACGAGATGGAAAGTCCCATATGAAAAGTTTGCTTGAAATTTGTAGCGTTTTTTGATGATGGATCAATTCTTTTCTAAACTGTGGAAAAAAGAAAAACAAAACTAGGTACTTATGCCCTAAGCTTCTACTCCATTCACCGAATATACCCATTTTTTTTTGGAAAGTGATAAAAAAGTCATCCAGTATTTTAAGTGTTTGTAATCTCAGTATCTGGCTGGTGCTCAGGAAAAGGTTCCTTTGATGTAGAAGAGCGCGGTGACAACGGTATGGGCGAACTATCTGCAACTCTTAATTTAATATTTTCTATAATGCACCCGCATTATAGAAAATATTAAATGACCCCCGCACCGTACAACAAACAATTTTAAATTATACAATTTTCGTTCGGATTTCAATGAACGATTCATGTTCCAAATTCAAATCTCATTACTGCCTGGCTGCCTGCTAAAAAGTCTAGTGGAGAAAAGAGCTACTTTGCTTCCGCTAAAAGGGGAACAAAACGACACTTTTCGAATAGAAGGGATGAAAAAATCATTGGTCACATCTCCAAAATCCCATCGGTTGTCCACCTCGTATTGCCATTTGCTACGTCATAGAGCGGCACTCAGCTACACGACTACGACGATACGCAGCTAGGACGCTACGCGGGCATAACGCAAAAACGCCGTCTGATAAATAAATATTAAAACAATAAAACTGTTGTCTATGGGCAGGGAAATGGCCGCGCTGGGCACACGGCAGCGAGGGTGACCATGACTGAGCGCGGGACAGGGATAGTTAGATAGTATTATAAAATTGTAGGTTTTAAATACATTTTTATACTTCAATTGATTTGGTAAATAATTTAAAATTTGAAAATTAAGATGGATGTATTGTGTGAGGAATGATATGAAGAAAAAAGGAGTCAGTGATAGCGTAAGGAATGACAGGGGAGAATGGAAGGAAAAAGCTCGAGTGACAATCTGTTTCTTTAAAATCGTCTTAAGTATAGGTATCATAGCCGGTTATTCTATTGTGGCCACTAGTTTATCCTCAAAACTCCCTGCTATGTGGTGCATCTACGTCAGGGCATCTCTACCGGAGGGTGGCTCGGGGGGTTGGGAGGAGGGCGCGTTCGATGTTCTGTTTTCAAATTCAATTGGCCGATGTCCCGGGGCGATCTTTCTCCGCGCGATTCCGAATTGAATATCAATAGAACGATACGATGAACGATTGTATGGACATGGCTGATGGCCAGTATTTTATATGTTAGGAAGGACACTTTAATGACAAATTGTTTTTGGACAGTGTTTCAAAGAATGTTTGTATTGCTGATTAGAAAATTTTAAGAAAATACAATAACATTCCTACATTTTATGCAATAGAGGGTCTACAACAACAACAACAGCCCATAACGTCCACTGCTGGACATAAGCCTCTCCCATGACGGGAGGAATTTGCCGTAATCTCCACGCTTGGCAGGCGGATTGGAGATCGCAGTGATGTAAGACTAACAGAAAACGCTGCTGCCCATTCTCTGGTCTACGGAGGTGCAAGGTGTTCTGCCTCGGACATTAGTCGCCTTATACGACACCCGTGAGTGTAGTGGGTTGGTTCTATTCTACTCTGCCGGATACCACACGGCTATTAAAGGGTCTAAACTTAAATAAAAAGTATACCTAGTTGCTTTGCACTTGCCATGACTTTCAACCTGACCATAGGAGTGACCGTATTTTATCCAAGAAATCCAAAACTAGGCGATTGAAATTTGCTTCTTATTCTCGATACTTAATAAAAAAAACCCTCGCCCCATCCACATTCAGAATGCACAAACCTAACGGTCAGCGCAGTTATCCTTACGGATTTGTAAAACTGTGAAAGGAGCGAAGTTCTTGAAGTGTCGCCTATCTTAGTTTGGTGAACGTATCTGAAAGGATTCTTGGATATATCCGGACGGATGCAGGTGGACCCGGAAATGACCGCCAGCGGCATCGTCATCGCCCGGGGACTTGATGTTTCAATCTAATACTTTGATTCCTTTGCTAATGTTTTGGGGAAAAGGAAAGACAGTTTATTTTGGACGACTTTGATGTTGAGGATGTCAGTTTGATGTTAATAAATAAAGATAATGGTAAAAGACGAGTTTGAATACGTTTGTCGGATTGGTTTAGTGTAGCACAACGCTAACATAATACAATTTAGAAGCTTACGATAGGCCTTCTCATCCATAGGGTAAGGCATGACAATAATACTTACCAACTTAGCTAGGATCAAACGGCCCTTTTTTCTTTTCGGATGGGATATCATCAAATGAGTCCTCCCGCTCTGGGCGGAGCAGGAGGGAGTGTCAGACTTTACTGACTAAAACCCATCCATGTTCCTTCAACGCCCTTTGTGTTCCTAGGCCACGGTATCTCTTTCGAACAGTCCCGCAACCCCCGGCAGGCATCGGCGCATGGTCAAATCCGTTCAGTAGTTTTCGCGTAAAAGAGTAACAAACATCCATCTATCCTCACAAACTTTCGCATTTTTATTAGTAAGATTTCCAAGACTGAACCTGCATAAAGAACTATTATTCTAATATCAGATTAAGAGCACCCACCCATTAGGCCCGCTTTCCACCAAAGTGGAGCGGAGAGGAGATGTGCGAAACCCACCAATCACATGTAGTTGAAATCTCATCAGCATAGTCACAACGCTTCGATTCGATATCGAATCGACAAGTCGTATGTCTGTCTTTTTTTGGCACTGTGAAAGCGAGCGAGATAGAAATACGACTGTCCGAATCGAAATCGAATCGAAGCCTTGTGAATAGCCGCACAGGTCTCTCGTCTAGTCTGTGATTGGTTGAAGCTTGCACTTCTCCTCTCCGCTCCACTCGTCTCCGCTTTGGTGGAAACTGGGCCTTACACACAAGTAAGGAGATATCGTGATGACATTTTACGATGTGGTGTTGGTGTCAAGTATAGACGTGCTGCTGAGAGGTTTTTTTAACTGTTTGTATAATAATCGAGTAAGTAGGTACCTAGATATAAATGTTATTTTTACTTTTGCATGCTGTAAGGTAGTGTGTTGGAACTGCTTTTACAATGTTTTCATCTTATTCTGTACCCACATTCATTGCAAATAAATGACTTCCGATTCTGATTCACATACTTCGCTCCTTTTTCTAGGATTAGGATAACCATTAGAGAGAAGGAACGGGTTACTTGTTCTTTACATGACGACTAAAAAGCCGAAGGCTTTGAGTTTCTCGTAGCCCTATCGATCTGCTGCAGTACTTAGCTGCTTCCCGGAACTACCACCAGGTTAATGTTCTCTAACACCCATATATCTACAGACTTATTCGATAACAACTAATAAATTCGTTGACACGCCAACATCAATCATGCGTGTAATCCGCTAACATAATTACAAGTATGACGTTCGTTCACGCCACGCGCCGCGGCCCACACGGCGCGTGTCGGTCGCGTGGCACGCCTGCACACGCGTGGCGTGCGTGCGGCCGCGGTGACGGCAAAGGGTAACGAGTCTGTAAACAGAGTGTAGTGTTGCCATATCATACGGCGGTGATATTAAAGGGTATTTGATTAGGATAATAGGTATCTATTGGGGGCGATGGGAGATAAATAGGGATTACATTTGTAGCATATTTGATTATGTTTTGTGTTGCGACTGTGGCATGGGAGTGACACATTTTGATAGGGCTACGTCAGTTCACCCCTTTCATTAAATTATCAAAAGCTTCATGAAATAAAATAAAGTTAAAAATATTTTAAATAGACTATCAGAACCATAGATAGGTTCCTACCTAAAAAGTATGGGATGCTACAATTGTAATGAATGACACCACCACCACCAGTTTTAATGTAATCTAGATCGGGCAGGTCGCTGCCCAAACATTTAAATTCAACATTATCATTACTTGCAACTGTTAAATATATTTTAGTTATAGTTTACTTATAAACACTAATAACCATTGTATGAGGAATACCTAACACTTCTGCGCCTAAATGTACCTAGACTGTTGTAATACTTTTTAAATAAATTGTTCTTATTCTTAATGTGTCATAACTATTAGTAGAGTACCTTTCCATACGAATATTAATTACTTAACATTCCTCTAACAGTCTAACTAAACAAGTACTTCCCCACATACTCGCGCAAATACTTACAAACAACTTATAAGAACAGGGGGCTTCCTCAACTTATGAGTTTCATCTCAATAAGTCTTTCTCAAAAGTACTTTGTACAAGAACCTATAGTTACTAAGCTCACGAAGGCCTCTCTGCTTACCTCAGTGACAGTATGTCTCAGATCTATTAATAACATATCAGTAATGTTCGTCCTTAGTATTTGGTTAGACAAGTAACTTTGAAGTAGTTTTAAGTATGTTATTTTGATAGGTGAGCCAATTTGTATGCTCACATTACTTGAATAAAATCATACTCTGACAAAATACAGTAGGTAGTCTGTACAATATTTTAATTATTTTATTGTTTCGATAACGGTTCCCTTCACAGAGGAGCTCGTGGCTAAATAATAACAGCCGCTCGGGTCGATCGTTAGGTTAAGCCGTGCTTGCCTAGGTTGGTCTGTGGATGGGTGACCGCCCATTACATACCGAGTTTCCTCCGTGCCTCGGAAAGCACGTTAAGCCGTTGGTCCCGGCTGTCATTTGTAGATCTTTGACAGTCGTTAGGTAGTCAGAGGCCCGAAAAGTCTGACAACCAGTCTTACCAAGGGGTATCGTATTACCCGGTGCTAACTGGGTTGTGGAGGTCAGATAGGCAGTCGCTCCATGTAAAATACTGGTATTCAGCTGCATCCGGTAAAACTGGAAGCCGACCCCAACACAGTTGGGAAAAGGCTAGGCAGATGATGAACGGTTCCCTTCACGGGGTTCATTCGTAACCATGGGTAAGGTAGATGCAAAAGTGACCTATGAGAGTATTGCATCCAAATCGAGCCTGTGAAATGTCGAAAAAAATGCATTAAGTATACATCATCATCGTAAGCCTTATTTTTTTTATGTTCTCACTGCTGGGACGCGGCCTCCTCTCTATGAGAGGGCCCTCCGTCCCATGCCGTGCATATTGGTTGATGTCACATGTCTTCGAATTTTTGGTACTAGGACATGCCCTGCATTTGGTACTCCTCACAATGTTTTCCTTCACCGTTTTTGAGAGCAGTGGTGATGAAATAAATGCCTCAAATAAATGCCTGTCTGGGTTCGAACCCACGACTGTTGGGGGCGCCACCACTGGGCCACTACTGCTCTACATTATACATCGTGAACATTTATTTTAATTTAACCATTTTCGGTCCAGAACCTTGAAGACATCCTCCAGTGCAGCGGTGAACAGTTTCGGAGAAATGACGTCACCCTGTCTCACAGACGTCATATGGGCAAGCGTAACGTCAATGGCGAGTACATCACTCACCTTCGGTTTGCCGACGATATAGTGGTCATGGCTGACACCATGGAGGACCTCAGTACAATGCTCGATGACCTCAGTAGAGCTTCCGAAAGAGTGGGTCTTAAAATGAACATGGACAAAACTAAGATCATGTTGAATTCCCATGTAAAACCCACTCCTATCAAGATTGGGGACACTACACTCGAAGTTGTAGACAATTAATTATGTGTAAATGGGACAAACGGTCCAGTTAGGTAGGTAGCTATGGGACAAACGGTCCAGTTAGGTAGGTAGCTTCGAGACATCGTCGAATCCGACTCGGCTGGGCAGCGTTCGGGAGGCTGCGCAGTATCTTCTCGTCCAACTTTACCGCAGTGTCTCAAGACGAAAGTCTATGACCAGTGTGTGTTGCTAGGGATTACATACGGGACCGAAACGTGGTCGCTCACAATGGGCCTTATCAGAAGGATTAAGGTCACCCAAGGGGCAATGCTCGGAGTTTAGAGCAAGAGAACTAAGGTTACCAACGTAGCCCGAAGAATTGCCAAACTGGCAGTGGACAGGTCACATTGCTCGCAGAACGGATGACCGATGGGGCCGAAAAGTTCTGGAGTGGCGACCGCTAACCGGAAGACGATGCGTTGGAAGACCTCCCACTAGGTGGACCGATGACCTGGTGAAGGTTGCGGGTCCGCTGGATGCGAGTCGCACGGGACCGGGACATGTTGCGACACTTGGGGGAGGCCTATGTCCAGCAGTGGACATCTTTCGGCTGAAATGATGAATGATGAACCATTTTCAGGCACTAATTAAGGCACAAGTGGTAATACAGATGAGTATGGAGTGCCTAAAATAGAGAAACATGGTCGGTATATATGATTTTCAAATGACCTATCTTATACATTCATTTAAATAATTTGTGAAATGTAATACAATTAGAATCGTTAGTTAGTGATGCCGGGGAAGGCTTCACTAACTACTTACACAGATAGTTGCAAAAACTTACAAGTTTCCGTGCTCAAGTTGAGAGGGCATTAACTGGCATTAAGTAACAGTTAATTTATTGCCCACACTCATTGTTTGTCTATTTTGTTACTTCACTTACTTAAGAGCTGAGTACTTACTTATTAGTTTGTAAGTTCACTTGGCTGTTATTGAACACTAGCTTGCACGCTACTTCGTTCGTACGAGTGGAAAGTTTGTAAAAAAAACGTTGTAAAAGTAGCCTATCTGCTATTTCATACAATAATCTATCTCTGCGCCAGATTTCATCTAGATCTGTTTAGCCGTTCTGGCGTAATTGAGCAGCAACTATCCATCCATCCAAAATTTCGCATTTATAGTAGTAGTAAGATTCAGTATTATCAATATATCATAATTAGAATTCTATATTTAATGTCGTCTCAATCTGGGGTAGGAAACTATAAATACCGAGTAATTCTGAATTTTCCCATGTTGGGGTCGGCTTCAACTAACTGGCTGCTACTGAATAGCAATATTTTACATGGAGCATAGGCATCCGCCTATCTGACCTCCACAGCCGCGATACCCCTCGGTAAGACTGATTTTCAGACCTTCGGAGTTCTGATTACCCAATGAGACTTTCCAAGATCAACACGTGACGGCCGTGACCAACGCGCAACGGATCAATGTGCTTCGCGTTACAGCTATGGTTACAAAAGTGGCGAAAAATAGAGACCCTGTTTGAACTGAATTCGAATGCGTGAAAACAAAAAGCAGTTTGTCATAAATAAGTTAGCTAACTTAAAGTTAGTTTATAGTTACTTAGTTAAGTTAGTTAACTTTAAATACCTTCCTCCATGGACCCTGTGCTTTTGAATCCATCCATCAGCACAATGTTTTGAGTGCGTTACATTCAAGTCCTACCGTAAACAGTGATTTTTCACACCAACAATATTTTTGCGTAGAGTTACTTAGTTTGATGCTTGGTTGAGGCTTCTTGAAGGATCCGCTTACACCTTGTCAGTCTTATTACAAAAAACTAAATAAACCTTGGTTTAAACCTAGACTATCAAGTCCAGGCTTATCTGCAAAACCATGGTCTAAATTTGTTCGTATTACAAAACTTAAAAAAACCGTGGTCTTCTTAGTACCGTGATTTGAACCATTGTCTAAATATCAACCACAGATTAATACAAATATCATTCGTTCTTCATGATGTCATTCTATTGCAACGTTCCGTTTGCCCAGAAAAGAAAACGTTTTGATAATACGCTAATGATTAGATGACGTTTAGGAGTGTTTAAAATATTGAGACCTGGTTATTTTACATGGATACAAACATTATTTAGTTATTTCATCCTTTGTAGTTTTGTTTAGGTTTAAGCACATTACTTTTATCGTATTCATTTCTAAACGTACATCTAAGTACGTGTATCGAAACGTAACATTCTTACGTGCGCGTTATATGAAACCATAACATTAAACAAAACCATCGCAAGGTGAACAAAGTTAATTTAGCTTTGCCATTTATACGTATGTCTTATTAGAACAATAAAATATTGCCTGTTTGTTTACCTCCTTTAATAATTTAATGTGATGAACCAACAAAAAAAAAACGATCTGAGAATTGGAATGCCGAGGAAAAGTAAGTAAACGTAAATTACTTAGACTTAGATTAACTTGAAATACGTCTCTGATTTATTGATTTTAAGCTAAAACAACACAACACAATGCAAAAGATGATAATTAACCTAAAAGAGAAACTGGCAGATCCGATTTAGTGATTTAGACCATCGTTAAACTAGGGGTCGCCGAGGTTTAGCGTTAGACCATGGTTTAGTCCATGGTTTATCGCAAAACTACGATTTGTAATACCATTTTTGTGTAAACCGTGGTTTATAGAAGTTTAAACCAGGTTTATTAGTTAAACCGCTTTTTGTAATAAGACTGTGTATGTTTAATTATCATGATAATTATATCAAAGAAAATAAATAACATATATCTATAATTTCGAACCCTGGTTTTCAGCTCTACGATGAAAAATAGATTACATTACAAAATCAGTTTCAAACACACATTGAATTGACCAATTAGGTACATAATTGACACTACATTAATTATTTTAACGCTTATGGCTTCATACGACACTGGCCTAGAACAATGATAACTCAGTGGTATGGGCCCTGCTTACGAGTACTGGGTCGTCAGTACGAACCAGGGCGGGCCCGATACTCGAGTAATTTATTTCATCACCACTGCTCTCAAAACAGTGAAGCGGTGTATTTTAAAAGCGAAAATCTGAAACATGGTACCAATCCGCACTCGGCCCGCGTGGTAGATTACAGCCCATTAACTTTTGCTTTCAATTATAAGGTCATAATCATCATTAGGTATATTTGTCTCATTACACGGCCGGCATTTTTATTACTAACAACTTAACCAAGTAAAAGGAGGCCGAATCGAAGTAAATAGGGTAAATATTTTAAAACACCAATTTTAACCGCATGTACCTATTACAATTATTATATTATGATAATTGAGGAAGTGGCTATTGATTAACTAAACTTAAAGGAATTACCCCTTTATAAAGCAATGAAATTAACAACGCCTATAGAATGTATATTATTTCAAAGGAAATAAATTCTGAATCCACCGTTACTGCAATTGCAATAAAGCATAATTAGCTGTCGGATAAATACCTAACCGGCACTAAAACGAACGCTATTTACGCGTCACGCATATACGTATTTTTTTTTTTTTGCTTTTTTTTTTCTAAGCTAAAAACTTGTGCTTATTAAATGTTAGTAAGTAGGTAGAGGTACTTACTTATATGTATTGATGATATTGTAAAAGATAAGAAAATCGTTCTGCGGTAGGCCCAGAAGGAGATGGTGGGATGAGCTGGACTGCTACCTAAAGGATTGGGCTGAAATAGCTCTAGAGAGAGAAGACTGGAAAAGAGAAATGGAGGCCTTTGCCCTGCCGGCCGGCCGTGAGAATCATAAAAGAAAATTGTGAAATTGTATTCTTCAGGAACAACTACAGCTTAGCTTGTTTTTATGCCCTTAGCTATAGTGTAAACAATTGTTGGTAAACCAATAAATAAATAAATTAGCTAAGGTCCTAAGTAAGACCAGTATACAATTAGTGTAAAAGACCTCATCATGAAGCCGTCAACCAAGCATTCTGTACATCAAACTAAGTAACTTTACGCAAAAATTATTGCTGGGAAACGTCTAAAATTAAAAACTTAAAAAAAAACTTGTCAAAAAGTTGTAAATTTGACCCCCAATATCTCCCGTAACTAGAAGGTTCCCAGGTATGGGGTAGAACAAAAAAATGATCGCAATGACGAGGAGAACAAGTGCCTTTCGGCTTCGTTAAGAGGTGTTTTACACCCTTTATACCTAGTTATGCCAAAACAAAATTACCAATCCACATCTCTCAATCATTCAGAGAGTCCTATTACACTTTTCACGCAAATTCATGATTTTTGACGCAGTAATTTTCGGCAGCAGTAACATATTTTAATTATTTGATTATGAATAACGATAGTGCCATTCTCTTTCTTGTAAGTTGTAGTTACACATTTTCATTTTTGTTTTCGTGTAATTTACTATAAATATTTTACGAACTCAGTTTGCAAGAAAAACCGTCGGTGATGGAACTTTGACGCTCAAATTCACATTGTTACATTCAATTCTTATAAAAGCTAAAATTACTAAAAGATAAGTTAAATGTTTTACTTGTTTATTGGAGTTCTAGAATTTCTCTAAATTCCTTGAGTTTTCACGGAAAAAATCGTAGAGAAAGCGTAATTTAAGCCATAAATGTCTTGATTCAGCGACCATTATATTCCTAATAAACTCAAACTTATCAAATAAATTAATATGATGTAAAATTTCAATCTACATTGAATACGTTTTATTAGTTTTTGTTTGTCAATATAATAAGACAAAATTACAACAAATAAAATTAAATTACTACAATTCTGCGGCGTCAATTCAGCTCGCTCCTCAGTCTCATGTCAGTCTCGTCTCTAATTTTCGTCAATAACAATCGACAATCGTCCGGAGATCGCTATTATTACCGACTCGTGTACGCCGATCGAAATAATTTGATCCAGGAAGTAAATATCAAAAATTTGCGAAATAAATGTAATAATTAAAAAAAAACCTGTATTCTGATCGTGTAATAATTTCAAAAAATGCGAGAGAAAAAGTGTGGTTTGTTGCGATTGTTCACGCAGTTCTGTCAAATTGATAATAATGTTTGATTATGTACAAACGAATAAAAAGAAAGTATGTGTAGCT
This sequence comes from Xestia xanthographa, assembly GCA_905147715.2. Classification (NCBI taxonomy): domain Eukaryota; kingdom Metazoa; phylum Arthropoda; class Insecta; order Lepidoptera; family Noctuidae; genus Xestia; species Xestia xanthographa. Next base: position 990,596 of record LR990665.1, read on the forward strand.
AAAAAATAAACATACAAACAAGACATAGGAGTAGGTAGACGATCAGGGCTGTATGTATAAGTACAGGTGTGGAATTAACCTCGGCCCGGTTGTTTCGACGGTTACGACCTAAACCATAACCCGCGTTATAGCTTGTATTATTATAACTTTTACCACCGACGTCACCGGCTGGATGTGGCTAAGGAGTTCTGTTTGCATAACATGATGGGGAGTCCGTATCTACTACGAGCTGTGTAAGAGTTTAGTGTACAATAGAGTACACTCTATCCATATTTCTATTCGTCTATTCAGTAAGATAGTGGTTAGGGGTGGTAACTGCCACTATACCCACTGCTAATTTAAGCAATGCGCTCTTGATGATAGTTATTGTTTGTGACTACAGAGTGCAGCCGCCTGTGCCTGTATCCCAAGCTGATCTCTTCCTCTCTCTCTCTCTCTTTCAATTCGAATCAACCAAGGGCTAAGTGTAGGAGTTCCTCGAAGCCCGCTATTTTGCCCAGCATCCAAGTTTTTCCTCGTAGCCTGACTACGCTCCTACACTCAGCTCTGAGTCTCCGCTCCAGCACCTCTTTTAGTGGGTCGTGTTAAAATACCCAGAACGAAACCAAAAACCGCTTATTCTTCCCGTCATTACACCTTAAGACCGTGGCATCACTTTGGGCCCTGTCAGAATACCAGCGCTGTGACTTTTTTTTAATGTCACAGCACCTTCCTGAGATAGGAGCCTTTTGGCCTTGCACAGGACCATTTTGAATGTTTTTTATTTTTCTCTTGTTTACTTTTTGTTTGTTTTTTTTTTTTTATGTCCTGTGTAAGTTCAATAAATACTTTTCTTTCTTTCTTTTTCAATATTTTTTTTTCTAGACCTGGAAACCTTCTAGTTACGGAGATATACATATTATTATATTGACACACTGGCGACTTGCGACTCTCGTCTTACTACTCAGGCATAGTTTTGGTGACATTAATGTTGTATCTTGCCATAATCATCAACCTACAGCAGTCTACTGCTGCACATAGGCCTCCTCAATCGCACGCCACGTATCTCGATCCTCAGCAACTTTCATCCAGTTGCTACCAGCCACTCTGCGAAGATCGTCACTCCACCGATCCTGAGGGCGTCCCACCTTACGTTTGCCGAGTCGCTGTCTCCACTCAAGAACACGTCTAGTCCAACGGTCATCGGTACTACAGCTAATATGACCGGCCCATTGCTACGTTAGCTTACTTATTCTGTGAGCTATGCCGACAACTCTGGGTCTCTGTCGGATTACCTCGATCCGGATGCGATACCTCAAAGAGACTTGGAGTCTCTAGCCGTAGGCATAGCCCGTTCTATAGATCGCTGAGCGACCTTGAATTTATGGACCAGCCGTATCGTTAGTGTCCACGTTTCATAACAGGCAGGACGCACTGGTTGAAGACCTTATCTTTAGGCTCTGTGGAATACGCGACGAGACTTATCTTGCTATATTCTGTCGTAATGAAATACTGACGAATCTGTCCATTTTTCCGCGAGCCCCTTCCAGTACGACGTGCGTACATCATGGGTCCCTAAGGTTATAAGTTACAGAGGTCTGATATTTATTCGTACGGTTCGATTGTAGTTTTATGTCCGGCCGTAAATGCTGTTATTGGTGCACATTTGAATAATACGACCAACGCCGAATGTTACTTGTAACGCGCAAAAATATTTACTTCTTACTTCGTGTGTGTGGCCAATGTTGGACAAACATTACAGTTATTATTGGTTTAGTTTCATTGACTGAATCATAAAGCTGATAATTGACCTGAGGCATGTCAGAGGTAAAAGAACAAAAAATACCTTATTTGTTAAAAATATGTTAAGAACAGAATAACCTTTAACAGATTTTATTTTTGTTGTAGGTTCAGTACAATAGAATATTTGAGTTTAAGTGAAACTGTACCTAACCAGTGTTTGCTTACTTAGGTAAACATTTACTTACCTTTTAACTTAAGTTCTATGTCCTGTGATAATGATCTAACTAAGATAATGACAAAAGAACGGGTAAATAGCAAAATATGAGTCCAAAACTAGGCGAGGTTGTTACTACAAACTCAAGGACAAAATTGGTTGTATGACAAAATTGATACTCGCTGTAGTACATTCAAATGAAGGGAATTCTGCAAAGTTGATATATGTTTTTTATTTTCTTTAATTATAAGGAATTTCGAATAGATAGTAATCCTAAATTAAATGTTATTCCTATACCAAGTTATATTAATAGTTGAGAAAATTGATGTTTTGTATTAAAATTCTATGTTAAGTTCTAATATTTGTATGCCATTCTATGGCAAAACATGTAAGTTCATAACCCTATATTAAGACCTTAATGTACCATGTTTTTACACAAATAAAATTATTATATTGTATTCAAAATCGAATACCTTTAAACGAGCAATTCTTGTATATAATTTATGTATGTGTATACGTATAGTCTGAATATGGAAACGCCTCCAACGATTTTCATGAAATTTAGTATGCAGGGCGTTTCAGGGGCGATAAATCGATCTAGCTAGGTTTAAAAAAAAAAACCGGCCAAGTGCGAGTCGGACTCGCGCACGAAGGGTTCCGTACCAATTATTATAAATAAATCACGTTTTTTGTATGGGAGTCGCCCCCCTTAAATATTAATTTTATTCTGTTTTTAGTATTTGTTGTTATAGCGGCAACAGAAATACATCATCTGTGAAAATTTCAACTGTCTAGCTGTCACGGTTCATGAGATACAGCCTGGTGACAGACAGACGGACAGACGGACAGACGGACAGACAGCGAAGTCTTAGTAATAGGGTTCCGTTTTTACCCTTTGGGTACGGAACCCTAAAAAGAAAACCGAGCAAAACTCGGTCATCCAGATATTAATACCTAATTATCTAAATCTAAATTACTTTTGCCGGTGAAAACTATTTTAACAATAGTTAACATTTACTTAGAATTAGAACTGAGGCGTTCTAAAACAACATTTTCAGTGCAGAAAACGCGTTTTATTTAACTTCATAAGGATTTTGACTAAAACCAGTCAAAAGTCGTTTTGACCGATTATCAGCTTTGAATGAAAAATATACATAGAAGCTATAAATAGTATAATTTAATATAAGTATGATATAAATTGAAAAACTGCACAAGCGCACACCCATCGTACATAAGTACCGTGATAACCTTTAGTCGATTTTCCGCTTTGCCTCACTCAAATATCATGACATGAACAGAATCATAAGTAGCTGAGGAACAGACATGTTACATCCTCATGATGATACCATGTTCCCGTATCTGATAGTGTTTCGTTCTCTATTTCAATAAGTTCACTATTTTCATGAAAGATTTCTTATTTATTTATTTATTTAAAGACTTTGGAAGACTTACAGCTAAATACAATAGTGATAAACGGTAAAGTTATTTCTGAATAAAAACTTTTTTCAAATAATTTTGCAATATTTTCCTGAAAATAGTAAAAACACCGGTGCCACTTCGTTATATTATCTGAAGGCAAATATAAGTTACCTCACTAAGGTAAGTGGTCCCCACGACCCCACCTCATAAGTTAGGATGCAATACCATCCCAGAAACAAACATGAAACATCATTAACATATCTTAATATAACTCCATATCCATGAATACTATTACACTACCTAATAGAACCCATGAAATACAATTACATATTGTGCTGCCCATATCGAACAATATAGTTTCATATTAAAACTTGCGAGCACCGCGGCAGGTGAGCCAAACACCTAAACCATTTCTATATAAATATATTTTTATACCTCTTTATGTTATTTTGTTTCTTTTATAGCGCGCGCGAGTGTTGCCATATTTAAATTTTATTCGCCTTAATGTTGCCACACACACGACTCCTTGCAATCTCATACCTATAACATGACAACGTTTATTTTACTCTCGAAAATTTTGAAACTAGACTCTATCAAGTTAAACATAAGGTTCCGTACAATATTCGTGATGGTAAAGATAGTGTGGTTTCAGATACAGATGCTGGGGAAATAGAACCGATTTGGGAGCAATGTTTTTATTTAGAACGAGGCCGTTTGAATGTGGAAGGTAGGGTGGCCAGCTTGAACATGCGCCAGAGACAAGCTGCCTATTGTTATCAATATTTGAGTTGCGCCTCCCATAGGCCTCTGGTTTGGCTGTACAAGCCGTCAAGAAATATCTCTCAGCCATGCTGGTTTCCTCATTATATGAGTGAAAGCAAACCAACCACATTTGGAGGTAATTAATTGACACAGCGTTATTAAGGCAGCGAAAATGTAAAATAATTGAGTCAAAATTACTGCATTTTTCCCAGTGTAAGCGTAGTCCTTGATTTAAAAAATCAAAATTTCGATATACTAAGTCTCCCCATAACTGCAGTTTGGACTCCACTGACGCTTCTATTGACGTGACCTGCACGACCCAACAGATCTGTAGAGTACCAGATCGCCTCAAAAACGATAAAAAATATTTAAAACTTGTTTATTATGATTTTAAGACCAAGCTCACACATTCTCAGGAACACAGCCAGCTGCAGACCATCGCACGAGGCGTCTTCATCACTCAACATTCAAAAAACAATATCACTAACCCTTGGCGACATGGTTACCCCACACTAAGGGGATGTTTGATATATTCCTACCTGTATGTTTTGATTTGAGCGCGAGTAGCCGCGGGCCCACCACAGCCCACCACGGGACACGGGGCTACTAGCCTGGTTGTCCGGGGTGTCCGGGGTGTCCGGGGTGGTCGGGGTGCAAGCAACCACCTCACCATGTTATCATTTGCCAAGCGACAACCCTCAGGCTGTTGACTATCACGGTTGTTGTTAGAACGTCAATGGAATCAGGGATGTCATGTTTTGTTTGTGAGATCACAAAGATGCGGTATAATTTGTATTTGATATGTTTTTATGTCGTAGAGATTGAGTAAAGTCCATATTATTCTAGTTTTTTTGTTATTGTAGTGTGGCTTTCAGTGAACGTGCTTGAAAGTCAATGGAGGTTTAAAACTAGTAATAAAATATCTATTAAAAATACGTAGCTACTTAATTTTGACTTGAAATAATAAAATTCTCATACAATTTTATCGTCGAAGAAACTGTTTTAATCTTATGATATTAAGTTTAGCACAATTTCAATTTCATCTCTCAATTTTCAATAATCCGCATTCATTCCAACGCCTATCGACATAAAAATTTATTACGCCGGCAGCAAAAAAAATAATTTTCAAATTATTCCAACCGCCCTAAAAGTAAGACATAAATTCCGCCATTCAATATTTAATACACAGAAAATCATTCGCAGTCGCGACCTTAGCTTTTATATTAAAAAGCATTACTTTTCCGATAGCAAATCTTATACAGGAACATACGCGATGATTGCCTGGCAACACAGCGTTTCAAATGTCAGCTTTAACTGTCAAATTTTAAAGTTGGAATTTCTTTGTGTTTAAGAGAAGGAGGTTGGAATCTTAAAGAGGTTCGATTCGTAGAGAATTCTTTTAATAAGTCGGGATGATTTACGCGACGCCAAGCGCACTCGGCGCGACTCCCCCTTAATTAGAGGAGGAAAAAATTGGCGAACACCTTCGTACGACGCCGACGTGGTGTCACACGGTAATTAGCTGCAACATTTGAATGCAGGGATTTTGTGAGGAGGCCGAGCTCAGCCGACTTGGTGCTTGCTCCTTCCTCTTCTTTAATAGCGATTGTGATAGGGACAACAATCATGATTTATGATTTGAGGAGAATCTTTGCTGTTATGAGTAGGATTTAATATAGGTAATTCAATCTATCACCATCAGTCTGAAAATTAAATACGTTTTTTTATCCTTTAAAAGTGTGTTGATTGGAGTTCTTTGAATTCTGTCATACTTCTCGCAATCACCAATAATTACGTACAGGGCAGCACTGGTTCTAAGTAAAGAAGCAGTAAGACCTTGCAATTGCCTGAGTGAGGGAGAATTGCATCAATGAAATTGAAGTCGATCAGCGCAATCATCTAAACCGCGTTTAAGAACTTGGTATAACAAGATGTGTTGATTGGGTTCAGGTATATTGGTGAATATTAAGTCCTAAGTGATATCCATGTCAAGACTTGGGAGACCCATAGAATGTGATATATTTGTACAAGCAAACTAATTTTTCAACAATATCTCTAAGCAACTATACACGCCATATATGCTTGTCTAAGTTTAACGTTTTTTTTTCATAAATTAGCTTTATTCTCGAAACAAACGTTGATTTAATAACAGACATATAATCGTGTATCCGTACGTATTTTCTATTCTCTATGGTTAGTGCAATCTGTCAAAATATCTGAGGGTATGTCATATACTTATTTTACTCTATGGGGTATGTCTCGCGAGTCCGATCGTTAAAGTGAGTTTAATTATTGCTAATTTTAAAAGTGAAAAAATTGCTACAAAGCGGTAAGTAAAAAAGATCAGAGTTTCAAAATTCACTCTTTGCATAATTCACAAATATGGGATATTCATCATTTCTGTGTTTTTCTTGTTTCCTTAGGTTTTATGGTTATTTTCTTTAAACCGCCATATTTGGCTTCGTATGCGTTTTCATCAAAATCACATGGTCATTTTTATGGCTTTGCATGCATTCAGGTGCTAAAAAATCGACAGAGTCAGAATTGCATAAAATTTCGTTCTTTCACGAAATGTAGCAAATGTAAAGTTTATTTGTGCTTTAGTGATAAACGAAATTGTTTGAAAGATTTTCATAATATTTAATTTCATTTTCTAATTATACGAAGCCATATACAGATTTGTACTATTTAACAGACTGCATACAGTGCCATATATGGCTTCGTGAAGTAATTTCTAAAATAAGTGATAATATTTTTTTTTCTAATAGAAGGATAAGAAAAAAATGATATTTTCAGCAAAAAAAAAAAATTTCATCTCCTTCATAATTCATGCAATAAGGGGTTAGAGTATTTCACCTTAATTTTGGAAAAAAATGAGACGCCTAGCAACGTGATGATGGCGATTTTCTTAATTAAGTACTTCTATTCTAGTCAAGTAATTAAGCTTACCCACTTCATACCATAATTAAAATAAACTCCATAAATAAAGCTAAGCACAGTTACACGATAATAATATTCATATGACTTAATACAATAAAGTAATATAACTTTGCACAATTGAATGTCACAATTCCATCCGGCCGTAGTACCTATAACGCGCCCTCTTCCTCCCGAGCATATTTTCATAAATGCAAACATTCACAAAGAATTTCCTTCCAAAGCTCATAAATATTGCCCACTTTTACTACCTCCACTCTACCAACAACAACATAAAACTAACCTTAGAATGTAGACAATAAAGTTGCATTTCGTTTGTAAAATAAACTCATAAGCGCGTTTTAAACCGGATCACAAGAGGGCAGATTAAAGATTAATCCGAATATCCAATAAATATCGGAATGGATTCATTCTGGAATTGGAATCGAAGAATTGGAACTTATTCCAATTCCATTTTGTAGATGAGCTGTTTTTTCGTGCATGAGTTATTGTCTGACCGGTTAGATTTAGTGCGCACTTACTGAACGCACTTTTTTACCGTGTTCGCACTAATGGGAAAGGATTAGGTGTTTTTCGATTTTAGTAATTTTCTTAATTGACTTTCTTGACTGGTGAAGGGCCGGAGTTTTTATATCACTTTCGTTGTAATTGGTGAAATTGGATTTGATTTTTATAAGTGACTGCCTCGTTGGTCGAGTGGTCTCAAGCATGAGGTACTGGGTTCGGTTCCAGGGTCGGGCAAAGTGTTATTGGGTTTTCCATCAGGAATTTGGATTTGTGTCCGGTTGATGCAAATAGGCACGCCTCCTATTACATGGGTGGGACCTAAAACAACTGGCGAAATGTACTATTAGGTATACCTCTGCCTACCCCTTCGGAGATCTATGCCCAACAATCAATACGATACTACGACTATGTTGCAAAATAAATAAGGGTAGTCAATGAGTATAATTATCATGACTTCTACTTACCCCTACTTTTCTTGGGAGTTTGTTGCGCCACCTCATCTTCTCAGCTAAAACATGAAACTGGCGAATGCCGAATGTCTTGGGTAGAGTCTGTAAAAAAAAAAAACGGATTCTATACTTTTTTTTTAAAGAATGACTCTTGACTTTGACTTCCTAACTTACCTAATTAAGACACAGTTTTAAGTGAAATTATTAATCAAAGCTGCTCAACACCCTACTATGTTATATTTGCTATGTTCATCAGCGCTCATAAACAGTGTACCACGATGAGCCCAACCAGCGCATTAACAAGCGATTCCTCAGCGCGTGTCCAGCGCCGCCTGACCCCGGCGCTAACTGTGGAAGTTCTCGCTAATGACCAACGAATGTCGCTAACTGCCTGTTTTGCGCTAATCTACACATAAACCTACTCTATTGCCAACACTACAGTCACAGTAGGGATGTGGGGAGGTCGCTTTTGGGGAGGGTTTTTGTCACAAGATTTGATGAGTGGCGTGCTCCTACGGTCAGAGCTTTAAAAGAATTTTACATCGTTTGTTTCTTACATCTTGAACTGATGACTACGATTTTGAGTGAGGCAAATAGGTAATGTTACTGTTTTATTGCCCGCTATTACAGAAAAAAATATTTTAACCCTTTATGTTATGACTAGCTGACCCACGCAACTTCGTCTGCGTCACATAAAAGAGAAACAGCTCACAAAAGGAATACATTTTTCTCCGTTTTTGCAATATTTTTCATTTATGCTCCGCTCCTTTTGGTCGCAGCGTGATGTTATGTAGCCTATAGCCTTCCTCGATAAATGGACTACCCAACACTGAAAGAATCATTCAAATCGGACTAGTAGTTCCAGAGATTAGCGCGTTCAAACAAACAAACAAACAAACTCTTCAGCTTTATAATATTATAAGTATAGATAAGGCGAAATATTGCAAAACTGTGTTAATCAAGTGACTCGAATGGCTGTTGTTTTTTTTTTTCAACTAATCAAATCATCAGGCTTTACAGTGCTAGCTCATGTTGTTGTACTTTGTATTCTATGCTGCTGGACATAGGCCTCTGCTGAGTTCCGTATCCACTCTGTTCTATAAGTTTATTAGTCATTCAGAAATCGGGTTTTAGTCGATCCCCATTTTAGTTGATCACCGCATCATCCCCTCACTAACGCTGCTATAAACCTTAGCAACCGCGGTCAACTCCAGACATTACGTTTATTCCTCTCTCTTACAATTTACTAGTACTGGACCCTCCACCACTCAGCTCACTAACACAAGAGGTTATGATATGCCCGTTAGACAGCAATGTCGATGTCGTTGAGAATAGTTTAATTTAACGGTTAGAGCTTGATTGAAGTTTGAGTAGATTTTAAATGTTCTGTGATTGATTGAGAGAAGTCTTAAACAGTTTGAGATAGCGGTAATTAGTATCGTCAATTAGTGAGAAACATCAGCTGGATTCGAAGACTAAAGGATATTGTTCAGGCAATTGATTAAGCTGCCTTGAAGGTTAAAATACGTTTCAATAATGTGTTACCCACTGTATTTTTATATTGTTTTCGCTGGCTTTCATTGAACGACTGCCTGATCGATTAGCTTGTTGTGCGTCGAGTAGATACAAATTTGCTCTAAAAATGTTTCTTAAGTGTTTGTTTGTCTTTAATAGCATCCACGATGATCGTAATATATGTTTCCTGACGAACTGTTATATTCGAAGAATTTGAGTGCTAGTATTGTGCGGATCGATTCTATAATTCTATTGTTGACATACACATTGTACTAAACTCATTAAATGGAGAAGAGTCTGTAAATCACCACCTTTACTATTAAGACCTGGAGGTCTAAAATGGCCGCTTTAACAGAATCGTAATATGAATCACGTTAAAAATTGGTAATTCTTAAAATGGACTTTATAATCATTTTCATAGAGTCCATTTTAAGAATTTTGGGTTTTTAACGTGATTCATACTAATATTCTGCGTGGATTCTGCTAAAGCGGCCATTTTAGACCCGCGGCTTAGACAACCCAAGAAATGTCTTCTACAACATGCTTCCCATATTTTCTTCCACTAAAGTGTGAGTACATGAGAGTAAAGTGTCAAGTGGCAGCCGACCGCGCCACTAAATCTGCCATTAAGTGTCACTTAGCTCCTGGGGTGAGGGGTGCACGGTGCGGGGGGTGGAGGGGGCAAATAAATTAAATTAGCAACCCCTTAGAACATGGTGATGTTTGTTCGATGTAATTAAGTGAACTGTTATGGTTCCTTGAGTGGTGTGAAGAGAGGATTTTGTTGTTAAGACGTTTTATGAAAAGGAGTGTCACTTACGGAGTGTGCCCTCAACACCGTATGTATGTACCGTATGTAGGGAGTAATCTTCAGAATTACTGATTCGATTTTGAAAATTCTTTATCTAACGGAAATCTACATTATCCCCGAGTGTCCAGGTCATTTAAAACGTTCCCGTAGGTTAATTTCCGTACTAACGGAAGCGAAGCCGCGACAAAAAGCAAGTTTATAATATTACGTCAGTTTCTGTCTTGTCGTTTCCCAATAAAGATGGTATCAGTTTCCAGTCTAATCGGATGCAGCTAGATATGGACTGGAATACTGGAGACTGCCAATCTTACCTCCACAACGCAACCCACATACTGGTTAAGACTGGTTGTCAGACTTTCTGGCAACTAACTAACTGTCAAAGATGTATGAATATCAGCCGGAATCAACAGTTTAGGGTGCTTTCCGAAGCGAAGAGGGGTCTCGGTGTGTAATGGATGGTCATTCATCCATGGATCACCCTCGTCATGCGTAGTTTAACCTTCGATAGACCTGTACTGGTGTACAGGCTGCTATTCAGTCACCAGCAAGATCAAGAATCAATAGTTTGAGTTAGTAAAACAATAAAACAGAAAACAAAAGCATGTCTTGAGGAGCCCGTGGCTAGATAATAACAGCCGCTCGGGTCGGTCTTTAGGTTAAGCCGTGCTTGCCTAGGTTGGTCTGTGGATGGGTGACCACCCATTACATACCGGGTTTCCTCCGTGCCTCGAAAAGCACGTTAAGCCGTTGGGCCCGGCTGTCATTTGCAGATCTTTGACAGTCGTTACAGGTAGTCAGTGGCCCAAAAAGTCTGACAACCAGTCTTACCAAGGGGTATCGTATTTCCCAGTACTAATTGGGTTGTGGAGGTCAGATAGGCAGTCGCTCCATGTAAAATACTGGTATTCAGCTGCATCCGGTTAGACTTAGTCTTGGTCTGTTGGTCTTGTAGTACTTTTTGTTCCATGTAGCGAAGTACTTTTTGTAGTGCCGCTACAAGACTGAAAGCCGACCCCAACATAGTTGGGAAAAGGCTAGGCAGATGATGATGAAGAAGCATGTCTTCAGGATTCTTTATAAGGACAATGAGCTAAATGGGAAGAATAAATAAAAATTCCATTGGAACTACATTACCGTATGTGGAGTGTTCTCGTGCCAAAAATCCACTTATGGTGTTATATGAGCTCTATATGGTGGTGGTACGAGGGGGTGGTAGTGCGGGTGATGGGGGGGGGTGTCAAATTAGCGGATATTGTAACGTTCGGAGACAACGGAAGTACGCTGGGTTAAGAGCCAATCGTGTAGAGCTGGGAATGTATAGAAGCTTCAAGCACCTATTGACCGCGTAGCATGACCACCGTGGAAACGGGTTTTGTCGACGAAGAATCGACAGAATGACTAATGAACAAAAGAAATCTGAAACTTTGTCAATTCTTCGTAAATTAAATGTGTATCTCCAAAAGTCAGATATTGTTGTGTCTTAATATTATGTGTCATCAACAGTCGCTTCTTGTTCTTAATATCACTAATAAAGACTTTTATCAAAAGAAAAACAATCCCAGTAGGGGCGTTTAGTAGAAAGCACAAACACAGCTGCAGGTACTAATACCTCGGGCCTGTGGACGGTGGGCTATGGGCTAGCTCGCCGTCTGTCCGTCTCATGACGACAGGCCGTGTCGACGGCGCAGGAGTGTTCCACGCGCGCCTCAAAGAGAGTCAGCAAAAAGGAAGGGGTCCGTAAGGACCGATGCCTGCCGGGGTTGCGGGACTGTACGAAAGAGATACCGTGGCCCCGGAACACAAAGGGCGATGAAGGAACATGGATGGGTTTTAGTCAGTAAAAGTCTGACACTCCCTCCTGCTCTGCCCAGAGCGGGAGGAGTCATTTCCCAACCGAAAAAAAAAAGAAAGGTACAAATACCTGCAGCTCCATGGGAAATGGAATGAGTTTACGTATTAACTTTGGCTAAGTGTGTACCTAAGTATGTACAAAACGTTTTGAAGAACTTTAATAAAATTATGAAATGCCCAGGTTTTGGATATAGCCCATTATAGCTTAACACATTGTTTTTGAAGGTTCAAGGGAGCGCTTTAGAATGTCAATATAACATAACATCACGCCTTATTCCCCGTAGAGCAGAGGTGCACCTTTTAGTACACCCACATTTCACTAGTTATTTTATTTAAATAACATGTTATAAGGGGGGCTGGGGGAGCCTACTGCCATCAACCGGGTACAATTTCACTCTCCGTGACTGTTACTCAAAAATTCCTGTTAGAAAAACCCAATGAATTTGCCTGACTTAGAAATCATAACCAGGTCCTCAAGTTCAACAGTCGCACTTGCGAACACTCGACCAACCAACGTGGCAGCTATGGAGTCGATCATCAGAAACAAAGAGATGAACCTCTATCATCGTCCCAACTCTATATAAAAACATACGCGTCTATCTCAACTCGCGACAAATTGCGATTTACGAGCGCGCGTGTTAGCCGCACGTCTGCGCGGCGCCTGCGGTCGCGCGGCTGATCTACACCGCGCTGAGTTGGACCGCTTCCACGCTAAGTGTGGGCCCGGCATTACTATCAGTTAACGTAATTGGCTGATTGATACGAGCATTAAGTACGAACTGTGATACTGGAACATGCGGAATAGATAATAAGTATATTTGCTTGCGGAAGGATCATTGTTGCCAAAAATTGTAAGTGGTTGTATTCACTAAGTAGTAATATCACAAATATTTTTTTGTTCACTGTCAAATATATAGTTATAGTTATGAAGAGAAGTTTCAACGTCATATTATCTTCTGTTGTAATTGTAATCTGAAGAATCACGTTCCTACATAAATACTGTGAAAATAGCGAAATAAAACACTTAGTAAACGTTGTAGGATGGTTGCTATTCAAACTTAAAGTTACGAGTTCAGCACCCCTAGCCAAGTTACAAACGTTTCGTATCGATTCTCTTTCTACAATCGTAAACGCCTCGGCGTAAGCGATTGTAGAAAGCGCTAAATTGTCAAGTGCCAAGTTGACACGACTGAGTCGATCGCTCGTTCTCTAATGTCTGTAGAAAAAACCTACAGTCTACACTTTAGTCTATGGTGAGCGTTCCTAAAAAAGAGTTTAGCAATTAACATTGTAGAAACGATAACATTCTATTCTATCATTTTGAACAATGTAAACTTGTCTACGAATTTTCTATTCGTTTGTGTTGATCACGTGATTTAACGTTGAGATTATGTCATTCCCATTCATTAGAATAGTTTTCTACTAGCGTTAACGATTGTAGATTGTCAACTTGGCTAGGGGTGCAGAATTTAAACTTTGTATATGTTTTTATCAACATTACAAATGACATTTAAAACCTAACAAAAAGTACCTATCCGGTACAGTAAGTTTTACAACATCCGCCCTTAATGGAAATAAAAAGATAAAGTAGTAATGCTAAACAAAATAGTAAAGAATAAAACATTACTACCAGACTAAACACAAATACAAAACATAAACCGACGAAAAATGAATAAATCGAAAATTATTCCTTCTATTTATCACTAAACCCATATTGACAACGCACCTAAGATGAGCGATGCGCCTTAAGGGCTTGGTAAAAACATCGGCTGTCATTTCATCCGTAGGTATAAACTTTATATCTCTAGGACCCTCAGTAACCTTTTCACGAATAAAATGATATCTCGTATCAATGTGTTTGGTTCTATTGTGGTGGATTGGACTGAGCACAAGTTTCTGTGCATTATAACCATCGTTGTATAGCAATACCCTATAAGCAAAACCAGTAATGTCACACACTAACCGTCTGAGGAAAATAGCCTCCTTTGCAGCACTGGTCAAGGACATATACTCAGCTTCTGTAGACGATAAGGCTACCGTCGGCTGCTTCTTACACTCCCAGCTGATAGGTCCACCTGCTAGCGTGAAGTAGTAACCAGTGTACGACCGACGGTGATGCAGTTCGCCCAGTCAGCATCCGTGTATCCACACAGACGTCTACCGACTTTCCTGTAAGTAATACAGTAATCCATAGTACCTTTCAAATACTGTAACACCCTTTTAGCTGCCAACCTATGTCTCTTATCATAACAGTTATTAAACTGGCTTAAATGGCTTGTGGCATAAGTTATATCGGGTCTCGTATTCACAGCTTGATACATCCTATCAAGTTTTGGTAAGGATATTCATCAAGAGATGTCGGATTACCTTTCTCCAACTTGTTATTCTCCAAAAGCGTAGACATCTTGCAATCTCGCATATTAAACCGCTCCAACACTGCCTGGATATAGGTCTTCTGACTAACCACGATTTTATCGTCAACACGGTTAATATTTAAGCCTAAACAATACGACAGTGCACCCAAATCTTTTAGCGAGAAAATTTTTTCCAAGTCATTTTAGACAGCGTCAAAGATCGTCAACATGGTCAACATAGACTGCAAGTATTATGGTTCAATTACCAAACTTTTTCAAGTAAACATGATTCCGCAGATGTTCGTGCAAAGCCAACTTTCGATAGAATTTGATGCAATTTGATATTCCAGGCTCGAGCTGCCTGCTTCAAACCATAAATGGATTTTCTGAGCAACATGACTTTACCTTCTGTAGTTATTGCCGTTAAGTTATGTTAAGGAGTACCTGTACCACTTACGTTCCAACGACAGTTTACGACCCAAACTTCGATCCTTGTAGGATTTCATAAGAGCATCCCATGCTTCTTTTGCGGTCTTAGCTGGTCGAACAATCGAAATAGCAGCACCATCCAGAGTAAGGTATATTTTAGAAAGAGCCTTTTCATCCTTCCGTACATCGTCGGGAGGTCGTCTATGGATTAATTACATTCACTTTTTAAATTTCCACACAGTGTATCCTTCTCAGAACGTTCTGTATGGTGTCGGACGTAAGGAATAGCACCATCCCATATCTTTCCGTGGGTGTCGTAAGAGGCGACTAAGGGACTTACCAGCGAATGGGCTGCAGCGTTCTCTGTGCTTTTGTAACAACCGTATTGCGATCGCCAACCCGCCTGCCAAGCGTGGCGATTATGGCAAAAACCCCCCATGGGGGAGGCCCATGTTCAGCAGTGGACGTCTTTCGGCTGAAATGGTGGTGAATGGTATCCTTCTCTAAGGGGCCGCGTGCACGACCGAAAGAATAGCGGCGATATTATCGTCCTTGCCACGTTTTTCTATACACTCTCTTTTGGGCCGTCTCCACGAGCGAGAGAATCGCGGCGATATTATCGTCCTTGCCACGTTTTTCTATACACTCTCTTTTGGGCCGTCTCCACGAGCGAGAGAATCGCGGCGATATTATCGTCCTTGCCACGTTTTTCTATACACTCTCTTTTCGATCGCGGCGATTTGACGTATTTCTATACGAAAATATCGCCGCTATTCTCTCGCTCGTGGAGACGGCGCCATAAACAAAGTATCGGAATACCATTTAGTGACATACCAGAAACTGCAGACGACACGTTAGCTAGGTATCTACAATTTCACCAACAATCTCCTTTTAAATTCGATCATAGATATTCACAGAGCTCTCGTGCTGATAACGTGTTGTGATTGTAATCTGAAGAATCACGTTCTTTAATAAATACGGTGGAAATATCGAAATGAAAATGTTGTACGATGGTTGCTATTCAAACTCAATGTTCAAACTTCAATTCAGTTCAGAATTTAAACTTTGAATATCTTTTTATCCACATTACAAATGTCATTTAATTTTAAAACTTAACAAAAAGTATCTTAGCAAGTAAGTTTTACAACATCTTCGTTGGTCCACGTTCTTTTCTACCTTCATTCCTCTAGTACAGTCAGTAGTTCGCAATCTGAATGTTACTAATCTGCGTAGCTATTCACAATGCTTTTGTGGCGGTTATCCGCCTTGTCACATCACTAGATTTTTAACTATGGGTTACAACACTAACTATCACGTTTGGACCATTTTAATTAAGTTTATGTGTATGTTTTTTTTTTTTAATTTCCCAGTCTGGTTGGTATTCAAAATTAATATTTTCTTAAATCTCAACATTTTTGTGCACAATATTTATAATCATGGAAGAGCTACAAGCTGAGCTGGCTAAGCTAAAGACTGAGAATGCTGCCATGCAGGAAAGACTTGCTGACACAAACAGCGGCCACAACCAAAAGCTAGAACCAGCCCCAGAGCAGGTATGTAAAGTTAGTGTAAAGCTGCCACCGTTCTGGTCACATGCCCCTGCAGTATGGTTCGGACATGTAGAAGCTCAGTTTCACTTAGCAGGCATAACATCAGACACAACTATGTACTGTCATTTATTAAGCCAAATTGATAGCAAACTTGCTACAGAGGTTGAAGATATTGTAACTAATCCTCCCAAAGACGGTAAATACCAGTTGCTGAAGGAGACCATTATCAAGCGAGTATCCGCTTCCAAAGAACAGCGAGTCAGGCAGCTTCTTAGCATCGAGGAGCTCGGGGATAAAAAACCATCCCAGTTCCTTCGACACTTAAGATCGCTAGCTGGAACGTTACTCACTGACGACAATCTCCTTCGTGAGCTGTGGCTACGTCGACTTCCCAGTCATGTTCAAGCGATCCTTGCTGCCCAGGCTGAACTTGGCTTGGATAAATTATCAGAATTGGCAGATAACATATTAGAGGTGTCTGCGACCACTGCTAACTTGTGTACAATTTCAGGTGGTTCAACCCCTCTCGGCGCTCCCCAAGTAACACTGAGTGCCCTATTCGACCGAGTCGAAGACTTATCTAGGCAAGTTGCTGCCCTGTCTACAAGACGATCACAGCGACCATCGCGCAATCGTTCTTCGTCCAGCAAAAGGTCTTCTCGTGGGAATTCTTCAGACCACCCAGGTAAATGTTGTTGGTACCATAAAAAATTTGGTTCAAAGGCGGCTAAATGTATTAGCCCATGCGATTGGATGTCGGAAAACCGGGAGAGCAATCAGTAGCGGCGGCAACTGATTGCGACTCTACCCAAAGTCACGGCCGCCGACTATTCGTCACCGACAACAGTTCTAAACGCCAGTTCCTTATAGATACCGGGTCTGACCTATGCTGTTTTCCTCATCGCTGGCTCCCTGTTCAGAGGAAACGCTCTGACTATGAGCTCAGCGCCGCTAATTGAAGTAGCATTAAGACTTACGGCACTGTCAATATGACGTTGAATTTCGGTCTGCGCCGCAGTTTCGTTTGGCGTTTCGTTGTCGCCGACGTCAACAGCGCTATTATTGGCTCGGATTTTTTAGCGTATTACCACTTGCTGCCCGATTGCCGCACCAAACTACTAGTCGATGGGACTACTGGTTTATCGGCATTCTGCACTGCTGCTATTTCCGAACAATCCAGCGTCAAGGCCGTTGATGCAGAAAAATCCACATTTTCACTACTGCTTTCAGAATTCCCGGAAATTACCAAACCTCCTGGTCTTCCGAGAATTATTAAGCACAATACCGTGCATTACATTAAAACCACGGACGGTCCCTCTATCTCTTGTAGACCTCGTCGCCTCGCTCCTCAGAAGTTGGCATCTGCCAAAAAGGAATTTGAGGAGATGGTCCGCTGCGGTACCGCGCGTCCTTCGCAGAGTGCTTGGTCATCTCCTCTTCACATGACCTTGAAAAAGGACGACACCTGGCGTCCCTGTGGCGACTATCGCAGTCTGAACGCCAGGACAGTTCCGGACCGGTACCCCGTTAGACATATCAACGATTTTGTCAATAGTCTTAATGGAGCGACGATATTCAGCACCCTGGACTTGGTGAAAGCATATCACCAAATTCCAGTGGCAAGAGATGACATTCCAAAAACGGCTATCGTTACCCCGTTTGGCCTCTTCGAATTTCCTTTCATGACCTTTGGTCTAAGGAACGCTGGCCAGACCTTCCAGAGATTCATCGATGAGGTCACTCGGGGTCTCGATTTCTGTTTTCCCTACGTGGATGACATCCTCGTCTTTTCTAAGGATGAGGCTCTCCACAAGGAACACTTGCGAATACTGTTTCAGCGCCTTCAGGACTACAGCGTGGTGATTAACCCATCGAAGTGCGTTTTCGGTGCTCAAGAGCTCGTATTCTTAGGCTATTACATTAGCCCTGAAGGTACTCGACCACCACAGAACCGCATCCAAGCCCTCTTGGATTTTTCTCCCCCGAAAACCGTTCAAGGAGTGCGTCGTTTTCTCGGAATGCTTAATTATTATAGGCGTTTTGTTCCTCAGGCTGCAAAATTTCAAGCTCCTCTCATTGATGCTGTCGTCGCCACTAATGGCAAAGGTGCTAAACCATTTTTATGGACACCAGAGCTAATAGAGCATTTCGAAGCCTGTAAAACCAGCCTTTCTAACGCCACCTTGTTACAGCATCCCGCCTACAACGCGCCCCTTGGACTGTTTACTGATGCATCGAGTGTGCATATTGGTTCCTGTCTGCAACAGCAGGTAGAGGGTATCTGGCGTCCTCTCGCGTTTTTCAGCAAAAAGCTGACTCCGCGACAAGCTGAGTGGCCTGCCTACTACCGTGAGTTACTGGCGGTGTACGAAAGCGTACAGCATTTTCGCCATATACTCGAGGTGCAGCATGTGACAATTTTCACAGACCACAAGCCGCTGTTGTACGCTTTCGTACAACGTCGGGAAAAACTACCTCCACCTCAGTTAAACCAACTCTCGTTCATCAGTCAATTTACGACAGATATTCGATATATAAAAGGTGAACACAATGTCGTAGCCGACGCGATGTCACGCGTCGAAGCTATTTCACTAGACCAAGATTTTGAGGCACTTGCCAGATCGCAGGAGTCGGACCAAGAGCTCGCTGACTTGCGTACTAACGGCTCATGTCTTCAGTTGACTCCGATCATCATTCCGGGTACCGACATTTCGGTCACCTGCGACGTTTCCACCGGCAAGCCTAGACCCTATCTGACCCCTCCATTTCGTCGTGCGGTGTTTGACAAGCTTCACAACTTGAGTCACCCTGGCACACGTGCTACTACACGTCTTGTTACAGACAGATATGTGTGGCCGTCAGTCAATAAAGACTGCAAACAATGGGCTCGCGTTTGCCAATCCTGTCAACGTGCTAAGGTGACACGTCACAACTCCGCACCTTTGGGTAATTTTTCACTTCCATCTGGCAGGTTTGCTCATGTCCACATTGATATTGTGGGTCCATTGCCCCCTTGCGATGATTACCGTTATTGCCTGACAGCCATTGACAGAGTGAGTAGGTGGCCCGAAGTTTGGCCCATGCGTGGTATAACCGCCGAAGAGGTTGCGGAAACTTTGGTTCGCGAGTGGTTCTCTCGTTTTGGCGTACCTCTGGCCATTACAACTGACCAAGGTACCCAATTCGAATCCGACCTATTTCGCCGTCTCACACAACTTTGTGGAACCAAACGCATTAGGACTACGTCCTACCATCCTGCTGCAAATGGGATGATCGAGCGGGTGCATAGACAGCTCAAAGCTGCACTTATGTGCCATAATGACGCTTGGGTTCGGGCACTTCCCATGGTACTTTTAGGTATGCGAACTGCGTACAAAGAGGACCTAAAAGCCTCTGCTGCTGAAATGCTCTATGGAGAGCCTTTGCGACTCCCTGGAGAGTTGTTAGTTTCATCTGCTGATTCTCACAGTGCGTTAGAAAATCCTGCAGACTTTGTTGTACAACTACGACGCATTATGTCGTCTGTGCGACCAACTCCTGCATCGCGCCATTCTGAACCAGCCTCTTTCGTTTTCAAAGATCTCTCTTCTGCGTCGTATGTCTTTCTTCGCGATGACACTGTGCGTCGTCCTCTACAGCCCCCATACACAGGTCCTTACCAGGTGCTCGAGCGCTCGGACGATGGAAAAACGCTTACCATCAACGCCCGGGGCAGGACTATGGTTGTCAGCATGGATCGTGTCAAGCCAGCTTTCATCGAGACCGAGCCGCAGCCGTCTAATCAAGTGTTGCCACCTGCTCAACGACTGCCTGCAGCTCCAGTTCCTGTCCAGCAGCAACCACCACCTCAGCCATTAGCTCAACCTACTAGTTTTTCGTCAAATAAACCCTCGTACACTACCAGGACTGGGAGATGTGTGCGATTTAAGACTTTTGATGACTATGATGTTAGTTAAGATTTTTTGTAATTTGTCTTACTCCGTAGGGGGGTGGTGTGGCGGTTATCCGCCTTGTCACATCACTAGATTTTTAACAATGGGTTACAACACTAACTATCACTAGGGCACTAGGAGGTTTGTTCTGTGTTTGTTCTGCTCCAACCTTTTTGCTGCTAAATTGTTTATAATTACTGTTGTTAAAACAAGTATATCGCTAATCTCAATTGAAGGAGTTTTATTCCGCTGCCTCTATTATAAATCTCCAAACTTTCATTCGATTTCGATTCGGAAAGTCGTATATCTATCTCGCTCGCTTTCGTAATGCCAAAAAAAGAAAAACATACGACTTGTCGAATCGCAATGTAATCGAAGCGTTGTGAATATACTGGTTAGGTTAAGGGTTAGGCAGAGATGTACCTAGCAGTACACCCACATGTCACCAGTTATGTTTAAGTCCCATGTAATAGGGGACGAGCCTATTGTCATCAACCGGGCACTTTAGACTCCGTAGCTGCTACTGAGAAATTCATGTTGGAAAAACCTAATAATTTGCCCGAGCCGGGAATCGAATCCAGGATTTTTTTTGGGCGGAGCAGGAGGGAGTGTCAGACTTTTACTGACTAAAACCCATCCATATTCCTTCATCGCCCTTTGTGTTCCGGGGCCACGGTATCTCTTTCGAACAGTCCCGCAACCCCGGCAGGCATCGGTCCTTACGGACCCCTTCCTTTTTGCTGACTCTCTTTGAGGCGCGCGTGGAACACGAACGCGCCGTCGACACGGCCTGTCGTCAAGAGACGGACGGACGGCGAGCTAGCCCATAGCTTACCGTCCACAGGCCCGCGCCTACGGTGGCCGGGGGCCACGTGGTGATGGCTCACGACGCCCGGGGCGTCTTCCGCGGTGGCCGGGACGTTGAGAGGTTCTCTCCCTCTCACGTTCCGCCACCTCCTTCTCTAGCATTACTGCTTCGCAGAAGGAGGTGACGGCGTCCCATTCCGTCTCGCTCCGGACCATGGCTTGCACCAGGGCCGGACGCGAGAGGTCGCCGCCGCCGATCGCCGCTTCGAGGACACGGCGGTGCTCCGCCCACGCGGGGCACACCTCCACCGTGTGTTCCACCGTGTCCTCCGGTCGATCCTCACAATGGAAGCACCCGGGCGTTTCCTCCCGCCCGATTCGGTGCAGGAACCTCCCGAACACTCCGTGTCCGGTGAGGACCTGCGTCAGGCGGAAGGTGAGGACGCCGTGGCGTCTCTCAAGCCACTCCTCAAAGAGGGGACTTATCGCCACTATCGTGGCGTGCCCTATCGAATCCAGGACCTCATGCGCAGCAGTCGCGATTGCGACCACTAGCCCAACGAGGCATTAATTACCTATATACTGCCATATTGATTAACCTTACAATGGGGATGGCAACTGTGGAACTAATGGCGCTAGCATCGCTTGTACCAAACATCGTCATTGATTGAAAATCTCTCGATGTCATTTTATACTTCAATATAGTTTGACCTCATTAGTCAGATTGTGTCTAAGCTATGGACGCGCCATCTACAATCAGCTTTAACCAGCCTTCCCCATTGAAAAATATAAAGAAAAAAATGTGTGCACACATTTATTATTAACGGCATTGTTTATGATTCTACCAACAAATTTTCAAAGAACAGTTGTTTCATACGTGGCTTAGTGTTCATTGATAAAAATAAGTTTATTCCTGTAAAATGGTTGTAAAAAAAAAACATTATAACAAGTCACAACCCTAATAGTTTTAAAACTATGTAGATGGGTCGCTGTTTCCTGTTCAATGAGGAATTTTCCACAGACGTTTGTCACAACACTTCAGTATCATATCAGAGTGAATTTCTCAGGCGAAAAATTTACGCGTCTAGGCTGAAAACGCAGTGCTGCTTTACAGATAATGCAACGATTTTTTTTCTCAGAATTAAAGTGACATGAATCTAAATGAAGCCACTTAAATTATATTTTTATGACTATTACTTTTTATGAAAAAAATCGGTAAATGACGAGTTATCAATTTCTGTGTCTTGTCCACAATCACTTTCATACACAGCATTTACCTCTCAGGAAGATAATCTCCAACATATACAGTAAAAAGTATTTTTATTGCGTTAAGTAATGATTGACCTACAAGAAGTTAATTAGTTTTGAATGTTTAGACTCATAGTTAATGAGTACATGTCAACGGTAGGTTTGTCCAAGCGAAATTACTAATTCTGTGGTAATTTTGTTTCACCGTCCTGAGCTTCCACCAATGAGTTTAAACGAAGAATAAATGCCTGCTCGGCAAGAGACAGTCGTGTGCTTACGTGCAGTAAGAATGGTAGTGCACCATATCGCCTGGTCTTTCCGCCAAAAATGTAAGTACGTGATTTCAGTTTACTCGGAACGAAATTTTGCAATTTCGGTGATCAGGTTTTAAAAGGATTTTTGCAAGAAATAAAGGTATCACTTTTATGCATGCTAAGTAGCCTATGGTACACATTTAAGATTATACAAAATAATAGTCATAGCCTTGATAGTTTCTTGTAAAAAAATAAAAGTAGCCACGTTTCCAATTTCTGTGGGGCAATTTGTGTGGTTTCCGTGGCATCTGGGTGCCCACGGAAATTACACGACTCCACAGAAATTGTACCAATCAATTATCGTATTAATGTTAATGAAGATTATTGAAAAGAATCAATATTTGTTATGCTGAAATTACTTTGACAGAACTAGGTCCTTAGCCCCCGACATTAAAATAAAATTGTATTACTATTTCTTGAAAGTCATTCAATTGGATTAAATGAATTTGACGGTTGCATTCTCCGGGAGCTCCTCCTGGAAGCCTCGATCGTGCAGGCCTGGGTGACATCACCGGGCAGGCCTGCCGACGTTGACAATGAGGAAGGGTGGTTCAAGGAGGCCATGTCCGACATCTGCGACGTGCGGATGTCAAGTTCCCAGCATCTGGTGGGCCAGGGATCTGGCCCGCGAGGAGATGCTGGGGACTCTCGACAGAGATCCGTGGGGGTGCCCATACAAGATGGTGCGGGATAAACTCCACACCTCGGCCCCCCTACTGACGCAGAGTCTTCGGCCTGAGCTCGTAGAGGACGTGGTGAGTACTCTGTTCCCTTCGCGAGTGGGACATCCCCCCCCCCCGCCTATGGCTCCGCCGCCTGCAATGCTGGAAGCGGACTAACAGGACGACGACGAAAACGCTCCAAAAGTGACTGGGGTAGACCTGAGAGTGGCGGTACCTAGGCTCAGTGGCAAAAATACCACCCCGGCACCCGACGGCTGGCCTGGCAAAGCCTGGGTCCTGGCCTCGGAGGCTCGCGGGCCCCGACAGCTGGTCCTCATTCGGAAGTCGGGGTGCCCTGTGGAACAAAATTATTAAAGTACTATTTCACTACCACTATCTATATCCAACAAAAAAACTATACAAACAAACTAAATTACTAAATCTCGCACAACTTTATACTTATTACACCTGCATTCTCATAAAAAAAATCACCACGAATTCCGTACAATCAAACATACAAATACATAAAAAAACAGTAACATACAACACAAGAAGTAAACACAAATTCCAACTTAAGACTGCACGAGCACGGACTAATTACGGAATAAAAAACAATATTAGTGGAGGGAGCACAACTGTTCAATGATTTACCAGAAGATTTAAAGAAATGTAATAATATTAACATATTTAAAAGTAAACTCAAAAAACATGTATGTACCCTTTGATATAACAAAGTATGTACCCTATAACGTCACCAAACGCCCCAGA
This sequence comes from Xestia xanthographa, assembly GCA_905147715.2. Taxonomy (NCBI): domain Eukaryota; kingdom Metazoa; phylum Arthropoda; class Insecta; order Lepidoptera; family Noctuidae; genus Xestia; species Xestia xanthographa. The sequence goes on from LR990665.1 coordinate 1,014,847, forward strand.
GGCAAATATTATATTATTATTAAGATAACTCTGTATCTCATTATAAGTGAACTGTTATTTATAAGTTCTTATGAGAATTAAATGTCTTTAAACCGAATCTCTGTGAATCTCGGCCCGTGGTGCTGCTTGGCGAGGTGGGCAAGCTCTTTGAAAAAGTAATTGCAAACCGCCTCGCCGAGCACCTTGCGGGGACCGGATCTTGCGGAACACCAGTTTGGTTTCCGCAAGGGGCGCTCTACGGTGGACGCCATCATGCGCGTGAGAGCCCTCACGACGGGGGATGTGGTTTCCCGGGGTGGGGTTGTCTTGGCGGTGTCTCTCGACATCGCCAATGCCTTCAACACCATGCCCTGGAGCTGCATTAGGTAGGCACTCCGGTATCACCGGGTGCCGACCTACCTTCGTCGTGTGGTTGAGTCGACTTTGAAACCTAGAACACCTAAACCTAGGACTCGTCCTCGACAGCCGGTGGAACTTCGTGGAGCAGTTCCGAAGTTTGGCCCCCAAACTGGAACGGACCGGGGCTGCCTTCAGGCGGCTCCTGCCAACCTGGGGGGTTCAAATGCCTCCTGCCGGAGGCTCTTCGTAGTCCATGCACATGCAGTCGTGGCCGGGGGCCACGTGGTGGGCCTGTGGACGGTGGCTAGCTCGCCGTCCGTCCGTCTCATGACGACAGACCGTGTCGACGTAGCGTTTGTGTTCCACGCGCGCCTCAAATAGCGTCAGCAATAGGAAGGGGTCCACAAGGACCGAAGCATGCCAGGGTTGCGGGACTGTTCGAAAGAGATACCGTGGCCCCGAAACACAAAGGGCTGTGAAGGAACATGAATGGGTTTAGTCAGTAAAAGTCTGAAAGTCTGACTCCTGCTTCGCCCAGAGCGGGAGGAGTCATTTGATGATTTCCCATCCTCTTCATAGAAGTAAAAAACATAATCAGTTCCTTGATTGCTAATTTTGTAAGACTGATTTAAGCAATAGTACACCACGTTGTATTTTTAGAAATACTTATTAAAATGATCAAATCATTTATTTGTGATACATGGGTTACATGTAGGTGTTCATTACATAATTACGACGATAATATATATAGGTATCAGTTTTTTCATTAAACCTTATCTTTCTTTACATATTATTAAAAAACAATGTATTTTTATAATAATTCAAAATTTCGGTGCAAACGCAGAATTTCTGTGTCACCAATACAATTTCGGTGGCAATAATAAAATTTCTGTGGTTCGCCAATTTCAGTGGCCCAAATAACTCTCTAAGTAATTTAATTATAATGTCCCCTTTCAGAAAATGTATATATATAATGTGGATATGTTGCGCTTTATTATTAAAGTTTCTCAAAAAACCTGAAAATGAAAATGTCCATGGAAATTAGGTAAAATATCGAGTTGTTGAAATTGACTCATCAATAGATGCCGATGATTTACTACGTATTATATTATAGGTCAATGGTAAAATCTTTTAGCAGGGCAAAAAAAATCTCTCCTAAACACAAATGTCAAACTCATTGTATAGTAAACCCATTGACTTGAGAAAGTAAACCTTATCTTCTATATCTATATCTATACATATAATAAATCTGTAGAAAAATCGTTTTTGTACATCGAAAATATTTCGAAAAAAAATTGCCTAAGTTTGAAAGTATAACCAACAGAACTCATTTACAGCAGTTTTGGAATTTTTGTCTGTTTATTTGTTTGTCTGTTTCGATGATCAAGCATCACGTAAAGTTTACGAAACCAATGTATAAAAATCGTGCGTATCTTAAGGTATTATTTAGTTTTTGTTTCATCGTAATCGGTTAATTCTATCAAAAGATACACGAGTGTTTTTGCGTTACGTCTAAACTCCTGGTGCATCGACTGGAGCTTAGGTTTCTCCGTACTTCAGTTAAGGCTTTGTGGATATAAAAACGAGCCATTTTATTATACCCAAGGTTAAAAACACTGGAAATTTCCCCATTGCTTTCTAAAGAAACACAGTGTGGCAACATCAAAGCAAACTCCATGGTCCACCACGCAGATAACTGCTGCATTTCATTGCAGAACTTAAAGTTCATCCCCAATAAGAGCCGATTGAACAGAACCAAACATTTCCGCGACCTTTCACCCTAAATCGAGAATCAGCAGAAACAGAGAAAATGTTTCCCATTAAAAATAAAACTTGAAACAAACACCCTTATTGGCGCAACCTTATAGGGAAAATATACAATTATTTAAAAACACCCTAATTTATAGTCAAAACGAAATTAGACGATAATAATTTCGAAATCAATAAATATAAACAATTTTTTTGTGAACTTTTTTAATAGAAAACTTCTGAGTCTTAAGTTTCATTTGCTCGGGGGTCTGTGGGGGTGTACGGGGGGCTGTTGGAATGCGGGGTGTATGTTGTCGACAATTTATTGTTTTTAATTCAGGTGGCGGCGATACGGAGGCGCGCAATCACTCGATACGCCATCAAATAAATGTTTAGCCATTGCACTGTGGCTAGGGATGAGGACAGTGTCGATGATTTCATCTTAAACCGTTTTTGGTTTTATACTACATTAACAATACATTTCGTTAACGCTCCGGTAACAATCGTTATGTTATTTTTAAGTTGCAATAACGCCAAAACACGCTTTAACAACGCTACGGCATCGCCAAAATAACGCTACGAAAATGTAAAAACTTCGTTACGAAAACGCTACGCCACTGCTACGACATTGCTACGACTACTCTACGGACACACTCCGGTACGAATATGTAACGACATCGTCCGTACGACAAGTTTTCGTAAACGCTACGCTATATTTTTACTACTATAAAAGTGGCTATTGTTTAAAATAGAAAACCTACCCAGTGCACGCCTTAGGCCACTGGGTAGGTTTTGTCATTAATTACATTTTTGAATAAAATATGAAAATAGAGGCAAATATCTCACATTTCTTCTTAACTTTATTATTTTAAAGAGTAAACAATATTCGAAATATATCTACTTAAAGAAGTCGTATTTAAATCATAAAATTGACAACATTCTTTGACTTCTTTTTGTCAAAAAGCAATACATAATATAAATCTTACTAATAATAATTGGCTTAATAATAACTACTGCACGGATTTCTTGATAGGGCTGTGTTTATGTTACTTGCGTTTGTTGCAATTATTATCAATAACAGCTAAAGTGATAAATTTCTATTTTATATTCACATTTACCAAATCATGAGGTAATTATTAATAATGATCTGTTATTATTAATAATTTTCAATTAATCACATTTACCGTAAAATATATACCGAGACTCCTCCATGTTTTTGAAAGAATATCAAGCAGTAGGTCCCGGACTCCCGGCTGTCATTCAAAGAGCTATTCAGTTCTTGCCAAAGGGTATCGTGTTGCCCAAGTACATATTAGGTTTTTAGGTTGTGGGGGTCAGGCAGACAGCCACGATATGTAAAATGATTATTTCATAACTGAAATACAACAACAACAAGGCACAACAAAAACAGGTACAACTATAAGGCTTTAAAAACATAATTAAGAGATTACCTTTTAAGCATGGCGATGCTTGTTAGGTAACTCCGCTCTTCTGCTGAACATTATAGTGTATGCAATGCAAAAAATATTTAAAAAATACAACACGAACGCACATGCGTGATGTATGCAAGTGGGTTATTGTGTGTGTGTGTGTGTAAAAAAAGTAAGGAATGTAAAGAGAGGTGATGGGCAGATGGGCAGACGACATTGCTGCCATTGTGGGAATATCCTGGATGAAGCTGGCACAAGAACATGGAGCTTGCCACAAGCAAACGAAAGCCCATACTCAGCAGTGGGTGACGATCATGTGTAAAATACTGGTTTTCCGCTGCATCCAGTTAGATTTGAAGCCAGCCAGCCTAATAACATGGTTGAGAAACGACTTCGCGGATGATAAACTTAAATTCTTCTCATCGATAAAATATATTGACAATTCCCCACCTCTCTACCCTGGCCTCGCACCGTTCGTTAACTGGGCAAGTTTTCCAATAGATGGCGGCACCTGCTCCATGTTTATTGTGTGCCGGATTACGATTCATTAACAACGACTAATTCCTTGTGGCTGCCAGCATGGTGCTGTGGTGGTAAGGGAGTCAGCAGGGAGTGGGGTCGTGCAGGTTTGAAGAAATATTGTATCGAGAAGTTGATAGATACCGTTATTGGTATGATTTTATTGGAGCTCATGTGTCCAATAGACAGTCTTACACTCGTAACCATAATCAAGTAATTACGTAAGTTTAAGTAATTGGGTGAATTTCAGCAAAGTGCATTTTTTGTCAATTTTGGTAGCGAAATTTATTCTTCAGTTTTCGTAAAAAATAAGGACCTGGTATAACAATAAAAAGTCCAAGCTATATATATATATGATTAATCAAGAGCATGTCAAATCAGTGGTGAAAACTATGAATGAAAAGCAAATAGATAAATTATTTTGAAAAACAAAATGTTCATCGAAGATAAATAAAAATAAATCCTCATCTGATCCACCTTTGCCCAACTATGTTGGGGTCGGCTTCCGGTCTTAGCGGATGCAGCTGATAACCAATATTTTACATGCAACGACTGCCTATCTGACCTCCACAACCCAGTTGATACTGGGTAACATGACACTCACTGGTTGTCAGACTTTCGGGCCTGACTATAATGATAAAAACAAATTACGTGTTTTATTTTCTGTAAGTAAGTTTTTACAAGCACTTTTACACGTGAATGTTAATTTTTAAAACTAGATAAGGTCTATGGTTCCTGGCTGACTACTCTGAAACTCACAGGATATATACATCTAGTTTTGTTAAATTTAAATTGACGCATTCTAAAATAAAATGGCTCTATTTAATTCAAAATAACATCTAAACAAAAATAGCCTACACCAGTCACACGAAACAAATAATGTACCGATCTGCTAGTTTAGCAAGTAAAGTACGTCAACACACAATATGATGGTTAAAATACTTGTTATTTGCTGATTCAACTATCAATCTTCGTAGACTCGCAGGGCTGAACTCAACCCACTCATATCAAACTGTTCAAAATTAAATGAAAACGACTCAAAAATAATTGAATATCATTGAAACATAATTGAATTATCCATTTCATTAATCTGTTTACAAAACTCCGAGTTAATGGTCTGTTATAATTACATTGAATGACAATAGTTATATCCTCTAACTTTTAACACGAGGGGGTTGGGGAACCCTAAATAATGGTATTATACGGAACCCAAGGGTTCGGCTGATTTAATTTTAGTTTGTTTAGTGTTGCTGCGATTGATTCTCCTTCGTTTTGTGAGATTAAATATTAAATGGAGTATGGTATTTGGGGGTTAGTTGGTTGGAAATAATGTTTAAAGTATTTATTAGATGTAGCAAATGGTTGAAATGTCTATTCCACTACAGTTTTTAAAGGGAGATGGGATTTTGGTTTTGAGAAACATTATTACTTGTTTTAAATACTTTTTTCGATGGAATGGAGTTACATAACATAGCATCACGCCTGTAACCGCGGAAGGGTTAGGCAGAGGTGTACCTAATACCTAATGCACACCCACATTTAACCAGTTATGTTTAAGAGTCCTATTACATTTTTTTGGTAAATTCATGATTTTTGACGCAGTAATTCTCAGCAGCAGTAAGATATTTTAATTATTTGTTTAAGAATAACGATAGTGCCATTCTCTTTCTTGTAAGTTGGAGTTACACATTTTCATTTTTCTTTTCGTGTAATTTACTATAAATATTTTACGAACTCAGTTTGCAAGAAAAACCGTCGACGATGGAACTTTAACGCTCAAATTCACATAGTTATATTCAATTGTTATAAAAGCTAAAATTACTAAAAGATAAATTGAATGTTTTACTTGTTTATTGGAGTTTTAGTATTACTTTAAATTCCTTGAGTTTTCACGGAAAAAATCGTAAAGAAATAGTAATTTAAGCCATAAATGTCTTAATTCAGCGTCCATTATATTCCAAATAAACTAAATTTTATCCAACTAATTAATATGATATAAAACTTCGATCTACAATGAATAAGTTTCATTAGTTTTCGTTTTTCAATATAATAAGACGAAAATACAATAAATAAAATTAAAGTACCTGCTATAATTCTCAATAAAATTCAGCTCGCTCCTCAGTCTCATGTCAGTCTCGTCTCTAATATTCGTCAATATCAATCGACAATCGTCCAAATATCGCTATTATTATCGACTCGTGTACGCCGAACGAAATAATATGACCCAGGAAGTAAAAATCAAAATTTGCCTAAAAAATGTAATAGGACTCTTAAGCCCCATGTAATAGGGGGCGATCCTATCAACCTGGCACAAATCTCTTCGTAGCAGCTACTGAGAAATTCCTGATGTAAAAACCCAATAACACTTTGACCGACCCGGGAATTGAACCCAGGACCTCATTTTCAGCAGTCGTGCTTTCGACCGCTAGACCAACGAGACAGTCAGTACGTATAATTGTGCAAAAGCAGATGAAAATGATGTAAGTAGTAGTATATAAGTTTTCTAATTACCAAAATCTAATAAGAAATGATTTCACCTGGGTTTACTATAGTTGGTGTCAGTTAAAATGAGAATAGCGGTCATTGCCCTTTCCCTAATATCTCTTGGTATGAACCAAAACAAATAAACCATGTTTCGTTTCTCATTACAAAAAATGTTGAAGATCACGATAGATGACGATTCCAGACTTGAACAGGCTTATTTTTGGTTTTCAAAGTTAAGAAGTTTAATAAATGTAGGTGGGTCAATGACCGCTATTCTTATCTTAACTGGTACCAACTATAATTGACTGTGTTGATGGCATATCACTTATCAGCACATGACATCAAGAGAACGCTAAAACACGGCTGTTTCAACCCTAAAACATTTTACTACAGCAATTGGTATCGTGGCTTTTGCGTGTCAGATTCTAAAACCCGTATAGAAAGTATTGCATTAGACGCTTACGCCAAAACAAGGGTGAAATAGGCCGGATCCTTAGGGATGGCGATCATAAGGGTGGCTGTGGTCCGTGTGTGTGGGACCATGTGCTTTGTATTACTTGCCAATAACTAGAAATATGATATTTAAAAAAGTTACAGCAAGTTGTTTGTTGAGTAATCACTGACTTATTTATGAGAACAAGAGTGTTACCCATTGATGATTCTAATTATGTATGTAAATTATTGATTAATCGAGCTTTATCTTTGAGGTTTCTTTTTCATTATCGTTAGTTTCTTATTAACTTAAATAATCTAGTTACTTTATGAGAGGAATCTTATTAAGGTCAAATGTGACACCTTATTAGAATTTTCGAAGCACACTATATATTTTATGTGTTGTTAATCTTCAAGTCTTTCTTATTTAGTTAATAGTTTTATTTTTTGTTTCATCTGTCCAGCATGCCTGAGAGATAAATAATACTTAAATGTAACAAAGGGAATAAACTAACTGCAGCATACTAAACTACACCTTTGTCCTAAATAACATAACAAAGCATTCCTCTTACATACGCAATAAACTACACCTGTGCATAAAATACTTTACATTATTATGGACGTAAACTCCTGAAAGTTTTGCGGAGCATCGTCACGTGCGGCCGCGAGCGCGGCCCGACATCGTCTGAGCGCAACAAAAACACGTGGGGTACTCCACAACGAGGGGCGGGGCTTACGAACACACAAAACCAATGAGAAGTATCCATTTACCTCCCCTCTCGCTCGCTCAAATATCTGTCTCTTTCCAATTCGTAGATTACCGTAGTCGATTCTTCATACTGAAGTATGATTTTTTTATTATCATTTTAAAGTTGGCAAATATGGTGGAGTCCGCAGTTGGCGTTATAATGTTGCCAAATTGTATGTGAGTGTGTTTGTGTTACGGTTAAGAGCTTCTTATGAGATAAAGTTTTATTAAATGCTTTTGTTTTATAGAGATGGGCAGTTTTATTTGGCTTTTGAGCCATTTGCTTTTTGTAAACTGATTTCAGTATTTTTTTTATTATTTTATTTTTTAAATCTTTTGTTATTCAATTAACACTGCTACAACTATTTTGAAAAAAAATAAAATAATCATTAACATACCAAGATAAACCTTCGTAGGTTTACCAGTGGTATGCCAGGCATGGTAACTCGGTACCACGACATTATTGATCAGTACTTACGTAATTAGGTATAGTACAGAGAGAGATAGAGTAGAGTAGAGAGTAGTATAGGCATTAATAATACACTTCCTAGATTATAGATACTATAATCTAGAAAACATCGCTTTAGAAAAATATCCCTTCGAGCAATTCGATTCGACTTCCGTAACATTTTTGAGGCCAAATAAACACTTTAGTTCAGGCTTTAGATTTTATTCTGAACCATCGAGTAAACAAATCTAGTTTTTCATTGACAACTTTTATCCTATGAAATATTGCTAAATCTAATAAATTTATAGCCCATAAACAAATTCTATTAATTAATAGCCTTAGTCACATGTTCATTCTGCAGAATCTAGTTTCTGCACTACAATGTTGAACATTTGATAGAGTTATAAATATAAATTGATAAAGACAGTTATGACATCAATCTTCGTCTATTAAATACGCAATAAATCACGTGGATAAGTACTTTAATAAAAATGGTGACCAAAGATTGACTGCAACCAGTTTTTATATGCAAAACAAATTAACACAGAAATTATTAACGAGTTTTGTTATAATTTATTTAGCTAACTGTACTTAGTTTTGTGTCTGGCAATATGCATAGCTTTTATTTTGTGATACTCAATTTAATATTTACCCGACTACCAATTTAAGGAAGGGTTAAGTTTTTTGCAAGTGCAGTTCAAGGCTCTGTGTTTGATTCCATCAGTCGGTAAATGGTACTCAACTAAGAGAGGTTAGTTCCAAGGGGCCGCCTTCAAGAGCGAGGGAATCGCGGCGATTCAACGTATTTCTATACGATAATATCACCGCGATTCTCTCGCTCGTGGAGACGGCCCAAAAGAGAGTGTATAGAAAAACGTGGCAAGAACGATAATATCGCAGCGATTCTCTCGCTCATGGAGGCGGCCCCCAAGACGTAGGTATCGCAATTAGCATGCTGTTGCTGGCTCTCCTTAAGGTGAATGCTTCAGGGTAGCCCGCGAAATTCAAATTTTCTTACGTTTTTTGCAATTTACAGGCCAGTGCTAGGTTGTATGTTGATTAAAATATTATTCGCGGTTGTAAGACGTATGTAGTTACAGATTTATATTCATCAAAATTATCAATACAACCCTCAAAGTTCATAAAGGTGGAAAAATGACTTTATCAAGGTCAAAATCATTCTTGCACCTTTATGAACTTGGAGGGTTGTATTGATGATTTTGATCATTATAATTCTGTAACTATCAGTCAATATCAAATAACAATCGCGAACAATATTTTAATCAACATACAACCTAGCACTGGCCTGCGAATAGCAAAAAACGTGAGAAAATTTGAATTTCGCGGACTACCCTTGAGCATCAGCCTTAATATGAAAGGCAGTGGACTGTAATCCAGCATACAAAGCGAATACGGTTGGCAGATAGATCAACTCGGTAAAGTAATATTTTTTCTACCAGTCTGCATTACTGAAATGTGTAATTTGTAATGAAAAGAAACTAAGTATTACATCATCATCTGCCTTGCCTTTTTCCCAACTATGTTGGGGTCGGCTTCCAGTCTAACCGGATGCAGCTGAATACCAGTATTTTACATGGAGCGACTGCCTATCTGACCTCCACAACCCAGTTAGTACTGGGTAATACGATACCCCTTGGTAAGACTGGTTGTCAGACTTTTTGGGTTTGACTACCTGTAACGACTGTCGAAGATCTACAAATGACAGTCAGGACCAACAGCTTAACGTGCTTTCCGAGGCACGGAGGAAACTCGGTATGTAATGATGGTCACCCATCCACAGACCAACCTAGGCAAGCACGGCTGAACCTAAAGATCGACCCGAGCGGCTGTTATTATTTAGCCACGAGCTCCTATAAGTAAGTATTACGAATAGTGAAAATACAAGTGTATTTAAAAATATACTCTTATCGAAGTCGCAAAACACTTGTTTTCCCCGTCATTGCGATTATTTTTTTGTTCTAGACCATACTTGTTACGGAGAGAAATACATACAGGTTTTGTAATTTTAAATTCAAGTTTTAATGATAGAACTTTATATACCTCCACAACCCCCGTACTATTCAATGTATCAATCAGCACAATGTTTTCAGTACATTATATCCTACCGTAAAATGTGAATTTTTATCCCAAAAAAAAAGTCGTTTTCCAGTTATCATGATTGGGTTACTTAGTTTGATGTACAGAATGCTAAATTGACGGCCTTGTGAAGGGGTCGTTTACACCTTGTTTAATGGGCTTAATAGGGAAGATGCATAAATTTTCTTTTGTTTATTTCGATACGGAATGTTAAAGTACTATAAAAATAATGACAAAAAGCGGAAACAAGACATAAATCGGCCAAATAACACAAAAGTTATAACCATTTAAACTTTTGTTTCTATCTCTTTCTAGATAAACGGAATTTAGTATGGATTTTGTACGTCGATGCAGAGAATGACGTCATTCGTTGTATCGGATCTCTCTGTCTAATCAGCAGTTTCAAATGCTTATCATCATCATCTGCCTAGCCTTTTCCCAACTATATTGGGGTCGGCTTCCAGTTTTACCGGATGCAGCTGAATACCAGTATTTTACATGGAGCGACTGCCTATCTGACCTCCACAACCCAGTTAGTACCGGGTAATACGATACCCCTTGGTAAGACTGGTTGTCAGACTTACCAAGCTTTCAAATGCTTATAACTTAGTATTTTTAATAGATATTTAAAAAATAATTTCACTTGGCTATTTCTGGTGTTAATACGCTTTGTTTAGATCGATAAAAAATCATGCATCTTCCCTATTGTAAGTGCTAGAGAAACGTAATTCATTAAAAAGTCTCAATCTCTATAACACTTCAAAATAATGTTTCATTCATTCGTGAAGTAGTAAGGAAATAGCACATTATTGTAAAAACGTTTATACTACCAACTTCCTACTCATTAACATAAAATCTAATTACGAAGCAATTGATGACATAAAAATTAACCTTAATCTAAATTGGACATTAGTAACGGTGTTGTAAATATTTCTTATAATAAATATCGGACCAATTTATATTTCTAGTCAATAAATACCTTTATCCCAACGACTCACACCGTACTCTCAACTCTATGGCTGACAAGATAGGGTGTGATTTACCTTGTGGTTGTCTTGTATGAGGTGTGTAATAGGCAGATGATAAAAGGCCGACAAAGCAAAGGTGTCGGCTAATTGACGCGGTGAGAAGGAAACCGGGACAAGAGGCGCGGCTGTGGTCGTAGAGATGGCGGGTAGCGGGGCGATGAGCGAAGCGGGTCGGCTGGTGAAGGTTAGGTGATTTCTGTTAGATGATAAAATTGATAAAAAATACACATGGTCATTTTAAGAGACGTCAATGAATAAAAAAATAAGTAAGTACTAGCTGCCTTTGTTCACGTGAAATAATTATAAAAAATATTACTTGCCTTTTTTAATCGGATTTTGTTAACAATTTTAAGGGTTTTAATTTTTTTGCCAACATTTAAATTAATTCATAAAGGTTTTATTTCATAATATTTACATTATTTACACACTAACTCTATAATAGAAATAAAAATATTTACAAGTATCAAAAAGGGTTACAGAGCGTCGAAAAATTCGTCCACATCGCTGTCAACAGGAAAAGTGCCCAGAAGGCTGGCAGCATTGCCACGTTGGATGGCAATGCTAATTCTTTGGTAAAATTAAAATTGTTATGTTATGGATTATCATGTGTATATGCATTAAGATTCATTTAATTTAATTTTAATCATAATTATTTTTCTAAAATAAAAGCAGACGCAGTAGCTTGGGTTAGACCAACATCAGCTATCTGCCAGTAAAAGTCCCGTCAAATCATTTCAGCCGTTTAGAAGATTTATGGCCGTAACAAAGAAACAGAAAAAAGTTGACAAACACATGTTTTTTGTTGTAAGTGCCTTTAATATTTTATGTGCATTCAGTAAAAAGCTGTTTTATTTTATTATTACAAACAGACTACAATTTTATCTATTTGTATTTATTATTCATATAAATTTATTGCCCAGGCCTATGCCTGGTGATGATGATTTATTGTATTAATATTTATATATTTATTTGTAATTTAAAAATAATATCAGTAACATGGAATCACTCACTGAAATCGGCGTCATTCCTAAAAACTACAATTTTATCTATTTGTATTTATTATTCATATAAATTTATTGCCCAGGCCTATGCCTGGTGATGATGATTTATTGTATTAATATTTATATATTTATTTGTAATTTAAAAATAATATCAGTAACATGGAATCACTCACTGAAATCGGCGTCATTCCTAAAAACTACAATTTTATCTATTTGTATTTATTATTCATATAAATTTATTGCCCAGGCCTATGCCTGGTGATGATGATTTATTGTATTAATATTTATATATTTATTTGTAATTTAAAAATAATATCAGTAACATGGAATCACTCACTGAAATCGGCGTCATTCCTAAAAACTGCGCCACTATTTTAGATCTATACAGAAATAAGAGAGAAAAGATCTATTACTGTCTCGCGAGCATGCTTGGAACGTGGATGACAGGTCCAGGGCTTTGTGGCGCAGGTTAGTTGAGACATGTCCAGCAGTTTGAGTTGAAGCATGGTTTACAATATATGGTTTGTGTTTATTTTGCAGAATAATAACTTATGGTATGTACACTTTTTTTCTTTCTTTCCTCTCACCCGCTCTCAGTGGCACCTGTCCCCAATTCCTGTATAATATTACATCCGGTGTGTACAATACCGCGGCCGGTTCCCCGCGGTCCATCCTCGGGCATTGTGTGAACGGGTCCGGGCCAGCATCCATTGTGTGGCCCACAGTTGAAGATATTTATCTCATGTTGTGATGGTCAGCTTGATGTGTTGTTATTTTATTTGGGGATTAAGATGGGGTCGTGTTATGATTCTTATGATTTAAACGATTAATAGCTAGCGTTCAGTTGACTGGTCGAGTCTAAATGAGGGGTATTGGGTTACCTATTAACGGGTTATTGATGCCAGTTATGCAGTCGCTCTATCTTTACTAAAATTATAAAGAGTTAACATTGGTTTATAAGTTTGTATCCAATAGGCTAGTTTCCAACATCAATAAATTGCAAATCTATTTAGTTCGTCAGTTAGAGTATTGGAAAATAATGGACATGTATTTTTTTGTTTTTGTAAATCAATGAATATTCACAAATATAAAACGCATCAAAACTCGGGAGTGGGGTCTCGTAACGTCACAACGCACTAAAAAATAAAGCACACGTGACGTATTGAGAATTTTAAAAGCGTCGTATCTTCGTAAATTTTGGTTTACGTAACAAAAGAAAAAATACGTGTCAAATATTTTTTGATAATCTAACTGACGGACTAATTAGATTTTTTCGGACACAAGCCTATTAAAAAAATTCTTTCACTGGCAGAAAGCTTCATTATTCGTGGGTGGTTCTATAAGCGATACGTATATACATTATATGTATATCATATATATTAGCCGAGGTATCACAATTTTTGCAAACGAAGTCACGCGTGTACTGCTAGTGTAAAATATCAGTATTCAGCTGCATCTAGCTAGACTTAAAGCCGCCCCAACATAGGTACTTGGGTAACACTTGACTGATGAAGATTTAGTTAGTTGATCTTTTTTAAGCAGGATATAAGTATTTCAGCATGTTTGTCTTCATAAATATGTATGACGTATACTATAACTACCTGCATTTGATATGATTGTGGACCTATATTTTGACATTTATTATTATTATCATTTTTATTGTTTTTACTTTTGACATTTATTAATCGATGCTATTTTTTCATCATGTTTGTTATTTTTTTTATTTTTCCATTTAATATTTTATTTTATTTTAATTAGTACTCAAAACATTTGCACGCAAACATGTCTAAACAAATTTTTATTTTATGTCATCCTACATGCACTTTTTATTATTTTATGTGTACACATGTTTATGCAAATAAATATATGTTATCTTACTGTAATTTGAGTTCATCATCATCATCATCCACAGCCCCACATCACCCACTGCTGGGTGTAGGCCTCTCTTTGTTTGTGCCCAGCTCCACGTTCTTGTCCAGCCTCATCCGGCCAGCCTCATCGGGGATATTCCCGCTTTAATAATACAGGGTGTAAAAGACCGAAACCGTCAACCAAGCATTCTGTACATCAAACTAAGTAACTTTACGCAAAAATTATTGCTGGGAAACTTTTTTTTTGAGGTGAAAAATCATGTTTTGTGCTAGAACTCAATGTAACGCAAACAAAACATCGTCTTGATGGATGGATTGAATAGTACGGGGGTCGTGGAGGTGTTTAAAGTAAAAATCTTACATTAAAAACTTGAGTTAAAAAAAAAATGTCAAAAAGTTGCAACTTTGACCCCAACATATCTATACCATATATAAAATATCTCCGTAACAAGAAGGTTCCCAGGTATGGTGTAGAACAAAAAAATGATTGCAATGACGGGGAGAACAAGTGCCTTTCAGCTTCGTTGAGAGGTGTTTTACACACTTTATAATTTCATTTAAATCCAGTTAGTGGAATGGCTGGGGGAGGCTGACTCTCAAGGCATCCACAAGATAGTTCGGTTAAGCAGAAGCAAGAGATGCCATATCGAAATAAAAAAAACAGTAATTGATTGTAATGTCATATATGCAAACACTGCACTCGATATTTTCTAATCAGAAAATAGCAAAAAACTAAAATAGAAAAGCGGAGAAAACAGGCTGACTTTTAAAAATTAACCTGCACATTTTCAATCCTACACTTTTATTAGTGTGTAAAAGGGAGGTACAACATAAATATCAAAATAAATAAATAAATACAAAACACATCCTGCGCTTGCGTCGGTCGGTCGATGAAACCAACCCGATTCAAACCAGACAGAATGCGCAAGCGATTCTATTTATTAATAGTTTAAAAACCGTTTATTGTTCCGCCATCTTTTATTAGGGGCCGCCATTATTAGGGGATTTAAAAAACGAATTATTAACGTCAAAGTGTGGCGTTGTGATGAGTATTTGATTGTATGTATGTTTGTGTGTGTGTGTCATTGTTGGTGATATGATCGGTTATTTTTAATGTAATTGTAGATAATTGTATTTTTCGAGGATTATTTTTTGCTGTTAGTTTGGTTGGTTGTTGAGATTATTTTGTAATTGTAAAGTATTATATTATAAGTTCTTTTGTCAATATGGCCATTTATTAAATAAGCATGTACTGAAATTATATACTAAAGTAGTTTCAGCAATCATTCAACATTAAGAAACAATAATTTATTAAAGGTTCTGCTTGACAATGTTCGTATAAGACAGGATAACCTTATCCGATGTCTGCATAAACTTATATTAAGAACATTTTTACGTATGTGTTCAGCCTTACATAGGTACCTTATTATTAATTTTAATTAATATGCATCTGTAAACATTGTTTTAAATAGTATTAATGAATTTCCGTTTCCTATAAGTCCTTATTTTATAACTCAGCTTTAATTTTCCAGAAAAAAAAATGCAACAACGATTTCTCAACGCCGTTCAAAGATCTATCTGGAGTGTATAATAAGTGAGGCGACAAGCATTTAATCAAGTTTAATATCTGCAAACTACGCTAACCGACGATGTATTCGGCAACCAGCACCCTGCACCCTCAGCAGATGTCTCTAATTCTATGGGTGTTTTATTTCTTAACAAATCGAGTGCCGTGTCAATTAATATTATATTTGTCACATAAATTACCGGAGATCCTTCCGCTATTATCCGAACGCGTAAACTCTGCCATTCCAGCTTATTATTCGTGGCACAATAGTTTTTAGCGGGCGCGGGGCGGGGGAGGGGGGGCGGCCCACAAAAACTGCACCCGACTTAATTATAAAGAGACAAGAAGCGCCATTAAATAGCGATTCGTTAAATCTACGCTCTCGTGTTAACACCACACGTGCTCTCTCCCTCTCTAACGTATACGGAACAGAGCAGGACGCACGTAGGTTCGGAGCGACAGCTCGGTTTAGGGGCGGCGTCCGCGATATAAGGTTTAGATTGACTGGGCGGCGTTCTCTATTCAAGTTTTTTTCTGTTTGCTCGCAAAAGCGTCGGTGAGAGCTTTTCATTTGGTGTCGGGTCGCGCTCGCGGGCGGACGCTGCTGAGGGCGATGACCGAGTGACGTCCAGCGGACTCTGTGGTGTATAGTATATGCAGTGAACTGTCTAAGATGTCGGAGCTGCGTGGTTCGCCGCCGTTGCATCGTGGTTTGGAGAATGGTTTCGGGGCTCCGCTGGCGGCGCTGAGTTCTCTGGCGGAGGCGCCTCCTCCGGCGCCGAACCCTCACGGGATCGACCACATCCTGTCGCGGCCGACGGTGGGCGGCAACATGGGCGCGGGTCTGCTGGCGCCGCGGCTGTCGCTGGCGGCGGCGGCGGCCGGCATGGCCCACTATCTGCAGCACAAGCCGCTGTACTGGCCAGGCTTCCAGGGTCTGGTCTCCAACCCCATGGCGTGGAGGGAGCGGTTACAGTCAAGTGAGTCATCACTTTATATCTTTGTATTTGTTATGGCTAAAGACAGGTGTGAAAACAAAGTTAGGATTAGCCGATTAAACTTAGGTTTTTCCACAACCCCTTGGCTAAAAGTAAAGACACATGGAAGCACTCACGGTGCTTTGAAAATAAGATTGTTACTGATTATAACCAACTTATATGCAGCGCTCGCCGGGTGCTGCAGCGAGCCGCTTTAAAAAATAGTTAGTAATTAGTAATACTTGGTAAATTAATGAAATGCGAAAGAATTTCTACCACTAGTAAGGTAACGGGAAACATCTCAAACTGAAATTGCCAATCCTCCTTGAGGAAGTGTGGTGATCAAAGCTCAATTGCTCGTGCCTTCTCTGTATGGAAAGGCACCTTAGCCCTGTATCTAGAGGCACTGTAATAGGCTGATATTTAAATTTCATATCTTTAAATTGTGTATTCGCAGTCCACATCCCTCCATAAGGGTAGGTACCAACTTCCAAATTATGTCCATCTTATGAAGACAGTAAACTCAAACTCAAAACATTCATTTCAATTAGACCATTACGGCACTTTTGAATATTAAAATGCAATAAAAAAACAAAGCTACAGTCCCAGTCACAAGACATAATAACTTGAGAGGGTACTGTAGTTGCCCATTCCCTAGCGTAGATCTCTATGGAGAAGAACGGGCAAGAAAAATAGCTAACTGCGAAGACTAACTATTGTAGCACACTGTTTGAAAAATCTAGTTGTTATTTTTCCTGTCATAGTTATTTGGTGTAACTTAAAGAACCTAATTAATGTTTTTCCGTTTATAACGGAAAATGACTTAATAGGAAAAAATGCCTGAAGATAATAGGAAATATGCATAAATTTTCTTTTTTTCATTTCGTTGTTAAAAATCTATAAAAATAATGACTAAAAGCGAAAACAAGACATAAATCGGCCAAACAACACAAAAGTTATAACCATTTAAACTTTTGTTTCTATCTCTTTCTAGATAAACAGAATTTAGTATGGATTTTTTACGTCAATGTAGCGAATGACGTCATTCGCTATATCGAATCTCTCTGTCTAATCAGCAGTTTCAAATGCTTATAACTTAGTATTTTTTATAGATATTAAAAAAATAATTTTACTTTGCTATTTCTGATGTTAATACGCTTTGTTTAGAGAACATATTATTAAATTGGGAAAAAAAATTATAGCTTGATAAAGTTTAGTATTTAATCAATTAATTACTGAAACAATCTACAGGTGTTAAATGAAATTGATCTACTTATTTAGCATAGATTTCTTAACAAATGAATCATTCTAAAATACAGCGTGTTAAATATTCATGAAATCCTGAGCTTTTCTTAATAATTACGTATAATATCATATTATCGCAGTTTTAACAGGTTATATTAATTGGATAGCTCATTAGTGTTTTTTTTCTAACAAATTGAAATAACAGAAATATCCACTAGTCGTATAAAAGACATCAACGCGTCACGATGTATAATCTTATGAAACCAAAATGTTTATTTAATGTTAATTTACACCTATTTACTAATTATTTTTGATGATCACCAAATAACAATGAATATATTAAAAATAACAAACGTGTTTTTAAAATTGAATGTTAATCACGATTCTGAAAAGGTTTATTGGCGATTGACTTTTGAGAGTTTTTTAAAATTCTATTAATATTAATAATACCTACTTTGTTTGTTATGAGAGATCTATTAAATATTGATACGGGTACCTACTAAGTCGGAAAAGTTTAACTAGGTACTGAACTATTATTAAGTATCAATATTATATGTGTGCATACTCATTTTAATTTTTAAATTATATTGTATTATTCTAACACCTAAGTATTACAGTATCCGCAGTATGGTTCACTAAGGAACTGTTTATATACTGATAGCACATAATCTACTCATTTAATTTTACATAATCAAATATATAACTAGTTCAATGAAGTCTCAACAAATAAGGACTGCTCCAAACTACCACAAATGAGCTCCCTCAAATCTCAGGCTCCAACAATCTTCGCCGCAAGCCGGAACTACGTCACGACACAGCCTCCTTGTTCCGGTGGCCGTCGGGCGTGTTCCGTCGGCCCTTAGCGGCCGGTTATAGCCCTACGGCCGTTTGTGGCCGTTTGGCCGGCATTACGGCGGGCTACACGTACAGGGTGGTTGTCGTGGTGGTGGATTTACTTGGTTATTGTGTTGAAGGATTGTGGGAGAATCGGTTTGATTTTTTAAAATATTGTTGTAGGGGCCGAAGAAGGATTTTACTCGTATGAAATAAAATGATGTTTATTTCTGTAAGTTTATTCTAAAACAGATTTACACACTAGTTTATGGTCAAAGAAGAAATGCCGAAAAAAACTGAGAGGTCATAGTCTATTTTCCTTATGTGTAACATTTTTTCGTACCTATCTATTGAGTCCAAATATTGTACATACTTCCGGGAAATCATTTTATATACGGCCGATATTAATGATCGCACTAACATTTGGTGTTCACTATTAATTAGATTATACGCTTGCATAAGATGCAGTATGGATGGATGGGATGAAAATCTTTGTGTTCAGATTCATCTGATTTGACTGGAAGCCAGTTATTTCATAGTTAATAAAACAATAAGATGAATGAGATTAGTAAATTAACCTTTTAAGCCTTGACTGTCATCTTAGAACAAAATAATTGGAACGAATGGATTCAAAATAATTGGTCTTCAGCAAAAAAAAAATGCCGTAAACAGGAACTAACAACTTTCTGTGTGCTTGCGTCACAAAAAATAACTAATTCCTTAAAAATCTTGAGGAAGATATGCGAACAGACGAACTTATCCATGAAAATGATAAAAAAAAAAAACAGAAATAAATTGAGTCACATCGTGACGTATAGAATTCCGAATTGAAATAAAATAAAAATCAATTTTCTACAGAAGAATCGACATTTATCGATCGCAAACTAAAAAATATTCTGACAAGTCATTTGTTTTCGGAATTAATAAATTCGCCCACAACCCGACGATCGATTGATTTGTGGATAATACTAACAAATGTAGGTGTTTGTAATCGTGATACATTGACTGGTATTCACTCAACAATTTGATGAGGTATCTTTTTATCCGGTAATGGATGACATCTTCATTTTCCGATGATGTTTTTTTTTTGCGTTGATTGTTTCTTGGGAACATAAAGGGTTTGTACAGTTTTGCGTAGTATTTGGTGTTTATCGATGTCGTTTGTCTATTGTGTGAGACGTGATTACACAATGCACATTTCAAACAATATTGATTTCTAAGTGGGTATGCTTAGGATATTGTCCAGTGAGTAAAGTAGAAGAGGTAAAATTTCCCTCCCTTATACAAAAACCTAGAGAAAACCGTAAAGGTATTATTACAGTGCAAGTGCAAATAATGTAATGTTTTTTAGAATGAGATTATACGTATATTTGCTGATACACAATTATCTAGTTTTTTATGAGTACTTTACAATTTCAACATGCCGCAACGTTCGGTGGTTGACTTTCATTATGACGATTATTTATTATTTAACCACGACTTTAAGTTTAATTTAATAGGTAAAAAATTCTTAAAAATCGAGCTGTTGATGAAAAATCCTCTATTATGAAAACACTAGAGTTTTCATAAAAATCTAAAAACGGTAAGCGCTTACCTAACAACAACAACAACAACAACAGCCCATAACGTCCACTGCTGGACATAAGTCTCTCCCATGATGGGAGGAATTTGCCGTAATCTCCAGCTTGGTTGGCGGATTGGAGATCGCAGTGATGAAACACTAACAGAAAACGCTGCTGCCCATTCTCTGGTCTACGGAGGCGCAAGGTGTTCTGCCTCAGACATTAGTCGCCTGATACGACACCCGTGAGTGTAATGGGTTGGTTCTATTCTACTCAGCCGGATACCACACGGCTCTACCTAAACATAATCTAAAATAGTATCATTTTAGGTTCTAAAGTAAGATCAGCTAAGACATATCTATAAAGCAATAGGTACCCAATCTTTTAAAAATAGGTTGTCACTGTCGGCAAACTTTTCTTTGAACTGATGTCGACTTAAACTGGATTATTTCCCAAATTACCCATTTACAAGCTTTTTAGAATTAGTTATGAATATTAATTCGCGAAAAGTGTCAATTTGTCAAACGTAGACATAATTGAATGTATTAATAAATGACATTTGTTTCAACTAAAAGATATGAAATGAGTTATGGTAGTTGTTGGGTGTGGCTAGGATTCATCAATAAGTTGTGTCTTTTTTAACAAAGGTATTATGTGTCATTTTTATTTTGTCATGAATTCAAGAAGTCAATGGATTATAATAGAGAACACGTTCTTTATAAATTTTGTATTTATAAAATAGATATCTACAGATACCGAATGCACAGTTGGGTTTAAAGGTTTATAATTGTGTAGCTAGAGTTCATATGAACCCGAGGGTACTGTGCAATTAATTTTACTTCCTTTGCTTATATGGAATCATCTGAATGATTTTCAGTCATCGCGACAATAACAAAATAATAGCTGAACTTTGTGAAGAAAATATGTAATTCAATCATTTACTAATAAGAACAAATAACAATGAGATAATAAAAAAAACAACTAAGACGAAATAATTGCGCATCAATTAAAATACCAATTATACAACCAAAATGAAACAATAAAATGTCTCAAAAACATCGTTTAATTAATTCTCGATTCTCATCACGCCACCTTCAGGAGGGTAACAAGTGTTGTTTCACGAGAACAGCCTCTTACATTAATGTCATAGGTACTTGTACTCGGTTAAGTCGAACGACGCCGCCAATCGATATCGTACCGAGTCGAGAACGAAGCGATATGACAACTAATCTCGATACTCGAGATTACCGCATGTCGGTATTGTTGCAATTGTGTAATGAGTTGTTGTGGGGTGGTGTACGTTTATGATAGAAGAATAGAATTAAAAAAGATTAACAATGATGATTGATCCGTTGTTACCTTTTCGCTGCTAAAATCTGATGAATACGAATTGGCTTTGGAGAAGTTTATTCCTAAGTAATTTATATGTCTTATTCGATTTAGTAGGCATAGGTTGTGAATACATAAAACTTACTATTACTTTTTTAATATAGACCTTAAGAGTGGCAATCGTGGACAGTACAGTCACTGCCCAAAATCATCACCACTTGACACGCTGATAATAATAATAATAATAAGGGAAGTGGACTCAGCAATCATTGTGCCGATAGTCGTATCAGCCCATGGCTTAATTGCCAAGAGCCTCGATCAATACCTGAGGAGGCTCTCGTTAGGCAGCTGGATCAAGGGCTTGATTCAGAAAGCGGTACTCCTGGACACGGCGCGTATTGTTAGGAGGTTCCTCTCTCTGGAGCCCTGACCGCCGGTAGCTTGGACCCTGTTCCCGATACCGGTGGGCTACAATTTTTTATATTTTTAAATGTTTTTTATATATTTTTTAATTAATATTTAAAAATGTAACAAATTTGTTTATAAATGAATAAAGGGAATAATAATAATAATAATAATAATATCTTTATTTGTATAGAATGCAGGTGTTACAATAATGGTGTTAGTTTCAAAAATATTCCCAGTACATTCTGCCTGTTGGCATACAAAAATATAGTGGTTAACTTACAGATAATTTAGAAACTAGGTAAGTACAAGTTTACTTAAATTCAAAATGAAAAACATGGATCAGCTAAGTCTAAGATTATTTACGTAATATATGAGATAAAGTGAAGCAATATTACAATTCATCATTTAGAAAATGGGTAACAGAGTAATAACATTTCTCTGTCAGCAACAACGACAGTAGTTTCTTGAATTTTATTAAGGGCTGATCTTTAATACAATTTGGCAATTTGTTAAAGATAATAGGTGCCATACCCATAACGTTTTTTTTAAGCAAAGCAGTGTTATATCTACCAGTACACAACAGACTCTGATATTTTGATCTCATGGCAGTAGATCGCATCCTCGTATCATTTAATGCAGGAAATAGATGCTTGTTAGTTCTAACGAATATAGATACTTCGAGAATGTAAAGACTAGGAAAAGTTAGTATATTGTGTTTCTTGAAAAAAGGAATGCAACTATCTGTAACCTTGAGATTGAAAATGGATCTTATGCACCGTTTTTGGGCTTTAAATATAGACTCCCTTTCGGAACAATTACCCCAGAACACTACACCAAACCTTAGAACAGAGACCACCAAACCGTGATATGCAACCATTAATGTATCAATGTTTACTTTCTTGGACAGATTGTAGAGAGCGTACGCAGACGTGCTTAATCTTTTGCAGACTTCTTCAGCCTGCGGTTTCCAAGTTAATTTACTGTCAATCAATATACCCAGGAATTTAGCCACACTAACGCTATCAATAGTTTGTCCTTCATAATTAATTTTTAGATTTAAAGGGAGAATTTTTTGATAGAAATGCATTATATTTGTTTTATTGAGGTTTATGATAAGATTATTATCGTTGAGCCAGTTTATTATTAATTTTAGAGAATTATTTATTTCATCTTCATATAGCTCTTTCTTGAGGCAGTCTATTAGGATCGTACTATCATCGGCAAATAACACACAAGGGTAAGGGATGTGTCGGGGCAGATCATTTATATACAGCAAGAATAATAGTGGCCCTAGAACGCTGCCCTGCGGAACGCCATATTTTATTTTTCTAGGACCAGATAAATATTTAACCTCACGTTTAGATTTGACACATATTTTAGAGATTTCTGTATATTGAAGACGTCCACTTAGATACGATTTTATTAGACGTAGAGCATTCCCTCGTATGCCGTAAGCATCAAGTTTGACCAAAAGCGTTTCATGGTTAACGTAATCAAAAGCTTTGGTCATATCGGTAAAAATCGCACAAATTGGTATTTTTTTATCCACATTAACCATTATTTTATTTATTAGGTCGTATATGGCCATATTTATATTTTTACTTTTACGAAAACCTTTTTGTTCCTCACATAATATATTATATTTTGACAGAAATGAAAGAAATGACTCATAAACTGATTACATTTTCGACACAAACTAATTTGTTATTCGGCGCAATCAATTATATTATTATTGATAAACTCACAAAATTCCCTACATAATCTCACCGTATCAGTTTTATTAAAAACACACAAAATATAATAACATTTGATGTCGCTGCGTCACGGATGGCGTCACATTTTAATAAAAAGCTAAACATAGGTACGAGTCACAGATAGTCACGGCGAGAGCTTATTAAATGACACACGATAACATAATACTGCTATCAGTTGATAAGTGATCAGGTAATAATGTGTAAACTCAAGTATTTGACGTTTGACACAACGCAATTACTTTGTCAATGTAGCCTCATATCATCATATTGACAGCGTATAGAGTGCAATCATAAACGGACAATATAATTAAATTGTACGTCAATACGTTTATCTATGACAATATTAGAGGTGTCAAAATATAATGTTATTAAAACTGGGTGGATTATTTTGGGGGTGTCTGTACTTATTGCTACCGTATTCGACGGAAGTTGGATTTGATTTGACATACACACCCTATTGTAAACGTTGTTTATCGTTGTCTTGTTGGTTCTCACAAGCAGTATAAATTATCTATCTCTAAAATTATCTTAGCATTAGTTGGAAGGTATTCATATATATAAATACCTAAAGGATGTGCATTAGTCACCAAAGTAAACAATCTCAGACCAATTTCCATTCGTCATTGTTCTCGCGGGTATTTAAGCCTATCAACTAACTAATGTTTTGTATGGTGTTGGACGTAAAGAATAGCACCATCCCATATCTTCCCGTGGGTGTCGTAAGAGGCGACTAAGGGACCAGAGAATGGGCAGCAGCGTTCTCTGTGCTTTTGTAATAGCCGTACTGCGATCGCCAACCCGCCTGCCAAGCGTGGCGATTATGGCAAAAACCCCCCCTTTGTGGTAGGCCCACGTCCAGCAGTGGACGTCTTTCGGCTGAAATGATGATGATGATGACCTAACTAATCGACCCATGAATTTGACTACCTTTTCATGAGAAAGTAAGAAAAAATATTAAGAAACTACTCGCAGTATTGATGCCAAAACCACAGGACTATGATGGACTTTAATTTGCTATCAGGGAAATGCCTCCTCAAAAGTTTAGTTGTGGAGTAGAGTTTGAAATTTAACCGAATTAAATTAAACCAAACAGATTGAATGTGCAAATTACGGACTTAAAATTAAAGGCAAAATAACAATTGTCCGAAATGCAAAATGTTAAATCAACTTGCCCAATTACCTACATAAACAGAGGTAGAAGGCACTACACAAAACATTAAGAGATTATTATTAAAATCCCAAAAACATTGGGGATATTATTAATTAGTTAGGGCGAGGCGCGTTAGGCTGCGGTCGCACTGGCGCGCACGAATGAAGTGCCACACATTTTTTTAATTACAGTGTGTCCCCACACCCCCTCAACCCACCCCCGAGGGGGCCAGGAGCCGTCAGGGGGCAGCATATGTCGCCCGGAATTAAAATTCACGTTTGTGATGCAACATTCAATTGTGTCCAGTTATTCGATAGTGGGACAGTTAAATGAAGTGCTTTTTTGGACAAAAAGTATGTTTTTGTTAGTAGTTCGTCGGTGAAGTATAGTAATTGGTCGCCGGTGGCCGTTGGTCGAGGAGACCGCTAATTGGAACGTTTTATTGGGTTTTGTTGCAACTGTTTTATGTGCTTCTGTTCCTATATTTTCAGGAAGTTTGTCTGGCAAAAAGATAACACCTGAACCAGGAACTCTGAATTATTACAGCAGACAGTTTCCCCGTTTCCATCTTGCTGACTGGCAAATATTTTTAACACGCCGCATGTTTCATTTAGCAATGTCTACGGACTTGTGAAAATCTTTTTTTTTAATTCCGCAACATTATTGTTGCCTCTGAATAACTGAAGACTTACAGCACTGATAACTTTTAATTATGTGCAACATCGTTAATTCAAGTTTAACCTGTTTGGTTAACAGCTAACAATGAGTAGGCATTAATAGCACTTAGTGTTAGTAACAAACTTATTCAGATTAAACAGCCGTAGAACAGTTTCTTGAAAAATCCATCACTATTGCCGCCACGAATGATTCCTCTCTAAATATTTTTTTAGTATCGCAATTAAAATTATAATATTCATCACACTTTTACTACATACACACACATACACACACTCATTGTTTTGATCATTTATCGTACTATAACCACAACTTGAACGAGTATGTCGTAAAGAACTGAAATAATCGTAACTGTGGTTGTTCAAACTGTATTGTACACAGAATTCGGTGTACCTCTAATTTATATTACATTCAATAACCGTTAATTGTAACTACAAACATAAGTTCTACCGACGTTAAACTACTTTCTTAATTAAACAATGGAATCTTTACTGTATCATTGATTTGTAAAAGTTTTTCTTCGTACTAATTCTTTAACACTTTTACGAGATACTTTCTTAGACCAGTCATTTTTAAAGGTATATAATGTAAATATACCAAAATAGTCTCATCAGATTGTACGACAAGTTATAACTTAGATTTACCTTAAAAACCTACTGAATTTCAGAATAAAATTATGGTGTACAGTTTAATTAATATCACACGTCACAGGTAAACCGGTGACACAGTCTGTTAAATTGTTGGTAAACATCTTTTAGTAACAACACACATACATTCATGAGAATTGTATAAAAAATCATAGCTCAATAATTTCTCTTGAATCTGATGATTGTTTTCATGGCTGTTTCATGGCGGTCATGAAAGGCCCGGCCGGCACAATTACACGTCGAGCACAATCTCTGCCAACCCCCTCCCCGCACCGCCGGCCTAATGAAATTAAATTAAGAAATAACATAATTCCGCCCGCACCGCCCGCTCACCGCACATTTTCGCGTACACCCCTACAGATAGGGATGGCGAAGGTTTCATATTTACGTTATATTTCAGGATTATTTACTAAATGGTAGTTGAGATTGTTTTAAAAATTATAAATTCGTCTCGTACTTTGTGTAAAAGATCAAGAAGCTTTTAAACTGTTATATTAATCAGTTGAACTTATTAAACGCAATATTGATTTATGAGTATACAATTTAACAACACTGTAACATATAATTAATAATTGAAGTAAGGGATAAGCAAGGAGTTTGAAGACCCGAATGGCGCAGCAGTAGTGAGGCTGCCTTACGTTCTTAGGGTCCCGGGTTCGAATCCTGGTAGGAGCAAATGTTTGTGTGTTGAGTATGGTCATTTGTTTCCGAGTTATGGATGTTAATATAGAAAGAAAGATAGAAAAAATCTTTATTAATCGCAGGGACATGACGTGCATACAAAATTTGAAAACAGAAACAATAAACATAACAAACATTATACTATACAGGGCGTCCCACGGATATGCCACATTTCGCCGTGTCCACGAGCTACAAGCAGAAGTTAGACGTATTATTCTAAATATCCACCACAACAAGATCAAAAATCGTCAGGGAGCGAAATAATCAAGAGTGCGACTTTGTATTCAACAGGAAAGGACTCATTTTGAGCATTTGATAAATTGATTAATTTTGTATTAAAAATGTTAAAGTTCATGGTCTTCCTTTTATTTCTGACACTATGTTATTTAGCAAAAAATAATCCTTATGATGAAGCCCTTCGATCGATATGATAAAGAGTGATTATTTTTCTCGTGTAACGGGTTCGATTCCCGGTTCAAACATGTAATTATTTAAATATCTGTATATACAGTATAAATTGATTTTTAAAATTCAAATAATGTGTTTTCACCTAGTTTTTCGAGAAATCGCCAAACGGTTGGTCGACTGTTCACGTGACCAGAGGGCGGGCCTATTTTTTGGCCAAAGAATCAGCTTTGCCATCCAACGTGGCAATGCTGCCAGCCTTCTGGGCACGTTTCCTGTTGACAGCGATGTGGACGAATTTTTCGACGCCCTGTAACCCTTTTTGATACTTGTAAATATTTTTATTTCTATTATAGAGTTAGTATGTAAATAATGTAAATATTACTGAAAATAATGTGTTCTTTCAGTAAAATGTTCCATGTGGCATATCCGTGGGACGCCCTGTATATTACCATACCACCATTATTACCGCCATTATTACCATTATATTATACTTATTATATGTTTAATAAGTATGTATTTACAAACAAAAAAGTATCTATGTAGTATATCATGTAGTATATCTATGTAGTATATCATATTTTATATCTGGTGTCCACGACACAAGCCTCGTTGCTTAGTGTGGCACTAGATGGCGCTGTGTGTAATGTCCAGCGATATATGCTGAGGATCTTTGGCAAGCTCTATTGAGATAGGCTCCGAAGTTTTAAACTAATCCTACTACTATTCAAATGCGAAAGTTTATGAGTCTCTGTTTGTTACTCTTTCACACAAAAACTACTAACCGAATTTGGATGAAATTTGGTACACAGATAGTTTATAACCTGGATTAACAAGTTGGATACTTTTTATACCGGTACTACGATCAGGTGGGGCAACTACCGAAATCCACACGTGAGAAGCCGCGGGAAAGCTAGTACACCTATAAATTTATAATATTACCATTTATTATCTTAATCAAAATCAAAGCATTTATTTCAAGTAGGCCAGTTACAGGCACTTTTGAATTCTCGTAACAAAGATGAAAATTAAATGTACCTACAGTCCCAGTCACAAGGGTCGGGGGGCTTTCGGGACCAGGACCAGATTCCCCCTAAATATTTTTGAGTGGTATTTCAAGACATAAAAACTGTGAAAGAACTGTAGTTGCCCATTCCCTAGCGTAGATGTCTATGAAGAAGAACGGGCAAGAAATTCCATGGACACTCTTTTAAATCAAAATATTGTTACAAAATCTTCGTTACATCATTCATGCCATGTTAAGATGGTATATTATGTAAGAATAATGTAGCAAGATGTGCACGTTAAAAGTGTCCACAGTAAAAACAAAATAAAAGAATACAATTCAAAAACCAAAATAATTCATTCAAATAAGCCATGGCAACTAAGAGATGATCACCAGTCTCAACTGACAGCGCCCGTTCACGAACATGACGCATGGATCAGCACCATTCAACTCAACCATTTTGAAGGGAACTAAATGATCCGACACATGCGCCACCATCAGCGAGACATTAGAGTGAGCATGACATATTTTCATAATCTTTAATCTTATCTTAATAATTTAGTATTTTGAAGAAAAAAACTGTGCAAAAGCACATTATTTGTAGGTATTATACTTACCTTAGCAAGACTAAAATGTTCTTACTTTCAAGTTCAAACATTTACAATGACAGACCACTCAATAAAAAAATACACCAACTGACTGCTATCTAAAAAAAAAACACCATATCTTTTCAAAAGCCCCGCTCACCGTACATACGTACAACCCTGCACCCCAGTGGGGGGAGAGGTCCGACCCCCTCCCCTGAGGCCTCCATCTTTGTTTTTCGCGATGAGGTGACGGTTATTACGGCCTGTGTCGATGTATTATGTTGTTTTCTTCGCGGTATAATGGACGCCCATAGTTTTGCTGTTAGGCAAATTATTTTATGTGGGATGACAGTTGATTGTATCAAGTAGACACTAGAAACTAAACTAGTTTTGTCTGTTATAGATAGAGCGGTTTTGTCTTGTGTTATTGATTCTTCAGAACTTTGACAATGATAGTGTTGTTGCGAGTGTGTTTTCATACAAACATACATATTAAACTCAAGCTTTTTTCAAATGGGGGTAGGCAGAGGCCACAGAGCGCCACCTGCTACAATCCTTCCATACTCATTTTGCCTCGTTCACATTCATACATTTGGTCATACGTCATACACGCATACCACACCATTTTCATCGAGCGATGTAATTAAATTTACCCTTCCTCAACTTTTACTATTCCTCTGGGTTTTCATGTACTGTAAGCCTAAGAAATCTTACCTGTACAATATAATTGTATGTTGGCTCCTGAGTAAGAAGTCCTGTGTTCGATTCCCGGGTCGGGCAAACTTATTGGGTTTTTCTATCAGTAGCAGCCACGGAGTCTGAATCTGTGCCCGGTTGTTGGCAATAGGCTTGCCCCCTGTTTATAATTGTGTGAAATTACATGGGAAATACTGAAATACGGAGACGAACGAGACTCACGAACATAGCGGTAGTGATAGCAAAAAGAAAGTGGAAGTGGGCGGGCCATATATGCCGTAGACTGGATGGAAGATGGGGGAAGAAAATGCTGGAGTGGAGACCACGGACGGGACGGAGTAATGTGGGAAGACAACCGACTAGGAGGACAGACGATCTTATTAAAGTGGCCGGGAGAAACTGGATAGCCATGACACAAAACCGCCAAAAGTGGAGAGATTTGGAAGAGATCTACACTCAGCATTGGGTGGCCAAAGGGAAGAAGAAGAAGAAGACATGGGACTTCAACGTAACTGACGAAATGATAAAACGAAACATAACTAACAAGTACACCCAGTACTTGTTAGGTACACCTTTGAACAACCATTCGGGGGTTGCAAGGTGTGATGTTACGTTATATTAGTTGCCCAAATGTTGCTAATAACAGGAAACAACCACTCTCACTACAAAATATCATTGCAACTTTTTCCTCATAACACTGAAACAATACCTAACCCCAGCAATACACTCAAGAAACATTGTACATGGAGATAAAACCTCTCTTAATACACCCATATCGTTATATGAGTCGGTCGCCGCCCGTAAGTTGTCCGGCGTCCGGCGCCCGTGTCCGGCCGGACAAAAAGCGGACAGTTATCAAAGTGATATCAGAGGGATGGCGGATGGCGGATGGAGGAAGCAAAAACTGCGCTTATGAGGGGATAACGATCGATGTAAAGAGGATAGTTTTAAAGGGTTATTATAGCAGTTTGGTCCGTTTTAAAATTACACTTGAGACGTTTTATCTGTTATTGTTAGCGGTGTACTTTACTGAAATACAAGGTATATTTTGTTTTGTCTTAAAAGACATGAGTTACTCTAATATTTTGTCTCATCTCATAAATTAGATCAAGTGAATCGGTTTCTCAACTTAGTATACAAAAAAATGGTAAGTAATTACGTTAACTGTCTTCTAAAGTCTACAAAGTGGTAGATCGATATATCCGAGCTAAATACCATTCGTTTATAAGTCCAAAGGTATCTTTTTGTGAATATATTAAAATTACGTACGAGAAAAAAACACTTTTTACTCTTCGATAAGTTACATAACTAAATCCATGGTTTTGTTAAAATCAACGCTTCAATAAACACTAAATAATTTCCAAAATCGAACATATTTCAAACCAATATCGTACACAAAATAAACTTGTTCGAGATAATACAATCAACACATACACGATACCGAAACATAAAAACCGAAATAAAACGCGTAGCATTTTAATAATGTGCTACGAAGCTTTGATGCGCCGCTACGAATCTCGTAGCGCTACGAGCAAATATCATGCTACGCCGTAGCGATAAGGGCTGCTACACGCTCACTGCATACATTTTATCAGAATAGTTTTCAGGGTACTTTATTTTGAAGAAAGTTTTTGTAACGTGAATCTTTGTGAAATATTGGTGCCGATTCCCTTGTTTACAAACTAAACCAAATTTAAGTTCAGTGCATCTTTTTCTTTCTATTTCATTAAGAAAAGGACAGAAGATAAATTTTAGTTACGTTCTGTCAAATTAATCAGCGCCATACAAGTTTTGGACGCGATTAAAAAGTTGACTACTAAAATTACATCAAATTACGTCAGATGCTGACTAATTTGACAGGATTACACAAATATTTATCTTCTGTCCTTTTCATAATGAAATAGAAAGAAAAAGATACATTCAACTTAAATTTAGTTTAGTTTGTGAACAAGGGAATCGCCACCATTGTTTTAAAATTTGGTTCGTTTTAATTTTAATTATTTTCAAAAAAGTAAAAAAAATAATTTTGTGTTGAGTTGTTGATGCTTTATTTAGATATTTTAATACGGAAGTCTAAAAAAATATTTAGTATAACAAAAAAATACTAAGTTAAACCAAGATGTACCTGTCCATTTCTGTGATGGTGTTGGATTCCATGTAAATAATTATCTATACACTCGCAAAAAAATCAGTATTTTACAAATAATTTGACACTATCTCACCTACAATTGAAAAACCCTAATCTTTACACTATCTCCAAAAAAAAACAACCAACAGTCGCTATCAGTCGCGATTGTACATGAAACCTAACGTTATCAGCACACAGGTGTGTCCCGTGTCGACGCCACACGGCACACGGCGACATATCGCGACACATCGCTTTATTACTTGCCATCGCGTGTAGGACACGCGTATCGTCTGTCGCAACGTTTATGGGCGTCCTTACGGCGCGCGTGTCATGAATAGCAAGCCTTAGTAAGGAAGTGATGACGCGGAGGCTTCGGTTATTGTCGTTGTAAGGGAAATGGGAGTGTACACACTTTATGTTTGGACATGGTTTGAATGGTTTTTGGGGATTTTTTTGGTTGATATGAAGACACAGACAAAAGAAGTTAGTTAGGAGCTCGTGGCTAAATAATAACAGCCACACGGGTTTGATCTTCAGGTTAAGCCGTGCTTGCCTAGGTTGGTTTGTGGATGAGTGACCACCCATTGCATACCGAGTTTCCTCCGTGCCTCAAAAAGCAAGTTTAGCCCTTGGTCCCCGCTAACTAACCGGCTCTAGCTGGGTTGTGGAGGTGAGATATACAGTCGCTCCATGTGTAATACTGGTATTTAGCTGCATCCATCATGCTTACCAAGACACATATAAACTTATGTTAAGAGGAAGTGCATTGTTCTATAAAAACAATGCTAATGAGTATCTACATAGTTAATAATGTCACATCTTGATTGTTGTCATTCATGTATTGTAATCATTTTTGTATTATTTTTGGCTAGTGAAACAAGTTGAGGATGTACAAAAGTGATTGATTAGTAGCAATAGAAACACATGGCCTGGCCTGGCCGTGTGGTATCCGGCAGAGTAGAATAGAACCAACCCATTACTCTGACGGGTGTAGTATAAGGCGACTAATGTCTGAGGCAGAACACCTTGCACCTCCGTAGACCAGAGAATGGACAGCAGCGTTTTCTGTTAGTCTTTCATCACTGCGTTCTCCAATCCGCCTGCCAAGCGTGGAGATTACGGCAAATTTCTCCAATCATGGGAGAGGCTTATGTCCAGCAGTGGACGTTATGGGCTGTTGTAGTAGTGTAGTAATAGAAACACAGAGGGCGATAAATAGAAATTAAAGATCTTTTGTCTAGAACGCTTAATTTCATCTGTACGTAAAAATAACGGCAGATACAAAAGCGGACATAATACCTTTCTTTTTTGAGGCACAAAATTCTAAACTGAAACGAAATAGGCCAAGAGCTCAACTTATTCACGAAACCTTTTCAACAAAAATAAACAGCCACCAATTTCAAGTTTGTTCGGCACACACTTGTTCAGTCACACCGCTACTCTCAGAAGAGTTATAAAGCCTCCTTCCTGAAACAAGCCTCTGTAAAGTGTAGCCTCCTCGCAATCAAAGCCTGTGGTTTGACTATAAACAGGGACAACTGAAGAACTCTGTGACAAACATTATGTGCAAACTACCCTCGAAAGTCCCCGTACAATTAAAACGTTTTGAGAGCACGCTGTATCACCCCCGCGTAGATACAGGGTGCGGTAACGTGGGGGTGGAGGGAGGGGGTTGTTTGTAGATGATAGAGCACAGATTTTGTGTGTTTGCCTGTTGTTTGAATTAATATTGTGTGTAAGGAGGTGCGTTGTGTTTATTAGGTGTTTAGTATTTATTTAAAATGTAAATGGGCACATGTGGGAGTTGATTGAATTTATCTAAAGCTGAAGAGGATTTTGTCCCTGAAAAACTTTTTTACATAAATTAATTCCATTAGTAAAATATTTCTTTTGACTGTTAGCAGATAGGGTTGGCTGCAAAAAGCTATACCTATATAATTTCAATAGAAAACATACCTATTTATTATAAAGATGAAGAGAAACAATCGTTTAAAAGAAAAGTGTTAAACATTAACTACCTAACTTTTTAATCACATAAACTATAAGTTCCCTCCCATTTATCACACCAAATTTAGTAGATACCTAACAAGAACATACAAAAGATCCCACCAACGTACATACACATATATACAACCTACATGTTGTCATGGGGCACCACAAAAGGTCTACCCTAAAGAAGGCTTCATCCGCGCACGTTAACAGGGGCCCAGGGCTCCCCGGGCCCCTGGGCCCCTGGGCGCATCGCTCCTCGTTAGCCCTCCAATTGAGACGCCCTCGCGCGGCTGTAGGGCTGATGGAATACCAACATGGGTTTTTTTATGTAGGACTGTAGGCCTTTTTTGTTTTGTTTAATTCCCATATCAATACTACGGGTGGTGGCGGGTGTTGGATATTGTTTTATGCTGCATTGTATTTTTTTAGGAAAGTAGATAAAAATATTACTCTTTATTGCACACTAAATAAAGGAAAAACAAATGAAATATTTTTAACTCAATGATTATTAGTATTTGATGGAATGTAAACTTTGTGATTATTTCGTTCGTTTGATTGCAATAAGCATGTTTATCGTATGGATTTTTGGCACATATGCTGGAGTGTCCAAAGTGTCCACACACCTACATTTGACACGACTTAAAAACGTTGTTGACGAAACTTGGCTACCACCTGCAAGTAATTTGATAAGGGGGTATCAAATTACTTGAGAGGGTTGTGAATGAAAATGTGAGTAACGTGGATAAAATAGAACCTTTTAGATTATAATTTCGTGATGACTCGAGTTCTTCTACAAACTTGTTATAGAAGCCTTCACATCCAAGATAATATTTACCCACTATCACAACATACGTCATTTCAAACGTATTCACCCCTGAAAGCCTTCGCACAGCCCTAGAGGGTGGTTCCGTGAAGGGTTGCGGTCACCCCCCTGCCTACCCCTACGGCACGGATTTGTACGTAATTGTGTATTTCATATAATTGTTTCACAACGTTCGCAGCTCGTGAAGGAAGATGCTTCTGTTCACTCTTCTTGTTATAATCATGATATGCTAATGTGAGGATGTACTGTGTGCACCCTCTGTGCGAGGGCGAAGCTGTTAGAGTTGCTTTTGATAGGGTTTTTGTTGTGATTTTGTACTTAATTCTAAAGTAAAATTTAAGAGTTTTTTTTTATCTCCTTGATACTTCTAGTACTCTATTATATTTTTAAATTCCTCAAGTTGGAGTTTTGATTTTGATTAGCTGTTAAATCTGAGGAAAACTTACGAAAAGCTCACGTTCAGATTTTATCTGTTTTATTTTTAAGGTAATTGAAAAAGTCAATGGCTACCTGACAGATGATTCTTCTTATCTTCTAATATCGACGTCGGTCGTTTAAACGATAGTTCAACTGGTGGTAAAATATGAGCATTTGGGCACGCTCTGCTCAGTTAGGTATTTTTTTGGCTTTTCCCAACCACGTTGGGGTCGGCAGTCTTATCTATTGGTAAGTCTGGTGGTCAGAATTTTATGGGCCACAAAGTACCTGGTCCTGTAACAATATTTTTAAAATCTCCAAGATATCACAAAAGCTCAACTAACTTCTACGTAGCCATTTTCCTTGAACCGGCAACAGCACAGAATATCGAAATCAAATATACGCCGCCACATGTCGCCAAAACATTTGCGAATCAAAAATATATCTATTTCAAGTTATACGTGCAAGTTATTCACGAAGTCCGGTCAGCGCACAATATAACGCGGTGCATAATGCATGGCGCACAATATGGCCGACAAAAAGTGACGTCACAGATATTGGCGGGAACTTCGCTGCAGTTTGTTCACGAGTTTCGTGGTAGATTGAAAACGGTGGCATGTTTTATGTTGGTGTAGCGTTTAGTTATAGTATGATAGAGGCTTTATTTGCCACACAGGTTTTTCAATTTTATAAAGACTTTGTTTTACTTGGCATAGCATAACATCATGTCTATAAGACTTGATGAAATCGGTAGAGGTGTTGATACACCCACATTTTGCCAGATATATTTTAAATCCCACGTTAGACTAGTCTGGACAGCCGTCACAGGTAGTCAGTGAGTCTAACCAAGGGGTACCGTATTCCTGCCGGGGTTGCGGGACTGTTCGAAAGAGATACCGTGGCCCCGGAACACAAAGGGCGATGAAGGAACATGGATGGGTTTTAGTCAGTAAAAGTCTGACAGTCCCTCCTGCTCCGCCCAGAGCGGGAGGAGTCATTTGATGATTTTCCAGGCGAAAAAAAAAAGGGGTACCGTATTAACCAGTACTAACTGAGTTATGTAGGTCAGATGGGCAGTCGTTCCAAGTAAAATACAGGTATTCAGTTGCATCTGGTTAGGCTGGAAGCTGACAAGGCTAGGCAGATGACCAGTTGGTATACCTAACTGGGTACAACGTGCGAACGTGCCCATATCATGAGCCAGTTCAAATCCTGAAACCTAGCGTTGATGTGCATTAAACCAGCAAAGCTCGACCGCTACATCATACGCTATGAATATCTAAAATCAGGCAAGCAATTATTGAAATTCTCTCTTGTAATGATGAATGACTCAAACTGGTTGGTTTTACAGTTTCCAAGCTTTCACAATGTGATTTCATGATGATTATTGGCAAACAATTATCAATTGGGCAACACTGAAACACCACTAGATCGTCTTATTACATAGCACGCTATGTAAAACTATTTCAATATAATTACCCCCACCCATCTGAAACCCGGCCTCAACAACAAGCTGTAACGTTAACATAAACTGAATCAATTAACTACAAATACAGCCATTCTACACCAAACACGGAATTAAACGAAGGCTGTACTGCTGACCGACTAACACCCGAATTTATACCTTAATCACTTGTTATAAAGTTTATATTGCAGTGTGTAAAGTTTATTGCCTACGGGAAGTTATTTTTAACGGTATTGTGGAGTAGATAAGGTTGGTTTTGCTTTGTTTTGATGAGGTTTCGGTCAGCTATTGGGTGTGTAATGTGTTATTTGTGCTGTCCATTGTTCTCGTCGGGTGAAAGTGGACTGTTCGTGTATTATTGGAGCACTAATGTTTGGATATATCGCGTTTAACGAGCTTTTCTTTTTGGTGGGATACATGACGCTTTTCTGGCCTGCTAGAATCTATTATTTAGGCTTTTACATTAGCGTATAGAAATTCCATTTATCTATCAATCTGGCTTTTCTTTATAAACTGATTTTTTTTTTTTCTATTGTCACCAAACCTCCCAGTTCGCCTAAAACAGGCGTGGTGTTACTATTGTACTTATAGTTCCACATTTACTTCCTATGGTATCGTTATTGGTTCACATTGCAGTATGATGAGATCATGTACCGAGATACGGGTGGTCTAATTTTTGTTTCGACAACCTATTTTAACCAAAGCTGGTTTGTTAGAAAGGGTCTGTAAAAATGTGTCAGAGTTGTTTTAAACAATTGATTAACAAAAAAATCGTTGACAACCGCCTTTGTATTTGTAAATAATAATCCAACTTCGACAATAATATTATAGAAACGAGTCTTGTTTTTAATTTTTTACTAGCTTATACGCTCTCGTTCGGTTCTGTCACATGGGATCGTAGTCCTGGGATAAAAGTTTCCTATATGTTAATCCAGACTATATACTATTTATGTGCTAAATTTCATCCAAATCCTTTGAGTAGTTTTTGCGTGAAAGAGTAACAAACATCCATCCATCCATCCATCCTCACAAACTTTCACATTTATAATATTAGTAGGTTGTAGGATTGTTGGGTAACAGTGTTCATAACATTATGCCTGTAGGTCAGCCCTGAAGGTGAGAGGTGTATCCTGTAGCATATACCCAACATTATCGGTAGCACTGTTCCACTTATTAATTCAGTAGCTTCTGAAATTGCCTGAAACTGTCCACCTTATATCAAAGCATTGTTTATTCGAGTAAGGAGGATACTTTTGGGTACAAATATGAAATAATATTGTAAATAATTCAACACATGCACATAACAAATGATAATAACTCATGTTTGTAGAACGAACGTAGATACATACCTCTAGGAATTAATATTTATATGTTATTACAATATGTCTTGCCGACAGATATAAGTAATGTGGAGATAGCTCACTTTGTTCGTAATAAATAAAATATCTTTTGGAAAAGTTTCAGTTACACGTGTTCCCAATGCTAATGCGAATATGTGTATAATACATAATGAAACC
The DNA here is from genome assembly GCA_905147715.2 of Xestia xanthographa. Classification (NCBI taxonomy): domain Eukaryota; kingdom Metazoa; phylum Arthropoda; class Insecta; order Lepidoptera; family Noctuidae; genus Xestia; species Xestia xanthographa. The sequence continues at coordinate 1,052,858 of LR990665.1, forward strand.
AACTGAGTCGCTCCATGTAAAATACTGATATTCAGCTGCATCCGGTTAGACTGGAAGTCGATCCCGATATAGATGAGTAAAGGCAGGCAGATGATCCGGCTCGAAGGACCATGACATACCAACATAGATAAACTCACACCTGTTTCCTATGGTAGTGGCAGACACTATAAAACGCCATCAGCTACGATGAACAATATTTCGATGTGTAATTAAACGACAAAGCATAAAGCCAAATACAAGATGTAAATCCTCCGTCAACCAAGGATTATTTTTAACAAACTAAGTAACTACGCAAAAATTATTGCTGGGAAACAACTTTTTTTTGTTTACGGTAGAAGTGTAGAACTCAATGTAACGCTGAGGAACGTACTCAGAACAATATGCTTATGGATGCATTGTGCTGATGGGCCATTGAAGAACTGGTAACTTGTATGTAAAATAAAGCTTGTGAAAAAGTTGGAACTTTGACCTCCAATATCTCCGTAATTATAAGGGTCCCAGGCATAGCTGACCATAATCCAGCGCAAAAATTTATCGCAATGACGGGGAGAACAACCACCTTTTGGCCTCATTAAGGGGGTTTTACAACCATTATATCTGTAGATATGATATAATAACTGATTTATAACATTAGCTTGACTTTTAGTGCAACTTACATTGATGACAAAGCCTTTCTACTGAAAATCGCAACTAACAATATTAACAAAATATTAACTTAAACTTTCGAAAAATAAGTCTTCAAATAGGATATAGTTTGGCCGAAGAAAAGAAAACCTGTACAGGTGGAGATTCATAGATGACTCCGCCCTGTAGTGTAAATATGGTGTTCTTCCACACACGATGGGACACTTGATATGGAGTCCTGCTTGTCCTGTTGTTTGCATACACAGGAGCTGGTAGAGCTGGAACGCTGCTGAAATTGGCAAACTCGTCGCCAAGTTTTGGTCCGACAAAAATTTTAGAAAAGATTGACACGCTAAGAAAAAGAAGTATTTAAATTAGGTCAGAATAACGTTTAATTTATACTGAACATCAATCAATATACGAGTTCGTATTTAAACAGTATATAAAAAACAAACCGTCGATACAGTTTCAATTTTTCCATCGGCCAATAAATACAATCTCTCGCCAGACTCATTTCATTCGATTCCCAATAGCGTTCAAAACTAGAGTGTACATAACAGTACATCAATATAAAAGGCACATAAAACATAACCTCCCACCGCACCGCAGTGTCATACCACAAGTTATACAGAAGTACCACTAAGTAATAGGCAAAAGGATAGACAGGGCAAATTATCACTTATGGTAACATGTGTAATCTTGTAGGTAGATATCAAAACCATTGTGTTAGCGACAAGCCTTTTGCTTTTAGTTATTTAGCTTGGCAAACGTCTACCCATAATGCATTATTATTCATTAATTCGTTTCGACTTAAGTTAATCTTCAGAGATATCAATTATTATGTAATGGTGGGATCACTGTTTTGTCAGGTACGTGGCACCAACAGTTTTATTTTTAGACATTAAATCCTATCCCGAAGACCAACAGTGGACGTTCCGTTTCGGCTGAGGTGAAGATGACAGTCCTTAACAGATCTTGGCCAGACATACGTAGCAATTCGTAACCGCGAAGCACCGTTGCAAACATACGTACAGAACGAGACTTCTCAATCATTATCCCACTGTGGGAAAGTATCATCGCGAATAAAATTGTTTTGATGAAGCGACGCCTGTCGCGTCACCGCCCCTCCGGGACCCTGCCGCGGGGCGAGGGGGTAGGAGTCCCAGGCGGGGGGACGGGGGAAAACGAGTGGAAAAATGAAATGAAAATAATGATAAAAACGTCGACACGATGTCAGGGGACCGGCGGCCCTTCGAACGAGTACAGAGTAGGTACGTAGATTGATTTCTGTTAAGGTTGCTCTTTTTTTTGTTAGATGGAATGTTGATGACAGTCCTTGTTTAGTATCTCTAGTCTGACGTGTCCACTGCTGGGCGAAGGCCTCTCCCAAGGCTACGCTAGAACACCCTATCTTCCGACTTTCGGTTCCAGTCTGATCCAGCCACTTTTCTAAGGTCATCGGTGATCTAGCTGGACGTTACACGCTGCGCTTACCCTTGTGAGGTTTGACATACTTTATCATGCCAGGTGATCTTTCGTTGGTGCAACAAGGTGCTTTTACTTACGTCCTAGTTTTCAATTTTTTGATCTCTGAATGATTTATAAATGCTTCTTCTTCTTAGCGTGTCGATGGCAATCTAAATTGAGTCGGCCCAGAACTGAGCTACTAGTTAGGCGCTTTCGGTTGCGTCCATCAGTTCCTGTAGTGAGCAAACAACAGGACACGCAGGACACTATAATAAGTGCCCCATCATTTGTGGAACAGCACCACATTTACACACCAGGGAAGAGTCATTAATGAATCCTGAACCTAAACAGGTTTTCCTTGCTGCGGCCAACCTGGGTCCGGAGTCTATTTAAAGACTTCTAGGTCAGCCATGGAAACTCATGTCCAGGTGGGAGATTTTCAGTGGGTGGAACGAATGGGATTGGTAAGGATGCACTACTGCGCCACAGCTCTAGTCTTTCCGTGGAGCGCTCGCCACTGAGAGGGGTGACACACTTCAGAAAGCTGTTTCGGCTTTTCAGCCTTTGCGACACGAGGGTATTCAGATGTAATGGGTGTCGTGTATCTGAAACCATTTTGGCTCTTTCGCTAGAGCTTGCCACTGTCCTGCGAACTTTATAAATGCTAATATTACAGTAAAGATTACTAATCTCTGGTGCTAAAGTAGCCCGATTTAATTTAAGGCATATGAAACGCAAATAAATCACCCAGCAATCGTTATTACTTTGATTTATACAGGTTTGAAAACTCATCATATTTAAATTTTTCTTTCTTTTAAAATGCTGTTACAAACGAGAATACTTAAATCTGACTTAAATGATGGCTTCAAAAACATTAGTAGATGCAAGCCTTCAAATAGTTGTGTTTAAGCTGAATTACAGCAACAATACGACGTAACATCACGATCGTCGATAGTGCTTGTTAATGACGTCATCAACTGTTCGGCTGCAATGATGTTATACGTAGCACTCACGGCTCTATGTGCGCCTGGTACCAACCAGCTGATGTATATCGTTAATTAACTCATTAATGCTAACTACTACTACATTGTTTTGTAAAATAGTTTTGGCGTTTTGATGTGGGAAACATTTATGATTATGAACTAGATGCGCATGTGCAGTTATTAAATGTTATATTCGTATTTTATCTACACATACATATGCGTATTATATGTATGTGTGTGTCACATATATAACAGTTCAACAGACGCAATAATAATTGTTGGTATCATATTATATTCCAATAAGCAATCGCAGAAAGGTCAGCAATTTCCGCTAAACACTACAACTCTACAACACTTTTCAAACAAAAACCATTTATTTCAAATAGCCAGCAGTCAAAAGGCATAATAACTGTGAAAGTACTGTAATTTCCTGTTCCAAAGCGAAGATCTCTATGGAGAAATATGGACAAGAAACTGCACACTGCATTCCAATCTAATTTATAAAAATATACAATACTTGTCCAGGAAATGCCTACTCGTACCTACTCCTACTAACATAAAACTCTTTAAACAAAGTCCAAATCTTACCCTATTTTTTTCTCACCCCAGATTTTGTTGCAGTGAGCAACGGTGCCCTGAGCGCCTGCTCGCAGGGCGGCATGGACAAGGACGGCAAGAAGAAGCACACCAGACCCACCTTCTCCGGCCAGCAGATCTTCGCGCTGGAGAAAACCTTCGAGCAGACCAAGTACCTGGCGGGGCCTGAGAGAGCGAAGCTGGCGTACGCGCTCGGTATGACTGAGTCGCAAGTTAAGGTTAGTTGGGCATTCCTACTTAATTAGTTTTGAGACATGAAAGTTGTACTCGTTACAAAGTTGACCGATTGATTTTAAAGTATATGTAAAGGTTGGATTTTTAGCAGTTTTCTAAACCTTTCCTACCAAAATATATGGTCTAGTAATAAAACAGCATTGTAATACACAATGACAGGGTTCTTTTTCTTCTTTCGTATTGATGTTTGATCTGTGAATTTACTTGGGACCAGTCCAGACCAGATCACGTTATTAGCATTGTCGTCAATGTGTTTAGGGTAGATTTTAATTTAGCAGTTTGTTATATCACTTTATTGACAATGAAACCAGCAATTTGCGTAACACGCTTGAAACTCCAAACCCATTTCTTCAAAGGTTTGAACGCACTGAATGTTGGTTAACTGTTAGAAAGGCATAGACATTGTACCAAAGTGTGCTTTGCTATAGACATGTATTAGCAGCAATGAAGTTACGACTTGGGAGGACAGACTGCAAATTAAGAACTTATTTTTGGCATTCACACATGTCACATATCGAAAGTGAATATAAATTGGTCGTGACTACACGAGTAGCAATCCGTACCCAATCGTGGAACAAAATAAATGAATATCTCAACTTAACACAATTACCAGTAGTACCGACGAGTAGGGTAGAAGCACCGACACGCGGCACTCGCCGTAATCCGATTACACAGATTGAAAAGTCAATCACTTAGCCGGGCGGCGCAATCAAACGCAGCTCTATTACTGAGGATTAAACTACGCGACATGTGGACGAAAGACTTTGTTTTATTGTTACATGCGAAGCTATTTAATATCGTGATTCACAGTTTTACCAATCGCTGCCTCGGTTTTGATGACGGCGTAGATTTTGTTAGGACTTTTATTTTTCTAATGGTATTTTTTATTGGAATTTTATTAGCTGTGTCGTGTTTTATGAGTTAGAGAATATTAATATTTATTTAAATATCACTTTCCAATGCAGCTACATTACGCCATATAATAAAAATTATCTCCGTCGAAGTCGTAAAACGCAACAATAACTACCGGATCATCACCAAACTTTACGAGATACAAATTACCATCCGAAATTAAGCGTCTACTGCACAGTGAACTAAACACATCATGCAAAAGGATCTTTCAATTAAACCAAACACATAAAATAGGCGTAAAAAGGCGCAGTTATATGGAACTAATTGGGGTGCGACGTGGGTAGGGGCGGTCACCGAGGGGTCGGACGACAACTGCGGCGCTCACCCTGCCGCAAGCGGTCACGGTTGCGATTTCAAGTGAAACTTTATTGAATGGCGATGTTCAGCGTTTGTTGTTTTACATTTTGGTGACGTTTGTATTTAACTTTGTTTGAAATTATATGAAAACGAGTGTTTATTTAGATAACACCTAATTATCCTAATTTTGGATGCACATTACAATTTTTACAATGCTTTAACTACTTCACTAAAATTGTACAGAATTCAACTTAACCTTTTGTGTGCCGGAACGTAGATCTACACGAGACACAATGACTTTTTAATTGTTTCTATAATTACGGCATATGAGTGGTTAAACACTGTAGTACTTAATGCTTTTTTATTTTTTATTTCTTGAAGCACTTAATGTCGTTATGATTTCAGCTATTCTTATATAAGCTCTTCACATATGACCACTTCAACAAACCTATGACTCATCACCAAGATAACTCAGCCATGTCTAAGATCGATATCTCACTGCACTAGTTTCAATAATAATCGCCGTCAACTCTGATGATATGCTACTCGACGAGACAGCGATGCTGTGAGCACATCTTCCCTTCATCTCCGTTGTCGCGAGGGGTTCGAGGGGAACAATCATATTATACTAAGTGATATGCGCTATTAGGGGACTGTTACTGTAGTCTGTAAGGACGAGGCGCGAGGGAAAGTTGACGAGACAAAAATTTTGAACTTTTGTCTTTTGAAGACGTGAAGTTTTTTCTCAAGGCGGTTCCCCGAGCAAAATTAGCAACTCTATTTATGGTGGTTCAAATTTCGTTTGAAATACTGTTAGAATAAAGTTCTAATCAGCTTGCACTACGAAGTGGTTGTTACGTCAGTCACTGCAAGCCGAATAGTGCGAAATAAGTGGTTTTATTCTTTATAAAAAGAAATGTACGTCTTTTGGAAAAAATAAACGACAATTATGTTCATTATTAAATTGCCTATCCATTAGTATAAGTAGCAAATCAAAATAATGGTTACTTTACGAGGAGTAGCATTTTATAAGTCCTTATTTCTCATTTATGTGGTTTCGTTGTCACCCCTTTATTAAACACTAGCTGACCCACGCAACTTCGTCTGCGTCACATAAAAGAGAAACAAGCTCACAAAAGGAATAAATACATTTCTCCCCGTTTTTGCATTTTTTTTCATTTATGCTCCGCTCCTTTTGGTCGCAGCGTGATGTTATATAGCCTATAGCCTTCCTCGATAAATGGACTACCCAACACTGAAAGAATCATTCAAATCGGACCAGTAGTTCCAGAGATTAGCGCGTTCAAACAAACAAACAAACAAACTCTTCAGCTTTATAATATTAGTATAGATTTAGCAACTTAAAAAAAAATGAAACGACAATTTTGGATTCAAGAATATGTAGTAATTTAGTGTATTTTTTATTAGTTGGTATTTCTTTTGGATAAAGAGGAGTAGGCTCCAAAAAACTTCTCGGTCATGGTCGTTTGCTCGGAGAGGCGCCTTAAGTTGATCTAACTAAATAGAAGTTGAATACTATACTACAAATGTCACTTACGGGATATATTCCGTGATTATTGTTTATTTTTGAGCGCATTTGTAGTATAGTTATGAACCGTGAAAGCTTAAAACGAAGTTGAATACTACATTCACCGTACGTTACCTCTCACTCTCACTACGTACGTGGGTAAGTACGTCACTTATTATTATTATTTTTAGTGTGGTTAGTGCCTAACCTGGTGTCAGAGTTTTTATATCGCCCATGGACTTCGCCTACATGCCGTCGAGAAATATCTCTCAGGCATGCTGGTTTCCTTATTATTGTTTACATAGGTATATTCTATTGCATCGCGAGTAGACAGTACAATGATGATCCGTTCGAATATAATTGCAAATAAGAATAAACTAAACAAAGCTTAATTTTTATTTAGGTCGCTCCAGCCTGATGCTATCTTATAACTATACTTAATACAGTGGCATTATCATCATAAATACTATAGCTTTAAGCTATTCCATAAAACACGTGATAGCGAAGAAAATAAATATCGGTGCCACAGAAACCAAATCCAAATCTCAAAAAGGAAAGTAAAGCAATTTTACAAATGCACCCAATAAAACAGAAATATGTATAAGTCAATATAGTGCGCAACAAAAGAGCATCTCCGTGTGCAGCCCGCTTATAGTAAGTAGCGCGCAATAGTAAGTTGCGCGCGTGAAATGAAGCGCACACAATGAGATTAATGGACGCGACTCATCTCCCATCGCGCGGAAACTGTTGCAGTACTTATTATAGTTGCGTCGTAATCGTAAGCAATAATCGTGAATCTTTAATATTTTGGAAGAATTGAAATTGGGAATACATCTGCCTTGACATTAAAAAAAAATGGTTCTAAATTTAAATTTCTTGAACTGAAACAAATTTTAGTTCGATTGAAAAATCTGTTTCCAGTGTTCTGTTGTTGATTCCCAATTTTTATTTTCCTATGAATTTAATCATATTTTTTAAACTAAAAAGAATTCATTTAATTCATTCTTCATTTAATCTAAATGAAAAGTTACTAAAATTAGTAACTTTGACAAAACCACCTCTAGAATAGTAAGAGTACCAATTTTAGTCACAGAAAAAAGAATAGATTAAACTAAACACCCCAATACCGAAGCTTTTAAGCTCCATAAGCGAGCTAATGGTATCAATACACAAAGAGCAACAATCCTTTACAATACTAAATACGTATCACACACAATACACATTCACAAATTGGACTCAAAAGCCAATGTGCGAAGGGATAATCTACCACTTTATTGTTCAAGGCCCCATGCAATTTTCAACTTTATAACTTCGTGATAAGAGTGTGATGAACTGCACAGTTAAGTTGGTAGGGTCTTTCAATTCCCCTGCATGGGTGTCATAGCTCATTTGGCATTCGATAAAATTAATCCATGGGGAAGATTAACAGAGAGGGAAGTGTGTTTACACATGTGCGATGCAGGCGATGCAGCGCCCGGCATTCGTAATGCAATTAATTCTTCACGACTGTTTATTCAATAACTATATTTCATACTTTCATAGTTTTAATGCCGTTTAATTGTTGCGTTTATTGAGTTAATGGATTGGCTTTTCGTTTTAATTTTGTTGTTGTTGTCCTAATAAGGCTAAAAGAGAGGAAGATAAAATGTGAAAAAGAGTTCCTTAATGTTAATGTTCTGTTTTAGAACGAGCCAACTAAATGAACGTTTACAAAGAGAGTTGATACATAATTCATTCAATATCACGCTTTAGTTACTAAAAGAAAATATGAAAGTCAAAATCTGTTATATTAATTCAGAATACTAAGAAATTCTACTGCTTTCTGAATCATATTTGTATATATTCCCTTATAATATTTCAATCCTCACCATCATTATTTCAGTGTCCTGACTCAACCATAGCCACTCATCTATGAATGATTCACTCCAACATTTCAAAGAACCAAACATTTATACGATCCACATTAAAACTGATTGATCCCCGCTTCCCATAACTCAAAACGAAAAAAGCCTCAAACTCCTTTTTATTCCCTCTGAAACTATACAGCACCAATAATAAAAATAATAAAAGGTAATCTTATAATCCGCACCTCGGCCGAAGTGTTCGTTATTTTACAACTATGATATACAGCAGTCGTAATAAGTCGCCCTTTAGGCAATAACTCGTGTCACGTTCAAAATGCAAATCACTGTGTGTCGCTATCATTCCTTTTATTGTGGCAGTAAAACACCGCCGAGTTAGTTGTGAGCCAGCGATGGATGGTTCTCACAGCGATAGATGCGTTTAGATAATTTTATTACTTGTTATCATGTTTTCTTTTTAAACGCTGATTTGGACCGGGTTATATGGTCCTGTTTCGCGAATTTTATATTATTATGATGCAGTTTGTAATAATTTTGTTGTAAAAATTGATTATGATTGGAATAAATTATTTTAATGGTGTGCTGGTAATTGGTGTTTTCACCTTACTTCTGAATAAAATGTGTTATTATTTCAAATTAAACTTTAACATTAATCAGGTGCTTTTTATGAATGTTTAAATACTTAAACTTCGTTATCATTTTCAAAACTAAAAATAACTGGAAAATGTCAGTACTACCAATAACCCTTTGCCACCTAACTCCAAACATTAAACAATCCCAAAGCGTACTTACACATAATAAAAGCAATCCAGTTTACGATCAGCGCCTAATGACGTCACAGATAAGATAAAATTAAATGCAGTCCTCATGCAGATGAGCTCAAGGGGGACAGCAGAGCAGCAGCATATTAAGTTATTTTGATAGATGACTCTATAATTTAATTTTAATGTGTTTTGATAAAACGACCCTTTTACCCGTGAATTTTTAATATTCGACCCTTAATGTTCTATTAAAAATCTTTGTTGCAAATTGTAAAGTGATTGAGTAGGAAACAAAATGGCTGACGTAGCGTGTTGTTAGGGATGGTTGCACTAAACGGTTGTGATCGACATTTGCATAGGAGTCATTAACTTGATGAAGCGGTTAATGTGCTTTGTGATGTTTTGCTTTATTTACGCTTGATTTCGTTTTTGGGGTGAGCAGAATTTAAGTGATATTTAGCAAAAATTTAAAATTTTGTGACGTGGCCATTGTAATTAAAGTGGCTTTAACAGTCTGTCAAACTCTTTTAAAAATTGTTTTCGTACGAATGGCCTGCAAAAATAAGTATCACACTTTTAAAATTGCAATAACTTTTAAAGTGTACAAGAAGGGACTCGAAAAAGAGTTTAATTTTGCACATAATAACTACTAAAGCTGATAAAAATTGCTATATGGAACGTTTTTTATTTTAAATCTCTATACTTAGTTCAAAAAACCTTATTTTTTTTAAAAGTGTACTACTTATTTTTGCAGGCCAGTGTATTTACTACTAATTAGTACCAGAGCTGTATTGAAATGCCATGATATTGAAAGATTTATTTAATGCCTGAAGAAGAAAACTTATTATTTTTCTGTCTGGTCTAAATACTCAAGGTTGGTCATAAAGTCTGATTTATTTTCTTTGTCTTTTGCGTGGTGGAACAACTCAGCAGTACTAATGGTTCCTGTGCATTCGCGAGTGTTTCCCTACAAAGACTTTTTCGCAACTTAGGGTAGATAACAAAAAAAAAACTAATTAGTCCGTCACGTCAGTTAGATTATTAAAAAAATATTTGACCCGTATTTTTTCTTTTGTTACGTAAACCAAAATTGACGAAGATACGACGCTTTTAAAATTCTCAATACGTCACGCCGTGCTATATTTTTAGTGCATTGTGACGTCACGAGACCCCACTCCCGAGTTTTGATGCGTTATAAATTTGTGAATATTCATTAATTTACAAAGACAAAACGTGTCCATTATTTTCCAATATTCTATCTGACGGACTAAATAGATTTGCAATTTGTTGATACTGTCGTTATGCCTATCCACGGAATCACACTACCGGGATAAAAATATGTAATATATAATATATAATTATGTAATATATTCTATATTATTATGTTAATCCAGGTTACAAACTATCTGTCTGCTAAATTTCATCCATATCCGTTTTGTAGTTTTTTCGTGAAAGAGTAACAAACACCCATACATCCTCACAAACTTTCAGTAGGATTTGGTATATTCCCTAAACAAACCTAATTTACATAACTAAGTACGTACTAACTGAACATCTATCACACAGATTGGTAATGTAGCAACAGCCATTACTGTCGCACGTCGGTGTCTGGGTGATCCAACAACTCAATCAACTACGACATACTGTTATGAAGCTGCTGCTCACGCTTTACGATGTAGTTAGCATACGGTTACCTATGCCTAAAGCATGGGCAAGGGCGTGGTTTCGAAAGACCATTGAGAGGACCTGTGAAGATTTTCTATATATATATATATATATTTTATATTTTTTTATTTATTTAAATATCTAAAAAACTTAATCTATATACAGTTTGGTTTTAGCCACACATCGAAAACCTCTCAGGGCTTATCTGTGTGCTGGCGAGCCGTTCGTTTAATTTTTACAAAATGTTACAACTACAATGATAGGCACAATAAAACTGACAGTTAAAAAAAAAAAAACAGTTACATACTAAAGTTTGGTGCGTAGATATCTTATCTACGCACCAAACGTCAACAACATTTGTCCAATGTCTTTTTAGTTGGACTAAAAGGACATTGGACAAATATGTATGGGATATATCTTTAACATAAAGGCGATATTGAGTAATCCTGCCTTCCAAAGATAGACTAGAGGCAGGCACTACATAATGGTGAAAATAATTTATAGGTACATACATACTTTAGGAGAAGTTTTGTGTAAGGAAACGTTTTGATTTATATTTATAACTTTTCGAACTCGTTTTGTATAGCGTTTGCAAGTCCTCTGGAAGTTTATTAAGAAAAAAAGGTACTAAGTATTCTGCAACCCTCATCCCGTACACATTATTGAATGTTGGTAGAATGTATTTATTTTTATGTGGTCTCGTTCTCAGAAAGTCAGGTCTTGTTCTTTCGGTTAACAGCTCAGGTCTATTGACTTCCGTTACAGTAAAAAAATCAACTTTATTGAACACATTCATAACTTGACAATATTTAAAGAGGTCGCCGTCATTGTTTTTGTATTTCTTTTTTATATGTTTTGGCGTAATTACTTTGAGTATACTATATATAGAAAATATAAAAAAAAAACAATACAAAACAATACAACTACACAACAACTAACTACCACTATACTACTACAATACCTACAACTATTACACACCTTATATTAAAAAACAAAAAAAATATATATAAATCTATAAATAAATTGATATAAATAATATGTTGATTTTCTAGTCTTTTTTCTGTTATTGCACCTACTGTGTACTATCTCTGCATCACCCTAAGGTAGACTAGTAGAAAATGCCCAAGGCATTAAGTCCGCCTTCGTACAGTTTTCTTACTTGTGCATAAAGTTTTAATAAATAAATATATTGACTATTTTATTATTACAATATATTTTTTATAGAAAATATATTGTAGGATACAGGGTGTACGGGACAGCCCTCCGCAGACTGATGAGCGAATTCAGTATATCATACTAAAATGCCAGTACAAGAAATTATTTCAGGTACGTTATGGGAATCCAATAAATTTGATTTGTTTTATTTCCTCATACGCTATGTATAATTACCGTGACAAAACGCACGTAGCGAGCAGCAAGCGCGACGACAAGTTCGATGAAGTCTGTAGTAGTTTGTAGTAGTCGGCAGGAAGTGAACAGGTGATTTCACGCGTCGTTCTTAAGTCTTTCAACATTCGTTGTTGGTTTTTAGGGTTCCGTACAAAAAATTAATAAAACGGAATCCTTATAGGATAACTCGTGCGTCTGTCTGTACGTCCATCTGTCACAGCAAATTTGCTCCGATTCTACTGTACCAAATCAGGTGAAATTTGGTAATGGAAATGGTGTAATCCTATGACCCAAACGCAGATATGCAAAGTAAATATATATATTTTTTAAATAAGGGTCATTTTCGGGGGAAAAATTAGGTAATTTAAAAAAAACTGTTTTTCAAACCTTACTGAGTTACATATCAAATGAAAGGGCTCGTTATTTTCATTTCATTTATTCGTGAACAATTTACATTATGTTGAATATACATGCAATTTACATAAAATTATAAGAACTGTGTTATGGGGGTCTCAAATATATTTTGCCATTGTTGTAAAATAAATAGTTTTGATTTTATTCATGAAATAAGACGAAAATTGACTATTCAACTTACTTAATTTTTAACGAGTATTTTTATAAGGTTTTCATAGATTCCAATGCAGGCAGTACAGGTTTAGAGGTATGAAGAACAGGGAAAGTAGAGGTGGGAGAGGCTGTGTGCCACTCTTGTTCTTCCTTCTTCAGGCCAGGCCAAACGAAGAGCAAGGAAATTAGTTTGACCGTGGCCTGTCTGTCGGAGAATCCGCTCTTTTCTATGGGGGATGAAGTAACTTTACACCAAGTTCTTCATATTATACTGGTGACCCCGATGTTATCCTAACGTTAACCAATAGTCAGCCACTATTGTGTTACTCTAAATTTTTATATTTTAAGTCTATGAATGCTCCGAACGCTCGCCTGTAACAACTAAATAGATTCGCAATCAGTCGTACACTCGTACTACACTAAAAATATCTCACTCGCGGATTATATTCGAAAACGCAGATGTCACACCGAATCGATTCACTGGCACTCGCATTCGACTAATGAGAGGCGATTATCGTTCGCTCCCGCCTGTCATCGAATCAATCGATTGATCACTTCACTAACCTCCTGCTACACAAACAATATTGAACTTTACTGCTATCAAAACTGAGCTCAGTGTTCATTTGTATCGTATTGTGTATACAGGCTGAATGGAATCATGGATGTCTGTCGGATAGATTTAGCCGGGAATTTAGGCAGATATACGTCATCGGTGTCGCGTTTAAACAAATCGATCCGAAACAAAACATGGCTGACATTTGTTTTGACAAATAACAGTGGAATTGTGTGGCAGTTGTTATTCGATTGTTACAATATTTGAATTGGTCACTAGTTGGGTTTGTGACTGGAGTGAGATATGATTATATTGGAAACGCTTCGGGGATTTTGACATGTCGGCTCCGGCGATATTTAAATTGCGTATTAAGGGCCAATATCTGTTTGTGACATTTTACTCTATCTCAATATTTCAAGAGAGATTGGACCGCGCGGGGAGAACAGTGAATGGCTATGAAATTTTGCCCAGCAGTGGGACAATAACAGCTAAGGATAAATATAAATTTAATATCTCAAGATTGCCTGAAGGAGCAGTCAAACTTAACGACGAATTCTGCTGGATCTTGGCAGATAATGTACTAAAGCATATGTCCATGTCCAGTGTCCGCAGCCGGTTCGCAATCTGTCCGTACCGGTTTGGCCAACCCTCTACGTGACTCTTAAAAAAAAGCGATATGTAACTAAAATGGATTAGTCTACATCTGTGGAAATCTGTCTATGAAATACTACAAACACTATTTGGCAACATATATTCATAGTAGGTATATGTACGAACATTGAATATGTTAATTTAATTATGACGTGTACAATGTTCCCGCGCGCTGATTGTAATCTCGAATCTGTTCGGTGTGGCATCGCGTCAGAGTAATAACTGATGATGATGACTCTGAGGAGATACAGTGGGCTTGCCCAGTAATGATGATATGTACCTACTTATTTCATTCTGCAAAGTCTTTTGTCCACTAATGGATCACAAACACAATATAAGTATTTTTAAGCACTGTAAACTCATCATCTGCCTAGCCTTTTCCTAGGTTGGGGTCGGCTTCCAGTCTTCCCGGATGCAGCTGAATACCTGTATTTTACATGGCCGACTGCCTATCTGACCTCCACAACGCAGGTAGTAGGTACTGGGCAATACGATACCCACTGGTTTTAACACGTTCGTTGCATTACGAGATCTATCAGATCTCTTGCAGGACTTTTGTATTGTGGGTTGAACATAATCGTGTTGTTTCACTTTTTGCGGGAGGATCTAACGGGTAAACTTCTTTAAGTATGAGTAGGACAAATATACATAATTGCTTCCTACTTAAAGCTGAATTCAAGGACATTAAAAAAGAAATTAGAGATGGAATAGGTCCATAACGCACAGTACTGTAATTATTTTCATTCCTTGCGTTAGGAGATATGTCGGTAATGAAAGCAATTTTAACGAAAAACACTTTGCATAATCAATAAAACCTTTTTAATCGACAACTGATATATTATTTTATTCCCATCACTACTTACTACACATATTGAACTATCTTCGGTTGCGGTACGAGATACAATCGATATCATTTTTTTTTTTTGTATTTGTAGTTTATTCAAGTGTCATAACTGCGTGCGAACCTAGCAAAATATAAAGCAATAGGCTATCTTTCACCCACAAAAAACTTAAAAATATATGTCATTGTTTTTTTGAAGAAATAAATTATTTTCAAAACTGTATCTCTAGGATACTGATTAGGTCTCATACGCACCAAAGGGTACCTACCCTTTGGTGAGTTTGAGACCAAAGTTAGTTAGTTTCGAGATCTTTTAGGTCTCCAAAGCACCAGCTGAAAGTTCTTTGAAAATGATGGCGCAGGGATCGTGTTAAGCACTGTAAACTATAGTTGAATAAAACTTTTTTTTTTCAATGTAAAATTACATTCTCTGTACGAAGCACTCCATTTTTATTTAAAAAAACCGGCCAAGTGCGAGTTGAACTAGCGTGGAGAGGGTCCCGTACAAAGTCAAATTTCCCGTAAGGGAACATATTATGACTCTACCTAGAGACATATCGTAGCCATTATGGCAGTAAAAGTTATGTATTCCAAAAAAAACCGGCCAAGTGCGAGTCGGACTCGCGCACGAAGGGTTCCGTACCAATTATTATAAAAAAATGTTTGTTGTATGGGAGCCCCCCTTAAATATTAATTTTATTCTGTTTTTAGTATTTGTTGATATAGCCGCAACAGAAATACATTATCTGTGAAAATTTCAACTGTCTAGCTGTCACGGTTCATGAGATACAGCCTGGTGACAGACAGACGGACAGACGGACAGACAGCGAAGTCTTAGTAATAGGGTTCCGTTTTTACCCTTTGGGTACGGAACCCTAAAAAGTAGTAAAAAAATGTAAACTAGATATCCACTTAGATTTTCAGACAAACTCTACATAGCACCTATTATGTCATCCAAATCAAATCAGCAACTTCATCAGGAAAATGGCGGAAACCGCGGCTCGTGTATGATGCAATAAAATAACACCACGAACAATACATACATAGTACAGTTATGTATGTACTTGTCAATGAGGCCGTTACAAGGGGCCACGTGTGTACGGGACCCTAATTGATTGGGGCGCTAACGACAAGTTTTTAGGGTTCCGCAGTCGCGACCATCGCCTTATTTATTGTCTATAAATTATTTTGATGGCTGCTTGGGTTTTTATGTGTACTTACCGGAGATGGCGCTAAAGTGTAATAGCGAGTGCTTCGATATCTTGTTGTTGTTTGTAGGAAGGATATCAGTCATATTGTGAGGATTTATGGTTCAATTATGATGGGAGCAATCGTGAAATGTAGTACAGAGTTTTATAGATCCTTGAGAATTTCAAAGAACTATAAAACTCTGTACTTTACAGGGTGAATTTTCACAGTGGGTGTGGACGGCTAAATCCGAAACTATGAGGAATAGCGAAAAATGCTCAAAGGAGTCTCGAGTCCAATTAACTAGAATTGCATAGATGGTTTTTTGAAAAATCAATATTCGTGGCCAGGAATCGAATCCACTGATATTGTAAAAACACACACACTGTATTAATCGTAATACACCATTCGATAGTGTCGCTAGTAAGGATAGACATTATGGGAAATAATAACATACGGAAAACTTAAGAAAAATGATTTTTTTTAATGTTTTTTATTTTATTTTAAATTAATGTCCTCGATTGATCACACCCATAGCGTAGTCGATCTTCACATCATTATGTTCTAATTCTAATTTCAAATTTAGAATAAAAAAACGTTAACATTTGAAATTACAACTTACAAGTGAGTTGGCACCAATAGTGATTTTGTTCGACGTTTCTTTGATTACTACTAACTATTTGCACACTGTAATTTGTTTTATCAAAAAATATTTATTTATCGTATTTTTTTTTTAAATGAACTCTTTCCTTCAGTTTGCCGTATGTTATTATTTCCCATAATGTCTATCCTTATTAGCGACACTATCGAATGGTGTAAAACAGTGTTTGTTTTGCTACATGTACATTTGAAGTGAAAATAAGTTAGAAACAAGCTTCAGTAGGTACCTATAAATAAGACTTCACTCGTGTCACATAAAAAAATAATATAAAAATGCCAAACCTCAATTCATCAAAACCTTTGTTCAAAAAACGTGCCGAAAGATTCTCAAAAACCGAGCTCACATGACAAAGCATGTCATCGGTTTAATACCTGCACATCTGTCCACTGCGAGGGTATACTGAAGGCTAGACTGATGAGGATCACGCACCTGTCCTGATATGAGCGAGAGGAATTAGCGGGTTAAGGGGAGGTGTAAATTAAAAAGGCAAGATCAGTAAGTGGGGAATGAAATAAACATGTTTTTGAGTTGGGCAAAAAAAAAATGTAGTCCTTTTTTCAGAAAGCTTCTAAATCACAGGATTTTAAAGGGAGTGTTTTTTCTCCTCTTTAACCTGAAAACTATCACGTTTCAAACGCGATTTAGTTGATTAATTTTAAAGCGACTAAAGAACCAGAACTGTTTCAATGGTGATCCACACGCAAAGTTCAGCGCAGATGTCGTCAATGGCGAGATGGCGCTTTGGTTCTTGCTATTTTTTATGTTTAAACCGGCCCACTTTCGTTTTTGACAACATGTATTGTGTAACCTGGAAGGTTAAAGAATTGAAAGAGGAACTGAAAAAACGAGGAGGAAGGATAAAGTGGAAAAAAAAAATCCTGAAACATAATGCAATAATAGCCTCTGTGTGCTGAATCCGGAATCCTGGTACAGCACACAGAGGCATATTAAGAGAAAATTAAAATTTACTTAATGATAGGTTATAAAATGTACTAAACTGACAGCTTTCAGTGGCCATGTCGACGATGTGCTACCTATCGTGATAAAATGGCAGTAAAGATCCCAATTGACAGTCTTCCAAACAGACCAATAACCTAAAGGCTAAGCTGGAAATATGTTCTAAAACAGACACTTCCTCTACCCACCAGCTGAAAAACCACACTTCATGCCACCATCTTTGCCTATCAAGAGAAAAAATACAGAGTAGAAAGCCCAGTCACACAACACACAGATGAACAAAAAGCAGTGGTTCAACGGCTCGCAGTGTGGTGGAATCAATTATGGCAGGCTGCGCGCAGCTGAGGCTGAGCTCCGATGATTAGGGGCTGACGAAATAGCCGACGAGGAAGAATTACACGCTCTTTGAATATTGTTTGTTTCGTTTACAAATCGTTAGCTTAGGGTTTGTGGAAAAAAAATAAAAAAATAAACCTTTTTCATTGCTATTTTGTTTTCAGATCTAAACAACGTACAAATCAAGAATCTTCTTTATTCTTACTTACTGACTGTCTTGTAGGTCTAGTGGCCGCGAGTGCGACTGCTGCCCATCAGGGGTGTTCGATTCCTAGGTCTGTCAAAGTGTTATTGAGTTTATCCAACAGAAATTTCTCAGTAGCAGTCACAGAGTCTGGATTTATGCCCGGTTGATGGCAATAGACTCACCCCCATTAAATAGGACTAACATAACTGGCGACATGTGGGTGTAGTAATTAAATGGGTACACCTCAACCTAACCCTTTTATGATTACAGGCGTGATGATATGTTAGCCGTGTGGTATCCGGCAGAGTAGAATAGAACCAACCCATTACCCTCACGGGTGTCGTATAAGGCGACTAATGTCTGAGGCAGAACACCTTGCGCCTCCGTAGGCCAGAGAATGGGCAGCAGCGTTTTCTGTTAGTCTTTCATCACTGCGATCTCCAATCCGCCTGCCAAGCGTGGAGATTACGCAAATTCCTCCCATCATGGGAGAGGCTTATGTCCAGCAGTGGACGTTATGTTGTTGTTGTTGATATGTTATGTAGTCTTACGTATTTCTATGAAGTTTATGAAAATAAACTCCATCTATTCCGATTTCTGGCCATATCCACCAAGCAACGCAGGTCCAGCTGGATGGCAAACGTCAAAGAGCACACCTGGATTCGAACTCCTGTTATTTATAACCTGGGATTTTTTTAAATTCCCAAAATTTTACCACTGACTTCTCTCCCCCGCTATCCCCCACAAATCGTAGGCGTGTCGCAAAGTCGCAGTTGTGCGGCCTCAAGCGATTACCAACAAACAACTGTTGTCCGCAACATTATCATAACAATGCGCGCGCCCGCGACAAATAAGTCGCATGATGAATGGATGCGATCGGTCGCGGTGTGACTGGCCAAATATAGTAGCTTTATTTGATTTTAATTGTATTATTAGCGGGGCCTCGTTTGTTTGGAAATCGAAAGAAATCACATGTGTGCTTTATGTTTAGATTTAGAAATGTTTTTGATAAAAGGGTTGGTTTTGGCTATTTGCGGGATAAAGAATGGTTTAATCAATCATACATTAATTTGAGTTATATACTAAGCTTACCTAAACAGTAATTATGGGCTAAGACTCTATTGAAATTTCTAAAAATGTAATGTAGAATGATTGTGTCGATTTATATCGTACCTACTAAAAATGTGCATCACAAGGATAAACAAAAACCGGCCAAGTGCGAGTCGGACTCGCGCACGAAGGGTTCCGTAGCATTATTTAAAAACATTAGACAAAACTGCAAAAAAATCACGTTTGTTGTATGGGAGCCCCCCTTAAATATTGATTTAATTCTGTTTTTATTTGTTGTTATAGCGGCAACAGAAATACATCATCTGTGAAAATTTCAACTGTCTAGCTGTCACGGTTCATGAGACCCGTTCATGGGGCCTGGTGACGGACAGACGGACAGACAGCGAAGTCTTAGTAATAGGGTTCCGTTTTTACCCTTTGGGTACGGAACCCTAAAAACAGACGTCTGTTGATAGTTCTTATATGGTTCGAGCTACTCATTGTGAGCCATGACAATTGACAATGTCATGATATCTTTGATGATAGTTTCACAAAAAGTTTTGACGGCCTTTTCTGAATATATCACCAATAGATATAATAACACCAATACAATTCTTTCACACGTACCGCATCAACAGTTACACAAAAAAAGCTTTCCAAAATACAGTATATTCTGTGAACTACTACATAACGCAGAGAATCATTATCACATACCCATAGAGACAAGTGAAGCCTCCTCTTGGGCGGGCAGGGAGCGCTAGGGCGGCGTAGGGCGGCGCCCATAAAAATGCAAATGGCGTGTCGACGGATCCGGAGTATCAATCACTGCATGCCCTATTATTGCGGGATTTGGGAACAACTGAACAACCTGCGATTATTGTTTTCGTGATCAGTTGTTGTAAGTTGTTTAGTAACTGCATGCAGTTTGTGTCAGAACTCAGTGAAAATACAACTCGCTGTATGTAAGAACGTGATTGACACTCATCACAAAATTCGATTTACATATTTTGTTTCGAATTAGAAGTGATTCCACAACATCACTCGATGGACCAATAATATCTGAATTAGATTAAAAAAGTTTCAGCTGAGTCGCGAAACTTATACCATGTCCAGTATCTTGTTGCCGAGGAATTCAGTTTGTAGGTACCTACCTATGTTTTTCCAAAGAAATATCAAATAACAACCTGAGACACACCTCTGCCTTACCCTTCGAGTAATAGAAGCGTGATATTGAGCTAAGTAATTTGAGAAATAATAATTAAGAAAACTTTCCAATAGCGGGCACCTACACACAATTATATAACATACATAAGAAATAATTATTCGCGACTAATTTTAATGTCAATACCATCACAGACAATTTATCCACCTTGGACTGTTTCAACAAGTCACTTCGATCTAGAATCTGCCCACATAATATTTTTCACCCACTTACACCGTATGAATGTTCCCTCCGGCCGTTTTCGCAACTGCGTTTGCTCACTACCTAATAAAGATAAACTTAATTATTAAATACATGTCGATAAAATATCCAATTAATTTCCTTCAATAAGACCGACGTAAGCGTCGATTATTATAATTTTTAATTAACATTTGTCAGTTGCTTCCGGCTTACCCGACTTATATGAGTATACTCGATGTCACTGCTCATTCAAGTAATCGACTTTGCATTCGATTAGTATTTTATTCTATTGGATTATTCGTATTGATGGAATAAAAAGAGGTGTGAACTTGATGTGAGGTTTTGTAAAGGGCAATTGAGCAGGGTTAAGCAAGCTGTTTTACAAAAAAGTCGGCCGAGTGCGAGTTCACCTCGCGCACCGAGGGTTCCGTATAAACTTGTAGTTATATAAGGTCCTATTAAAAAAGATGGGCAAATTTTAACACAGCGTTCAGTACGTTTAACCAAAGATATGCAAAAAAATCACTTATTAAAGTGATTTTATTTTGACCTACATAAATTGACGGCCGACCCATACTACACTACTACATCAGCCCATAACGTCCACTGCTGGACATAAGCCTCTCCCATGATGGGAGGAATTTGCCGTAATCTCCACGCTTGACAGGCGGATTGGAGATCGCAGTGATGAAAGACTAACAGAAAACGCTGCTGCCCATTCTCTGGTCTACGGAGGCGCAAGGTGTTCTGCCTCAGACATTAGTCGCCTTATACGACACCCGTGAGTGATGGGTTGTTTCTATTCTACTCTGCCGGATACCACACGGCCGACCCATAATGGTTGTTTATTCTGCTGGGTACCTACTAGTAGGTAACAAAAACTTGGTGCAAATACTACTTTTATTAGTAGGTACTAGTAGGTACCAAGTCAGTTCTGTTAATTTCATTCTTTATCCAACCATAGTAACTTTCAGTTGACTACACATCACCTTTTTAGGATAGTAGAAGATAGTATGTAATTACGCGCAAAATAAAATCACTTTAATCAGTGTTTTTTTGCTTGGATATCTTTGGTTAGACGTACTGAACGCTGTGTTAAAATTTGTTCATCTATTATAATGGGACCTTATATATTTTCTCTTTTATTTTTGTCCTCTACATATGAGTTAATTGGTATTTTTTTTAACGATCGTAGTTACGAGTATTATTCGATTTTCATTTCATTGAACATCATTTTCAGAATTACAACCTTTCAATTCGCATACCATAAAACAAAAGCCATTTTTCTCATAATATCATACTTAATCACGCTTAACGCAACGATATAAATGGTGTTCAGTTGTTCAGCTCGCGATGCTCAAACACTTAGAGCGTACAAACAGACAATCAGTCAGTTTTGACACGTGTTTACGAGGCGGGAGGCGGCGGGTCGCGCGCCGAGTCGCGGGCGCCTCGTTATCCCAGATTACCTTAAACGTCGCCAAATAAAACGATCCCGGCTACGTACAAACGGCACTACAGTTTTACGCGAACAAACAATTATTTATTGCTCCGAACACCCTATATAACGCACAAAACTAACCAAAATCATCTCTAACGCAACTGTATAGAGCTCAAAGTCGGACGACGCGCCCCCGATCCACAGTCGAGCAAGATTAATAGGGCATAAAACGTAAGATGATACAATATACAAGAAGACACGTTGTTAACCGTTCCGTTTTGAGACGGTGTTGAGTGGCTTCATCTGTCTCTCTCGCTCGTATGTGGGGTGGTGTGTCTGTCTCGTTCGCACAGTTTCAATTATCTGCCTAATCCTTCAATTACGTCGACAGATGTCGCGCGCGTCTTCGAGCTTATGTGCCAGTTTAAAGTACCGTCCGCAGAGCAATTACTGTGATCGGACCAGATTTTGTAGGCTATTATTGGTAGAATATAATTAAATTTTCATTGATTTCGTAATGTAATTTATTTGTTATTGGTTACTTAAGTCTGAGCTCAAGACGATGTTCAATTTCTCAGCTCAAATGAATATTCTAAATAAATGTTGGCTTATCTAAGAATAGAAGCAATTTATTTTAATATTTTTGTGTAGGTACTGTTTTAGAATAAAAGGTTGTCTTGGCTTTTTATTTATAGAGCTTGAGCTAGAGTTGTTTCAATAACAATACACCCACAAACAGGAAGATTTCCGAATAGGGTTATTTTCGGAACTAAATCAAATATCCATATCATAAAATCATTATTATGTTATGTATTTTTTTGTCATTTCAAAAGTTCTGAGTGAGAATTGAAAAGAATTATAATTTGATGTTTTACTGTCTCTATTAATCGTGCTAAAGACATACAGGTGGCCATTATACTCCTACTTACCACCAAAACACATGGTCATCCAACCCAATTAGTACCTATTCAAACAAATACAGATGAACGATCAAAGTTTCTGCTGTCGCTACTCTGCGGCGTCCCTGAGGGTACACGAGTTAGCTAATAATTAATATTATAATTAATGTTGCAATAACTGGAACCGCGGCACGCTATTAATCCGACCCCCCCCCCCTTCCCTTTAAAACTCCCCCCCTGGGTACCAAATAGGATTTAGGTACAGAAGGTCAGGTTTAAAGTTAAGTACGTTGTGTGAAAACAGGCGCACGCACATATTCCTGCATAGGTCATAAGTCAGGAGTAACAGAACCAGTACAATCTGGCCTCGGATTCTATTGAAACTCCTTACAGCCCAAAGTGTTAACACAAACATGCAGTCATAAGTACATAAGAGATATCAGTCTTCACAAGAATGCCAGTCACACTGTTACTCACTGTACGGTCAAACAAGCTATTTAGTATACAGGCTGCTCACTTGTAATGAGGTTGTTGGTTTTCTCAAGCTCGTCTATCTTACAAGGTCTGCCGCGACGCCTTTGGGTCAACCAAAACCACCACCCAAATAACCACTACGTCAGAAGCCAATAATGATCATTGGCTTGTGACATAGTGGTTATTTGGGTGGTATGAATCAATTAATAAATTAGGTAAATGGTCACAAAGTGACAATTCATAATATTAACTGCGTCTATGACTATTTTAAGAATTTTGACGTGAGACATATTATTATATCTATGATTCTGCTAGTGGCCATTTTAAACCCCCAATCTTCTTGGCATGCCATGAACTTTATACTTTTTTATATAGCAAAAAATATATTGGCAGTGTAGTAAACTAAAGTGATCCGCTTCTTGGACTCGTCTACGTAAATCATGTGCGTGCGTTTTCGGTCACTGCACGAAATTGACCTTCTGTACCTCTCCACTCTGTGGCACCGGGTTCATTAGGATGTTTTTACAATGTCACACTTAATTTAATTGCGACATTTGTATAATTGTCCGTGAATTGTGAGTCAAAGGGTGTCTTAATGTTCTTGCGGAGTTTTGATTGCACTCAAAGTGAGGAGATGGATTTTTATAGCATCACTTTTGATGGTATACGAAGTCGAAGGTTCAGTTAAATAAATGGTTTGACATTTATCTCAATAAGGACATTAAAAGGCAGTGTAACCATCAAACTTTACACAGAAATATAATTGATTCTAGTTGCTCGGGATAACTTCTCAGTTATGATGAATACCGAAGGCTAGATATGGGACGGAGGATATCAACTAGTTTTATGATGTACTCGTAACTTAGGAGAGCTTCCCAAGTATTTTTTTTACCACGGGTAGAAAGTAAGTACAATAATCACAATCCATTACCATTAATAATCAATCATTACCTATCACTAATCCTACTAAACACAATAATTGATTTCAAACTTTAATCAATAATTCATCTAATTATTCACATTTACAACGCCTATTCGCTTAGTTATTTAGATTAATTAATCATGCTAAAGTAGTACATACTCATAGTCCTACCCTTACTAATTCAGAGTTGTCCTACAGCACTGATTTCATAATTAAAGAAGAAGGCTGTCCTACTTTTTAGGGTTCCGTATCCAAAGGGTAAAAACGGAACCCTATTACTAAGACTTCGCTGTCTGTCCGTCTGTCTGTCCGTCTGTCTGTCACCAGGCTGTATCTCATGAACCGTGACAGTTTTGTAACAATATTTTGATTTTAAAAGAGTGTCCATGGAGTTTCTTGCCCGTTCTTCTCCATAGAGATCTACGCTAGGGAATGGGCAACTACAGTACTTTCTCAAGTTATTATGCCTTGTGACTGGGACTGTAGCTTTGATTTTCTTTTTTGTATTTTTGACTTTCAAAAGTGCCGTAATGGTCTAATTGAAATAAATGCTATGAGTTTGAGTTTGAGCTAGACAGTTGATATTTTCACAGATGATGTATTTCTGTTGCCGCTATAACAACAAATACTAAAAACAAAATAAAATTAATATTTAAGGGGGGCTTCCATACAACAAACGTGATTTTTTTGCCATTTTTTGATAATAATGGTACGGAACCCTTCGTGCGCGAGTTCGACTCGCACTTGGCCGGTTTTTCAGTCTTTCAGTTGCACTTAATGCAAGTATCACTGTATACATATGTTAAGTGGAGCCGATAATTAACCGAAACTATTTTAATTAGAACATCACATTCCACTCACAAACTGATCCTATCTGCGCACCTCGTCCTGATCATCACAATATCACAAAAAACGCAACACACAGAAATCAATTAAAACCTATCTCGTACAAGATGTCTAAACGAACGAAATTAACTCTCTGCTAATAATAGTAGCCGCCTTATCTGTCCATCGGTTTAATATATCACTGGCTAAACACGGACAATCTGTCTGTCTGTCCGGCCGTCCGTCCGTCCGTTCGACAGCCCTGACAAATGAAAGCAGCCGACTGCCTCATCGAAATAACGCCGATAATTATCTAGGCACACATCGGTGATCTAAATTAAACCTTAAATTCTAGAGAGGACATATTAAAATTAATCGGTGTATCGAATTTTAAAATGTTGAAAACATCTTATACATTTGCGGTGCTAACACATTGAAATTGCTACTCTGTAATCTCAAAACTAAGGTTCCAATTCAAATGTACCGTATCCGAAACTTAAGCTTGGTGTAGACCATCGGCGGCTACGCTCGATTGTCGTGTCAGAATGGTAATGATGGCGGGCGACAAGGCGGAATGGCGCTCGGTAGCGGTCGACGATTTCATTAATGACATTAGACACAGTAATGAGAATTTAAGTCGGCTTCGGAAGCTAAACGCGCGTGATTGAGATAAGAAACTGCCTTAATACTTGTACAACATGCCTTAGGAGCTCTCTTTGGGTTTAAGTAAGGATCAGACAAACTTAATGCGGCTTTGATTTTAAGGTTTTTTTATGTTCAAAGCGCATAGGAATATATAATCAATAACATGCATATTTAAATCATAGATAAACTTTCCAACGAAGAAATAAATGATAGTTATGACTAGGCAAAAAATCATAATAGCGTGACAAATGGATCATAATTTCTCTCACATCCACTGTACCCATTATTACCTTTATCTCCAGTGGCCTACATTAAAACAGGCCTCTCTAATCATCTTAAACTTTTTCTAAACATCAACATTAATATCTGTAATAGAGTTGGAAGCCGTGCTTAATTAGTTCTCATTAATAACGTGTCGTATTTACGACAGCGTGTGAGCACGCCGTGGACGCTCACCGTAGCACGCGTTGCACGTTTGACACGTAAGCGTTCAGAATCACTCGGTCAATCTGATCTGATCGCGACAGATCAGGTGATAAGCTTTAAGGTGTGGGAATTGGTCGGTGTAGCGGCTAACGTGGGCCATGTTCTTTAAGATTTTAACATTATTTTTGGGATGTTACGTAACAGTCACGTATATAATAATAAAGGGCACAATATTGATTTTTAATTTTATGAATACATTATTATCTATAACTAAACTTAAAATAATAATTAAAATATTTTCATTTAGAAAAGAAGAAACGCAATAAAGGGCGTCAAAAAAGTCAACAGGAATAGTGCCCAGAAGGCTGGCAGCATTGCCACGTTAGATGGCAATGTTGATTATTTGACCAAAAACCCAGCCAGCCATTATGGTCACGGGAAAAGTCAACCAACCGTTTGAAAATATCCCAAAAGAATACTTAGATGGGCACTCGGAGCCCATGGCCCTAATATTTACAGGACATGGTTGTAATTCCACAATTGCTTCAACTCCGATGAGTGTTTTCCCGTTGCATCCATCTAGCAAATACCACAAAAATTTCAAATCTTTTAAGTTTGATTGTAGATTGTGTCGTGTGGTATCCGGCAGAGTAGAACAGAACCAACCCATTACACTCACGGGTGTCGTATAAGGCTCGTAATGTCTGAGGCAGAACACCTTGCGCCTCCGTAGACCTAAGAATGGGCAGCAGCGTTTTCTGTTAGTCTTTCATCACTGCGATCTCCAATCCGCCTGCCAAGCGTGGAGATTACGGCAAATTCCTCCCATCATGGGAGAGGCTTATGTCCAGCAGTGGACGTTATGTGCTGTTGTTGTTGTTGTTGTAGATTTTATAGCCATACCGCAGTCACTAAACGTTACGTAAAACTCGAAGTTAATTTTCAAATTATTGAACTACGATAAGAGCAACTAAGATCAAATACTGCAGCTTCTTCCTAAAAGTGTTGCAGAGTCTGGTATGTGAATCGCGATCACACAATCGATAGCACATTACTCATACGAGACGTACCGCAGGCGTTATCTTGTGGAGAAACCATGGAACCTTTATTTTGACAGATAAAATAGTTTTAAAGAAGGGGAACACTGTACGGTGAAACATAGTTATAAGAAAGCTAATACAAACTGGAATGTTCTAGCCATTGGTATTTTGTGGAATCATATTGCAGAAGCCTACTGTCTAGGTTTTACTGGTTTAACAAGCATCCCATTTCTAAGTCAAAGTTTAGCACTTTAGTACTTCAAACTTTAAAACTATGGAAAAATAATTGATTCAGTTTACGGTAACTAATCGTTTAAAATAGTTCCTAGACTTTAATATATTAATGCAACGTTCTAGAGATTCATCCAGAAACAAATCAACACCATCAACAAAAAACTGCCCACGTTGAGTTACTTAACCCTGACGAGCAATATCTTCTTAAATGATAGAACACACTACAGAAGGAGTGGTCTGCAAACTTTGTGTTCTGCGGGTCTAAAATGGCCGCTATAGCAGAATCTACGCAGAATCTTAGCACGAATCACGTTAAAAAAATTAAATTCTTAAAATGGACTTTATGTCAATAGTCATAAAGTCCATTTTAAGAATTTTAAATTATTAACGTGATTCACGAAACGATTCTGCTAAAGCGGCCATTTTAGACCCCCAGTGCTTAGTTTGTCTAGTGAACGCAAGCGATGTTCTGCATGAAGTCCTGGGTTCGATTTCTAGGTCGGGCAAAGTGTGATTAGGTTTTCCTTCAGGAATATCTCAGTAGCAGCCACGGAGTCTCACTTGCGCCCGGTTGATGGCAATAGGCTCGCCTCCTATTACATGGGGCTCGGGCAAAATGTGGATGTACTAATGGATACACCTCTACCTTACTCTTCGGGGATAACACGCGTGATGTTATGGTCTACAAAAAATCTTTATCAATAAGTATGCAGTTGTAAAAGAAGTGGAGACAAGCGGGTGTAGTCGCGCCGCGGTCGACACAATCGATAGCACATTATTCATAGGAGACGCGACGCACACTGTCTCACGGAATAGGGGAAACTGTGGAGACGGCTGTCTGATGTAGTTTACTCTTTAGATAATAAGGAAAAGGTTCCGAGGCTTCAAAGGCAGTTAACTTTTCAATCTATGGAATTCTTTTATCTATACTGGAAGTAGTTTTATAAAACTCCATTCTCTTAAGCGATTTTTATGATATTGTTTATGCTTGATATTTTTTTAAATCCAGTTGTGTACAGTAGGTATATTTAAGTTGTCAACTTCTCAAGGTCATTGTAAAAATCTATGTAGAATTCAAATAAAGCTTGGCCTGTGCTTGCGTTGACGTTGATCTGACGAATATTTTAGTGATTGTAGACCACAAAAAGAATAATTCGGTATAAAATAAAATATTTATGAAAATAAAATGTCTTGATAACAAATTCATAAATATTTACTGATATTTTGTGACATCAGTGCGTCTCGACGGCTCCCCTGTCCGGCGCGGAAGTTAGGACGACAACAGTACCCACGGATACGTCACGTTGTGCCACCGTCTACAAATGTTACGGCGCTTATATACAGCTAGCTAGCTTCACAGTAACACACTATGATTCTAGATTATTTTGTTACAGAATTTTTTGTTGATCTTTGACAGTCGTTACCGGTGTCAGTGGGCCGAAAGTTTGACAACCAGTCGTAGCAATTAGTATCGTATCAACCAGTACCGTAAAGGTCAGGTAGGCAGTCGCTCCATGTAAAATACTGGTACTCAGCTACATCCAGTTAGACTGGAAGCCGACTCCATCATAGGTGGGGAAAGCTTAGGTAGATGATCATGATTTTTTGTGGATTATGGAAAAAAGATTGGTTAAATGGCCTGCCTAGTTTTTCACATAGGTTGGGTTGGCACAGTTCTGAGCTAAATAAAATGAGGCTAATTATTAGTAATGACACAAAGGCTTTGACTTGCGCTTCCGTTGTTTGACTTTCAGGCTATTGACTGTAAAACTTGCGACTTGATGAATACCATCAGACTGTACAGGTTGGCAACGGACGCCATTCACGAAGCCGTCAACAAAGCATTCTGTATATCAAACTAAATAACTCTACGCAAAAAATATTGTTGGGATTTTTTTGGGATGAAAAATCACGTTTTACAGTAGGACTCAATGTCACTCAAAACATTTAAATGCTGATGAATGCATTGAATATTATGTGGGCGTGGAGATCTTTAAAGTAAATTTATAACATTAAAAACTTGTATTTAAATTTAAAAAAAAAAATGAAAAAGTTGGAACTTTGACCACCAATACTGTACCCCCAATACCCCCAGTAACTAGAAGGTTCCCAGATATGGTCTAGAACAAAAAAAAGTGCTTTTCGGCGTCGTTAAGGGTACTTCGACACCCATTATACAGGCTATTTATTATTCAGGCTATTAAAACGACTTTTTAAGTTAAGGAACAATGATACATTCCCTACTTACTTGTTGTTTTACTCCTGAAAACAATTCGTGTTAGCCGGACATCAGTTATTATGCAAAATGCCAAGATAGATCCGTAAATACTCTGGTCCATTTTGAGCGGAATAAAAGACAGATTAAAGCAACATTACCATTCATTCATTATTCCATTCATCATCTTATTTTATACATTTTTAAATATTTCGTAATAAAACCGATGAAAAAAAACTTTTAGAAATAATTATAAAAAATAGTGGTCCGCCGATGTCGGGAGCAGGATCCAAGCTACCGGTGGTTAGGGCTCCAGAGACAGTAACCTCCTCACAATGCGAGCCAAATAGAGGAGTACTGCCTTCTGAATCAGGCCCTTGATACAACTGCCTAGAGCTTCGAAAGATGGTCGTCGAAGTTCTTGGCTATAAGGTCATTGGCCGTCACGACAATCGACACAGTGATAGCCGAGTTCAAATTATTATTAACTTCCAGCGAGCAGACATCACATTATAACACCACAGCACTCTTGTCTCAACAAAGGCCGGTACACACACGGTGCCAATCTTAAACACATTAGCTATCGATTCGTCGGAACATGTGTACCGCCCTTATAGACAACGCCAGCTCAATATGTGGAAATAATAATAAAAGAGGACGGCGCCTGCATATATATCGTTTTATTATCGTTATATTATCGGCGATGTATCGGCCAGTTTTACTTAGTACTATTGCTTGTTTCAGTATGTTGGATGAAGTAGATGATATTAGGAGAGATAACTTCAGATTATCATTCTTTGTAGTCTTTGTGTTATCAGCTAACATGATTTTTTTTGCCCAGTGTGGTGATTAGTGACTATGAATTTTGTTTATGGATAATCTATACTTCTATTAAAGGTATTTGTTTGTAAATTTGTATGTAGGGGGTAATCTCCGGAACTAATGTGCAATTGAAAAAAAAAGTTAAGAGGTAAATGTTAAGGGGCTGACAACACCTAATTTGTTGAAATTGATGTCATTTAAGCAGTTTTTTAAGAAAAACTATTTGTTTTAGCACATCAAAAAAAAATGTTAATATTCATCATATTTCAAAGACCTTGGACGGACGAAATACATAATTAGACGAAATCGGCTCGATAGAAAATAATTGCAAAGATTGGCCTTAAAATCATCATTAACGGTTATATTTCTTTATTTTTTTGACGTATGGGTCTGCAATTAAAAACATGAAGTCAACATATGCATACCTAAACCGCTAACGAGTCATATTTCACAAATATTCGACACTTTTTTTTATTTCAATATTTATTCACTATTTTCTTCTAAAATCTGGCCGCCCAGTGATAGTGACGTCTCGTTTACTCCCATACAAATAGACAGTGTGCGCGATTTTGGTGTTGACAGCGCCTTAAGAGGAAGAACTAAATGGAGACCACTTATAAAAAAATGATTTAAAAAAATGCTTTTTCTCACTTCTGACTATAGGGACTTCGACAAAATATCTCTTCATGTTACTGGAATAGTACTCAATCTGGCTCTTGGATGAAGAATAATGTTATTAATTACTTCTATTTATTACCATAAACGAAAAGACAGTTTTACATAAGATCACACAGAAAATAATGAGTGAAGACACTGTTAGGATGTCTTGACATACTTATTTTAGCACTTGTCATACTTAATGCTGAGAATATAAGGAATATACGGACCTCTGATTTTGATACACTTTTAGGGTTCCGTACCCAAAGGGTAAAAACGGAACCCTATTACTAAGACTTCGCTGTCTGTCCGTCTGTCTGTCCGTCTGTCCGTCTGTCTGTCACCAGGCTGTATCTCATAAACCGTGACAGCTAGATAGTTGAAATTTTCACAGATGATGTATTTCTGTTGCCGCTATTACAACAAATACTAAAAACAGAATAAAATTAATATTTAAGGGGGGCTCCCATACAACAAACGTGATTTTTTTGCCGTTTTGTCTAATGTATAGATAATGGTACGGAACCCTTCGTGCGCGAGTCCGACTCGCACTTGGCCGGTTTTTGTTTTATCTTAACTATATTTTGACCTCGGCTTCGGTCGCGTCATGGTTGAGAATTTTACCACGGGAACATCATAAAATATACCTTTTGACATTCAAAGATAATGTAGCTTACTTTTAGTGAAAGAATTTCCAGAATCGGATCAATTGTTCCGAAATTGTTATTACCCTGCACAAATACAAGTTCACATCTTTATAATATTATAGGATATATTTCTTATGTATTGTTCAAGAGTATTCTATCCAGCATCTATTCACAACTTTCTATCTCCAAATAATACGTACCAAACAAAACAATCTTTTACTTATTCCCCAACAAAATCCAGGAAAAATATCCCCAAGTATGACATACCTACATCAACATAGTAAGAACATGAAAATCCGATGAGGCATCATATCGAGATTACGAGTGGAGTCGATAGCGACGGTCCGATCGATTCATGAATACATATCGATGCTTGCCCGAGCTCTCGCACTATAATGAATACTTTGCACTGATTAAGCTCCTGTTCTATGATTGTTGGAGGGATTTAAAAAGAGGAGATTATGATTGAGGAAATGTTTTGAAGAAAATATTCCGGAATAGGTCTACTTGTTTTGGGATCGTTTATGTTGATTTCATTGGTGTTAGTGCAATTATTAAAAACAAGTCAATGCTATTTTGTCATCTGCCTAGACTTTTTAGCTGGTTTCCAGTCTTACCGGATGATTATCAGTATTTTACATAGAGGGACTGCCTATCTGACCTCCACAACCCAGTCACTACTGGATATATACTGTATGGAAGTACTTGGATGTGAGCTAAGAGCTAATCTCAATTAGTTGCTTATAAGCAATAAAACATTTAAGATCAAAATTCGTGAGTTAATATCCTCTGCTACATTAGGCACATATAAAATTATACTGCGTCTTTTAAAATCAACATTTTTCTACCCAAATAACTACGTAAACTATTGAAAATACCATGTAGTCGTGAAAGAGTTCACCCAAAAAAGGAATCCTACGTTCGTAGCAAATTTCGTAGCCGTGCTACGGCGTAGCAGTCCGAAGAAAACCCCGTATAATGACAGAGGATTGTTCCGAACAATGTAATTTATCCGTACTATGTTATGTTTTGTCATAACATAGAATGTCGGTGTATATCGGCACTACGCTTCACTAAAAGTGCCGTCGCTGTAACTTGTAAACTGCACATGTGTGCCGTACACTGCTGGCCAAGATTGTGGGTGTAAAATAAAAAGTTTTTGTGCCGTTTGCAGTTTGCAACTTTGTGGCTTGTGTATTGAATTCGATAGATTTTATACATAAGATAAAGCTATAAATTATGTAGAAAACTAAAATACTATTGTAGAAACATTAAAAGTTGTGAAAATAAAATACGGCAAAAGAAATGCGTAGATGTCAAATAAGTTACCTTCAGTGTACTACAAAATAAACTTCCATCTCCCCCACTTAACATTCCGTATAGATTACAGCATCAGACGCAAGTAAACTAAAGAATAATACACAAGAGACCTAACAAACTAGATTTTATCACATCACACAACTTTTCCTAAGTAAGTAAAAATAAATAAAGCGGTTACTTTCCGTGGCCCGAAGTGTAATACGTGTGTTAGTGATGTTATTGGAAAACTTGGAGTTGAGCGCTATACAATGTAGCTGGAACCGCTTGGTTATCTCGCGTCGCTCGAATAGCTCCGCTTAATGCGCTCGCTTCGCTCACCGCGGTCACTCGCTTCCTTAATAACGCTGTTTACATGCTAATGTTCGAGTTTTTTGTTGAATTTAGTTATTAAGGAGGGGGTTTTTTAAACTGATGATACTCGTAGTATTTTACGTCAAGGCAATAATCGTATACATCGAAAGAAGAAGTACCCTGCATTATTTAATATCTCAATGTTTAAAGGCTCTTAGTCTTGTATGTGTTTGCTCTTTTATATGTTTGACCCACGGAATAAGTTGGTCCTGTGAAGATGTGTTCACACACATATTTGCATTGCAAATAAGTATAGAGTCTGACTCAACTATTTGCTCTGTTAAAAGTTGATTATTTTGTTGTCAAACTTGGAATAATTGTGAATAGAATGATCAAGTTAAAGATTGTTTACGAACGTACTTTGGTGCAGTTTTTTTTGGGATTACAGCTATGATGTTATTATTAGCTTTTATTCAATTTGCCTTGTTAGTTACATAAAAAAGCCGTGTAGTATCCGGCAGAGTAGAATAGAACCAACCCATTACACTCACGGGTGTCGTATAAGGCGACTAAAGTCTGAGGCAGAACACCTTGCGCCTCCGTAGACCTGAGAATGGGCAGCAGCGTTTTCTGTTAGTCTTTTATCACTGCAATCTCCAATCCGCCTGCCAAGCGTGGAGATTACGGCAAATTCCTGCCATCATGGGAGAGGCTTATGTCCAGCAGTGGACGTTATGGGCTGTTGTAGTAGTAGTTGTAGTAGTTACATAAAATACTCGACTCAGTCTCGCTGGCTTTTTCTTCCATACTTCTCTTATACTCGTCATCTTATCAAACATCTCCTTTCGTGCTATATCATCCTTTACACAGCTTACAGCTTTGTCCCTGTAAAATCCCATGAAAAATCAATATTCAACAATAACTTGTCCAGCCCATCAGTCCTCCAATTTCGATCATAACATGTAATAAAGAACAGTACAGATACCTCAGTAAGCAAGTCGGGCACGGCGCGTAAATCCCTCGTAAAAGTATAACATATCGCTGACTGGACGCGATAGCGGTGTTCTGTCGCTGTTGATCTACTGCTGTTTGTGTGTGCTGTGGGCCGTGAGCAACTGTTTATGTCTTGTGGAATATGGGATATTGTTATGAGATTTTTTATTTGGTCAGGTTCCTTATGATTTTACCTTTTGTTTTCATTGGGATTTTGATTACCTAGTTCCTGTTTTTTATGTAGTTTGCAGGTGAAATTTAACTATTTTTAGGGTTTTCATTCTTCAAAATCTTTTCGTGAATATCACATTACAAGCAACACTCTTTTGGAAGAATATTCTTCGTCATGAATGTAAAAGAATCGTGAAATAATTTAGTTTACTTTTTTTTTTTTTTTTTTTTCTCGCCTGCTCTTTCCCACTCCTGGGCAAAGGCCTCCCTCCATTCTTTCCACTTCTCGCGGACCCGCGCGTCCTCCTTCCAGTTCGGACGGAACCTGTCTAGTTCGTCCCGCCATCATCATCAGTTTACTTTAATAATTTTATTTTATCTAAAAATAAAATTATAATGCAGTTGTTTTTACTTTCAAATTATGTCTCATATTGCGCTAACTTGCGAAAATTGGCACTTTAAAGCACCTGCACACGATCGGAGACACTCGACAGCCATTGCTGGAATACTAACTGCTTAAATAACCTTTGAGTTAAGAGAACTGTAATTATAGGTAGCTGGAATAGTCACAAAAACGACGACAAGTTAAATCTATTGTTTGTATTTCATTCGACAAATTTGCAGACAGTGCACATTTTGTCTTTTTTTCGTAATTTTTTCGACAAAGACTGAAACAAACTTTCGAAATCTGCTTAAATAAATAACTCGCACTGCTAAACAACAAATCAAAATCGTTTGGTATTTTAGCAAAATATCCGAACGCTCATACGCTATCGGGCAACTGTCACGTTTAACGAATTTGTTAGGCAAAAGGCGAAAAAAACCCGGGGCCACATCCATTTATTATCCATTTTGTCGTGTGTATCGCGGGTCCATTAATAACCGGGACTTATCCGGCTCTAATCTGCCTCTCATTGCTTTCCGCGGCTGATTCTTTTTCGCGCCAAAAACTCCGCCATATTGGTATCTGAATAGATTTATGGCGCGGATTAAACGTTTGATAAATAATAAAACAGAGTTTTATGTGTGGTTTGTTTATTGCGCTGTGGCTTTTGTTTAGTCAGAGTTAATGTTTCTAGGAATAAAAGATAAAAGTTACCGACTAGTGGAACTCCAAAACGCGCCGAATGTTTATGAAAAATTAATAGGTTTTTCATGATTAGATTTCATTATGACCCCTAAAAAAATGCTCCTGTGTCCTGGGACACCAGCGAAATACATGTCAGTAACTAAGTATAACTCTTCACAAAACGCGAATTAATTTAAATAAGCAAAATAACCAAATAGCAGAGCAAGAGATCATAACAAAAATATTTGATTACAATAAACCAAAGCTGAATTGTTTAACAAAAGAACCACCTCACTTCCTCAACCAACAAACCACACAACGCTTTACATACATATGTGTAAGATTTTCAATTTGTACCGGCTTGATCCCATTTTATCGGGGATCCTCTCCCGGGGAGGGCTCCGGAGCCGTGTGAGGACAACTGAGGGATCAGTGGAGGATGTTTTCGTGAGAGGACGTTATTGGATGCCAAATGAGTGATAGAAGTGTTTGTTCGCTAGTTAAGATAGGGTCGCAATGTTTTCGCGAAAACTATTTATGTTGGCTATCTGTTTTATTATGTTATTGTGGTCGGTTATGGGATGGAGGGAATATTGGGTTGGATGGCTGTGAGTTAGTTTTGTTTAGAAATTAATAGTTATTTTTGCGAAAACATAGTTTTTTATCGCTAAGGATGGGTTATTGATACATGTTCTAAAAATCAATAAATATTTCGCATTCATCAGGGTTAAGAGAAAAAACTTTGAAGTGTGTAATATTTTTATTTGATGAACAGAAAACGAGATTTTTGCCTTTGAAATTTATATTATGTTCCACTAACTTTACTAGATCTTGTAAAATAATTGTAATTGCTTCAAAAATACAACTACAACAGAACTGTAATCACCCCTCTACATGAACTAAGCCTCTCAACCGAACGTTTAAACAACAAAATCTCCCATTAAAACATTCGTACTCAAACAAAGCACTTAAACCATTATAAGGCTGGTTACACACCATTTTAAATTCACCCACAATCGCCCGCCACCGATAAGAGAAACGAATGCGCATTAGCAATCCGGCGACGGCTCATAACAACGCTGTAATACCTTAATTTAAATTTAAATGACATCTAAGCTCCGGCCGATTGTATCGCCGTGTCATGGACGAGGGGCCGATGATGAGTTATCGGAGTGGTTTCGTGTGTTTTCGTTGTGCGTTCATGTTTTCTAGTCCGTTATTGTTAATGAGTGTGTTACTTCATGTATAAATCTAACAGGACATAATAACTGTGACGTTGACATAACTTATACATCTTTAGCTTTATAAAATACTAGCTGACGTCCCGCGGTTTCACCCGCGTAGTTTCCGTTCCCGTGGGAGTACGGGGATAAAATATAGCCTATGTTACTCGTGGATAATGTAGCTTTCAAATGGTGAAAGATTTTTTTAAATCGGTCCAGTAGTTTTTGAGCCTATTCATTACAACCAAACAAACAACCAAACAAACAAAGTTTTCCTCTTTATAATATTAGTATAGATTGTTTTTGATGAATATGTAAAAGTTTCCAATATTAAGTTATATCGCAAAACTTACCAATTTCATGTTAAATAAAAATTAAAAACAGCACAACCAACACAAAAAATATATGTATTAAAATTTTATCCTACAAAGATTACAATGAAATATCGTAACACAAAATCACTTTATTTCCCTTAAATTATATTCGGTTATGCTCAATTTATTCCCCCAACGATTGCGTGGAACAGTTTTGTAGACGCGGCTAACAGAACTGATGAGAGGCTTACACGGCCGATAAGCGGGATTACCATGGCCGCGTGTGTACCCACCCTTACTTTAAAATTTCAAGATCAGTTGATAGATTAGGAAATACAGTGAGACCGTGACGTATGTGTTTTAGAATGTGAAGATAAAAAAAAAAAAATATGGCTGGGATTTTGTGATCAGTTTTGTGATTTTAAACTAGGAAAAGCATCCTTACAATATATTAAAGTTGTGGATTAAAAATAAAATTCTTGGAACAATATTTTTTCTTTTCTACAAAAATCTGAACCTCCATTATTTTTGAGGTTAGATTCCGAAATGTTATTTACGGATCTGACTGAATACCCAAGGAGGCAAAAACAAAAATATGAATAATTTACACAAAAACTAAATTACACTCCAATTTTAAACTTCAAAAAAAAAAACTGATAGGACCAAACTTTCTCAATTACAGAAAAAAAAGTAATCACAAAAGAAACGCAGAAATTAATAACAAAGGTAGGCTGAATTCATTAGTTGCCTTCGTCTCCTATCAAAAAAATCTCTGCCGTTTCATTAACTTGAACAAAAAAAGAAAAACTGTCACCAAAAGAGCACAGATTAAATTTTAAAGGCACTTTTTCTAAATTAATTAATAGGGGGTGAGGTGACTTGAGGGAAAAAATTAAATGTCAAAATTACAACAAGATTCGCCTTAATTATGTCGGCGGGGTTCGCACTAATTACATTTTCTTAATTTGCAAAGTTCTGGCTCTTTGTGTTTTTCGCTGGTCGGTTTTTTGTGTTCGTTGTGTACAGATTTTTTTATCATTAGTAGCTATGGAATCATAGTTTTAAGGCTACCTTTGAGAATGACTTACACACAGCGCCATCTAGTGCCACATTAAACAACGAGGCTTGTGTCGTGGACACCAGATAGATGATAATACTACTTAGGGACTTTTTGTTTGTAAATACATACTTATTATATAAGTAAACATCCATGACTCGGAAACAAATGTCCATGTTCATCACACAAACATTTGCTCCAACCGGGATTTGAACCCGGGACCCTAAGAACGCAAGGCAGCCTCACTACCGCTGCGCCATTTAGGTCCCTTTGAATAATGAATAAATGCTGAAAAATTCATGCTCTGAACACTTTAAACATCATAATTTTCCATTTCAGAAAATAAGTTTGGTCTTAGGATACCCTTATTTTCTAACATCTTGGCTTAGAATTAACGTGGTAAGGTTTTATTTATAGCAGATATTATGAGGACTCGGACAGGAAGCAGTAGGAAGAGCAGCGGTGGCCCAGTGGTCGCGGCCCTGACTTACGGACAGTAAGTCGTGGGTTCGAACCCAGGCGCCTGCCTGTTTTTCATTTCATTACTTTGTGTAATTTATTTCATCACCACTGCTCTCAAAACGGTGAAGGAAAACATCGTGAGGAAACCGGTATGGCCTAGAACCAAAAATTCGAAGACATGTGACATCTACCAACCCGCACTGGACCCGGAACCCGTGGTGGATTATAGACCATTCGCTCTCATAGAGAGGAGGCCTGTGTCCCAGCAGTGGGAACATTAACAGGCTGTTGATGATGATGGACAGGAAGAAGGATTACTGGACTAGGCTACAAAGCTTTGCTTTGATACAGCCAGATTTTAGCCAGATAGATAGGACTTTCAGAAGTAAGGAGGAGGCATAGAGAACATTACAACACAACAGCAGTATCCTATTACGAACACAATATCTTCAAGCATCACTTAAGCGTGTCTTAAGTCATTCCGTGCTCCTTACCAAAACGCAATATCCCGGAGACCATTATCTGTATAGAGCGGATGACACCCCACGACTTTACGGCCGAAAGCCCTCGCAAAACGCGCCACATTAAAATTTTTATTTTCACTTCAAGTTTGCACAAAAAAGGGGTGTATTTTTTCTCATTGCCCACCGGGGACGGCCAAATTGAAGATAATTCAGTTTATCGCTTTAATATCTCTTTGTCTTTCAAAATTTGCAAATGAGTTTTTTTAATAACGCCAAATTTGTAGCGGCCGTGCCTTCCTCTAATCCTTTTATGATTTATGGCCGTCATGCGGATAGATACTTGGATAATGAAGTTTGTGCTCCAATTTTTTTTTGTTTTGTTGATTAGATTTAACCCTTTATTTTTTAATCGTAATCTACTTTATCTACGAAATGAGTTTCTTTGTTTAAGTTGGCTTGTACTTTAGATTTGTTAAGGTGAGTGTTTAAATTAGTAATAACAGTTCTGTTGAAGATATGACTTCAAAACTCAATTTCCGCCGCGAATGACTGCAAAAAGGTCCCCCGTCACAGAATAAAAATAAAAACACAAAACAGAGCCAATAACAATTCAAAAAAACAATGTTTGCATATCAATAGGATGCATCGGATGCGTTTGGCTGCGCTCGTCCATTAGTGGCGAGCCATCGATCAAATACACAATTCCAATTTACCCGAAGCCACAAATTCTTCAAAACGACTGTCCGATCTCGCGCAAATAAAGATAAAAAATAAATTGGCGTGGCCGTGGTGTGGTGGTTTTTGCAGCTCTATGTTTATATTTGTGTGTAGATAGGAGTTGCAATGTATGGGCGGACCGATTGGCTTTTTATGGGCTGTCCTTTTTGGCGATAGCGTGATGCATGTTACTTTGTATGGTCCTGAATAAGACTACATTAGACAGAAGATACAATCATGTTACGTAAATACTTTACGAAATATAAACAGCATTTATCGGGGGTTTTCATAAATGCTGTTTGAAGCCGTCATTAGTTAAGTAGTTCGTTTTTACAATTTTATATTTCGTAAGCTGAAGTAAACTCTTAAAATTAAAGAGTTTACTGTTGAATTTCATTTCCAGAGCCACTCGTTTTAATTTTATATTTTCTAATGTTATCACTTATTTCTGTGAAAGCTGGTTGA
The DNA here is from genome assembly GCA_905147715.2 of Xestia xanthographa. NCBI lineage: Eukaryota > Metazoa > Arthropoda > Insecta > Lepidoptera > Noctuidae > Xestia > Xestia xanthographa. Next base: position 1,093,363 of record LR990665.1, read on the forward strand.
CCAGTAATTGGCAACTGTGTAAGTCCAAGACTGCAAAAACTATACTTAAGATATATTGAACACAGAAGGTTTTGTTGAATCTATTTTAATAAAAAATCTAAAGTACATCAATGCAGTACAAAACATGAATCCTCTATAAACTTTATACAATCATGTGTCGCTGCCATGTTAATGTCGGAATTGTATACATTTTCCTTTTGACTGTACTTTACTACCGATAATGAATCGGAACTATAAAAACACCACACAAAATACATACAGTTCAAACAGTGACAGTGTAGTACTCTTATATTACATTTATTTGAAACAGTTGTGAATCGTGATCTTTTGTTTTCCGATGACAAGTAGCAACAGTGACGAGTCGGCTCTTTAGTAATCGTGCATAACTTTATGGACCGATGATCTTAAGCAATGATCGTTTAAAACGAGCAACTAACTCAGTTATAAAACATGTAATTGAAGTGATTACAGCCACAATTAACATTGGACCGCTCCTCAATTAAGATAACTGTTGATGGTTCACCGCGTATTTATTATCAGTAATGATTTGTAGTTAGCAACTGTATTTTTCTGTCTATATGTATATTTAAGTAGTTTCTTTGTGCTGGTCGCGTGATTGGTATTAAGTTATTTCCCTGTAAATGAGTCAATGAGACATGCTGTGCGCCCCAAATAAACTGTAATGATAGTAGGAGATTAATTATTATAAAAAGAGCTAAGAGACTATTGTTGTTCTTTATATACGTATGCGTAGTTATGTTAGATCATGTGTATCATCATAGCCGTGTGGTATCCGGCAGAGTAGAATAGAACCAACCCATTACACTCACGGGTGTCGTATAAGACGACTAATGTCTGAGGCAGAACACCTTGCGCCTACGGAGGCGCAACCACCAGACCGGACCAGAGAATGGGCAGCAGCGTTTTCTGTTAGTCTTTCATCACTACGATCTCCAATCCGCCTGCCAAGCGTGGAGATTACGGGAAATTCCTTCCATCATGGGAGAGGCTATGTCCAGCAGTGGACGTTATGGGCTGTTGTTGTTGTTGTTGTTGTTGTGATGTGTAGGCATGTGAATTACTATTCTAGATTCTTAATTAGTTTTAATTGAGAATCTAGAATAGTAATTCACATGTGCCTACACATAATCTAAAATAATTTCTCTCCAATGCTTGTCTCATCATCATCATCTGCCTGCCTTTTCCGAACTATGTTAAGGTCAGCTTGCAGTCTAACCGGATGCAGCTGAATACCAGTATTTAACATGGAGCGACTGTCTGTCTGACTTCCACAACCCAGTTAGTACTGGGTAATACGATACCCCTTAGGGCCACTGACTACCTGTAAGGTCTGTCAAAGATCTACCATTCACAGCCAGGACCAACGATTTAACGTGCTTTACGAGGCACGGACGAAACTCCGTATAAAATGGGTGGTCACCCATCCGCGGACCGTCCTAGTCAAGAGCGGCTTCACCTGAAGATCGACCCGAACGGCCGTTATTATTTATCCACGAGCTTCCTCCATGATTCAGCTTGTCTATTAGAAAGAATTATTGAGATACCTATAAGTTATTACAATTTAATTAATTACTAATTTACATAATAATTAATTATCCTTATCGCTTGTCAGTCGACGCAACGTTCTAATTCGCACAGTAGCTAACACGATAGATATGACATTTATTGAACATTGTGCTATGATGACTTGCGCAAGAGCACTGAACGATAGGTACTATAAATATGATGTAGAACTTCTGTATAAATGTGTGTATATATATATAGCAATCATTGAACGTAAACTTGTCATTAGCGGTAAGTTTACAAGTTATAAGCGGGCAGCGGAAAACAAGATATTCACCAAAAAATTATAATTGATAAGAAAAGATTTTGTGACGGGTCAGTCGTAAGAAGTGCGAAAGTCTGACAATCAGTCTTATTGTATCGTAACACTAGTTACTGGGTTGTGGTAGTCAAATAGGTACTCTAATTCCATGTGAAATACTAATATTCAACTGCATCAGGTTAAACAAGATAAATAGGACTTGCAAGTCTTGCAACATAATAAAGGATTATTCCAGAAACCCCCACCGACAAATCCCTACCAGTGGGGATCGTTACTTTTTTTTCCAGAAATCCCCACTAGTTAAATAATCTCAGCCTAGAACCACAAAAACCACAAAAGATAACCACATGATAAGTCATGTGGTTATCTTTTTCTCAACTATGCCACACCTATCACACCTTAGTGTGATTTGCTTTATAGTTTTTTGTAAATCTTGGATGCTTAAGGATAAAAGCCGTCACAATGTTCATTCCAAAATAACCAAGCTGGACTGGACTAATGGATTGATGATCTAGTTCATTTGCGAAAAAACTGTCTTACCGTTCTTCTTTATGTTAAATAGTAGTCATTAAATAAAATCACATCACTTAATAAACCGATCAGTCCGCTTCTCTTGACAACACACACCAAACTACAAAATGACCACAACTTAATGACTGCAAGTGAAGCGTAAACCTTATTAATAATTATTATTTCGCTATTAGCGGCCGCCAGATTGGCCCCGATCTCTTATTGATTGCTACACGTTCAACAAAAAACATATTACAAGGAAAATTAATGGAATACAGCTACTTGGTTTATTGCTCTCACGGAGATTAAGAGGAATCAAAGACTGAGAAAGTACTTTGTGAAAATGAAAGTAATGAGTGTACAGTTGTCACTAGTGTATTATTGTGAAGAGTCATTAAAAGTCTAAATAGTTTAGAAAACTGGAAATAAATCAGATAGGCAGTCGCTCCATGTAAAATACTTGTATTCAGCTGCATCCAGTAAGACTGGAAGCCGACCCCAACATAGTTGGGAAAAGGCTAGGCAGATGATGATGTGTAAAAAACCCGAAACTCTCAAACAAATCAGTTACAACGACTTATAAATAAACTAGCTTAAGCCCGCGGATTCCCCGTGTTGAGTTCTGAAATTATCCCACAAGATCGAACTACAAAGGCCCGTGTGTTAATCTATACTAATATTATAAAGAGGTAACATTTGTTTGTAAGTTTGTATGTAGGGGCTAATCTCCGGAAGTAATGAACCAATTTTAAAAATTGTTTCACTGGTAGAAAGCTACATTATTCGTGAGTGCTATAGGCTATATTTTATTGCCGTACTCCCACGTGAACGGGAACTACGCGGGGCGTCAGCTAGTCCAGGTATAAAACTATCTGTGTGCCAATTCCATATGTGCATTACGCACCTTCTTGTGTATTCTCTATGTTTTGGATATTATATCGTTTTTTGTCTATTGATTTTTTATTTACAACTAATCTACCAGTGTTAGATTCACTTACGATCATTTTCAATAACTTACTAACAGGTAACGGAAGGTTGCTATCTCTAACTGTTTGACATTTTTCTATGAATCACAGTCCTCTGAGTGACAGATAGGTGACGCAAATAGGATATTCTAAGCTAACTTGAAACACCTATAGCTACGAGACGTAGGCATATTAACTAACGGTTAAACGTTAGGAAGTTTTAGAAAACGGCAGTAAATCACCTAGTTGCACTTGTCTAGGACTTTTTTGTTTCTATCAACGTACAGAAGACTTCTAATTAAGTGTGAAAAAATATGGCAGACTAATAAAAAAACTAGAAAAGACTTATTAAACTATGTGCTCAAACGAATCAACAAAAAAAATACTAGTTCAACATTTTTTACTTCAATCTACTCAATTAGCTCACAAGATGACATGCGAAAAAATCACGGTGATTAAGGTTCAGCACACATTAGCGACACGACAAATCGCCGCGACTATTAACCGGAGCAAGGGGTGCGATAAGTCGCGCGTGACAAATGACGCGACGGCGACGGCTAATGATGTCGGGCTTTAGTCGCAATGTGCTGGCGTTTGATTACATCTGTTTTAAGGGAATGCGTGAATATTGTTAGAAGGAAAGAAGTCCGTTTAGATACTGTGGTACCAGGTATACAAGTGATGTAAACGGGCCCTTCGAGAAATCGTCAACCAAGTTTTCTGTACATAAAATTATGTAGTATATTTTTTGAGTGCTTAATCACGTTTTACTGTAGGACTCAACGTAACACACTTAAAACATTGTGCTGATAAGTACGGGGGTCGTGGAGGTATGTTATAATAAAATAAAAAACACAAAAATAAAAACAAAAATAATTACTTACTTTTAATTACTTACTTTTATTACCTACTTACTTTTAATTTGTTATTATAAAATAAAAATAAAAACTAGTGAAAAAGTTGGAACTTTGACCGCAATATCTCCGGAACTATTATAAGTAGGTATAGCCTAGACCTAGAGCAAAAAAAAATATTGCAATGACTGGGAGAACAAGTGCCTTTCGGGTTTTCGTTAAGGGTACTGTAACACCTATAATTTCTAAACTTGACAAGCCATCATTTTCGTCCGGGTTACAGGTTACAGCTTTATAATTTTATGTTTACGAAACAATATTTATCGTATTTCCACTATTGAATAGCATAACTCGAGCTACTACCCAAGCCGTAAGTGTAACAATCTAACGCTGTCAATACGTTCGTATAAATCAAACATCTCATCTTCAGATAGAAGTAGCGGAACGTGACCTGCCTTCCAACATACGTAATAAAAGAAATATATGCATTTTAATATTTTAGATCACTACAGAATATTTAAAAAGTAGCATATTACTACTGTTTTGTAAGACAAGTCATTATGGTCGCATTAAACTACTATTTTGGCTCAACGATGCAAACAAGCATTCAAAAAAGACTGTAAGTAAGTGCAATGGAATGAATGAAAGCTACGTGTTATAATAATACTCCACAGTTAACAATCACTAACAAAAATAAATTTAAAGTATAATTTCGTTATGTAAAGCCCACAGTCGACTACGTTAATCCACAAGAATCGCCGAGTGCATCAACTTATGAAGCAACAAACATAATTACACCGCGCACAAAAACATCAATTCATTCAAATTAATTACCTGTATACAACATGGCGGCTGTTTATTCGACATGGCTACTGAAACACCATTATCCCTATCAAGCCATTACCGAGCTCTCTTGTGAAAAATAATAGTTATTCACATAATTACCGACCCTACCCTGAGCGAACGAGACAGATACACTCCATTCATACGTTAGAAAGAGACAAATGTATTCTCTGCGGGCCGTCTTCGAACACTTAAGTAATTGAATGGTACGGAGGGTAAGACGGGTATAAAAGTATGAACGAAAAATGGAAAATAATATTATAAGTAAGGGTATCGTGTGAAGGGGTCGGGAATCGTCGGGAATTGTCGGATTGGTCGTAAAAATCTTTGATGAGCGTATGTTTGGACTGAGGTGTTTACTCGTAGGCTGCCGTTGGCATTGGCACTAAAATATACACTTGCGTTGATGACACATTCTGAAGTTCAGAACACTCACGTGTAATGTATTTTCAGTAAGTAGGAATGTCATTTTATGTTGTGTTGAAAACAATACTTCGCGTTGAGTATGTCATTGTAAATGAACTGACTTGGATTCAAGACGTATTGTAAAATAAATGTTATTTTAACTTTTTAACTAGTTTTTTTGTTTGTTAGTGAAACTAAAATTATAAATATTAAAAGAAACAGATTAAATAACGTAACTTACAGTGACAGTAACTTTCATGATGCAGACATTAAAATTCCTTTTCAATATTGTGTTCATTGGCAATGTTTTTCAATCATGCTTCATCAAGTAACGAAAAACAATTGAACATTCATCTCAACTCATAAAGCAGTAAACCTTACTTCATCAAGTCAGCAACATTCTAATTTGCTCAACATAACACAACATTAGATCCATCTCGATTGAACCTAACTTTCACAAGACAACTACATACAACCATGCGTCAACCCGAACGAAGTCGCGTCATAAACTAAAGAAGCCATCAACTCCGCGAATATAAAACCAAATGGTCCAATGATAATACGTATATATTACTATTGTGTTGTTTTGCCGTCGCATATTTTTTATTGCGACTGTGTATCGAGTCGGCCGATTTATTTTTATAACTTTATGTAATGTCGCGATGTCGTAAATGTGTAGCGGGACTTATTTATAGTGTCAATAGTTGTGTTGGATTGTGGTAGTTTTGAGTGAGAAGTTTTGATGGAGTTAGTTTCTTTGTTAGGAAGAAAATTATGTACTTTATCTTTTGTGTAGGTATTTTATTTTTAAGGGATATGTATATATTTTTATTTAATTACTAACTTCATTCATTTGTATTGACAATCAACATTACATAATAGGAAAATTAAAATAAACTAAACTAATGGGTGGTCACCCATCCACGGGCCAACCCAGGCCAGTGCGGCTTAACCTGTAGATCGACCTGTGTAATTATTTAGCCACGACCTCCTCCTAACCTAACCCGTGTAATTTAACATAAAATACAATTAAATGAATATCGTTACCATACCGCTCCCGCTATAGCATAAATACTACTACTACTACAACAGCCCATAACGTCCACTGCTGGACATAAGCCTCTCCCATGATGGGAGGAATTTGCCGTAATGCTAACGCTTGGCAGGCGGATTGGAGATCGCAGTGATGAAAGACTAACAGAAAACGCTGCTGCCCATTCTCTGGTCTACGGAGGCGCAAGGTGTTCTGCCTCAGACATTAGTCGCCTTATACGACACCCGTGAGTGTAATGGGTTGGTTCTATTCTACTCTGCCGGATACCACACGGCTTATAGCATAAATAATGTTATATAATATATAATATGTCTAGATACATTTTAATTGGTATATTTACGAGTACACTATGTCGTTAAAGAAGTCTTCTGCCAGCTCCGGTATACACAGTTACATATAGTCCTACGTGTACTTTAATAGTGTGGGTTAAAATATAGCCAATAAATTTGTTGTAACAGTGCTGTAATTATGTCATAAATCATTACCAGCACAGCTTTCTAGTCAACTCTACGGTAAGCAAATTACGGCTGAATATCAGTACATAAATAATACTCTAAAATATTTTACACACACCAATAAATGAACTCTTAAAATTAAATGTTGTGCTCCAAAAATTCCTGTAGGCTCTAGAAACAATTTCCTGTTAACCATATACCTACGCAGTTTTATTTCTTTAATAATTAAATGGAGAGTCCTATTACAATTTTTACGCAAATTCATGATTTTTGACGCAGTAATTTTCAGCAGCAGTAAGATATTTTAATTATTTGCTTATGAATAACGATAGTGTCATTTTCTTTCTTGTAAGTTGGAGTTACACATTTTCATTTTTGTTTTCGTGTAATTGACTATAAATATTTTACGAACTCAGTTTGCAAGAAAAACCGTTGGTGATGGAACTTTGACGCTCAAATTCACATTGTTACATTCAATTCTTATAAAAGCTAAAATGACTAAAATATAAGTTGAATGGTTTACTTGTTTATTGGAGTTCTAGAATTTCCTTAAATTCCTTGAGTTTTCAAGGAAAAAATCGTAAAGAAAGCGTAATTTAAGCCATAAATGTCTTGATTCAGCGTCCATTATATTCCAAATAAACTCAATTTTATCAAATAAAATAATATGATATAGAATTTCGATCTACAATGTATACGTTTCATTAGTTTTCGTTTGTCAATATAATAAGACGAAATTACAATAAATAAAATTAAAGTACTATAATTCTCCGTCAATTCAGCTCGCTCCTCAGTCTCATGTCAGTATCGTCTCTAATTTTCGTCAATAACAACAGACAATCGTCTGGAGATCGCTATTATTATCGACTCGTGTACGCCGATCGAAATAATATGATCCAGGAAGTAAAAATAAAAAAATTGCGAAAAAAAAATGTAATAGGACTCTTAAACAAATGCTGTTTGACCTCCACAACTTACTGAACCAAGTTTCTGTCTCATGGGTTTCTGCTTAAGATAGATTTCCTGCTATTTTATCAAAAAATTGAACTAAAAGACTTGCTGGATTATGTTGCCAGAATCCACAGACAGTTCATAGTTTTTACATATATCTCATTTTACATACTATATTATTATCTCATTTCACTTAAAGGATAATATTCGTAATTTTCTTTTGATTTTATGAGCTCCCGATATTTCGACGCAGTTTTTGTTATCCCGTAAGTACTTTAAGTGTGGTGAAAAACCGTGAGTCTAAAACAGTGCATATCTCATTTTACATATATCTCATTTTACCCCGTGCTGGCGAAGCGTTATTCTATACGATCGATTCAACAAGCCATTCTATGTTCCACCACATCTAAAACCGTGAACCAAACTCCAACAGCGCCAAATATCACCGATGTGCCAAAATCAACTAAAAGTTTATCCAATTAAGTGCCGTTGTTAACATAACGAGGAGACCTAATTCCAACAGCCATGATACCCTTATAATGATATCGACATCTGCTGCAAATACCCAACCTTCAGGACAATCGACGAGCCTACGGGCTAATCATGAAAACGTATTTATGACCTAATTAAACTCATGTCGACCCGACCGACAAGGACAGCACATATCAACTACAGCAGGAGCAAAAGAGACGGCCAACTGCCCAGGCCAGTGATTAATGATCGTTATATGGCTGGTTAAGTACCGTGTAATTTGCAAAACGACCCTTAATTACCGTAGAACACGGCTACTAGCGCCGTCTTTGTCGTCTGCAAAGATTGCCCGTGCGAGCGAGCGGGACGGAGGGTAGTTCGTGATGCGACTTTAAAGGCGGTATTTAATGAGGCATTATGATGTCGACCGCGCAGATTAGGTCCTCATGGAGATGAAAATTGTTTGCTGTTCTCTTTATATTTGGCTTGGCTGGTGAACAAACATGAGAATTTAGTACAGATTTAAAGCAAGACCGTCTGTGTTTGACTTTCAGTCCACTGAATAACGGGGTTTTAAAATTGCGCTAAGTTTAATGCTCTTGCAATGAAACTTTTGTTTTCCAAATGTATTTTTGCGTTGTCTTCTTGGACATTTATTTCTGCTCAAGTTTTTTTCATGAAACAACTTCGCTACCGACCTTTGTATCTATAAACATCTATCTAATCCAACAGTCTAGCTAAATTGTAGATCTACCATCTGATCTGCACTCAACACAATTTAATTAATAGAATCAGTTCATCATATTAACCCTGCGTTTCTTCTCCCACAGGTGTGGTTCCAAAACAGAAGAACAAAATGGCGGAAAAAGCACGCAGCAGAGATGGCTACGGCGAAACGTAAACAAGAGGAGCTCGGGGAGGAATGCGACGACCAGGAGCAGCACGACAACGAGTGCAGTGACGAGGAGGAGGCCAAGAGGCCGCGCCTCGACATCCACCACATGCACCACCAGCTGCCGCACCGGCAGTGATCCCACACCCCGGGCCTCCCCGCCCGAGACATGAACACCCCAGCCACGTACACACAAAACGAGTCCTACTACCAGGACTTCACCACCTACAAAGAAGAGGAAGCTCCCTGCGACCTGTCAAACTGGCAAGTCCGCCGCTTCGACGACATGACACGCTCTGGTGACAGTGACAATCTAAACAGTGATAGCGTCAGTGTCGATGAGGAACAGCCGATTAATTTCGCGTATTATCACTTCTAACGTGTGTTAGTGGACTAAAGGATGGTTTTTGTCGTTAACAGTGTAGCTATTAAAGACTTTTACGAACTATTATTATTAATTATTATCATTCAATTGATATATCTTTTTACAGTCACATTATTTGTTAAAACTTTAAGACGAGTGTCGTGGATACTGTACGAGTAAGCGCTTTGTAAAAACGATTATTTTAAAGTAATTTTAACTTTACATAACTGTAAATATTTATTGTATAAGTAGTCATGTGATAAATTATAAGTAATTTATTGATAATTTTAGATTTTACATGTATTTTGTGAGCATAAACGTGTAAATTGTATGAATCTTGATACCGGTGCCAATTTCCTATGTGTAGTTTATATTCGAGTATAAAACTATAGATGTTATTTTGTCTTTATATTGTTTTTGCTAGTTTCCGTATATTGCCATAGTAATTATGTAAACTAAAACTAATATTAGCAAGTTTCAAACTATCCCCGCTCTCCCCTTTTTCATAATTATTGGCTTATTTTTTTACTGCCTTTTTGTAATTCTCTTGCTATAAACATTTATAAATTAACTTGAACAGAGTGCATCCACCTTATTCAAACTGTATTATTTTGATATTTTAGATACATTAGCATCCTGCAAAAATAATGACCGGTAATTTATGTTGAAGGCATGAACAAGTCATTAAGCGTCAGAATAATTTATCCAATATTTTATACCGGTACTTGAAACTTATTGGAAAATCATTTGTTAGAAGTTAGTTGCCGTGCCGTCGGGAAACTGAACTAGGATGTATTTTTTACTTTCAAGTTTTTACTAAACACTGAATTTCTAGCTTACTTTATTTTGTACTAATCTTAATACATATTTAAAGTTTTGTAAAGAAACAAAGTCAATCATCCAGCTTTTCAAATCAATGTTTCCTTTTTAAAGGATAAAACCGTATTTTGTAATCTTATCAATATTATTTTTCATGTTTAAAATTATCTAAAAGTCAAACCTCTAGGGTGCGACGAAAATTTGTACAGATTTCTTCTTTAAGATGATTCTTTTAATGTAACCCGCGGTTTCTTAGGTTTTCTGCACCGATCAAAAAAAAAACATTTAGAACATCATATTCGTCGAAATTATATTTCCAAGAAATTATTATACTTTTCAGGAAATAGTCCTGTTTCAGTAAATAAATGTATTTTCAACGTACCTACACTATAAAACAGACCAGCATTTTCCAAAAATAAGTAAACCTAAGGAATTTTGCAGGTTACCTCTAAGAATGCTTCCTAATATTTGTAAATAATAATATTTGTAACACTATAACATGTCGTCTGAGGCATCGCAATATGTATATTGTACATTTTAACGATAAAAGATGTAAATAGATATTTAAACGAATTTAACTATTGTAACTAAAGTACCAGTAGTGAAGACCACGCGACAGTATTACTTAGTTCAATGTGCATTATTTGTAACTATTTGGTGACAAACGAGGTTCAAATTCTCAAATGTAACAAAAAAGTAATTGTTTGGTGACAAATAATGTGACAATTTTGAAATGTAACAAAAATGCAATTATTATTTTTATTTCCTCTGCTGCTTTACATCTCAAATAATAAGAAAGCAAACGTTTATTTAAAATCTCGAACTATTATGTTTTAAAAATACCTAACCATTGAAGTAATGCTGAAATGTTTTCATCATACCAAAAGTCTTCCTTTTGCCGTTGTACCAAAAAAGGATGTCAGCAATAGTTGACAAACTCACAAAAAATGTAACATAAAAGTGAGTTGGTAACCTCAAATACTGCACATTGAACTCACCTACATCTATAACACTAAAACTATAAGTTTACATAGAGAACGAGCTTCAAAAATAACGAGATTATTTCGCTTATAAATGCACAAAATATGAATAACTGTGAATGTCTGTAAAAGCTTAAAACAATGAGCACCAGAGGACAATGACCTGTCAGTGTCCGGATACAGAAACTGCGTTTAAAGTAATCATGTTTAGATCTAAAGAGCGTGGACATTCTACGTACTGTGGTTGAAATAAACAGTTAGTAAAAATATAATTTGTTTTTGATTTTATTTTTATCATCCATCCATCATCACTTTCATGAACTTTGAGCTAACCTAAAATTGTGTTACTAGCAGGTTACAACGTTTTTGTACCTAATTATTAGTAATCTTTGGTCAACAATATTTGAGTAAATCTTCATTCATGTTTTCTCGCAGTTGACTTCATCTTAGTTTAGCTGGAAAAAGGCTGTACTATTGTTGTATTTTTTTACTCCGAAATAGTAGTATACTATGTAAGCAAGGGACCATTTTATCACAAAAAATACCTGTTATATCATTAGGTAAAGCTGGGGACAGCTATTGCAGATCTTCAAACTAGGAAAATCCTGTATCTTTATGAATTATAATTATTAAAAAAAAGTAATTAGTTTCTTAAGGAAAGTTGCATAGTGTGTCCATTTTCTCACACTCTAACCAAAATGCAAAGTGTAAAAACTCTATAAATGACAAAGAAAACAAAGATGAGGTAAAAATGAGCAGTAACTAAAATCAAATGAACCATCTACGGAACAAGATACACCCATAAAACCACAGCTTAAATATGTTATTATGGCTGGAAATCCACGCACCTCGCAATTTGGATGAACACATTACATGAATACACAGTAGGCGTAATGTTGGCGAGAGGTAGCCGATATTGAATAGGAAACAGTTTGCAAAATAAGCTGAAGAGAATATTAAAACGGGGTTGAACAATTTTATGGACTGAAAATTAGGTTTTCTAAAGAAAAACTTGCCAAATAATTGAAAAGAGGTAGAAATATCAATAATCATAACAAAAAAATACAAGGAAAACCGTACAAAATCTTCATCTCTATTCAAATAATCAGCCATCGCACAACGTAGAGACAGTAAGATTACCTCCCCGAACAACATTCTCAGGAAAAATCCATTTCCAACGCAATTCTCTGAAGAAAATCCGCATTTCCTACCAAACAAAGGAAATTCGCGCAATCCTCAATTTTGAACCGTTTCAAATCTGTCAATAAAACATTGTACGCATCGGCGGCGTCCCGTTTATCGAACCGATACGTATGTACCGGTACCAGCCACCAGCCAGCCCCATCCACCAGCTCCCAGCCGAACATCGGAAAAACCTTTAGGTAATCGAAGGAGGCGCGAGCGGGCAAAAATCGCGACGCCGCCCGTCTCCATGACAACCGACCAAGACGGTAAACAACCACTTACACAAAATGAAACTTTATCTAAAGTAAAATAGAGTTGCCTTTTGAATGCTGGAGTATAAGTTGTACTACTTGTGAAGCGGCTTGTAGTTATAAATGTAAAACATCGTTTACTGGCTGTTAGAGCGAGAGATCGGAGGGGGTGAATGGGGGGTATTCTTTCATCTGTTGTGGCGAGCCCGCGATAAGGTGCCGCGTCTACCTTTTATTTATGACTACATTTTAAAGCGGGGGTGAGTATGTTACGCAATTCGGCGTGAGATTTGACGGTGGGGTTGTAGATAATGTTGCTACTGATTTTGGTGATAGCACTTCTTTCTGAGTTCGTGAGGGAGGGACTCTCGGTTATATAGGGACTGGGGTAAATGTACACGACTTTTATGTAACGGAAGAAATAAACAGTGGAAAGAATGTGTGCAATACTGAGGTGGCATCGATTTCACTAAACTGTCTCTTGCAATGTTTTGTTTGTACGAGCATGATACAGGTGCATTTAATGTAGCTGGAACCAACGAATTGTAGGATATAGATCCTTTATTGGAGGAATAAGCATTATACCATTTGTATCAAAACGTTGGTACGTTATTACATATAATCAAACGTCGAAAAGGATATGAACAAAAGCCCTACAGCAGATGGATTAGGCGTAAGTAAGTATACTAATATTTAATTATCTAAAAGTATAATATTATAATCAGAGCAAGTTTGAATGTAGGGGGTAATCTTCGTAACGACTGATCTCATTCCAAAAAATCTTGCCTGGGTCGACATTACATACCAAGTTTCTTTTGTGCCTCGGAAAGCACGCCAAGCCGGGACCATAACTTAACGTACTTTCAAGTACGTTAACTTATGGTCCCGGCTGTCATTTGTAGATCTTGACAGTCGTTACAGGTAGTCAGTCAGTGGACTGAAACTCTGACAACCAGTCTTACCAAGGGGTATCGTATTCACCAGTACTATCTGGGTTTTTGAGGTTAGATAGGCTCCATGTAAAATGCTGGTATTTATCTGCACCCATGGGATTTGAGGCGTGATGTTACCTATGTGTTAGTTGTGTAACTTTTGTAACTCAGCATAATGCTTCGTTTTGATATAACAAAGAACTGACTTACTACAAGGATATGTGGACTGGCTATTGCGAGCAATATGGATTTTGATAGAGCAATATAAGACAACTTTACTGAATCTACCCAAATAAAGGACTACATCATTGACAGTTGACTTTAAATAGTCATCCAAATCGTAAATCAATTCTATCACAAATCTAAACATACATAATTACTACCAAAACATATTTGATTGTCAAATCTAAAACAATAAAGAAACCTCCATCTTACAAGTTGACAATACTTTTATAGAATTTAATACCCGAGTTCACACCTACAATGGATATTAATTACAAGACAAAAGAAGATTAATGTCAAACAACAATATATCAATATCGATGATTAAGTCAATATTACATGTTACTGGCATATACGGATATAGTTAAATATAATAGTTATTGGAAAATGGAAATCAAATACCTTGTATAAATCATAGTGAAATAAAAACATAAGATATGGAAATTTTGACTGCTTATTGGCTAATTTCATTCGAGGAGTCGTGGCTAAATAATAACAGCCGTTCGGGTCGATCGTCAGGTTAAGCTGCGCTTGCCAGGGTTAGTCCGGGGATGTGTACCCACCCATTACATACCGAGTTTCCTCCGTGCCGTGGTCCCGGCTGCGTCAATTGCAGATCTTCGACAGTCGTTACAGCTATTCAGTTGTCCGAAAGTCTGACAACTAGTCTACCAGGGTCTTGTATCGTATTCCCCAGTACCAAGTTGTGGAGTTCAGATAGGTAGTCGCTTCATGTAAAATACTGGGATACAGCTGCATCCGGTTAGACTGGAAGCCGACCTGGAATTGGAAAAAGACTAGGCAGACGATGATGATGATGATTCATTTCATCAGATTTTCAAAACACAATCTGAAATCCTAGACCTGGTTAATGTCAAGGAAAGTTTTCGAATCAAATCTGGACTTCTGCGAGGTAACACGCTTGACAAAGTTACAATCAAAATGCCTTTAATTTTGACTATTCAACAAAAATACTAAAGCTGGGCAAATAAAGAAAAAATGTATTAGGAATTTATTTCAAAATCCTTCGAATCGGCTTTAACAATAACAAGAGTGTTACCCAATTAGGATGACATACATATGATATTTTAAAAAATCTAGTCAACATGCGCGCTAATAAGATCTTATTTTTTTCTGGGGGGGTCTTTAGCAGACTAATAACCTACATTTTATCAATTAACAACTAAAATCCAGCAGTTTGTCCATTATAACTCTGCTCTACCAAATCCCACCAAAGACGCCGAATAAAAGACACATTTCATTTGATCATTGCCGTTTTAATTGCCAAAACAAAGCCCGTATATCTTCCACCCACAGAACTGAAATAAAACAAGCCAATATGGGTTAACATCGAAACAAAAGCGTGACATGGTCCACACAGTCGTAATAGAACACACGTCAGTCATAAAGATGTACGTCGCGTGGGCATAAAACTTGTGTTTAGTGTGCTAGACCCACTGGCCACACAGAGACGAAGGTGTATTCTGGATCACGCAGGGCAAGTCACTTCCATATCGATTGCCCAGTTTGCACTGTCGTTTATTATCCTACACCATGTGGACTTAAAGTTTTAAAGGTCTAACTCAAAATATCGGCTGTTTGAAACCTATAACGTGATAACATTGATCTACTCCCTTAGCAGTGTTGTTATTGTGATGTATGTGATTCTCGGATTCCGCGAATTCTCAGTCTCCATCTTAGCTCATTTATTTATTATTTATTTAGTACAGTATTTAAAACCATTAACACTAAATTAAATACCTAATCCTTTTACTCGGTCTTCTCACAGAACCACAAACATTCCAACAATATCGTCTTCCATTCATCAGCAAACAAGTCCAATCCAGGGTTGGTCTCCACGAGACCGTTGAGGTTCGTAAGCATACGTGGTACAGGCGAAGTGGATCGAGCTACGGTGCGACTAAATGGAACATTAAACAATTTATGTTTCCTAGAGCGAATATAATTTGGAACAAATAATTGACACACTTATTTCTGGGGAAAAATATTAGCAATGTGGTAAAGCAAGGTGGTAATGGTGCAGACCGTCCAGAGGGTCGGAGACGAGTGGTCATTGCTGTTAAAGTGTCACTTTCAATGGATTTTACGAGTAACTTACGCCAAAACAAAACATTTTGGACTGTTCCATGATTGTTAACGCTTACACAATGTCACTTGTCTTTGTTATGCTCTCAGGATGAACTGGACAGTCATACAGTACTTTCACAGTTTTTATGTCTTGTGACTGGGACTGTAGCTAACTCTACTAGGGAGTTATGTCATCTTTGTTTCGTCAATTCAAAAGTGCTGTAACTGGCCTACTTGAAATAAATGCTTTGATTTTGATACATTTTAGTTCAGAATGAGCCCGCCTTAATGATCTCTGTCTTATAGAAAGCGACGGGATGAGGTCTACGGCAGGGCGATTGAGTCGAGAGAATTGTAGACGCATTCATCTCCAGAATAACCCTGTGAATTGTGAAATAACTCCCATGATTCCGCGTCGGTGAGTGATAGACGTATTTAATGCATGTCTGCGTGATTTACGTGAATATGTCCCACGCACCAATTACTGACCGCAACGACCGCACTGAGCGTGGCGATCCGACTTAGGAACCGATTTATTGAATGACAATAATCGTCAAATGAGTTTAGATCTGTTGCGGTTTTTTTTATGCTGCGGTAGAGAACGGTTTAGGAGGTCTGTGGTAATGAGAGATAAACTGGGAGGTAGGAGTACTAAATATTTAAGTTTGGCATGAGAAGGTGATTAAGAAGTGAAAATCATGTATTTTCCTACTCTTCCGCTGATCTTTTTTGATTAATTTAATTAATTGTGAGCCTGAGGGCCTGGGTTCGATTCCCAGGCAAAGTGTTTTTGGGTTTTTTCATCAGGAATTTGGCAGTAGCAACCACGGAGTCTAGATTTCTGCCCGGTTGATGGCAACAGACTCGCCCATACATGGGGCCTAAACATAACTGGTTAAATGTGGGTGTACTTGTTAGGTAGGTACCTACACCTACTCCTTCGGGGATAACAAGACGTAATGTTATGTTATGTTCATTCATTGTGGCATTCAAGACTTTTGAATCGTTTCGGAACACGTTGAGCCTCATTGCCTAGCGGCTTTTCTGGCTGTTGTTTCAGAGGTTAGTAATTATTGTAGTAATAAATTAACCATCCCGTAGTATACGTACGTATTGTCTTGTGTGTGGTGAGAATGAGGCTTAGAAACTAGGTAACGCTGAAACATTGGGCAGCTGCAGTATATTGTTTTTGAGAATCTGTTGTCAACAAGGAGATACACGTGTTACATATGGCCGAGCACCCTGGGTTGCCAGATCTAGTATAGTACCATTGATAATCGTCCAAGTGTGGCTCACGTAACATGACAAAAGAAAGCCAAAGTGGGCTTTAGAGAAAAAGACGATTCGATCAAAATCAATGAATGTTAATCATGAACCGACACACTCACATCAAGATTTAATAGTAAATAATGTGGCATCAATAAATAAGACATGGTCACATAAATAAGCCATGGCTACATAAATAAGACATCAAATAAAGCCCGTTTGAGTGGCACACGTCGGTCGTGGATGTCGTAAACGCAAATCACGTTGAGACAAACGGATCGAATGACCGACTTGTATAATTACTTGAATCAAAGTAATGATGCTGGTATTTATGACCTGGGATTGAAAGAGATGGATTCCTTTTCTATGATAATCTATCAAAGCTGTTTATCTTTAAACGCCATCTAATTCAGTTGCTGTGAACGAAATCACCTTGATATAACGTTATTCTGGACAGTCAATATCTACTGGAATACGCATCAAAAGACACCTAAAGACACTATCAGCCATAAGGTTCTCACTGCTGGGAGACAGGTTGCTGAATGTCACGAATTCAGGTCCGGGACATCCGTTTCCTCATGATGTTATTATCACCATTTTAAGAGCATTGGCGATTTAACAAATTAACCAAAGTAAAGCGGAAAGAAACTATTTGGAGCTGTTCATTCAAGGCGGTGCAAATTCTTGAAATGGCCTATAAAATGATAGTCAATAATTATCTATCGTATACATACAAACAAAGTTTACCTCTTTATAATATTAGTATAGATAAAATACTATAAATTCTCGTTTGTCAAAACAGTTATTAAAGGCTGAACAATAAACATTAACTGATCAAATTATCTACGTATCTTATGCTAAACTCAGGTTAATTAAGAGTAATCTCCGTAATTGCCATCCAGACATGACTTGTGAGTAATTGCCACCTTTGATTTAACTCTACTATAAAAAATAA
This sequence comes from Xestia xanthographa, assembly GCA_905147715.2. NCBI lineage: Eukaryota > Metazoa > Arthropoda > Insecta > Lepidoptera > Noctuidae > Xestia > Xestia xanthographa. The sequence continues at coordinate 1,111,671 of LR990665.1, forward strand.
TTGATGTATCAATTGGCACAGGGTAATGGTACCTGAATAAAGATTTGAGCTTATTAGAATAATTATATTTGAAATCAAGAATTTGTAGTAGAAAAAAAAAAATGCAGTAACAGATTTTCAACCAATGACGATATTGGGAACCAGCAATGCTAGAGTCATTAGTTTCGCAGTTCCTTTCTATATTACAATGCCAGATGGCAGCATCACGGCGCGACGTTTGCGTCATCATCCCGGATTTGTACTCGGTTGATGGCAATAGGCTCTCCCCCAATTACATGAGACTAAACATAATTGCCGAAATGTGGGTGTACTAATAACCAGTGTTTATCCCTTCTGGGATTTCAGGCGTGAATTTAATGATGATGTAATTCTCTGAAAACGCTTGCTGTCGCGGTCACCTTCGTAAGAGCACCATTACCATCCCAGATTTTATTATCAACAAAACTGTTTACCCAAAACAAATGCAGACCGTAACCAACAAATGTCAAACTTGATTAACATCCCGCACACCACGGGGTCAATATAACCCTTCACTTTTAACTTTTATCGCCATCAAGTTTCGCCAAATTGATTTTTTAAACCCTATAGTGTCCTAATGTTGAGGGTGATAATTCTGGTTATCAATCGACACTAATGCAGTAAAGTGTTTGACACTAAACGTTTTATGGCACAATAAACCGATGGGCGCAGTTCATTCACTTGGAGAGGGAAGGGTGAGGAGGAATTTTGTTTAATTAGCTTTGATTTGATGGTAAGGGACATGTCTGTTTCTAATTTTAAATGAAAATAGATTTTGGTCCAGTTGTACCACAAATTAGTGAACACGTTTATAGCGCTAAAATATTTTAAAACAGGAACAGATATTTATTTACAAACTAAAATAATAATTTAAAAAATTACAAGCATCAAAACGGGAAAACAATTATAGCGCGTCACAAAGTACTCAGAGCAGAGAATATGTGAATGATTTCCTTCAAAATTGGAAGAAATATAAGCCAAATCTAACTGCTTCGTTGATTTAGAGGTCGCAAGCGCGAGTCCTGAGCAGGGTTGGTTTCCCAAAGCCAAAGATCAGTTAAGAAATTAAATCAGCCAATTACCAGGACATCATGAAAGCGAGGAGGTTCAATCCATCACCACTCAGCAGTCAGCACACTCATAGTGATTGTGGTCACAGCACTCACAGGCTGGTCCCCGCGCGATTGGCGATTTTATTAAAATTAATAACTCCACTGGACGTGGGCTGTAAATCGGGGTATAATTCTTTGAGACATGTGGAGAGTTTGTCTGTCTGTCTGTAATGTCTGAGCCAGGTTTTTCTGTTGAAGGCAATTCAATGAGTCCTCTAGTATTGACCCAAAACGTGTGCGTATTATAGGAACAATTTCTAAATACAATGTTGCTCCTTCCTATTAGTGGTTTGTAATCTTTTTAATTTTGTTGGGTGTCCTACTGCAACGTTGTTGCCCCAAGCTTATCTATTTGTTTCAGATTTTGCAAACTTTACCATCGATACATAAGTTATTGGTTCAATCATAACTATGCACACCTGTGACCTAACTGCAGATCAAGCTAAAAGCTTCAATTGTAGAGTAGAGTAGAGACTCCATTTCCCGCACTTAGACTCTCATTCGGTCCGTTGTGCGTAGGTATCCTGGCTAAGTTAGCCAGCCTAACTCCGCCTAGAAGCACAGAAGTTTCCTGGGAGCTTCACAGGCTTCGCGGAGCGACCTCACCGTTCCGAGGATTTGTTTGCGTTGGGAACCACGGCCTCGCATTCGAGGACGACGTGGGCGGCTGATTCTTCGGCGTCAAAGTTTCAATTGTTTTTGGGATGCTATGAATGGTATCTTACTGTTCTACACCTTCATCATCCAACACAACACACATAACATGACGCGTTTAATCCCCGAAGTATTAGGCAGAGGTGTAACTTAACAGTACATTAACTTTTGCCAGTTATGTTTACGTCTCATGTAATAGGGGCGAGCCTATTGTTATCAACCGGGCACAAATCCAGACTCCATGGCTGCTACTAAGAAATTTCCAATAACAATTAGCCCAACCCAGGAATCGAACCCAGAACCTCATCTCAGCAGCCGCGATTGCGACCACAGGACCAACCCGGCAGTCAAACGCATAATACAACTGCTAGACAAAAACCACTAATCCATTGGTAGACCACATTTTTCATTTATTGTAAAATATATTTACGTCAGCGAGCAAACCCTGGACACACAAACACTACAAGTTATACAGCCATTGAATAATCCCGAGGCGTCGGGATTTAACAACAGCAATACGATACGTATTGTAATTAACAATTTGCAGCGACCGCCGCGGACCGCTCTATAGAGTCCTAACGAGCGCCACTGCTGCTCACTATACTGCTATATGACGTCATTACTTTAATTAACAATTTGCAGCGACCGCCGCGGACCGCTCTATAGAGTCCTAACGAGCGCCTATACTGCCGCTCACTATACTGCTATATGACGTCATTACTTTAATTAAAACAATCCCAAATGATTGCCTTTTATTGCTCAGTGTTTTGATTCTGCTGATGACTGTATAAGTCAGATTGAGTGACTGCCTATGCAACATGATCAAATCAAACTCAAAATCAAAATCAAAGCATTTATTTCAAGTAAGCCAGTTACAGGCACATTTGAATTGTCGAAACAAATATGAAAATTAAATGTAGCTACTGTCCCAGTCACAAGACATAAAAACTGTGAAAGTACTGTAGTTGCCCATTCCCTAGCGAGATCTCTATGGAGAAGAACGGGCAAGAAACTCCATGGACACTTTTAAATCAGAATATTTTTACAAAATCTTGGTTACTTAATTAATGTTGAGATGGTACATTATGTGAGAACAATGTAGCAAGATGTGCACGTTAAAGGTGTCCATAGCAAAAACAAATCAAAAATAAAATTATTAATTCAAATAAGACGTGGCAACCAAGAGCTGACCAGTCCCAACTGACAGCGCTCGTTCACGAACATGACGCATGTATCAGCACCATTCAACTCAACCATTTTGAAGGGAAGTAAATGATCCGACACACGCATGGAGTACCTATGTAGTTTTGCAGAGTATACGTTACTAGATACTGCATAGATTTTCCACCCCAAACAAAAAATTGTCTCCTAGTAATAATTTTTGCTTAGTTTGATGTACAGAATGGTTGATTGCCGGCTTCGGGAAGGGTCTGTTTATACCTTGTATGTTTTAATGCATTATTGACTTTGTAAGAGGATGATAAACGACATCAAATCCTATCATACAACCATGGACTGTCATTTAATGGCTTATTTAGAAATCCTTATTATATTTCAGTAATTCCTTATTACCAAAATAATCGAGGTTCTAACCTATTGTCCTCAGGTGTTCACCACACACTATCATGGTTGACATTTCTGACCGGATCTCGTGTCGGTCCCCGAAATATTTAAGATATCGTAGATGGATAGCGAGTTATTGTCGCCAGTGTATCGACACCTATAATAACCTTGTACACTGCAGTGCAGAGTGAACGGAACAATAAAATAAAGTATGAGGACTTTTGTTTATTTCTGGCACTTCAACACTTTACTTTGGTAAGATCTTAAGGTAAAACTTCATAACTTCAGACTTTGAAATGTAGGCCAAAAGATAATACATCACTACGTTTGAACATTCTAACAAAATATTTCTAAGGCTTATATACTCTGTACTGACATCATTCATAAATCTCCTGCTCTTATACCAATTAATTTAACGTAGGCGCAGCATGTCCTCAAACTCAAACTAAAAACATTTATTTCAATTAGACCATTGCGGCACTTGTGAATTTCGAATTACAAAAAAAAAAAACAAAGCTACAGTCCTAGTCACAAAGCATAATAACTTGAGAAAGTACTGTAGTTGCCCATTCCCTACTTTATGGAGAAGAACGGGCAAGAAACTCCATGGACACTCTTTTAAATCAAAATATTCTCTTTTTCCATACCTCTTTATTACTCCGTCTAGCACCTATCACCTCTTTCATACCGTCCAACCATCATTTTTTGAGAGCAGCGGTGGCCCAGTGGTGGTGGCCCTGACTTACGAACAGTAAGTCAAGGGTTCGAACCCAGGCAGGCGCATTACTTTGTGTAATTTATTTCATCACCACTGCTCTCAAAACGGTGAAGGAAAACATAGTGAGGAAACTGGCATGTCATAGAACCAAAAATTCGAAGACATGCGACATCTACCAATCCGCTCTGGGCCCGCGTGGTGGATTATAGCCCATTCCCTCTCAATGAGAGGAGGCCGTGTCCCAGCAGTGGGATGATGATGATGGTGATCATTTCTTATTCTGCCCTACCGCCTATAGTAATAACGATTCTAAAACATAAATTACTCCGTAAGAATCGTTGATCAGGCCGGATCAACGGAATGTCTAATTGTGCCTCACATGCAATAAGTATATAATTATGAGCGACGCCTGAAATTCAGTTACTTGACTAATGTTGTAAGAAAAGTTTGAACGTGGATGGTGGTAAGGGTAGAGGAAGATCAAAGAAACGATGGGTGGTCTATGTGAAGTATGATTTGGGTAGAAAACAGGTGACTGTAGAGATGTCAAGTAATAGAAATATATCGAAGAAGAATACGCTGTTCTGACCTCAAATAAATTGAGATACGGGCAGGAGAATATGATGATGTATGACTTAAGGGGACTACAGGAGCTAAACCCGAGTTTTATAATGCAAAAAAGCATTCACTGCAATAAACAAAACTAGAAAATTATATGATATAGCAGACGTCCCGCGGTTTTACCCACGTAGTTCCCGTTCCCGTAAGAGTACGGGGATAAAATATAGCCTATGTTACTCAAGATTAATGTAGCTTTCTAATGGTGAAAGAATTTCTGAAATCGGTTCATTATTTCCGGAGATTACCCCCTACATACAAACTTACAAACATACAAACTTTCAAACAAATGTTACCTCTTTATAATATTAGTATAGATTCTTCAGGATATATGCTACGATAGTGTTTTGAAAACATAATACAACTAATTTTATTCCATAGGAAAAAATCACGAACTTATCTCTAAAATTTTCTTTTAACGAGTAAAAACCATACTAAAATACATGCGATCATTCTGATTTTTTGGCAAATAATTCTACAAGCAACATATTAGCATCTTAGTGTATTATTTTTTTAGTCTAATCAATAGGTTTCTTGTAAATCGCAAAAAAAAACACTAATTTAAGCAAATAAGCTATGGCATTAAGTCCGCCTCTGTACTTTGTGCTTGAAGTGTTAAATAAATAAATAATTTCGCACTATTCGGCCCGCAGTGACTGACGTAACAACCACTTTGTAGTGTAAGCTGATTAGAACCTTATTCTAACAGTACTTCTACACCACAAATAGATTTGCTAATTTAGCTCCTGTAATCGCCTTAACGAACCTAACTCTTAACCCTATTATCAGCACTAAAGCAGCATCTATTCCGTGTCCCGCTCCCAATGTCCCACAGTGTACCACATCGATCAAAAGCCAAGATGTGGTACCTCCGATAAAGCCGGACGGGACATTAAAACATTTTAAAATGCAATAAATAAATCCCTTAACGACGCTCCGTACGGGCAGCTATTAATCAAGTGCTCACTTCAAGCTACTTTTTATTACATGTAAATGAGTACCTCGTAATGCTGAGGTTTATGCTTAGCGTTGAGATGAGGATGTGTGTTGTGTGTGTGGGGGTGAGCAGGACTGCTGGTGGAGATGACAGTTGAAGTTAAGCTATTGTGAGGGTGTATCTTCCTTGACTTTATCTTGACTTAAATAGGAAACTTCATAATTATTAAACTTGTTATGTGTGTGGTATTGCGGTTTCACACAGAATTGGTTATTCCATTTTGTAACAACATTATTGAATCATAGAAGGACTACGTTTCTATGTTGAATTGTGAACGACTATTCTTCAGAGGGTGCAGTTTTTGCCTGATCGTGAGTCCTCTAAAAGCTGGATCTTGGAATAATCGCATAGTTAAATAAATTCCGGAGCGAATAAAATGCTTGTGGTCCAAGCAAATTGGTCCTTTGATTCGAAAAAGTAACACGTAACGAGTAAAACAAAAACTCCTGTAGTAAAAATTCAGATCAATTCAGTATCCTAAACAAATCTAAAAGCTCGTCAAACCTCCGACACCAGCACATACATCACCATCACGTGTAAATGACCTCACATCTTAACATCTAAAGCTGGGCACACACGGATCCAGCTTTATTACAAATATCAGTAACAATCCGCCGGGCCGCGTCATTAAACCCCCATCGCCACACAATGGCATAAATAACGACGGATTTATTCCTATATTTATTTATTTATATGTGTTATTTATTTATTGCCCGTCCGGTCTGCACTCAGCTTTATAGATTTTTTTATACTTGTTCTCTTGATCGAGATGTATTAAAATGTTTATTGTCTAATCTATTTGGGTATTAAACAAAGTTTTAATTTGGGTAAACATTCTTATTTGATTTCGATAAAGATAACGATTTTGTCATGGAATGCTTTATTTTTTGGGGTGATTAGAATTAGTTGATAATAATTTCTGGCTAATAATATAAGAATTATTGTGGTGTCCTGGCAGAGGTACTGGTATTAAGTCCTACATTACCGGTCAGTTAGAAAAATATGTAAAAACCAAAATTGTCTCTAAAATATGCTATCACTATGTCGGACGACTTACAATAACTCGCAGACAAACAAAAACAAGTGTAATTTAATGAGTTGGGTTCTTTTTTTGTCCCGCCACAAATCCTAAAGGAATATTTACTTTAAAAACAAAGTCTGTCACCTCGGCAAGGAAGCGAAACCGTACAACGATCCTAGTATGCTATTGTTTATACAAACCTTTTTCAAGCTATCAAGTTTTCATCGCTTCAATAAAAATATTGAGACGCAATTTCCTATTAAAAACATCGTTTAGTTTTTTACTTCCTCGTTTAGAAAACTGTTCACGACCCGCGGGTTTTTCTAAAAACGAATTATTTACGTTACTACGTAAATTATGATTTTACAATCTTCGGGCAATTGAGAAGCTCGTGGCTAAATAATAACAGCCGCTCGGGTCGATCGTTAGGTTAAGCCGTGCTCACCTAGGTTGGTATGTGGATGGGTGACAACCCTTACATACCGAGTTTCCTCCGTGCCTCGGAAAGCACGTTAAGCAGTTGGTCCCGGCTGTCATTTGCAGATCTTTGACAGTCGTTAGGTAGTCAGAGGCCTAAAAAAGTCTGACAACTAGTCTTACCATCTGCATCCGGTAAAACTGGAAGCCGACCCCAACATAGTTGGAAAAAGGCTAAGCAGATGATGAATCTTCGGGCAATATGCAAGAATAATTAAAGAAAGTATAGAAGAAAAAGACGCTTCGCCGACCCCAAATTAATTTTGATAAAGGCAAGACAATAATGATGATGAATCTATGTGTAATAGACAATGCAGAGCATACTTACCGCTTTTCATAAGCTGAAACTATCTAACAGTTTTACAAACAAAATAACAGAGCATGTCGTTATATGAAGGACAAGTGATGTTCAACCGTAGGGTGATAAGTTATAAGGTGGATAATGCATATGCACACACTGCAAATTAGTTCGGTTTGCAGGGCACACTAACATAGTTATTGGTGTGCGTAAAATCAACGTGGTCTGGCTTCGCCTATTTATTAGTTTGCGCTTCACAATAACCCGTTGTCCACCCACACACTTGCAATTTTTTGTCACTTGATGCTGCATGAATATGAAGCATAAATTTAGCCATTTTAACAATCGTCTCCGTGGCGCAATGGTCGGACGTGCGGTTGACGATATCTTACGCCGCCAGCGCGTAGCGCCGTAAGTTCGAATCTGACTGCCACATTTCAATGTTTTTGTATGTTTAATAAAACATTTTACATTTGTTTGTTCAATTCATTGCTTAACTATTGGCAAGTTTCCTTTATTTTGAGTTAGAATATATTATTATAGATCTACCCTCTAAAAATGACAAATCATGTGTTAGTTAGTAGTTTTAAGTTCATCGTCATAATGCTATTGACTATCGGGCTTTCGTTACGCTTTTAGACATTATACCCTGCGTGTTTTGAGCAGTGCTTTTATTTATTAACCATTATGAATCACCTAACTACACTTTTAAAAGCTGAGATTATTATTTTGCGTGAGCAAAACGTTTCAATTAGTGAAATTGCGAGGCGTTTAAAGATATCGGTAAGTAACAAAATGTTATTAATATGTTTAGAAGATTAATGTGTTTTTAATATAATCCACATGTTACCTATTGATTGTTGTTATTTGTAACAATATTTTAATATTGTTCACAGAGAAGGACTGTGCAATTGTGGATCCATCGTTATGCAGATTCGGGAAGCATTGATCCTTGCCGACCGGGACCAAAGGCTGGATTAGCATACACAGATGCCAATGAGCGGCACCGTGATATAGTTGCGACGCACATCGCTGAGCCCTTCCTCACTACTCGTTCAACGGCGACTAAACATGACTTGACATTACAAACTGTACGGAACCACTTGCGTGCAGCTGGTGTGAAATGTCGTAGGCTGGCCAAGAAAATATTACTGTCAGATATTCACAGACAAAACCGGGTACGCTTCGCAAGAGAATATTTGGATTTCGATTGGTGCAATAATGTTGTTATATTTAGCGATGAAAAATGTTTTAAGTCAGACAGAGACGGTCGCAGATTTTCCTACTCCTCCGCTATACTTTTCTGATTAATTTCGTTGCGGGATCCAAGACAGTTAAATTCATTCTCTGGGACTTCGTCGAGCTTCATTGTCTCGGCGCTTTTCTGGTGGTCGCCACTGTTGATTCTGGCTTTCAGGAGTTACAGTGGTTGGGAACAGTGTGGCGGGCTTGTCCCATAAAAAAAAAAAAAAAAAAGACGGTCGCAAAATATTGTGGCGAAACGATGGTGAACGCTATAATAAAAAAAATATTCTTCCATGCAGGTCTAGTGGCCGCATTACTTTGGGATATTGGGGATTGATGTCATCAATGGGTCCAGGTGAATTAGTGCAGGTTTACAAAACCTGATGCTACCAAGTGTGCGCGTTGCATACCCGCAAGAACACATTTACTTCGTGCATGATAACTGCGCAGTGCATCGCGCGCGACTTGTGCAAAGTTGGTTAAACGTTCAAGAAAATTTTACTGTCATTGAATGGCCATCAAAAAGTCCTGACCTGAACCCCATTGAAAACCTATGGGGTCTTAAGGTGCTAAATTGGGACTCGTCTGAAGTCAGGTCCAAATCCAATTTAGATGATGTCGTTATGTCGTCATGGGAATCGTTTCGTGGATCTGACTTGTGCAAAAATATGGTTGCTAGACTTGCTAGCATGAGGACACGATTGCAACAAGTAATAGATAGTGAAGGCGCACCAATCGGCTATTAATAAAAATATCAGGGGGTAATTTGTTTTAAGTGAGTGATGTTATTGTTGGTGAGATAACAATTTAGGATACCTGTATCTTAATATCTTTCTTACTAACATGTTTATTCATGTCACTAATAAATAAATTACCCACTTGAATATGGAAAATAACGTTATTTCCTGTCCGACTTAGAATATTTGTCACGCACAAAACTTTTTTATTTGTAATTATACTTATTAAAAAACCTAGTCAATAAATATTGTTGATTTCTTATTACAAATTGTTTAATTTCCACTTCCATATTTTTTTCTTAATAACAGATAAAATACTAAAAAAAAAAACAACAAAATGACAACAAATGTTTTTAAAAATGCAAAAAGCTAGTGTCGGCGGCGGGATTCGATCCTACAAACGTTGCTTTATCAGTCGATTGCTTTTACAGCTACGCCACCAGACCAGTTAGTAACATTGTGAAATTTATGCTTCATATTCTTTGCCTACAAAAGTCCTAACCGTTTTCAATTACGACGGCCAATCACACACACACATACACGTGCTGCTGACATATTGTGAGACGTGAGGCGAAGTAATACACCAGTTGATTTTACGCACACCAACATTATGTTGGTGTGCTCTGCAAACCGAACTAATTTGCCGTGTGTACATTAAATAATTGGTCCTTTTTTGCAATAAAGGACCATTGGGAGAATTTAATAGGAAAAAAATGATTTTTTTGGATTAATGTCGTTACATAAAGGGTGTAAAAAACCTCTTACCGAAGCCCAAAGGCACTTACTTGTTTTCCCCGTCATTGCGATCATTTTTCCTACACCACACCTGGGATCTTTCTAGTTACGGAGATATTGGGAGTCAAAGTTCCAAATTTTTGACAAGTTTTTTTTTTTTTTTTAATACAAATTTTTAATGTAAGATTTTTACTTTAAAAACCTCAAGGAGAGCAAACTACTAACCTCAAAATTCAAAAACGTTTGTTACAAACAAACAAACTGCCTTACAATGTTATCACAAAAAACATAATTAATTTGCTAGCAATGTCGATTGGAACCGTGTTCCTTTCACGGTATTTAGCAAAGAGGTGTAAAATAGTTGCCATGCTTAATTGACGAGAACGGTCTAAAGTATACTATGTACTTAGGTAACTTGTATTGTTGATATACAACCTATAGTGCCTATCAATATAGTAGAGGTTTTAATTTGGTGAAATTTTGCTGCTGTCATTTGTAGATCTTTGGCAGTCGTTACTTGTTGGCAGAGGCCGGGAAGTCTGACAACCAGTCTTACCAAGGGGTGCCGTATAACCCAGTAACTGGTTTGTAGAGGGCAGATAGGCAGTAGCTCCATGTAAAGTACTGGTATTCAGCTGTATCGGGTTAGACTAGATCGACCCCAACACACATACTGTTGGGAAATGCTTAGGTCGATAAGTGGATGGCATCAAATAAATGGGAACACTTTTGATTTGGTGAAATTATACAATGATTAAGATCAACGATAATGTTGTCCTCTTTATAACTTATTTGTGTTATTTCATTGTTTGGTTGGTCGACACTTTTTGTCAAATTTAATTTTGATTTTAAAGTGAGAGAAAAAAATTATGAAGATAATGATTAAATGAACGTACATAAATAAAATAGCTTGTTGAAATGTCTTGTTTTGTTTCCTTGGTTTCAACAATCATGAGTAACAAAAAATTTGGTGTTTGGAAATCCTCTTGGATGTCGTGAGGTCACGGAATCCTACAACTACGTATGGTCTGGGTGCTGGAGTACTTGCGTATGCGCAGTTCGTCACGCTCCCTCGGCCAGGTGCTGCATGGATACACCATGGACGTGCAGTTGACTGTAATACTGAACGATCAGCAATTACGAAACGAAAAAACCGTCGCCTAAAGCCTACATAGAGAAGCCATCCTACCAGCATGTCCCATCAACAATAACGTGTAAAGTCAGTTAATACCAACCGTACCTGCTCATTAAGTCCGCCCGACATCCGGTCGCAGCAGAACTCATCATAACTCAGCCGACATCAAAGATCCAATAAATCTAACATTAATAACTCTATTCGTTTGTTGTTCCAGTTTTACACCATCCTATAACCAACCGTAATGTGTAAGTGATAGGGTTGTTTGTTGAGTGGGTGTTGGCGGGTATTTTAATCCCTGGCAATAAAAAAGGTGTGTTATAAAACGGTAGCCAACAGGATTACCTATAGGTTTTGTATCAAAGTAGCGACGACGGGTTGATTTTAGGGATGTGGTGGTGTTTGTCGATAAATAAGGTTGGGTTTCAGTTATTTAAATTTTTCTAAATCTTGTTATTCTTATGTATTTTGTGTTGATTTCAATGTATGTATGTAAAGATTTATAATAAAATTAGCTATTTGAAGTATTTTACTGGAATCTAAACACACACACACATACACAGACAACACACACACAACACACACACACACACATAGGAAACTGAACTTTTACTTTTGGAAGAAGTTGCTTAGTCTCGGGATAACTAAGAACTGAGATGAACCGATTATTAGAAATATATTTTTTATTTTCTTAGGTTTCTAGCTTCGCTTGTTTAGCTTGGTTTCGCTTCGGCGAGGAGCTCGTGGCTAAATAATAACAGCCGCTCAGGTCGATCTTTAGGTTAAGCCGTGCTTACCTAGGTTGGTCTGTGGATGGGTGACCACCCATTACATACCGAGTTTCCTCCGTGTCTCGGAAAGCACGTTAAGCTGTTGGTCCCGGCTGTCATTTGTGATCTTTGACAAGTCGTTACAGGTAGTCAGTTGCCCAAAAAGTCTGACAACCAGTCTTACCAAGGGGTATCGTATTACCCGGTACTAACTGGGTTGTGGAGGTCAGATAGGCAGTCGCTCCATGTAAAATACTGGTATTCAGCTGCATCCGGTTAGACTGGAAGCCGACCCCAATAAAAAAACTTGGGAAAAAGGCTAAGCAGATGATGATGATGAGGTTTCTAGCTTCTCATGTCTTTAAATTATATCTCATTGGAAAAAAAAGCTTCTGTCTCAATCTCTCGACACATAAACATCGATAGTAAGAGTCCCCACCACTAGCCACTAATATTAATTATAAATGATTCAGGCGTCATTAGCGGTGGCAAAGATCTGGGCGATACAAAGACTAGCGCCGTCCCTCTCGCAAGCGTTACAAAGACTATCGCCTTCTCGCTCACTTTCACAGGTTAAATGTGAGCATGTTTATTGTAACGTGAGAACTGACCGACACTTGTGTAGATTGGGATGACCAGGTCCCACAGTACAGGCTGGGGAGGAGTGGCATCTAGGAGGAAGGAGGTAAAGCAGATATCTTTCTGAGGGCCCAGACAAACTAAAATTCTGTCAGACTCAGCAGTAACGATGATGTGAAAATCGAAATAGGCTAGTTTCCACCACCAATAAATTGCAAATCTAGAGAAGAGTATTGGAAAATAATGGACACGTATTTTTTGTTTTTGTAAATCAATGAATATTGACAAAGATAAAACGCATCAATACTCGGGAGTGGGGGGCTCATGACGGCAGAACACACTAAAAATTATACCACGGCGTGACGTTTTGAGAATTTTAAAAGCATCGTATCTTCGTCAATTTTGACAAAAGAAAAAATACGGGTGAAATATTTTTTAATACTCTAACTGATGCACTAATTAGTTTTTTTTCAGTTGGCAAGCCTATTGTAATGGATTGACTTCAGCCAAAAGAAAATATTGAAAACGTCTGTGTTTTGTCTGGGTCCTCTGGTCTTTTTCCCCGGATAGGGAACCATTGGGTCTATTTAGCAAATCAGTTTGATAAATTGGATGAAATTATAACATTGTCTTGAGTCTTAAGGGAATAATTTTCATTGAGTTCTACGGACACATAAAAAAAAAGACTATAAAGATATATTTGCTATGACATGCAGTCTTCAAAATAAGGTAGTCCAGATAGGTAAGACACACGATGCTACGAATGTTATCCATGGAAGTGAAGAAGTCCTTAAAACATATATAAAATTGTTGAAAACCATGTTTGTGTAAACTAATATTAATTGTCTCGGGTCTACTTAGTTAGGTCTAGATATTCAATAACACTTCATAATACTTTTTCATTCTTATATATCTAACTCAATACAATCTATAAATTGTCGCCAATTAGTGAATATTACTGCAGACTTTTATACAATATAAAGTTATCTTCCAATTAGATTTACGAGCTCACCTGAACTCAGCCCCAACCTTCGTTCAGCCACTAAAGTTAACACCAATACATTAAGCCCTATTATTAAAACTTTACAAAACCCGGCTTCACACCGCTCAGAGTAATTTAATTTTTTTCTCCATCCTAATAACATAAACTTATTAACTGCAATAGCAATAAAAACCCATGAATGGGGCTACAGAAACGGCTGGATCCCACAAAATCCTCCCCCTATACAAGGCTGCGTGTGCGCATCCATTCACGTTGTTTTTTCGGCGCGTTTACCTGCAACTTCCTTCCTACAACGATCCATTACCATGAATGACATTCCGAAGGTCTGACAGTTAAATGGATACCCTGACACTTATGTTGTGATACAATAAAAACACTGAACTAAAACTCTACCTTATTGACTAAGAAATAAAGTTAAAACTCACTTGAATGATCAATTTTCGATTGATAACGTAACAACGTTAAATTTAGACTTGAATAAACCACACATTATTCTTCTTACTTTCTAAATAAGGTTCAATTTTGTATGCATTTTTAGTTTCCAACAGAAAAAAGTGGTTTTTATTTTTCCTAGTGCGTAAACGATACGTACGGTCGACGTAAACTCCTGCGCATTGTTGAGAGGTGCCACACTGTCTGGCGAGACGGTTTTTGTTCAAATTTAGAACGTATTTTTTTGTCGGTATTAACTTGCAGCTAATGATACTTGACGTTGACGATACGGTGTCAAGTTGGTTCAGTAATTATGGAGAAAATAAATGTTTGGAATTTTGGATAAATGTTATTTCAGAAGCTCGCTAATGATCTTGATGAGTTATATAATGAAGAACTTTATATTATGTTTATTTTTTCGAAATAAATATGAGTACCTGTTATAAATTATCTCGCCTCGACTCGAAGGACCAACTCATAATTTGGTCCTTTAAGTTACTGGTAAGTAAGGAATCTTATATCTAAATGATTAATTATCAGTATAATCAGTTAGTTTTCTTTAGTCATGACAAATACCAACATTAGTATTTATTTTAAATGTAAGAACCGTCTTTTAAATAAACAATAAAATATTACAGATCTAATACTCTTGCACTAAATTAAATTCCGTTTCTTCAACAGACACTTTTAATTAAATAAATCACTTTAACAAAATCTATTACATCTACAATAGATAAACCATTTGTGTCTGATCTGCCCCAACAATTAGCTGTCACATTACGTGCGACATCAAATAAATTAATCCGGTTAAAGCCAATAATTCCTAAGAAGTATCCGTAACTGTCTAAGTGACGGATAAAGTCAGACACAATGGAAGTCGTCGATTGTTGCAAATATATACTATTTCCTATGCGTGCGGCAGCTGGTTGGAAGAGCTCGGAGTTTTTTGAAAAAGCCCAATTCTAATTTAATTCAATTCCAATTACTTCTGATTGTTTCTTAACGGCTGTATCTTAATTAGTTAATAAGAAGAAACTAAATAGGCAATAGGTTGTTAACAGCCATTTATGTTTAGAGAAAAAAAAACAACACTAACCTATTATTTGAAAAAAAAAACCATATATTAGCTCCCGCCAACTCATTCTCAAATTGCAAATAGTTTGTGTGTTTCGCAACACTGAAACCATTTTCTAAGGCACCAAAGTATCTTCTAATAATGTTATATGTCACTTTCAATTAGAAAGTTTGCCAAAGGTCTAGATTCGCAGCAACCCCGTCACTAGTACCGGTAACAACGGCGACACTTCCACAAAGCAACCGGAGCGGAAACACGTCACACAAAGCTGCTATCAAAGAGTCACGTTTTTTCTACCCCTGCCCTGCCCACCCCCTGTTATATCAGTCAATAGCTTGAAGAGTCCATTCTTACTACTTAAATGTCGCGTAAAATTATTGTTCCGCTTTTTTTCGTCGAAACTGGGATTTCTGATAATTGTATGGAAGTGCGTTATGATTGCAACATACGACTTTTGGTCGAAAAAAATGTTTTTGTGCAGATGAGATTAATTTGGGCAAACATACACCCTATTAATTTTTGGAACCCTCTTTAATCATAATTAAGTTTTTTCAAAGATTAGAGTAGACTATAAAATAAATATGAAAGTCAGAGGTATAATTATACATCTTACCTACCTACTTGATCGTTTTATCAGATAAATAAGAATATTAATAAAGAAAAAGTCTTTTTTGACTCGCACAGGACAAAACTAAATTAATTAAAAAGAAAACAACCAAATAACTAATTAAAAATAAGACATACATTACACTGGTCTAACTTTTACTAAATTGTTCCTGTACGAGGCCGAAAGGCCCGTATCTAAGCAAGGTGCTGTAACATTTAAAAAAAAGTCACAGTTAATGCAGTGAAGGCCGTGTTTCCTGGAGAAGACTTCAAAAGGGGTATGATTATGTTGCGCTGGCGACCCTAGTGTGCTGGTGGAAGATCCTAGTACACCTCAAGAAACTGGTCCTCAAACCTTAAAACCAGGAAAAACCACAACCACTCTTCATCATTTCAGCCGAAAGACGTCCACGGCTGAACATAGGCCTCACCCAAGGCGGGGGGTTTTGCCATAATCGCCACGCTTGGCAGGCGGGTTGGCGATCGCAGTACGGTTGTTACAAAAACACAGAGAACGCTGCTGCCCATTCTCTAGTAAGTCCCTCGCCTCTTACGACAACCACGGGAAGATATGGGACGGTGCTATTCTTTACGTCCGACACCATACAGGCACAACCACTCTTAAGCAACTGTTACTACCACAGAACTTTCTCATACACACCCCGCGAAGATTATCGCTCTACCTGATAATCAGATAGATATAGGTACCTACTTACATACAGAGTGTAAGCAGATTCTTCACGAAGCCGTCAACCAAGCATTCTGTAAGTACATCAAATCATGTAATTTTACGTAAAAATTATTGCTGGGAAACGACCTTGTTTTTGGGGTGAAAAATCATGTTTTGTGGTAGAACTCAATGTAACGCAATCAAAACATTGTGGTGATGGATGGATTGAATAGTACGGGGGTCGTGGAGGTGTTTAAAGTAAAATCTTACATCAAAAACTTACATTATATTTAAAAAAACTTGTCAAAAAGTTGGAACTTTGACCCCCAATTTCTCCGTAACTAGAAGGTTCCCAGGTATGACGTAGAACAAAAAAATGATCGCAATGACGGGCTTTCGGCTTCGTTAAGAGACTTTTTACACCCTTTATTTCCACTTTTTAATAAGGGTACTATCAAATAAGTAAACGAGTAAATGCAATTAGCAGGTCCATCAGCGGAAACTAAAGGTCGCGACACATCTCACATGTCGGCGACGTTCTCGCATGCACGGTGACTCTGACAGCTTGTTGACGCTCAGCATCCTAAGACAACAAGGATGTCGTGACAGCATCCACGTTAATTTTAGGGGCTGTTTTTGTTGAGATGAGGTGTCGCTTTATTTTATTGAAAAATTGTAAATTGTAGATTATCTTCGTTGATCTAAAAGCGTCATTAGCATTTGTAAACGCAAAAAATGTTTTAGACATTCACAGAACAGCTATGAATCTGCTAGACGTCGTAGATTCAGTCGTTTACCCTTTCTTAACAAATTACTGATGACATTGTTGTTGTAACTTATTATAACAGTTTAGTTTCGATGAGTAAATACTATGGTCTAAAAGTATCTTTTCGGCGCTCGAACAAAGTTTAACAAGTTGGTAAACATTAATTTTGAAATGGTTTTGCGCAATGTACTGAAAAAAAAAACAGCCTTAATTTGGGTGGTTCATTTTAACTAAGTGCTCAAAGATACAGCTGTACAAGTTTTTATGTCTTGTAAATGCACCAAACATAAACAAAACAGTAAAATCAGAAAAGAGTAAAGTTTCGAGCACTTTGATCTTGACATCTCAACTTTTCACAATAAGAATAATTATTTCACATTAGCCCTAACATAAAACGTATACCCATACGATTCCTCTTATTTTTAATACCTTAGAAAGTTCGTTAGTTAATTGGCCATATAATACGAAGCTTCGTGGTCAGCACATAAGTCCCTCGCGCTGGTTCAAGCAGTCTTTGTACAGGGTGTCAATAAACTCGCCTCGGCGTTTAATACAGCGCGCACAAAAGCGACGGAACTCTTTTATTTTTCATACGCCTAGGGGCCCGTGAGCTCACGGACGATTTGAGATATTTTATATTTATTGAAGGAATCGGGTTGTTTGAAAGTTGGATTTTTTTGGGTAATTCTGTAACGGTTTTCTTTTGAATAATGGTGGAATAATCCTTTTATCGAGCAGCGGTGGCCCAGCGGTGGCGGCCCCGACTTACGAACAGTTCGTGGGTTCGAACCCAAGCAGGCGCATTACTTTGTGTAATTTATTTCATCACCGCTGCTCTCAAAACGTTGAAGGAATACATCGTGAGGAAACCGGCATGTCCTAGAACGAAAAATTCGAACACATGTGACATCTACCAATCCGCACTGGGCCCGCGTGGTGGATTATAGCCCATTCCCTCTCTAGAGAGGAGGCCTGTGTCTCAGCAGTGGGAACATTAATAGGCTGATGATGATGATGAATCCTTCTCTGATACTTATTGATCGAAGATGGGGCAAGATGTTTATTTACTTATGTCTAGCAGTGAAGCGAATGGAAATCATACCGAAAGACCATTTTTCACAGATACGCTTGAAATCCCCTGAAGGATAGACAGGGGTGTATCTTAACTGTTACTATTAATCTGTCGTCCTACTGCTAGGCTAAGGCGTCTCCCCATGACTTCCAAATCCATCGGTCCAGGGCCAATGTGAACCACTATAGTTGGTGCCAGTTAAGATGAGAATAACGGTCATTGCCCTTTACTTAATATCTCTCCGTACGAACCAAAATAAATAAACCATGTATCGGTTTTCATTACAAAAAATGTTGAAAATCACGATAGATGACGATTCCAGGCTAATTTTTGATTTTCAATGTTAAGAAGTTTAATAAATGTAGGTGGGTCAATGACCGCTATTCTCATCTTAACTGGCACCAACTATAGTCGTTGGTTTATCCTGCTCGACCCACCATCTCCTGCGAGGTCTACCGCGTCGCCTTCTGGCTGTGCCAGGGATCCAGGGCTCCATATCGTATCTTTAATACAACAACTTCACAACTTTAATACAACAACTTCACAACTTTAATACAACAACTTCACAACTTTCAGACTCCATGGGTACTACTGAGAAATACTGAGAAATTCTTGATGGAAAAACCAAATAATACTTCGCTGGAGCTGATAATCAAACCCAGAATACCTGTTAGCTGTGTCGCTCATGATCACTATAGCTCAAAGACGTAAGTATTTTTTTCAGTACCATAAAAGCTGAGCTGGCTAACAATTTCTACTAAAAACTATACAACCTGTTTTTTTTATATCCCATAACTCTAGGGTTATATTTTGTAGGTAAAAATAATACTAAACCTCCTAGAATAGGTGGTCCAAAAATCCATAGTTTCGGAGATATCATCAATCATAATTAAATTAGGTCAAAAATTGTGACCAGTATGACGAGGCTTTACTTTTGCGAGGTTACCAAACTTCGCAGTAAAATAAATAGTAAAATAAAACTTGTATCTAAGTTTCATTGATAAATACTAGTAATTCATTTTAATTCAAACCAATCATTCATATTTAAAGCTAAGAAAATGCGACGTTGTCATATTTCATGTAAGGGTGTTTTACGTTAATAATCGTGACTTTGCCGAATTATTTTGTATGAAAAATGAAAAAAAAGGAGGATTGAAATTTGAAATTGAAAAACAGTTGATTCTTTGATATGGTCTCAATCATATATCCTAGAGTTATGGGATATAAAAAAAACAGGTTGTATATTAATTAACTGTCGTACGGAACCACATATTCTCGCCGCCTACCGAATTCTCCGTCAATACCAGTAGCCGACAATAGATGCTCATTTATCAGACTCAACTTAGCCCTTTTTCTTTTTACCTCGCCCGGCGTCGAACACGCTACCTGATCACTGGCGACCGCTACTTATGCTCCGAATTAATGACCACTATATACCCTTTGTGAGGTTAAGTCGTGTATGATAAGGTCGGGGAAATGATGGGTGGCAGTTATTATCTTTAATTAATGAGAGATTTTAGTTTATGTGAAATTCATTGTTAAGTTTGGGGGACTGACTGTATTTTTCTTTGTTGGGGGATTGTTGATGGTGCACAAGCACAGAATACTGTGATTACGTGCTGCTAGATGAGGCTCAACGCTTAGGAACCTACCTATCATTCTGGAATCTGTCTACACAAGACGACACAGTTACTGAAAATAGTATATCATTATGAGACCAAAGATTTCATGCAACATTAATTCTTTGGAAATGTAATGGCTTTTTTGTCACTTTTGTTGTTCACTTAAGAATCAGCATTAATTGATCTTTCCGTGGTGGTCAAAAGTGGTGGAGTTTCATTATTTTGTCGACGTGTTCTAACCCTAAGTCTTTTATGTATTCTATCTGATGGGAATGTACTTACGGCACTGGGTCTTTGAACGGAAAAGGAATCAGATCCTTGTCTAGCAATAGGCAGTAAGTACTCTTAGATTTATGCTGTTCATAAGTCGTCTGTTAGATCGTCTGGATGGGCTGTTAGAAGATTGAGTGGACAGTTAGATCGTTTGAGTGGACTGTTAGAAAGTTTGAGTGGACTGTTAGAAAGTTTGAGTGCACTGTTAGACAGTTTGAGTGGATTGTCTGAAAGTTTGAGTGGACTGTTAGATCGTTTAAGTGGACTGTTTTTATGATTTCCTAATCTAACTCCTTCACTGAAGTCATCATAAGATCGTCTGAAATAATTGGGATGTTTCATTATATTTTTGCTTCTCAAGTACGGATGTACATAGAATGGATCCGGTAAAGAGACAGCTGTCTTTTTACTAGAAGGCTTCTCCAGATTTGTCTTGCCGGTCCAGGGTAATTCCAGTTTCAGCTCGTCTTTGGGCTCTTTGTCTTGACGGCTATCTGTTTGGCGTCTAAGTGATTTTGATTTACCAGTTTTATTTTCATCAGGACTTAGTTCGTCGTTCCAGGGAAATTCAAGATGTAGTACATCAGCAGTATCCTTTTTGTTCCTCAAGTTCGATTTTGATTTACCACTTTTATTACTACCAGGGCTCAGTACATCGTTCCATGGAAATTCAAGGTTTAATGGATCGAAAGAATCCTTGTTTTTATCTTCTTGTTTACCATCTCTTAACTGTGTTAGTGATTGGTGTCCACTTGTTTTGTTTTCAATAGGACTCAGAACGTCAGTCCAAGGATACTCAAGTTTTAATATTTCAGTAGAATCCTTAGTTTTATCATTTATTTCACCGTTCTTTAACTTTGTTTGCGATTTCAGACTTTTTGTCTTCGTATTGTTTTTAGGGCTCAGAACGTCAATCCAATGGTATTCAAGATTCAGTTTATCAGTAGTCAGCTTGGATTCATTTTCATCAGAACTCCTGGGCCCCTGCTCCTGTTTAAGACTCAAACTATCTTGGTTTGTGGAAGGTAAGACTGATAAATCACTTGATAAGTTGTCATCAAGATTTAGTTGGTTATTATCGCCTTCTTTATCGAAGTCAAACAAAGTGTCAAGACTAAATTCGTCAGAGAAATCATCTATTCTATTATTATTATGATTCCCATTTCTTCTAGAGTTATGGAGTTTTTCACGGTTGCCTTCATGATAAGGTACTAGAGTCTTAGCAGTGTTTTCTTCAAATAGCTTTTTAAGGGCTGCTCTGTTGCTCCCGTGATATCTTAGATTCTTTTTCCTACTACGATAGGCAGGTTCACTATGTCTTAGAATTGGTATATCAGAGTTTGTAACATCTAAGTTTTCTAAAAGCATATCGGAGGGATTAATAAGATCATCTTCTTCAGCACTAAGTCTATTTTCTCTTCTACTGTATTTGTTACTTGATGGTCCAGTCCTTAAGCTTACTGGTACAAGATTTAATTCGTCTAACGTCTCAGAAAGTAGTTTAGACAAATCGGAAGCGATACCTTCATCAAGACTTAGTTTATTATTGGGTGGCAAAGAAAGCCTAAGAAAATTCCTAGAATTCCTTTTTCTATTGTTAAGTCCATTCTGATCTTGGGTGCTCAGCAATAGTGATTCGAGATTCAAGTCTTCCAGGCTTGATAAGCGTAAAAATGTTAATTGTCCAGTCTCATCGTTTTCGGGAAACGATGCATCACGTAATGACGATCTTGAATTGCCATAACTTATTCTGTTAAATCTTTGAGTTAATGGACTATCATTTCTTAATTGACGGCTTTTTAAACCACCATCGCGTAAATTATACTGGTCACTATATTCTTTGCGATAGTTTCGTCTCTTGTTCTGAGAACTTGAACTATGGACAGCACGTTCGTCAGTTTCTAATTTATCAATAGGAGACGCATCCACACTCAAGCTGTTGCCCTTTCTATAATATTTACGATTTTGGCCTCTTCTGCTAAATGTTTTTTCGATAAGTGATAAGAGTAAGTCAGCTTCTTCTCGGGAGGAGTCCTCACCTTCTAAAGAGGAAACTTCAACACTTGAGTCATCGTTTTTGTTTCTATTATATTTGCGAGTTTGTCCCTGTCCAAGACTAGTAAGTCCACGTGCTGAGTACGGTCGCCTGTAGTTCGGGTACGCGTGGCGTGATGAGGAAGAGGATGATTTAACGGTTTCAGCATAGTTGTCTGAGTTTATTCTTCCGATAGGAGCAGTCTCCAGACTTACATCATTTTCTGATCTAGTGCTATGTTTCAGGTCATCGCTCCGCCTCTGATATGGGTACAGTACTGGTTGATACGATCTAAAACTGTAATCTTCAATGCTGTCGTATTCAAGTTCTGGCATTTCACTGCTGGCTGATAATCCTCTTGATAGCAAGTAACTGTCAGGGTTCGCGAGTCTTCGTGTTTGTGCGGAATTTGTGAAACGTGCCATCGGAATCAATGTGTTGCTGCCATAACCACGATTGTTCAGTGCGGAGTTAAATCCAATTTGTATAACCTATAAAAATAATGCAAAAGAAATTAAAGAATGTTCGCATTTACAAGGAAATTGTTGTGTTTTAAAAATCAATTTAAACGCTTTCGACGTAATTTAATGTTGTGAGTTTGAAATTAAATTAATTTGTTGTTTAATTTTAATTTGTTTGGTTCAATCACGCTTAAGTGTAGAGTGTTAACATTTTTGAATCAGCTAAGTATACGTCTCATCGTTTAGGTTTTGTTTAATCGTAATTTATATAAGAAAATCTACCAAACCTCAAATGAGTCAATTTCAACTCGATTTTTTATCTAATTTCCATGGACATTTTCATTTTCAGGTTTTTTGAAAAACTTTAATAACAAAACGCAACATATCCACATTATATATACATTTTCTGAAAGGGGATATTATAATTAAATTACTTAGTGAGTTATTTGGGCCACCGAAATTGGCGAGCCACAGAAATTTTATTATTGTCACCGAAATTGTATTGGTGACACAGAAATTCTGCGTTTGCACCGAAATTGTGAATTATTATATAAATACATTGTTTTTAGTGTTCCGTACCCAAAGGGTAAAAACGGAACCCTATTACTAAGACTTCGCTGTCTGTCCGTCTGTCTGTCACCAGGCTGTATCTCATGAACCGTGACAGCTAGACAGTTGAAATTTTCACAGATGATGTATTTCTGTTGCCGCTATAACAACAAATACTAAATATAGTCAATGGTACGGAACCCTTCGTGTGCGAGTCCGACTCGCACTTGGCCGGTTTTTTAATAATATGTAAAGAAAGATAAGGTTAAGGGAAAAAACTGATATAATACGAATATCGTCGTTAATATATGTTTATATTATCGTTGTGATTATGTAATGAACACCTGCAT
This sequence comes from Xestia xanthographa, assembly GCA_905147715.2. Classification (NCBI taxonomy): domain Eukaryota; kingdom Metazoa; phylum Arthropoda; class Insecta; order Lepidoptera; family Noctuidae; genus Xestia; species Xestia xanthographa. The sequence continues at coordinate 1,135,262 of LR990665.1, forward strand.
GTAACCCATGTATCACAAATAAACGATTTGATCATTTTAATAAGCATTTCTAAAAATACAACGTGGTGTACTATTAATTGGATAAATCAGTCTTATAAAATTAGCAATCAAGGAACCGATTATGTTTTTTACTTCTATGAAGAGGATGAGAAATCATCAAATGACTTCTCTCGCTCTGGGCGAAGCAGGAGGGACTTTCAGACTTTTACTGACTAAAACCTATTCATGTTCCTTCATCGCCCTTTGTGTTCCGGGGCCACGGTATCTGTTTCGAACAGTCCCGCAACCCCGGCAGGCATCGGTCCTTGTGGACCCCTTCCTATTGCTGACTCTCAATGAGGCGCGCGTGGAACACGAACGCGCCATCGACACAGTCTGTCGTCATGAGACGGACAGACGGTGAGCTAGCCAATAGCCCACAGGCCCACCACGTGGCCCCCGGCCACGACTGCATGTGCATGGACTGCACGACTCCTGCGTAGAGCCTCCAGCAGGGGGCGTTTGCCCCCCCCAGGTTGGGCAGGAGCCGCCTGAAGGCAGCGCCGGTCCGTTCCAGTTTGGGGGCCAAACGTCGGAAGTGCTCCACGAAGATCCACTGGCTGTCAAAAACGAGTCCTAGGTACTTCAAAGTTGACTCGACCACACGACGAAGGTAGGTGATACCGGAGTGCCTCCCTAATGCAGCTCCAGGGCATGGTGTTGAAGGCATTAGCGATGTCGAGAGACACCACCAAGACAACCCCACCCCGGGAAACTGCATATCCCGTCGTGAGGGCTCTCACGCGCATGATGGCGTCCACCGTAGAGCGCCACTTGCGGAAACCAAACTGGTGTTCCGCAAGATCCGACCCCGACCCCGCAAGGTGCTCGGCAAGGCGGTTTGCAATTACTCTTTCAAAGAGCTTTCCCACCTCGCCGAGCAGCACCACGGGCCGGTATGCAGACGGAGATTCCGCAGGGCGCCCCGGCTTCCGAATGAGAACCAGCTTTCCCGTCTTCCAACGAGGTTGAACTGGCCTCTCTCCAAGCATGCGCTTAAGAGCACCTCTAGTCGGTGCCCGAGAGCCTCCAAGGCCAGGACCCAGGCTTTGCCAGGCAAGCCCGGGCCCGGGGCGGTATTTTTGACACTGAGCCTACGTACCGCCACTCTCAGGTCTACCCCAGTCACTTCCGGAGCGTTTTCGTCGTCGTCCTGTTGGTCCGCTTCCAGCATCGCTGGCGGCGGAGCCATAGACGGGGGGGATGTTCCCCTCACGATGGGAACAGAGTACTCATCATGTCCTCCATGAACTTAGGCCGGAGACTCTGCGTCAGTAGGGGGGCCCAGGTGCGGAGTTTATCCCGCACCATCTTGTAAGGGCGCCCCCCAGCATCTCCTCGCGAGCCAGATCCTGGCCCACGAGAAGTTGCTGGGTACTCGACATCTGCGCACGTCGCAGATGTTGGACTTGGCCTCCTGGAACCACCCTGCCTCATTGTCAACGTCGGCAGGTCTGGCCGGTGATGTCACCCAGGCTGCACGATCGAGGCTTCCAGGAGGAGCTTCTGGAGGATGCAACCCTCAAATTTCAGTTAATCCAATTGAATGACTTTTTCAAGAAATAGTAATACAATTTTATTTTAATGTCCGGAGCTAAGGACCTAGTTCTGTCAAAGTAATTTCGGCATAACAAGTATTGATTCTTTTCAAAAATCTTCATTAACATTAATATAATAATTGATTGGTACAATTTCTGTGGAGTCGTGAAATTTCCGTGGGCCACGAGATGCCACGGAAACCACAGAAATTGCCCCATAGAAATTGGAAACTTGGCTAGTTTTTTTTTTTTACAAGAAACTATCAAGGCTATGACTATTATTTTCTATAATATTAAATGTGTACCAAAGGCTACTTAACATGCATAAAAGTGATACCTTTGTTTCTTGCAAAAATCCTTTTAAAACCTAATCACCGAAATTGCAAAATTTCGTTCCGAGTAAACTGAAATCACGTACTTATATTTTTGGCGGAAAGACCTGGCGATTATCTCTTGCCGAGCAGGGATTTATTGTTCGTTTAAACTCATTGGTGGAAGCTCAGGACGGTGAAACAAAATGACCATAGAAATTAGTAATTTCGCTTGGACAAACCTACCGTTGACATGTACTCATTAACAAAGAGTCTAAACATTCAAAACTAATTAACGTCTTGTAGGTCAATCATTACTTAACGCAATCAAAATACTTTTTCCTATATATGTTGGAGATTATCTTCCTGAGAGGTAAATGCTGTGTATGAAAGTGATTGTTGACAAGACACATAAATTGATAATTCGTCATTTACCGATTTTTTTCATAAAAAGTAATAGTCTTATAAATATAATTTAAGTGGCTTCATTTAGACTCATGTCACTTTAATTCTGAGAAAAAAAATCGTTGCATTATCTGTAAAGCAGCACTGCGATTTCAGCCTAGACGCGTAAAATTTTCGTCTGAGAAATTCACTCAAATAAATCTCATGGTTAGCTAGTTATTTGAAACACAGGCACAATAAATGTGACAATGAACATAAACACCCATAATTGGTTAACGTTGTGCAAATTGATTTGAAACAATTGTTTTTAGTTTATGTTCTACAAAAGAATATGAAATCGAAAGATGGTTATTTAATGCTCTAAAAACAAATGAAATAGTTCGCTACTATACAAACATTATAGGTACTATCGAGGACACTCCCACCTGATCACCACTAAGCTAATTTTTACTTGCACTTACAACATAGAAACGCTCTCTAGCCCCCGCCCCGTTGACTGAAATAATGAATGAAAGATACCGATCGGCCGAGCGCACTGACGATGCACGCTAAACGAGAGTTATGTTTTTTTTGCGCGCCAAAGTTGACGCTTTCCTAATAGGCCTGAACTTAAAGGGGGCGCGGCTCGGCGCCTCTACAAGATTTATGCGAAAAAGTTGTTAACTGATCAGGCGAAAAAGACCACGACTGTACCTACAGAGGGAAGTTCGTAAGTTTGAATGTAAGGCGTTGAATGTAATCTTCTAAACTACTGATCCGATTCCGAAAATTATTTCACTAATGGGAACTGAAGCTATTTCAAATGTTCCTTTCGGATAATTTCCAACCATAACAGGAGCGAAGCTGCGGAAAAAAGCTAGTAAATAATAAATAAAATATACTCGAAAAGAAAAATAAAATTTAATAAGTTTCACAGTTTTTTAACCAACTTCAAAAAGGGAGGAGATTCTTTTTTCCACTGCATATTTTTTTTTTCATGTTCACCGATTCCTCGATTTTTTTAATTAGCTTTTTTGTTTTAAAGAGTATTAAAAACATGCGAAACTAGATCTAAGTCTTTGGTAAAATTTAGAAGAGGCTTATTTGGAGTTAATGTAGTTATGATATAAACAGTATCTTACCAAAACAAACAAAGGTATTTCCAACATTTTCTTTCAATATTTAAAACATAATCCGCATACAACTACACATAAGTGTGTTTGTTCAATCGCACTCCGCGAATGCACGACACCAACAATTTTTCAGTCGCAGCAAAGAAAATCATATCCTGTATAACAAGTATTGTTTTCTGCATGTAGCGAAAATTAAAACATGCAATGCTAAACTGATTATTTGTTCTTTAATAACTTAATATTAGTTCATGTATGGGAGGAGCTCGTGGCTAAATAATAACAGCCGCTTGGGTCGATCTTTAGGTTAAGCCGTGCTTGCCTAGGTTGGTCTGTGGATGGGTGACCACTCTTACATACCGAGTTTCCTCCGTGCCTCGGAAAGCACGTTAAGCTGTTGGTTCCGGCTGTCACTTGTCCATCTTTGACAGTCGTTACATTTAGTCAGTGGCCCAAAAAGTCTGACAACCAGTCTCACCAGAGTGGTATCGTATTACCCAGTATGAACTGGGTTGTGGAGGTCAGATAGGCAGTCGCTCCATGTAAAATACTGGTATTCAGCTGCATCCGGTTAGACTGGAAGCCGACCCCAAAATAGTTGGGAAAAGGCTAGGCAGATGATGATTAGTTCATGTACGAATTTTTGTGTAGATTTTTCTCAACGTGTCGAGGCGAACGGTTATGGCACTACATACGTAACAAATTATTATAACATGTCATTGTGTTTTATAAAAGGTGTAAGTAGACTCTTAACGAATCCGAAAGGCACTTGTTCTCCCCGTCGTCATTGCAATCATTTTTTTGTTATAGACCCTACCTGTAAACCTAAAAGTTACGAGAGATATTGTAGGTCAAAGTTCCAACCTTTTCACAAGTTATTTTTCAAATACTAGTTTTTTAAGGTCATAACTTTACTTTAAATACCTCCATAACTTTACTATTCAAAGAATCCATCAGCACTAAGTTTTGAGTGCGTTACATTGAGTTTTAACGTAAAACGTGATTTTCTGTTTACACCTTTTTTATGTAATACCTAGTAGTTTGTGTGAATTATGCCAGCTAACGTGGTGATTATCGCATTTTAACGGTTGAACGCTTACTTATACATCTTATTATGACGTCATAATCTATGATTTTACCGACAATAAGTATGTACAATTTCAGATAATGATTTCTACGTAAAACTACTAGATTTTTTTACTAGGTTTCAGTTTTATATCATAACATGTTGGGAAACCTGTTTCCGCGAAGGGTTTGTCAGAGTTTTTTGCACCCCCACAAATCACCAGTTACGTTAAAATTATGTAAAAGAGGTTGCCATAAATTGAGCTCAAATCTAAACTAAGGCCCATACTGAGATATTCCTGGTGCAAAAACTTAGTAACAATTTAGTTTGGGGACAACCAGAGACTGCATACTCAGGAAAGTAGACCAACCAAGTGACACGACGTCTGTCATGGCAGTTATCGCTGCAACAGCATAGCCAGGTGGTTAATACATGTTAAACATTAACGCAGCCTTTTATCTCTTAATTTGGGTTGTGAAAACAGGTATGTAATAAGTAATAGGTTCTTACATAATAGTTTATTGCAAAATGGAATTTCAAAGTTATATTTTCTTAGGTTCAGTTATACAAGACGGGTGAAGTACAGTTCTCCTAGATAGTCTAAATGTTAGCCTGTATGTTTGAAATTGAAATTGTTTATTGAAACAATTGAAATACAAAAATATTGCAATAACGCTTTAAAAACTATAGGTATACAATAATTGGATACTACATCATCTGCCTAGCCTTTTCCCAACTATATTGGGGTCGGCTTCCAGTCTAACCGGATGCAGCTGAATACCAGTATTTTACATGGAGCGACTGCCTATCTGACCTCCACAACCCAGTGAGTACTGGCTAATACGATACCCTTGGTAAGACTGGTTGTCAAACTTTTTGGGCCACTGACTACCTGTAACGACTATCAAAGATCTTCAAATGACAGCCGGGACCAACAGCTTAACGTGCTTTCCGAGGCACGGAGGAAACTCGGTATGTAAGGGTGGTCACCCATCCACAGACCAACCTAGGCAAGCAAGGCTTAACCTAAAGATCGACCCGAGCGGCTGTTATTATTTAGCCACGAGCTCCGTCTTCGCCACAATAATTGGATACTACCTGAACTAGAAATAAACCTCTATCTTATGTAACTCACTCAAGCGCTTATACATAAATATTATCTAATATTCCTTAAACAACTAGTAAATAACTTATCAATAAATATGTTAGGTACATAATTATTATAGTTCTATTCAAATGTGGTGCTGAGGAGTTTGTTTCGTCACAACTTCAAGATAAAATACAAGGTGGTGAACGGCGGGCGATTGAGGGACCATCTCATGTAAATTGGCCGTTCAAGAGCTGATTCTTAGCAAAATGTAAGTAAATTAAATTTCATTTCGTTCTTGGTTCTTGCCGATAAGAGAAAAAAGATCTAAATCATTCGATACCATCGCCTGCGGTAAGTTCTATGACCAGCTAAACAGAGGCATTATATTTTAATTTAGTTCAAGTGGGTCGTTTCGTTGTGTGTATAAAACTAAGCTGGTATAAAGTACGACTCCTGCGCAGGTATTAAAACGCCCAGGTTTTATGTAAAGTGCGTTTACATGCGGACGAGTTATGTCAAGTTATCCGATAGGTAAGTTAAGAATAATACTAAACTATGATAAGTATGGCAAAATGAATTATTTCAGTATTTACATGGAGATGGCCTAATGTAATGTAGCGTCAGATTCTTCATTTCACTTTTCACCATTTCCACAACAGAATACGTACAATATGACTTCAAATAAATATTACGTAAAGACAACGGGGTTGGAGATGGATCAGTATCAGCAAATCTGAAACTACTAATTTAAGTCGTAATTGTTCTATGGAACCATGTCAGCGGAAAGTTTTGAGTATGAATATGGATGGCTATAAGAGTGTAGTACTGTGTGACTTTCTGAAACGTCGTGCCTACCAAAAAAGGAGGCCTGCAACGGCGTTTCACCCTACATATTCCATCGCCATATAAGCCCCACCTTACAGCACTGCACCGCTGCAACATTGCCAGTAAACAAATATATACATTTAATAAGTTTTTATTGCCATAATCTGGACATAATTTACGTTGATAAGCAGATCATACTGCCGTAAGTCTGACGCCACAATGAGCATTTTGTTTTATTTTAATTCACCTTTATAATCTTTTGAATTCACTGAACTCAGCGGTTTATTTGCGTGTGCTATATTTAATTTTGTATTGTGGAGTAGTGGCATGGAGGTATAAACGAACGTTTACTGACTACCTTGGGTGGGGGGTTCAAAACCAGGCAACTACCTAATAAGTCTAATAAAAATTATAACGGAAGTTATTATGAGGCAAAAAAGGGCGTAAAGATGGTTTCAGCTGATTGTTTTGTGGTTTCTGTCCACCGCCATAGGAAAAAGGCGTGAATTTATGTCTGCCTTACAAGTAGTAGGCCGTAGGATCGAACCCAGACAAGCTTTACTTTCTGTAAATTATTTCAATACAGCAACTCCCAAAACAGTAAACGACAACATCATGAGAGAACCAGTATGGCCTAGCACTTAAGGCGACTACAGGAGCTAAATTAGCAACTCTATTTGTGGTGGTTCAAACTTCGTTTGAAATACTGTTAGAATAAAGTTCTAAGCAGCTTGCACTACAAAGTGGTTGTTAAGTCGGTCACTGCGGGCCGAATAGTGCGAAAGGAGTGTTTTTTTTTGCAATTTACAAAAAATCTATTGATTGGACTTAAAAAATAAAACACTATCACGCTAAAATGTTGCGTGTAGTATTATTTGCCAAAAAATCAGAATGATCGCATATATTTCAGTATGGTTTTTACTCGTGAAAAGAAATTTTTAGAGATAAGTTCGTGATTTTTTTTATCGAGTAAAATTTGTTGTATTATGTTTTTAAAACACTATCATACTAGCATATATCTTGAAAAATATCATATATTTTTCTGGTTTTGTTTAATGTAGTGAATCATATGCTTTTTTTCATTACAAAACTCGTGTTTAGCTCCCTTAAACATCGAAACATACAACACCTAGTAGGGTACACTGGACCCGCGCCGAGTGCTTAATGTTGGTCTTATGCTATGAACACCACTGTGAAGAAAAATAACTTCAATAAACCTGAACCTAATAGTCTGAAACAAATGATTCTGCTTTACAGTAATGTAGTCTTAAGTTGCCATTCCAACATGTTGTGAGTTAAGCCTACCCTTTCTACCATTACCCTCGTACCCTTTATATGACAAAAGATTAATGATGTGGAGCAGTTACTGACTATTACTAGTGTACCAAGAAGTCATAGTCCAGTCAAGTCCTACTAGGTGGATCGGTGACCTGGTGAAGGTTGCAGGGATCCGCTGGATGCGAGTCGCACGGGACCGGGCAATGTGGTGACACGTAGGGAAGGCCTATGTCTAGCAGTGGACGTCGCACGGCTGAAATGATGAAGAAGTCATATTACTTACGAAATAAGTTGTTGTGTTCAAGTGCAAAGGATGAACGTATTTTGATACAAAAATCAATTTCAAAAGCAAGCATCAGTCAGCACATGTGGTATATTTTGTCCCAAAAAGTCAAATCAAACAACCTCATTGTGTCCCAGATTGCTTCAAAAACCCAATTAATACTAACACTAGCACAAAATCACACAAATATGTTCGAAAAACACATTTTACTTATACAGAAAAACTACACACATTGCGATCACACACAACTGTCAATCGAAACGTCACTTTTGGAAAATCGACAAAATCCTATTATAGTATCGATAACAATTGTGTGGGTGATATTACACCCGCCAAAATTACCCATACACCCCGTTAAGGGAAAATTAACCTTATGGAAAAGTTATAAGGGTGTGTACAACGTTTATGTTAAATTTGTTTGTAGCAGAATATTGAATATTTAGGGACAATCGGCGTGAAAAGTGGTGCCGATCTATTACGGGTAATCGGATTAGGTGGACGTGTCATTTCTATGGGATTAAGGTAACATGGCTGCGAGCAATAATTGTGTATATTTTGCGAAGTACAGTGAAAGGAATCGTGGATTGATTCTGTTAGTTTACGCCTTTTTAGGTAAGTTATAATTTTACAAAGTAACAATGAGCGCCTGGAATGTGAAGCGGCTGTATAGAAAGTGATAAACACAATTCAATACATTATGATACTTCTTAATTCTTATAATTTGGAGAAAAGGAGAGAACTGTATCATAATTATCGGCCGAAAGTATTTCAAGCCCTTGACGAGTCATTAATTTCTTTAAAAATGGTGGCCACTCAGCGAATTCTTTCAACTTGTAATCAAATTACAGAATACGGACTAACAACACCATTGTGTAGTCCTGAGATCCTTGAAAATGTGATATCTAATCTACCAGCGTTAACAATGACGGAAACGTAAAAATATAATTAAAATAATCAAGAAAAAATTGTCAATCTTATTGCAAGTCGTTGTGCCCACCAAACTGGGCAACTAGCGCCATCTACCTTGAAAATCAGAACTATCTCTTCAACGAACTCTCCAAATACACTACTTATCAAAAGTCAAGCCATAATAAACGCTAAATACTTATTTTTTGTTACAATTTGTCAATACACGCATCTGTCCTGGGTTCGATTCCCGACCCGATTGTTCGGGCTCAGACAAATTGTCGGTCAATGAATACGCGTAATAGCACGCATGATTTCATAGCTGAAGTGTGAGGGCCATTCATTATGCGATTGACTTTTAACGACATTTATTACAGATATTCATAGGCGTAAAGTTGGAAACATTTTATCCAAATCCTGATTTTTCTGACATGGTATGTCATTATACTAAAGACTTTATTTAGAGCGCTCCCTAGAGAAATAATCAAACTTTCTCGGGCAGACATTTTTTTTTTTTTGGCATATCTAAACCATAATCACACATCTAAACTTTAACCTAACATGACCTAGAAGAACTGCACAGCTACTAAATATGTCAAAATATTGTGTTGCAAGCTGCAATCAATAAAACTATTAAAGATAAGAATATTGCGCCAAAAGTCGAACGGTCAGTGTTTAATACGGTTGTTTTTTTTCTATAACTCACAATAAACCACATAAAAACGCCCAAGTATCCGGTCAGGAAGTCCATTTATACAGTAAACTCATTATTTATTGTTACTACACAAATAATACCTGCACACAAAAGACGCAACTTCACGCGACAATCGCACAGTTTAGTCGCAGCATGAATAGCCCGCTTTAAAGGTGCGACAAACAGGCATATGTCTAGCAAAGGTGTCTGGTCGTGAATGTGCCTGTTTATTCGATCGCAAGTAATTTATTGGAGAGCAAAATATTGAATTTGTAACTGTTACAGAATTAATTGCCGACTCAATGAAGTGACGATTAGTGTTAATTTATTGATAGCTGCGTAATAGTTTAACGACTAATATGTTGGAATGATTGTGTAAATATTGTAGGGTAGGTTTATTTTTATATTTTACATTAAACTGCTACGTTGGCAAGCATGACTGCGGCGTATGAGGTTCTAGATTCGATTCCCAGGTCGGGCAAAGTGTTGGGCACCTATTGGGTTTTACCACGTAGAATAGGGAATATGTATGTAAATATTTTTTTTTTCCCTTAAATCAATAAAATACAGTACTATCAACCCAAGAAAAGTATTAAAAGTTAAGTTTAACAACTGCTTGTTGCTTAAAAATAATATTAAACTCCTGCAATTTCCTATGACAGTTCAAACGTCCGTAGCTGTCGCGGCCATGATGTGACATCATATACCACAATCTGCCTTGTTTACATCAATTTTTTTGCCCTTAGTAGAATAATTATACTAATTGTATGTGTTTTAATCAAGTAAAAATTGCAATAACAATATTATAATAAAGTCTTAGTGAAACTTAAACACTTTTCAAATAAAAGTGTTGTTTTGACTTTGACGTCACTACCGGCGTTATCGAGGACGACGCGTTTTGAGAGTGAGTTCCGTTTCACCAAAAACATGCTACATAAAACAGTAAAATAAGTGATGTAGCAACATAAACAAGTGTACCACAATATGTTTATGGGCCAATACAAGGCATTTTTGATAAATAAAAAGAGTTTTGTGTTTCAAGCATATTCCCTATTATACTCAGCAGAAATCTGGAGTCAGGATTTGTGCCTGATTGATGACAATAGGCTTTCCCATAACAAACATAACTGGGGAGATGTCGGTGTGTAATGCCACGACAGTTACGCCTCTGCCTGACCCTTAGGCGTTTACAGGCGTGGTGTCCCTTAATACATATATTTTTATACAACAAGTGAAAATTGTAAACCAATACTTTTTAATTTTACTTATTATTGAGATTGTACAACAAAATTAACTTAACTCATTAAATAATAATTAATCTAACTTCACGGTTCCTTCACTGACCCAACTACATTTTTCTGGTGGTAAAAAATATTAAAATCTTAAACGCACCAAAATGTTATTTAGATGAAACCGACTCCATTTACCTCCACAAATCCGCGGGGTCCCCCGTTCATATATATCCCGCTGGACTATACCCTTTGTTTTCCTACTTAACGTTACGACGGTTAAGATTTACCGACATGTGCCGACCGGCGACTGCACAACTAATCGCAGCGACTAACGACTAGTCGTAAGGGGTGTGATTGTGCTCAATTAGATAGGGGTAACTGAGTGGTCAAGATGTCAAATGGGGTCCTAATTTGTTGTGCCCTTTTAGACAAAACATCTACCTATTGGAGATATTTGCTTTTGTTTGTTTGCTTGCTGCAATAGGCTAGTTTCGACAATCAATAAATTGCAATTCTATTTAGTCCGTCAGGAAGAGTATTAGAAAATAATGGACACCTAATTTTTGTTTTTGTAAATCAATGAATATTGACAAAGATAAAACGCATCAAAACTCGAGAGTGGGGGCTCGTGACGTCACAACGTACTAAAAATTATAGCATGGCGTGACGTATTGAGAATTTTAAAAGCGTCGTATCTTCGTCAATTTTGGTTTATGTAACAGAAGAAAAAATACGTGTCAAATATTTTTTGATAATCTAACTGACGGACTAATTATATTTTTTCAGGACACAAGCCTATTAAATCAGATAGAATTTGTTACTCAATGTAATTATAACCATTTTTTCAGTTTATCATTAAAGGGTGACGGTTGACAGAGGAGAATGGGAAAAAAAGACATGTTGCGCCGACCACAAGTAACAAGGAACAAAGGCAGGATGATGATGATGATGACGAATCATTATTCAAAGGGTGTTTATTTGTGGGAGGAGCTCGTGGCTAAATAATAACAGCCGCTCAGGTCGATCTTTAGGTTAAGTCGTGCTTGCCTAGGTAGGTCTGTGGATGGGTGACCACCCATTACATACCGAGTTTCCTCCGTGCCTCGGAAAGCACGTTAAGCTGTTGGTCCCGGCTGTCATTTGTGATCTTTGACAAGTCGTTACAGGTAGTCAGTTGCCCAAAAAGTCTGACAACCAGTCCTACCAAGGGGTATCGTATTACCCAGTACTAACTGGGTTGTGGAGGTCAGATAGGCAGTCGCTCCATGTAAAATACTGGTATTCAGCTGCATCCGGTTAGACTGGAAGCCGACCCCAATAAAACTTGGGAAAAGGCTAGGAAGATGATGTTTTTGAAGGTCCAATTGAGATACTGACTTGAAATGCTTTCCGAAGCATTAGGCCCAACCCAAACCTTAAATTCGAAGACGTGACAGCTACTACCCTGCACTGGGCCTGCGTAGGTAGTGTAGTCTAATAGTAGTCTGGCCCACTACCTTTTACAAAGAGGAGCTCTGAGTCCCAGCAGTGGGAATTGCTTATAATAGTATTGTCTGATTATAACTATACTATATAGTTATAATCAGACAATACTACTATAACTATACTAGACTATGTGGACAACACTGGCTTTACATAGACATATCTAATAATATAATGACGCATATCATGCCATTCATTCTTACATGAAAGCTTGCTTAAGTTCCTACAAGACCCTTGTAAGAACATAAACGTACAAAACCACCTGCCCAAAAATGTCGAGAAGGAATGATTTTCCTCAAATCATGAGGATTTCGTTGACAAGAAACAAATAGCTGAAGGAATTTAAATTCAAAAACTAATAAAAGTGTTTTCAGCGAGAAACGGAACGTTCATATTATCGCATAAACTGAACGAATGAGCGGAATGTAGCGACAGCAACATAAACAGATGTCTGAAGACCATAGATATAGGTAAGAAAAATAATCTTTATATATGTATTTCTATACTTACTTTATTTACTTTATTTATTTATATGATGAGACTTGATGAGAGCGGTGGTGGCCAAGTGGTGGCGGCTACGACTTACGAACAGTAAGTTGTGGGTTCGAACCCAGACAGGCGTATTACTTTGTGTAATTTATTTCATCACCACTGCTCTCAAAACGGTGAAGGAAAACATCGTGAGGAAACCGGCATGTCCTAGAACCGAAAAATTCTAAGACATTTGACATCTACCAATCCACACTGGGCCCGCGTGGTGGATTACAGCCCATTCCCTCTCATAGAGAGGAGGCCTGTGTCCCAGCAGTGGGAACATTAATAGGCTGATGATGATGATGATGATTAAGACTTTATTTACAAAGCTATGCTGAAGTGGGACTAGATTGGCCTCGTCTGTAGTATGCCCTATGAGTTGCACGCCAAAAAAGCTACTATGTATGTAAAGACCTGACACACACGTCATGGTAGGCTTCGTAGAAGATGGTTGAACGACCTGGACAGAACAAGTAAACAGTAAGCCATATTTAACCCTAGATCTATCTAAAGATATCATGGGGATAGGCCTTTGCCTCGTTGTGGGACACTGCAGAATTTGCATGAAATATTATATTCAGTCGTAGTAAAAATGGACAACAATATTTTAAATCTTTTTTACTAAATCAGCCAAGATGGAAATCTGTAACCGTGATCATCAAACAGGTGTGTACAGTGTACACTCTAACCAACCGCTGAACATAACAGTCAGTTAGAGGCACGGAATGGAAAAATTGTGTACAAAAATCAATGTCTTTTTGGATAAAAATTCATGAACAACTGAAAACAAAACACGACTTCGAAATACTAACACAAAAAGGCTTCTTCATGAAAAAATCTTATGCAAACCGTACAGCAAAAGATAGATTTTTCAAAAATTTAACAGCCTGTCATTGGGGGCTCTGGTCGGGGGTTCGCGGGGAGCTTGGGGGCGGAAAGTAATCAACAATTTAAAATTGGGGGCTAATCTCGCGCGCGCCGTAATCGCCGGTGATCGGTCTCGTCGGATAAGGGAGGATGCTCATGTAGACACACTTGACAAGCGGCAACTTGTTTTAACAAGGTTTTTAGGTTATCTTTAAGTTTTCTTTGGTTGAATTGTTTATTGAGTTTTAATAATGAAACTATAGTAGTGATTCGAGGCTAACTTTAGGTTAAAACTCATCAGAATTCTTAAGTATTTAAATGTGTTCAAAGACATGTTTTTAATACAAAGAGAAAATACAACGTAAATTTTACATTATGAGGAACTTTATTCACCGCCTAAGTTAATTGTATTAATTTACTTCTAAAAGCTCTTTAAGAGTCAAGTAAAGACCTATTTGTCGTGTCTCGTCTCGTCCGTAATGGATTTTTGAGAAAAACGGAAACGAAACTCAGGAAACCAATCAAATATCAATCAACTTTTGAACAACAAGGTGTTAAAAAAGCGTGTAAAAAAACATCAAACAATACCGACACGTGTTCTCACTTACCTCAATGTCTTGTAAAACTGAGTAACTTCCTATTTTAGAATCTTACTTAACTTAGTTAAAATAATAAAAGCTCCTCTCATGAGAAAACCCCTCTAGGTGTTTGTTTTTCCGCCAAATTGACGCGTCAATCATCTTGCGTCCCTCTCGCACCTTGTCTTCTTTGAAGAAGGTTTAGCTTCGTCTCTTTCTCACTAAATAACGAATAACAAAGGTAATCCTTGCTTAATGGTCGGTCGAATTATTTTGGTTATCGCGATGCTTTTCGGGAGAGCTGGCGTTAAATAATAGATACGCTATTGTAAGCCTCGATATAGCTTCAAAATGTCAGACTTACAGTTATAATCAATGATATTCTGTTAAACAGATATGTTGTGAGCGCGTAATCGTGAAGACTCGAAAACGAGCCAATTGGCCTATTTTTCCTTTATTCTGCGTCACTGCGTGAATGTGAGCTGTCTCTGCCCCGCGGCACACTTTTTTCGTTGGTTTTGTAGGTGTATAACATATCTGTTTGTTAGAATATCATTGGTTATAATTATAATGATAACACTGCAACTACTATGGCACATAATAAGATCGCAAGTCTAAGGACTGATAGAATAGGTGACGTAGGCACCAAACTCGTAGGCAAATCCTTGGTCGCTTCAACAAAAATGTGTGCTTAGTTCCTTCTATTCATTATATATATATTCTACTCTATTTTGCAGTGGTCTTGTTAACTGGGCCGATGTCATGGAAACTCTTCTAGCAACTTCAGGTTATCCGACTCAGTCATCCGTACATACAGGCCTAAATGGTGTCAAAATACCCTTTTTTTTTCGGATGGGAAATCATCAAATGACTCCTCCCGCTCTGGGCGGAGCAGGAGGGAGTGTCAGACTTTTACTGACTAAAACCCATCCATGTTCCTTCATCGCCCTTTGTGTTCCGGGGCCACGGTATCTCTTTCGAACAGTCCCGCAACCCCGGATGTCAAAATACCCTCAAGGAACATGTTCTGTTCGTAAGTAACATGCCAAAAAGTACATGTCCTGCCCGCCATTGCAATTTTTTGCTGATCTAGACCATACCTGAGAACCTTCTAGTTGATAATTAGATAGAAATAAAAGGTCAAAGTCATGTTCTTTTTCACAAATTTTATTTGAGAGAGAAGTTTTGAATGTTATAACTTTTCTTTCAATACATGACTCCGTGGCTAAATAATAACAGCCGCTTAGGTCGATCTTTAGGTTAAGCCGTGCTTGCCTAGGTTGGTCTGTGGATGGGTGACCACCCTTACATACCGAGTTTCCTCCGTGCCTCGGAAAGCACGTTAAGGTGTTGGTCCTGGCTTTCATTTGTAGATCTTTGACAGTCGTAACAGGTACCTAGTCAGTGGGCCAGTCTGGCAACCAGTCTTACCAAATAGTGTCGTATTACCCAGTACTAACTGGGTTGTGGAGGTCAGAAAGGCAGTCGGTCCATGTAAAATACTGGAATCCAGGTTAGACTGAAAGTCGACCCCAACGTAGGTAGTTGGGAAAAGGCTAGGCAGATGATGACATGACTCCATGACTCCTGTACTATTAAATGCATTAATCAGCACAATGACTTGAGTGCGTTACATTAATCGCTACCGTACACCATGATTTTTCAAACCAAAAATAGTACATTTTGATACAAGTGGAGAAAGTTTGTTATTGCAATCGAGGCGGAATTATAACACACGAGCCGTAGGCGAGGGTGTTATTGAGCCGAGAATTGCAATAACAAATGTCCACGTGTATCAAACGACGTTTTTCAATACACTTTTGAAGAAATAAAATAAAATAACGAATAATATTTTTGTCACGAACTATGAAACTATGATTTAAATTTTCTTTTTTTTTCGCGCTTTGGTCTCGCCAGGTTGAAAGAGAGGCAATGGTATGAAGCCGTTAAACAGCCTAATATAAAAAATAGATTTATTTTATATTTTTGAATTCAGAACACAAATAAATGTTAATTTGTGTATAAAAGTAACTATTAGTTTTAAATAATCATGTTTATCTATGATATTCTATTTAAAAACACAATTTTAAAATTCAAAAAATATTTATGCCGTAAAGACGCGTAGTGCTTTGACAAAATTAAAAAAAAACAGTCACCTCAGACTATAGACATTGAACCAATTTGGACTAAGTATAGGTATAGTTATCTGTGGCAATTTTCATTCCCGCACACGTGCAGGAAAGTGGAAAAAATCGCACGCGTTTGAAATACATTGCACGTTGTACCTAATCGTAGTGCGTTATGGACCAGTTTTCGAGAAAGTGTATTGAAAAAAATATTTTTCCATCTAACATTTTTGGGCAGAGTTTATTTAGTTTGATATACCTACTTACAGAATGTTTGGTTGAAGGCATCGTGAAGGGTACCGTACGTTTACACTATGTAAATTTTCTTCTGTTCTTGTAAAAGGGAACAATATTGAGAAGACTTGCCTGTTTAGGTCGGTTCCGGCCCCCTACGATGAGATGAAAATCAATGTTGCTGAAAGCGGGCTCCTTCCCGAAGGGCCTCCTAACTGAAGACTTGCTCTACTATGTTCTCTCATCACGGCCCTAAGCCGATAAATAACTCACTAAACACCAATAAACTTTCAAAACCGACCCTGAACTGTCATCATTAAGCGTGACCAACTGTTCTAAACATTAATCAGTAATTAACGGACAGACTGATCAATCCGAACTGACAGGCTTGTTTGACAATCCCTCTGTTCGGTTTGGTGTCAAGGCCAATGTCGCCGCTGATTGATAGGTCTACCATAATGCAATTAAAATTATGTTATTGTGAATTTAACTCTTTGTTTAAATAATAATCATAGCATTAGGTAGTGATAGCCTAGTGGAGTGACTGCCGGAGTGCCAAGTCATCAGGCGCGGATACAGGGGGGGGGGCAATGGGTGCAATTGCCCCCCCCTGAACCGGACCAAATACGTCATCATTAGCCAAGCTTGAACTAGTTTGACGGAATTGAAACTAAATATTCTAGTTGTATATCTTGTCATGGGCGTCGCCAGAAGGAGGCAGCTGCCCCTAGAGGCTCAGGATTTTTTAAAAGTTATAGCTTTTCCTGCCTGATGCCATAGAATGGTATTCGTAATAAATTGTAGCGTAAAATGGAATCGAACCCTGCGAAAAAGATTTATCAAAAAGGCTCCTTTTTTCTACCTTTGGATTGGCACACCTATTGGATTGTTTAATGATCAATCTATACAGTAGACAGAGCCTGCAATTAATTAGGCGCCCGAGGCCTTTTATATATGCAATTGTAGCATAATTATCTGAGGCAATTTTATAAAAAAATTTCGAGCTCACTACGCTCGCTCTTGAAGCCTAGTTTTTCATGAGTCTTAACTTAGTCTCTATGAGGCCCCTAACTAACTCCAGTAGGTCGGTAAGAAAAGTGTTAAATGTATCTTGCATAACATGGATTTCTGTAAAGTAACACCCATTTATTATCAAAGGTATATCAATTTTTTTTGAAGATTTTTTTAAAATTGCCCCCTTAAAGGAAATCCTGTATCCGCGCCTGCAAGTCATAGGTCTCAAGTTCGAACCCAAGACACGCACCCTCTGATTTTTCGGATTCATGTGAGCACCTATTGTATAATTATCACTTGCTTCAGTGAAAGAAAACATCGTGAATATGTAAACCAGCATGCCTGAGAGATATTTCTCATCGGCATGCAAAGCCAATCAAACAAAATCAAAATTTCTGTCATTCTCATTATGTTAGGCACCAACGAAAATCAACCCTATTATTTAGCCATTACCTAATAAACAGTAAAGGTAAGTTTGTCACAAATTACTCAAATTAGGTATAGACTTGTTGCATTGCATGTTTTGGGGTACCTATAAAAATAAGGGAAAACAATGAAATGCAATGAAATAAAATTAATAATTTCGACAAAAACATTTCGTCATAAAATTAAGATAATATGAAATAAGCAGTAGGTACAGTCAGGATATAAAGTAGTATTGTTAAACTTTCATCCCTCCTATGATGGACAAAGCGTTATATTTTACTATTGAAAGTACACATCGTGACATCTAGGTGGTTTGAGGAGAACTTCTTGCTCAAGAATGGCTTAGATTGAAAATTTTAGTCAGAAATACATTTTATATTATCATTATAATTAAGTATTCAAAAAGTTAATTTAAAAAACGCCCTTTATTTGCTTTTTACTTTGCCTTAAATTCAGAAGACCACAATCGTTCGTAGTTCTAACGATGTAACATAGATGGCGCTGAAACCAGAAACGAAGGACAATGGCTTAACAGTACCACCACAATACTATAGATGGCGCTACCAAATACTAAACGTAAGAAAACAGAAAAACTTTTTGTTCTGAACAGCCTTGCAGATCTGGGATGAAAGATCCTTGTTCGATTCTTAACATGGCTTGATAAAGAACTTTAATATTTAGGTATAATAAAATTATAATTTAATTATAATCTTCATGCTGGTAGAACAGGGAATCGAACCCAGATATTTTATCGCTACCATTTAGTTTGACCAACATTTGGGCCTTAGTATGAAATATTATAGCCATCTCATTTTATACCTCGAGGTTGATTTTAAGTGGGCGTTGATAGCCAAGTCCGAAACTATAAGGAACAGCGAAAAATACTCAAAGGAGTCTCGAGCCCGATTTTGATGAAAACCAAAACGAATGAGGGATTTTCTTTTTAGCTCTTCCCTAGTCGCTGGATAGATGGCGCTAGGAGTTAGTATGATAATGCAAGGAACGGAACCTAAAAAAACTGATTTTAACAAAGCGCGAGAAAACTAGGTTATATTCGGAAGGTTAAGCAAATGAAAGTGTCAGTCAACGAGAGTATGTGACGTGACAAAATGTTTTTTTTCCAAGCGTTTTGGCTTTGGCACTAACTATCATAGTAAGTTCAACGCCATCTATAGAGTTCTTGGAAACTAAGTTTTTTTTTAATACCTCAAAAAGAAAACCTCTCATTGACAGATTAAAAAAAAAAACAATATTCCTAACCAGGGATCGAAGCCCTTGATACGCCCATTTAAAAAATTCAGTCTATGTATTATAAATTTCATTACTGACTCTTTACTAATTTGGCAATAGGGGGTAATAAAACAAGTTAAAATTATGGAAAACTATTTATTTCTCATCCTGACTATACGTACACTAGACTACACCATAAAGAGTAGGTACAGCGCTCTTCTGACACTAATACTAAATCTTTTATTTCTAATGATATCAATTTACAATTTTGTGTTTTCGACTTTTTTTTCTCTTATGTACAGTGAACACTAGGTAAGCTTCAAAAAATATTCCTCAAGTTATTTTTCCGACAATACTGAACTAGGTAGGATGTACTAAAGGCATTTTATTTTTATTATTATATTATAAAAATATTCGTAAGTAGTGTGATAAGTAATGGCAGATTTTATTAGGTAAAAAGGAACATGATTTCTTTTATAATTTGGCCATGAAGTAATAGACATAAGTTACTGAAAAACTTATTATGTAGGTTATGGAATTTGTTAAAATCCAATGGTGGTGATTTTCTAATGAAATGAACATAGACTGGTAATAAAAAAAGATAAAGCATATTTTTTAATTGAGCGAAAGAAGGGAAGACATTTTACGAAGCACAAAATACTTAGAGAGTAGTTATTTTACTTATAATTAAATTTGGTACAACAAAAATGTAACAGTTTCAGTTCAAGACATAAATTGATACCGATACGATACCGACTTTGTTGCGTGAGTAGGTATGTGCACTTAGTTTTGCAACAAACTATGCAAGATGTTAACTTGATAAATATTACAGCTACTAAAATGCTACAAATGGTTTGTGAAAACCAAAAAAATAGGCGACAGCTTTTAAAACCCCTTTTTGTTTGCTGTACTTTAAGGCAGCCAATCACAACAGTTAAATCTGTAAGCTGATCATTGTTTTGGTAATTTGGCCTTGCATAAAACAGGTTGTAGTTTAGTTATCCCTGGATTGAAAGTTCTGGAAGTTATGGAGAGACCCCTTTGTCCAGCAGTAGAATCATGCAAGCTATCAGAAACAGTATAAGAAAATGACTGAATCAGAAATGAAAATAATTATAATATGTACTTAGAGTGCTTCAGCAAAGCAACTGGATTATATCAATGTAGGTATTATCCCTTCTAAATTAAAAATATTGTGTTTTTTTCTAGTTGTCTGTAAATAATGTTTACAGCGTAGAAAGACACAATTATTATTGTTTTTCGTTTGTACTATTTTATCAACTGAATGAGTTGGGTACTCTATGGGCTATGGTATCTATTGTTTTATAAAATTAGCATGGCAATACTTATAAAATAAATATCGAATACAATATAAATTCAAAATCGTATGTACTTCAAACATATGCTTAATTTTTTTGTAGTTTTCCAAAAACAAATTGGTACTTATATCTAATACTATACGATTATTGCACAAAACTAATAAACACATAATGTAGTTTATTACAATCACTGTATAAAAACTGCAATAAAAAGCTTAAAAAACTACAAAATAGTGCTGCCAAATTTAATTACGAATACAAAATATTTTTGTACCTTACTCTATTCTTTTTTTATTTTTTATTTCAATCTGGCAGCACTCGTATACATACAGTTCTGAGATTTGTCCAACAGATGACGTTATTATAAGATTCCTAAGTTATTAGCGAACATCAAACCGAAAAGTAAATGTTATTCGTATCTATACTACATACACAAACGTAAGCTTGTACAAAAACTTTAATGGCCCACACAAACTCAAAAATATTTACAAAAGGGCTCCCAAACATTGTTGTACTTTGTTTTTTGACCAGTCCAGTTTTTGGATCAACGGTAGAGCAGAGTCAAGTTCAAATAAAAAGTCTTGCAACAGTCTACAATGATAATAATATCTTGTAAGGTGTTCTGTAATATCAAATTATTTAAAAGTAATAATACAAAATTTCTTTAGTTTGAGATAACGAGATGGAGCCCTTAGACTTATAGATCAGTCACCACAAAAATTAAGATAAAAACAATTACCTACACTAAAATTTGATTCGGTCACCTTTAAAATTCTCTCGCACCGACAACACCTAATATCTACTATCAAATCCATTTTCTAACCGATGACCCTGATAATTTAGCTTTCTATAACGAATTTAACACTGAATTCAGCCAAGCAATCAACACAATGTAAGCTGACAAAAGTAATAGATTTACAATTCATACTACTGGCTATTGTTACTTATTTCAGCCAGCCAATCGCAGTATTTGCAGCAGTTGACATTAATTTGACAATCTACCACTTTTGTCATTTCGTGTTGATTGGTCTTAAAATACCGTAGAATCCAGAATTCATAATTAAACTTTTATGACCAAAAGGTTTAAGAAAGCAGTCACTGATCTCAAGTTCCACCCTAAACCTAAACTTTACATCTCAACATTACTCAGACTATCAAACTTCATCTCTTTCACTTCTTCAGGGTTAAAACTCTTCACGGACACCTTACCATCCCCCGATAGGTCTGTACTCGATAACTTATTCGTTATTTTAGTAATCGAAATACGACTTTCGATATCATTCGAATCACATATCGTTTCTAAAACTACACCTTTCTCGACTTTCCGTGGTTTCGGTAGAACTTGGCTAACTTTTGTGTTCCTCAACTTTTCACTTAGTAGTTTGTTGCAAGTTTTTCTGGACATATCCAGGGCTAGAGGGTCTTCTGGTGGAGTCTCCTTCTTATCTTCTGGCTTGTTCTGTTGCTTCATCTCTGCTACTTCTGCGTTGCTCACGTTGTCTTTCTTTTTCCATTTCGTTCTTCTGTTTTGGAACCAGATTTTTACCTGGAATTAGAGAAAACAATTTATTACTATTTTGAAATGAATGACATAACGTGATGGCTTGTTTTAAGTGTTTGTAGTCGTCAAATATTTGTTTCTGATATTTTATTTTCAAAATTGCTGTTGGTATTTTGTCTAGGCAGGTTTAATCTTAAAAACGAGATGTTCCATACGTTTTAACTGCCTTGTTAGGTAATTTTGTATGAAACAGGAGTTTTTTATAACCGATTTTCAACGTTTCCTCGGTAAAAGTTAGTGCTGCGATGACTGCTGACACCACGTTCAGATAGCAAGAACATAAAGGACAATAATTACTGAACGATCCATCTTAAGACACATCAGGTACCTCAATAACAATTCAATCAAACAAACACAATATAAAGGAACCTTTGAACTTTCTCGACACGTAACATGGTAACAATAATCAGAGAAGCTCCTAATTTTGCCAGTTGCCAAGGGACTCGCACGTGTTTGTGCGAGTCGTGCGACTCGTGCGAGTGTGAGTGCGAGTGTGCGAGTGTATCGGTTAACAAACAGTTAATTACGAGCTGATCGATCTCAGCCCAGGGGAGCTGGTAGTGCGGGGATGTTGTCGATATCGATGATAACCACGATTGTTACGTTCCTGATTTTAATCGGTTTTACCATTACTTACATATTTTTGCGTTAAAATAGGCTTGATACGAAACCCCTATCATCAAATTCATGACAGTCGTAGAAAAACATAATTCCTTAACGATCAGTATGTAGTACTTGCGCCAGTACATCCAGCTACCTAACCGAATCAGTCAACCTTGAACCTTTTGTGATAGTGATAAAAATGATTTTTTTTTGACAGCTTGCTAGGTTGGTGTGCTGGCGTCTGTACATACAAAGTGCGTTGAACAGTTGTCAGTGTCATCTCAGCGAATAGAGAATAATGACGCGGTTTAGATGTGGGTACAGTTTCAGCGACAAAATTCGCCGTAAGACCTGAATTCCTGCTACGCTGATGTCGGTCGCTTATGGTCGGTCGCGTACGTCAGCGAGAAATACAGTACCTAGCAACGTAAGCCGCTAATGTCAGCGTCGTAGTATGATGCTATAAAGAACACAACACAATGTATACTCGTACGCGCAACCTACGTACGCGACCGACGGAAGGAAGGACGTAGGAGGAATTCCGTCCTTAATGTGTCTCCTAAGCAGTCAAGTTTGATAAAATATAGATTTTCCTTAGAAAACTTTAAAAAATAAACGTCTATATCATTTCAGCCAGAGTAAACCATTAAGCTCCACAATAAAACTATAACTACATACACTAAGTACTCTAACTTAAGTAAGTAGTTAAGCAAGCCGTGAACTTATCTCGTAAAATAATCGTAAAAACAACACCCCTTAGATGCACTTGTGAGCGATCGTTAGCACCCTTTATTGCATCTTGTGGTAGAAATGTAACTTGACTGATTTTCTCCGTAATATTTGTAATCATCTTTGATGGGGTTTATGAATGTTTTAATACGAATTCTTCATCCCACTTATAATTGTTACAAACGTTTATTTAACTTGCATTATGTGTATGTTTGTTTTTGTCAAATCTTGCAACTGAATTTTAAAACAGTTATCTTCGATTGAGCTGAAATTTGCATGTCCACGTTTAGTTTGGACGACAATGCATGGTTAGTTACCTAAGTGACGTTATTTTAAATCAAAGATGGCGGACTAGTTATTCTATGCACTCCCCGCAAACCCATACCCATACCCAAATGGGTATCGATTAAAAGGGTTTGAAGCCTGACACTTGGGAATAATGTAGCTTCTAAATATTGAAAGAAGTTTCGGAATCGGACCAGAAGTTCCGATGATACACACTACTTAAGATTGTTCTTACTAATTATGCCCCTTTATGATATTAGTATAGATACAATTTACAGAAGTTCTTAACTTTGGCACTTAAATAGAAAGTATACCGCTAGTTCCTACACTATAATATCATAGAGAAAGAAAGACATTATAAGTTCGAGTTTCAAATTGAGTAGGTCTCGAGTGCTCACCCGTATCTAACCCACACTGATCAGTATGGCTGCGATCAAACTGTGTTCATCGCCAGCCACTGATTACTCTGATCGACTCCCATTAGCCGGACAAGTATGCGATTGACTATTAGCGCTAAATAGAGAAAGCAGGCTTTACTCGTTGCTAATACTCGTACCGACATATTTCTCCTATTATACAGTAAGTTAACATGGATAAATCATGAGCAGCGGTGGCGCAGTGGTGGCGGACCAGACTTACGAACAATAAGTCGTGGGTTCGAACCCAGGCAGGCGCATTACTTTGTGTAATTTATTTCATCACCGCTGCTCTCAAAACGGTGAAGGAAAACATCGTGAGGAAACCGGCATGTCTTAGAACCAAAAAATTCTAAGACATGTGACATCTACCAATCCGCACTGGGCCCGCGTGGTGGATTATAGCCCATTCCCTCTCATATAGAGGAGGCCTGAGTCCCAGCAGTGGGAACATTAATAGGCCGATGATGATGATGATGACATGGATAAATCACTGGTGCTTTATTAAAACCATCAACAAGACTGAAAATGTAACATGTTTGATGAGAAATTAAACGATAATAATTGTACTTATTGTGAATGGTCACAGGAGTTTTATTAATAGGTAATCGGGATGTAAAGCGGATGGGTGACCGCAGCTTTGTCCGAAGGAAGTGTATGATACCGCAGCCCGAACAAACAAGAAAAACTTAGTGATTAGGTTACAATCAATGTCTCGTGTTTCTAGCACCCAAAACTACCCACATAATATCTTGAATGTAAGTAAGTACACTTGATATCATGTTCTGCCTGTCCTGTTGTTTGAACATCACAAGAGCTAAGAAGAGGAAGAGTAAGTGTAACTAAGAATAGTTTAGTTGCTTTTAGGAGACTGTAGGACTATGTTAGTTCCTTTTTATTTCCCAAATCTAAGATACAACCTACTCGTTTCTATGAGACGCTAAATACTTACAATGGTGTCGATTCTGTTCTACACAAACTAAACTTAATTTAGGCTATTGCTATCTTTTTCTCTATAATAAAACGATAAAGAGACGGATGTAATTTAGAGCTATCAAATTTAATTGGAACTAATATTTCCATACAAATGAAGGGTGCACGTAAAAACATGTCGACTAAAAACACGGTGAAACGCAAGGCATAAACTAGTTTGACATCTCTAACTTAGTTCATAGCTATAGCCGTTTTCTCTTTTCTCGCAATGCCTTTTAGTAAAAGATAGCAATAGCCTAAATTAAGTTTAGTTTGTTCAAAACAGAATCGACACCAATGTCTCGCGTTTCTAGCACCCAAAACTACTCACATAATATCTTGAATGTAAGTACACTTGATATCATGTTCTGCCTGTCCTGTTGTTTGAACATTACAGGACCTGATGGACTGAAAGTGCCAAACACGTCGCCAAATTTAAGTGGGCATCGACACGCTAATAACAGGAAGATTAAGTGTAACTATGTATACTAGTTTATTTGCTTTTAGGAGACAGTAGGACTATGTTACTTCCTTTTTATTTCCCAAATCTAAGATACACTACCCACTAAGTTACCTAGTCGTTTTTAGGAGACGCTAAATACTTAGTGTAAGGTAGAAGACTCATCCGCCGTTCCTAAAGAAAACTCAGGCAAAACGCACTCAGTCAACATATCGCGTATCTATTCACGCCACCCCCTACCATAGGTCACGCCACAGCCACAGATGATAAACGCTATCCGTATGATTTACTACGATACGCACGCACACACACAGACACACACACGCACACGTACAAACAGACGTACAGACAGCAGCAACACAATGGCGTGCCATGTAATTGCCAAGCAAATTAATCCGGGTAACATGTGACATTTGACTCGTACTGTATACACAGTACACCTTTAGTTAGGTTGGGGGTATAATGGGGTTGAATGTTATACGGATTCCGGGTATTATATTGAATTGAGAGGACTTCGTAAACGTACTGGCGTTTAAGAGGGCTATTACATTTTTTCTTGTTTTTGTGTGTTTTAAGAGTCTAGCACTCAAATACAAGAATACATTTTGATTTTTAATTTTGAGCGCTCCCTAGAGAAAAATAATCAAACTTTCACGGGCATATTTTTTTTTATTTTGTGGCTTTTGATTAGCTAAACCATAATCACACATCAAAAATATCAGTTAAGATGAGTGATAATTGATTAAGTATACAATACGGTTTCCACAGATAAACTCTTGAAACACTCAAAACAAAAAATACAACAAAAGAAATAGGAACTTACAAAAAATACTACAACATAAATTAGGAAAAAGTAATTCATTCATTTATTTATTTCTTATCAATAAGAACTATTTCAGTAGTGCAAACTGACACACGCTCGGCCTTCCTACCCTACGTGGCAAAAATATGATACTTTCTAACTGAAGTAAAAATCCAACCCTTAAAACTCTGTAAACCGCTGACTAATGGTCTCCCAATTAACGTTCCCAAAAGGGTGTAATATGAGCAAGATAAATATTTTTCCTGAACTCTAAAAAAGTACACATTTCCCCCACTGTGCCCACACCCTTACCTCACAATGCAATCCACTTGCTTGCAAACATGAAGATAATTATTATTGATTGCGCATTAGCACGGGTGAGAGAGACAGGTACACACATTACTGTAGGTGCAAGGGAGAGGTCATAGTTCCGAGATGGATTGATAATGTTACATGTCAAAGGAGCGCTAATTGGACGTTTGTGTCAAATGGGGGTCGGCAGGGTAAGAGGTGTTATGATTATGATAGAATCGCAGGGTGCAATATCTTGTGGAAGGGACAGACAAAATGTTTTTTTGTTCAAACGATAGAACACTTAATATCGTGTACTACCTGGGGCGCTGGGGCCCAATTCTGTAACTTTGTGTTAAAGCAACACGCCATTGACACTCTATCGACACACTACAGACATTATGTTGCCACTGTTGCAAATTTGGTATTCTGCAAAAACTTCAATGGCGTTTCAGTGGTGTCTCAGTAGTGTGTCGATAGTGTGGCGGTACAATATTTTTCAGTGTTTTCGTTGTTCGATGGCTTCACAATGGCGGTTCGATGGCCAAAACACTTTTCAAACACGATAGACACAACTTTCAAATACACTTAAAATATTTACAGACTACCGTAACTTTGGCCATCATGATGACATTGACACATTATAGTGGAGCAGAATACCAATTATTACAATAGTCTACCAAGGCGTTTCAATGGCACTACAGTGGTAAGTCAATGACCATAGATAATTTGTAGAATACCAAATGTCAATGATTAGACTATTGAGACACTACTTCACACACTACCGAC
Organism: Xestia xanthographa; assembly: GCA_905147715.2. NCBI lineage: Eukaryota > Metazoa > Arthropoda > Insecta > Lepidoptera > Noctuidae > Xestia > Xestia xanthographa. The sequence continues at coordinate 1,162,756 of LR990665.1, forward strand.
ACACTATTGACAAGTTGGTAATTTTACAGAATTGGGCCCCTGTCCTGTTGTTTGCACATTACAGGAGCTGGTCGATACTACTGTAGGTGCTTAACTCGTCAGCAAATTCTGTACGGACTCCATTTAGACTGCTATCGATACGCTAAGAAGAAAGGACAACAGAATGAGTTTGATAAGACGGTCAGCAACGAAATGAGGTGGTAAGAACCGTGCTCACAAAAACCACGGAATTGTAACGCTAAGATTAGCAGCAGCAGTCTGGAGAACTGTTATTTGGTAAAGAAGCAATCACATCATCACCACCATAAGATAGTCCAGTTTAGTCAGACAGGCCAGTCTGGGCTAGATATTAGTCTACTTCGTTGACACGTCACTGAAGATTTTCCGACCGCTATTCATGCACAGCATTTCAAGACAACCTGTGATGTCCTGTGTGACTGATAAGCACTGATAACATCATCATCTGCCTGATCTTTTTATCATCAGCTATGTTAGGGTCGGCTTCCAATCTAACCGGACGCAGCTTTATGGGGAAAAGCCAATCTAATTTTGAAACCAAAGAATCCAGAACGCAATAGCTAGGTGGGTACTCACAATCACTGAACTACAGAGAAAAACCGATTTATACAAGAGCTGGCCAAAACATAAACAGCCCCTCGGGTAGATCGGTTAAGCCGTGCTTGCCCAGGTTGGTCTGTGGATGGGTGACCACCCTTACATACCCAGTTTCCTCCGTGCCTCGGAAAGCAAGTTAAACTGTTGGTATCGGCTGTTATTTGTAGATCTTTGGCAGTCGCTAGTCGTTACAGGTAGTCAGTGGATCAAAAATTCTGACAACCAGTCTTACTAAGTGGTATCGTATTTAATTACCCAGTACTAACTGGGTTGTGGAGGTTAGATAGGCAGTCGCTCCACGTCAAATACAGTTATTCAGCTGCATCCGGTTAGACTGAAAGCCAACCCCAAAATAGTTGGAAAAAGGCTACGCAGATGATGCTGATGAGAATAAATAAACAGCAGATTCCTATTAATTAGCCACTCGTGTGTAACGAACATTTCATATGAATTGTTACAAGTTCCTCCGAGTGACACAATGTGGCACGAGTACGACTTGTATTAATATCTAACAAGTGAGGGAATGTCAACTAATTGGAAATGTTCTTTATTGTGTAGATAAACTACATTTTACACGTGTTTTGTTCAGTGTGTATTGTATGGTAGTGATTTACTATAGCAACTATTTTTTAAACGTTTGCATAGCAAGGAAGTTAGAATTTATTGAAAAGAGAACTGTTTATAAATGATTGTTAAACTTTGCATACCTGATCATTGCTATAAAACATTCAAAATAATCGATTTGTATTTAACTGGCCCTTTTTGTCTGCAAAATTCTAGAAAAGGAAAACCTTAAGCATGTCTAGCTGTAAGAAAGAAGTGTTGAAAGCCTTTATGTCCCAACGTAGATCGTTTAGTAGAGCTAACCTACCTACACAATTTGCCATCTAGAATGTCAGTTAGAATTACCAACAATTTATCTCAAGTCCCAAATCCACTATCCAACTGACTAATCAAACACAACGTTTCAGATTATCGAGCTCTGTGCCGTCGCATCAATTATCCACACATAACATCACTATCATAAGGCTGGCTGTTCACGGTGGTTCAGGCAATCAATATTACCGCGGAGCGTCGCTTTGTTCGCGAGATCAGTGCACAGGACCCTATTAGTCCGGACAGTCGTGTAGGGACGGGCAAGTGTCGAGGGATTTGTCGATGATACGATGGTTGGATGTTTGTGTGTATTGAGGTTTTGTGTTTTGGTATGAGTAGGGGTTTGATTAAGTTATGTTGGGACATGGTGGTTTTTATTGAGAAACGTTGGCATGGTAGACCTTTGAATGAAATTGATTTTTTGTTTGAAAACCACAACAAAAACAAAATAAAAAAAGAAAGGGACAGGAACATAGTTAATTTTAAACGTGTTAATTTTTTTCTAATCTTATAGTACAGTAGTAGTAGTGTTTGAAATAAACAGATGATGGTACTTTTTTTGTACTATTCCCAAAACATATTTTATATAATGTACCTATAATAAAAAAAAAAAAGTTCACATGTATAAAATTATACCAATTTCTCAACAAATCAAACTGACTATACCGAACATATACATACAACAAAACAACGTACACCTACATAATAAGGAAGCAGCAATCAATAGCGCAGTGTCTCAGACGTCTTGTTCGCAAGATCATTGTACATGACTCTATTAGTGCTGCCAATTGGCCAGGGAGGGGACAATATCGATATAATACCGACACTTGACGGATTAATAGGGGCTAGGTTTGTATTTTTCGTATTGGGGGAGTGAAAGCCAGTGAAGGAGCTACACACAATCCTATTATTGCTGATTTTAAGATAGGGTTGCGATAACGAAATAAAATAAAAATGGTTCTTTTCTTAAATCCTTTCATTTAAATCGATGCGATTTTTATGTGTTATTCAATGGTAACTAAAACGTTGATGGGAACTACATTATTCAATATAATTTTCTTAATGTTCAAACAAACCGGTACGGACTGATTGCAGACTGACGGCGGACACGACAAATACTTCAGTACAATATCTGTAAGAGTCTAATGTCTGGAGACGCGACCGGAATTCGTCCGTACCCTTGAAGTAAATTTTAGAAAACAAAAGCTTTTTACTCAAATTTTAGGAATATTTGGGCAACACTTAGCTCAGTATTAATTATTCATGTTGACACTAAATTATACAATCTACCTTTCCAAACGTTCCTTAGCACATTAATGTATATAATTCCTGGTTGAATGATATAATTAAAACAATAAGTAGAAAGGCACACAATGCACAAACAGTGAGCAGTCAATAGCACGCGGTGTCGCAAGCGGCGAGCGGCGAGCGGCGCGGCGTGTTCGCGAGATCATTGTACACGACCCCATTAGTGACGGGTTGGACTAGGGAGGGGACACTGTCGATACAAATGTATCGATAATAATATTTTAGAAGTTTTTGTGCGTGGAAGTGAGATAAAAATGTTTTATACAGTCATAATGTGAGTTTTTTTTTTGTGATAGTTGTTAGTTAGTTAATCAGCCATATTCTGGTATTCAAAAGCAACTGTGCTATATTTTAAAAATAGTTAACATATTTTTTTGTAAACGTGCCTGTTTTTTATAAATAGATAATAATTTATTTCTAGAAATAACACTTAATTCATATGTATCAACAGTGTTATAAGAAAAGCAATAAAAACTTGATTACTTTGCACCACTTTGAATCAACTTTATTTTATTGTACAAGCGTGTGATTTATAAGCAATCGTTATAAAATCAATTAACAGTATAAAGTCAGTATTTAATTACTGATTGCAAATTAATTTATGGCCTGGCAGTAATATAACACTGCACTGATATTCCACATTTACTGAATACGATTAACCGATACAAGTGATTGTGCTGTTGATATATAAATAGCGGGGATTAACATATTACTGTTTAATTGCCTGGGTCTATAAATTCATGATAGATAAGTAGGTATGTGCCAAGTTTCATCAAAAGCGAAAGTCTTTATTCCTTAAGTGTCTTAAAACGATATTTTGATAGAGCTTCTACTTGAAGTTTTTCCAACTAATAGTAATATTAGTAGGCAACTATGTTATAGTACATACTGCAGCTAATTCCTAACTAATATTAAAAAGAAAGCGAGTTTTATTTTTCACGCCATAACGGTTAAGCGAATTTAGATGAAATTTGGCCTACTTATAGACCGGCTCGACTCCAGACTGGAGTCTCTCTGAGGGATCGCATCCGGAACAAGGTGATCCGACAGAGAACCAGACGTATCGACATAGCTCACAGAATTAGTAAGTAGTGGCAATGGGCTCGTCATATTAGCCGTAGAACCGATGAACTTTGAAGTAGACGTGTTCTTGAGTAGAGGCCGCGAATCGACAAACGTAAGGTGGGACTGTGGGACGCCTTCAGGCTCGGTGGAGCGACGATCTTCGCAGGATAGCTGGTAGCAATTGAATGAGAGTTACTGAGTATCGAGTTATGTAACGAGTGATTGAAGAGGCCTATGTCCAACAGTGGACTGTTGTAAGTAGGCTGTTGATGATAGACCATGAACTAGGTTAGGAAATAAGACGTTTTATCCCGGTCGGTAGTACCATCTCATTCTCGGAGTAATTTTCGATATCCACGCGGACGAAGCCATAATAAACAAAACAGACCTTCTAACACAAGGAAAAAAAAAATGTTATGACCAAAGAAAATTCTACCAGCGAAAAATCATCGACGCAAAAAATAAATCATTAAAATGACATCGATCCATCGAGCGCGCGCCGTCCATCACTACGCTTATCTGAGCCTCCGGCGATCGAAGCCAATGACTAAGCCCCGTTAATCGAACAATTATTCATTGAAGATAGTCATCCCTCCTAGTCTCACCCCCTCTGACCCCCTGACCCCTGGGAGGACGAACAATCAATTATTTCAACCCTCTTTGTTCTTTTGAGACTGTTTGTGTAACTTTTGGTGCAAGGTAGTTTTTTCTTAAGGTATTATAGGTTAGTAGTATTATACGTTGCTTAATATTATGAGTCTCTTATTTCCGTTTTCAAAATTAGTGATCTGTTGGATTTCGAAAGCTCTGCTCAACGCGGAGAGTTAAAATTCGAACATCCAATAATACCGAGACATTCGTTTAGGTAGAATACTACTTACGTTCTTAGGGACCCGGGTTCGAATCCCGATAGAAGCAAAATGTTTGTGTGATGAGCAGTGATAGGAATAGGTAGTGCTTATTAGCCTAAACTTCGAAGAACAGAGACAAGAATCGGAGACTTCCTTAGACTATATTTTTTTCCGGGACATCACGTAAGTACATCAAAAATTAATGTTATTTGGAATAAGTAATTGGTCTATGTTTACCTAAAGTTTGCGACTAAACATAACATAACACAGTCGTTACAACCATTAAAATTTCTGAAAGTTTTCTTTTTAAGAACATTTTGGAAACGACTTCTTCATCATAAAACTATGATACGCTCTCTTAGGTACGCACTCTAGAATTTACAAAAAAAAACTCGCCGTGGTCGCATAATAAAATATAGTCTAAGGAAGTCTCCGATTCTTTTCTCTGTTCTTCTTCGAAGTTTAGGCTAATAAGCACTACCTATTCCTATCACTGGTGATGAGCATTAGACATTTGTTTCCGAGTCATGGATGTTTATATGTATAATAAGTAGTATTTACAAACAAAAAGTATCTATGTAGTATATCAACTATCTGGTGTCCACGACACAAGCCTCGTTACTTAGTGTGGCACTAGATGGCGCTGTGTGTAATGTCCAGCGATATATATATATATATATATTTTTTTTTTTATAAACTGAAATGCAGATACAAACTCAGCGTTCGGCGAATTCTGCGCCGCGCCGTATCATAATCCGAAGCATTTTGATTTAATAATCCATTGCTTCATATGTTGGTTATTCGTCTGCTCAACTACCTTGAATGTGTTCCTTCGCTGGGAAAAGGAATTTGAATCTGACACTTTTTAATCTGTAATCCCCAAAAGTTTTGGTAGAGGTTACTCCCACATTTCACCTGTTATATTTAAGTTCCATGTAATGGGGGCGAGCGTATTGCCATCTAACAGGCACAAATCCAGACTGGTAGAATAACCCAATAACACTACCCGACGCGGGAATCTAACCTAGAAACTCATGCTCAGCAGCCGCGCTTGCTAATTCTAACTCACAACACAAAATAGCAACTAGAAACATAATGATAAAGTTACATAAATCAAATTAGAGAAAGTTTACTTCCTACATCAGACTATTAACAATTAACTGACATTATATCGATGCAACGCTAATCGTGACCGAAAGCGAGTCCGCTCGATTGAATCGGAAACCAGAATCGATTCAACAGATTACTCCACTACGGTCCATCAAGTTGTCCTACTGCCACTGGTGGGACAAAGTGAAATGTTTTGATGTCCACTTTGCCTCACTTATTGATTTATGGAGCTACAGACGCTGCAGTAATTATTATCATGTAATTTATAAATAATCCAGTGAACACCGATGAATACTATGAAAAGAAGAAAAATCTGTTTCAGTCAAAAAATTACAATGTTTTTTTTTTATTTCCAGGCATAATTAAGAATTCACTTAAATCCAGTATTCATATTCATTTTTATTTATTGCCTTTGTGCTAGAAAGTGTATGCCCGCTTTGCCACGTAAAGCGGGCGGCATACACTTTCAAAATAAATATTCCATTTTGTCCCATCAGAGGGACAAATCGGTGGAACAAAGTGGAATAGACCAATTCAACTGATCAATCGTTTTAGACAAGCAAATCGATGTGAGTAATTATAAATTATGATCGTTCTGTGTTTCACTGGCTGTGTAAGTGGTTTGTGATTCGTTAATTAGGTATCGATTCGATTGCATTAATTTGTTTCACACAGGTAAGCTTGTTTTGGCAAACCATTTAGAATTTGAGGACAATTAGTTTTGTGTGTAAGTGAGATATTTATTAGATGCATGGAACTGTGGGGTCTGTATACAATGTGTAAACGGACCGTCAACTAAGCATACTGTACCTACATCAAACTAAGTCTCATCATCATCATCAGCCTATTAATGTTCCCACTGCTGGGACACAGGCCTCCTCTCTATGAGAGGGAATGGGCTATAATCCACCACGCGGGCCCAGTGCGGATTGGTAGATGTCACATGTCTTCGATTTTTTTTTGGTTCTAGGACATGCCGGTTTCCTCATGATGTTTTCCTTCACCGTTTTGAGAGCAGTGGCGATGAAATAAATTACACAAAGTAATGCGCCTGTCTGGGTTCGAACCCACGACTTACTGTTCGTAAGTCGGGGGCGCCACCACTGGGCCACCGCTGCTCACTAAGTCTACGCAAATATTATTGCCGGTCGATTAATAGACTTTTTTTTCGGTGAAATATCACGATTTACGGTAGGACTCTATGTAATGCACTCAAAACATTGTGCAATCATCAAGTTATCACTACATATTATAAAACAAAGCCGCCGTTTGTCTGTCCATAAGTATGCTTTGATCTTTAAAACTACGCAATGGATTTTGATGCGGGTTTTTTAAATAGATAGAGTGATTCAAGAGGGAGATTTCAGTATATAATTTGCGGGCATCAGCTAGTAACATATAAAAAAAAATATTTAAAAAAACTGAATAAGTTTCCCAGGTACCGTACCTGGGAAACTCCTATGGAATAAACAAATATCACAGTGACGCGATGGCGGGAAGACGACCCCAATCTAAACTACAGAATAAAAATCGTATCTTAAATAATGACTTCTACTCAAGTAATCAGGTTAACTTGTTTATGGATGCGGGTGTCGTGCGACCCGTCTTGCTTAAGCAATCCCCGTATGATGGAATGGGGTACCTAAGCTTGCTAAGAACCTCAATAGCCACAGTCATGAAGATATTAGACCTCGACCATTTGTCACATATAACGCACAGATACACCCGATCAACCGCTCCATTCTCCACCGAGACCACGACAATTACAAGTCAACACAACTACAGTTATGTCCTTTACAATATAATCCGAATGAGCTGTCAAACTTGACAGCTCGGCGGCTGTTCGCGTTGACGTTGACGGCTAATGACAGTGTTGCCAGCGATTGGCATTGTATCTACTGGGATGTTGTTGAGCTTGAGAATTAGTGCTTCGCTCAATGGTGCTTAGATAGTAAGGTGGTTTGATTGGCTGTTAGCAGCGAAATACGATTGTAGCAAGATGAAAGTGGAGTATGTCTTGTTAGCGAATGTTGATTGGTTCAAACAGACTTCTTAGCAAGTTGCTATTGTGTTCCTATACCTATTATTTGTGAATGTTTGATGTGAACATTGTAGGCTTTGTAGATTCCCAGATTCTTGTTAACTTATTAACTACTTATCTTGTTTTACGTTTTTTTTTTGAGGAGCTCGTGGCTAAATAATAACAGCCGCTCGGGTCGATCGTTAGGTTAAGCCGTGCTTGCCTAGGTTGGTCTGTGGATGGGTGACCGCCCATTACATACCGAGTTTCCTCCGTGCCTCGGAAAGCACGTTAAGCCGTTGGTCCCGGCTGTCATTTGTAGATCTTTGACAGTCGTTAGGTAGTCAGAGGCCCGAAAAGTCTGACAACCAGTCTTACCAAGGGGTATCGTATTACCCGGTACTAACTGGGTTGTGGAGGTCAGATAGGCAGTCGCTCCATGTAAAATACTGGTATTCAGCTGCATCCGGTAAAACTGGAAGCCGACCCCAACACAGTTGGGAAAAGGCTAGGCAGATGGATGGCTTGTTTTACGTTTTTTGTGTAGTAAGCAACGACCTATTGTTGGGCGTACGCTACAAGTACTAATACTGTAACATGATAATATTGCAATACCAAATGATTTGAAAAGAGTAACCATGGAGTTTCTTGCCGGTTCTTCTCCATGGAAACGACGAACCCGAACCGTGCACCTTTTGTCGACGTTTTCTAAGTGCCCCCATCTAGGCCTATGTGAAATAAAATATTTTGATTTTGGTTCCTTCAAATGAAATTCATGACCATGCTTAAACAGCTATAGTCTATGAAAGTAAGTATTTCTAACACCTCAAAGTCTACCAAAAGCACTTTTAATTTAACAGCAGATGCTATATTATTATTCTATATAGGTATTTGTTTGTGAATTTGTAAGTTTGTATGATTTTCTCACTGGCAGAAAGCTACATTATTGGTGAGACCTATGAGCTATAAATTATTACTTATTTAGAACATGTATATTAGCCGAGCTTTCACAATTTTTGTGGACGAAGTCACGGGCGAAGTGCTAGTCATTCGAAATCTGGGTCGAAAGGCAGTTTTTCATGGGTTTCTTTAAAACCTACATAATTATGTTCCTACTTGGTAGCCAAAAACCAAGCATTTACCATTAAATCAAGCTGTTCATAAACTCAAAACCAGTTCGGTTCATTGATCAATGAAACGGAAAACAATAATGGCATCGTATCGATATTCCATAGTTGCATGATAATGAGCATACAGATAAATAACTGTTACATATTCAATTAAACTGTTGTGCGCATATTTCCGGATCGCGGCCATATTTTACGGTCAATTAACTTTTAATTATTGTAAAGCCTTATAGGTCGAGTGGAGTGATGCGATTTCAGTTTGTTTTTGTCGTATATAACTTGAACTAATTCTTGCAAGTGTTGTATAGACATCTTTCCTGCCATTGCTTATAAAAACCCATTTTTTTTCTAATACTACCTTGTCTTTTGAGCTTCACTTTGTAACGTTACATTTTGATGGATAGGATCCACAAAACTGTAAGGTCACTTTGAGCACTCACCTACCTAACTTTCAGTCTGGAGGGGAGCACTATTAAAAGAAATAAAGGGGACGAGTTATAAGAATTTATTAACAAAGATAAACTAAAGGCTGGAGCTACTTAATTACTAATGCCAGTGAAGCTGGCGGAAAGTACTAAAGATGAAATGCAGAATGGAATAGATAACTGAAGAACGTCCGTCTTCAGACTGTGGAGGAGGACCGAGGAACCATCAACTCTCAGGCCGTAGAGAAGGGCCGAGGGCATCTGTCTTCAGACGGTGGTGGACGGCCGAGGACCGTCAATCCTCAGGCCGTAGGAGGAGGGCCGAGGGCATCCGTCTTCAGACGGTGGTGGACGGCCGAGGACCGTCAATCCTCAGGCCGTAGGAGGAGGGCCGAGGAGCATCAAATCTTCATCAGGTTTGTGTAGCTCAAGGATCAAGGTTTCCAGGTGTTCTTCGTGAGGGTGCGGCACGGAGAGAGGCCGACTTAAAACCGAAGAATAAGGGAACTGCCCTTTTAAATATATTTTTATGGAGCTTCTCAGAGGTGTTTCTGCTCTCAGCTCTGAACGTAGACTGCCCATTCCACCACCAGGCTCCTGTCAACTCCACATAATTTACATTTTAAAATTAGAAAATTATTAAAAAGAAAATCGAATGAGGTCGATGTGATTTACCTATACAACCTACAAATAGCTCCAGCAATAAATTAAAAATAAAACTAGGGTTGCCACTAACTGACATCACAAAAGTAAGACAAAGATTTTAATAAAGATAAAAACTTAAATAATATGAATTACAAGGTAAAAAGGCCAAAGCCGTTGCTAAGCCTCCAAGAAATGACCATGAAGCTACCTAGGGAGGACGAATGCTTAAATTTCAGGTTAATCATATCCAAAAATGTAAGTAAAAACATGTAAAAGACATACACATTACAACTTTCAACTTTTTGAGTCAATCAGCATTTTCAGAGAACAGACAAGTGTCCTTCTGTCCTCTTCAGGTCGACTTTTAATTATTCGACACCTTCGTTTGATCAAGAAATGTTGCTTATTCTTTGGCTCAATTATGAATCTAAAGGTAAGTTCGTATTGAACAAGCGCTTTCACACTTTCAGCAGTCTTATTGAGGGGCAGTCACAATTCTTTCGTAAAATCTCATTGTTAATGTATTCATTAATTTCATTTTCATTCAAGTCTGACAACCAGTCTTACTAAGGGGTATCGTATTACCCAGTACTAACTGGGTTGTGGAGGTCAGATAGGCAGTCGCTCCATGTAAAATACTGGTATTCAGCTGCATCCGGTTAGACTGGATGCCGACCCTAACATAGTTGGGAAAAGGCTAGGCAGATGATGATGTTTATCTATTAATTTGTTACCTAAATTACGTACAGTACATCCTAATTATACTTTTAATCCTGAACTAAAACTACTAACATACATTACAATCAAAACTACTATAGCGAGTATAACATAAATGCGCAAAGCTTGCTCATCATTCAGTGTATATGTGTGTATTGGTATTAACTGTGTGTACACGATACATTGTGTACGTGTGTGTGTGTAGTCGGTTGTGTGTGTGTACGATCTGTTTATAATTAAGAGCAGATATTACCCCCCGCCGTATGAACGATCAAAAGCTTGCGAAGAGACAAAGTTGCTGGAAGTGATAATAATTTTGTTTTCAGGTTTAAAATGAAAATACTTCAAGTCTATAAATTACTTAACCCGTTATTTTCACTACAAACAGTTGTTTTTAACGTGTGTACATAGTTAACTAAAAATTGACCTTTTTCTCAAATTAATGGTGTCTTAAATTGACTGAAAAAATATGTAGCTAGTCATGACTCGTATTGAAGAAATTTTGTAAACATCCGAATGAATCGACTTAGAATGCTTAATAAACAAACAGTTTCTCTACTTAAACTTTTAAACGACTAATTAGTAGACACAATAGTTAAACAATTGACATAAATTTCTTGAAGATTTATTAACGGACGGGAGGAAAATTTACAATGGAAATGAATATGACGTGCTACCTTTTGAATGACATAGAGGTCAAGTAGTTAGAGTAACAACCCGTACGTAATGCCTCTTCCAGTCCCCGAACCTCTATGTACAACAGCGCGCGTATAATTCATTTAGTTGCCATATTATTTCATCTCATTAAGCGGCTCGTTACAGGTGAATACCGTCCAATTATACCAGTGTATGCGCGAGGAGTGTGGGACCTGGCATTGATAGGATACGAGTATGGGTCGTTCCGGCATTCATCTATACAAATAAATATACATATAATAATAATACATAACAGCGTTTTACTGAAAGCATATGAAAGTTTATAGCATAACCAGCTTACAATGTTCTATGTATCTTAAATAAGTCTTTGGTGTTTGTGCATTTCGATTGGTTGGATGAATAAAACTACATACATACTTACAGTACCCGGCAATAAATATTGCACATCGACCTTTGGAAAGAGACAATCGGCTAATTTCGGCTTCGTAGAGCGTTATCTCTGTCGCACACTACCTATGTGACGTTTGTCAGTCGTTGTTCATAGATACCGGACTGTTTGTATTTCGTGCGAGAGAGATAGCGCTCTACGAAGCCGAAATTAGCCGATTGTCTCTTTCCAAAGGTCGATGTGCAATATTTATTGCCGGGTACTGTACATTATACTTAAATGTTACGGTAATGTTATGTTTTCTGAAAGCCCCCGTTTCAAGTTATGTTACTAGATGTATCTTTACTGTCTCGTAATGTGGTGCGAGTTTGATATGAATGTTACTTATATTATATTTGCATTAGTATCAAGTTCGAAAGTTTATGTCACGTGTGAGTTGTGACAGTCTGGAGAAATGTATTATCACGAGGCTCTTATAAAATAATAATATCTGTAGTTAAATTCGACCGAGCTTAGGCACAATAGCAAGTTATAGCAACACCAAGTTGAAGTGTACTCTGTAATTGATGTGTTATGTGAGACACAGCTCTGTAACAATATTCTCTGGCTCAGGAAGCGCGCCGGATGCTGCGAGATGCGTCCATCCATCTCCCAGCTATCTACATAAGTTTGTACTGTAATCTAGTAGGTATCTGCATAGTGATTACATTACGTTTGACCTACCTACACCTACCTATACCTATCACTTCCAATTTCTGTAAAAACAACAAACAACACAACAACCTATATCTATAAATCTATGTTTGGGTGATAAGGATCGATCGTTTTCTAAAAGTTCTGGAGGAGCTAGACATTTTCGTTTTAAGTCTGTACGCGACTGACTTAGACTTAGAATAGCAGCTTAATGCCTATGGCATTAAGTCCGCCTCTGTACTTTGTGCTTGAAGTGTTAAATAAATAAATAAATAAGTACGAAACGATTTCAAAGCGTTTGCAGCTTGGTCCAGGTTCTCTGGATTCTAATCTAAATATCTCAGTTTAATCGATACCCAGTCTTAATTCTTTATGTAAATACTAGAATACTTTAGAAGTCTTAGCCCTCTGCCCACCCTATGACAACAAACATAGGTTACATTCATTAATACACATTTGATCGGTATTGATCTGTCATGGCCGACTACCTCCGTTTAAAAATACATCGCGTTCGAGTCGTTAGCCGCGCTCAGACGAATTGCGAGGTATTTCCTGAAACTTGCTAAGTTGAACTGGCAGCTTTTGTGATAGTAGTGGCTTTGGGCTTTGCCATTACTTTAGTTTATAACGTGTGTTTATTGCTACGGTGCGTAGTATTCACAACTGACGTGCGTGTATGACTAGATGTATGAAATTGGACGAAGTGAAAGAGGTGTATTAGGTTTTGCTAGAGGACATGTATTTTGGCCATTTATGTCAACTGATATAAAAAACATTGGTCAGTCATGTCGTATTTGTTTGTCACATAGAAGTTCAAATGCTCCCGAACCAGTCCTTCCACATAATGTTACATTACTTCCCTGGGAAAATGTTGGTGTTGATTTTATGGATTATAAATCTAAAAAATACGTAGTAGTACAAGATTATTACTCAAATTATATTAAATTAATTAGACTCGTAGCAGGTGGCGTTGTGGCGCAGCTGTAACTTCTGCATACCCTCACAATAGAGCGAATTAAACTGTGTTCACTTTAATCATTTCGAATTTCTTATTGTATCGATGGCAAAGAGTTCGAATGTGTACGGCCCAAAACACAGCCACGCGAACAGTTAGATCACCACAGGCGCAGGTGATCATGCGCAAGTTGGAAGGTGGGCAATTATCTAAAGGGAAGCGTCGCATATGCACTTGAGGACTGAGCGGTCCATGAACCCGAATATTTCGTGAGATTCATCATCATCATTTCAGCCGAAAGACGTCCACTGTTTGACATAGGCCTCCCCAAAGTGTCGCCACATTGACTGGTCCCGTGCGACTCGCATCCAGCGGATTCCCGCAACCTTCACCATGTCATCGGTCCACCTAGTGCGAGGCCTTCCAACGCAACGTCTTCCGGTTCGCGGTTATTGTGTCAGTATATTTATAAACCTAAGTAACCATCACATTTAAAATGGGCAAGCGATATGAACCCAAACTTTAGACAGCTACTGAACAAATCTTCACAGAAAGCCCCAATAACACTTGGGGAATCGAGCCCACGACCCCAGTACAGATTGCACTGCTTTAAACCAATGTGGCAGTCAACAAATTAGCAAGGCAAGATACTAGCTTGCTAGATGTTTGTATCGCCGTAAGGGACTTTGTATAATGAACTTTTAAAACACTTTATACTTTTGATTTATTTTGCAGAACGTAGCTCACACACATTTGACACATTACGGATTAAAAAAAACTGGCCAAGTGCGAGTCGGACTCGCGCACGAAGGGTTCCGTACCAATTATTATAAAAAAATTACGTTTGTTGTATGGGAGCCCCCCTTAAATATTAATTTTATTCTGTTTTTAGTATTTGTTGTTATAGCGGCCACAGAAATACATCATCTGTGAAAATTTCAGCTGTCTAGCTGTCACGGTTCATGAGATACAGCCTGGTGACAGACAGACGGACAGACGGACAGACGGACAGACGGACAGACAGCGAAGTCTTAGTAATAGGGTTCCGTTTTTACCCTTTGGGTACGGAACCCTAAAAATGGAAAGGAGTGTTGCCACATAAGCACACTAAAAATTATTATAAAATAAACTTATGTCATAGAGACTTATTCCTCTTCTAAAAACCTTTTATGATCATATCAATAAGTCAAACAAGCGCGATAAAAAGCCCATCGGTACATAAACAACAGATTGATGGCCACCGCAGACTGTTAACGAGACAATCAGGTCGTTTAGTCAATTGTCCCGTCACTTGCGGCCTGCTGACGACTAATGCTGTTGTTTTTATATGAGCTCTGTTTAAATTGTCACCTAAATATGCATATTGGAATTGACTCCCGGACGGTGGGGTCAATGGGAATCTATGTTTATGGCCTGAATGAACCAGTATTAGTACTTTAAAATATTATGTAATATCACGCCGGTAATCCCCGCAGGGTTAAGCAAAGGTTATTATTTTATGGTACTCCCACGTTTCGACAGTTATATGTTTGAGTTCAGTGTAATAGGGGCGAACCAATTGCTATCAACTCGGCAAATCGAGACTCAGGGCTGCTACTGAAAAACTCCTGATGGAAAAACACAATCACGCATAATCTGGGAATCAAACCCAGGGCCTAATGCTTAGCAGCAGCGTTTGCAACAACTAGACCTACGAGATTGTCCTAGTAATTTCTTGTTGAAATCCGGTCTACTCATTGGAGCCATACTGTGTCGTAAATCATGCCTGAAAAACACCATTAAAGTTTCAGTTAATCAATGAAAAGGATTAGATAACTTAATAAGTAGCTTCCGAAAGTTACGATATACAGGGTGTAAAAGACCTCATCACGAAGCCGTCAACCAATCATTCTGTACATCAAACTAAGTAACTTTACGCAAAAATTATTGCTGGGAAACGACTTTTTTTTTTGGGATGAAAAATCATGTTTTGTGGTAGAACTCAATGTAACGCACTTAAAACATTGTGCTAATGGATGGATTGAATAGTACGGGGGTCGTGGAGGTGTTTGAAGTAAAACTCTTACATTAAAAACTTGTATTTAAAAAAAAACTTGTTAAAAAGTTGGAACTTTGACCCCCAATATCTCCGTAACTAGAAGGTTCCCAGGTATGGTGAACAAAAAAATGATCGCAATGACGGGGAGAACAAGTGCCTTTCGGCTTCGTTAAGAGGTGTTTTACACCCTTTATAAGCTGACGTAGTCTGTCTCACTGAGCTCAGCTATACCATCTTGCTGACCAGCCAATATTTGATGCTACGACGCTATGTGTGAACATTGGTATCAATACGAGGAAAGCAGGACCAACAATCTCACAATTCCTAGTACCAACACCTTAACACGAAGTACTAAACATCCTCAATTGAACTCAACAAAGTGTTCGATATTAGTTCAAGATAGCGCTGTAGAGCGCTGCAGATGATAGCAGTGAAGCGCTGCAGCGCTGCAAAGCTGAGCAGACATCAAAGTCGGCCTCTTGAGAGGAGCCGTGATACAAATGTTGTGCGGATGCAATCTCGATGCTTATAGACCACGGATGTTGAGATAACGGATGTGGCTAGGAATCCACGTAACAAAAGCAAATATTTTTTTTTTTGTAGAGTGAATGTTGTCTATGGTGTCGTTAGTTGCGAGCGTGAGGTCTTGAGTTCGATTCCGAATTCTGGAAAAATGTTATTGTTTTTTTATCAGGAATTTTTCAGTAAGAGCCCGAAGTTTAGATTTATGCCCGATTGACGGCAATATAGGCTCGCCTCCCTGCTATTACATAGGACTTCAATACCGGATGACTTTTTTATCACTTTCCAAAAAAAATGTGAATGGACTAGAAGCTTATGGCATACCTAGTTTGTTTTTCTTTTTTCCACAGCTTAGAAAATAATTGATCCATCATCAAAAAACGCTACAAATTTCAAGTAAACTTTTCATATTAGAACAAAGAGAAATTAAAAAATATATATATCGAATTTCAAATCAACGCGTTTGATATGAATTTCGAATTTTTTCGATGATTGAAAAAAAACTAAGTATGCCATCTGCTTCTAGTCCGTTCACCTATTATACCCATTTTTTTTTGGAAAGTCATTAAAAAGTCATTCTGTATAACTGGTGAAATGGAATTGTACAATTATACATAGTACCCTACCTGAACCTTCGAAGAAATACAGGTGTGATGTTATGTTAATGTTTACTCATTAAACAAATCTTACATGAGTCATTTTTAATCATGCTGTTTCACTGTAACCGGAAAGCACCTACACTTCTAAATTAGTATAGCAAATCATCACGCCTGTAATCCCCAAAGGGTACGACAGAGGTGTCACTAATACTACTCCCACATTTCGCCAGTTATGTCAAAGTCCCATGTGATAGGGGGCGAGCCTATTGCCACCAACCTGGCACTGATCCAGACTGCGTGGCTGCTACTGAAAAATTCCTAAAGGAAAAACCCAATAACACTTTGCCTGACCTGGGAATCGAACCCTGGACCTCGTACTCAGCAGTGGCCCTTGCGATCACTAGACCAGCGAGGCAGTCTAATTAGTAAAACTTGTTCATACAGAGCAACAACTATTTTAACAGGAGAATATTAACGTGTGACAGACATAAATTGTTTGTCAAAAAGAGTAATGACCAGGGTGTGCTTAAATAAATAAATATAAATATTGCTGGACATTACACACAGCGCCATCTAGTGCCGCACTAAGCAACGAGGCTTGTGTCGTGGACACCAGATAGTTGATATACTACATAGATACTTTTTGTTTGTAAATACATACTTATTATACACTAGCTGACGTCCTGCGGTTTCACCCGTAATACCGAATAAAATATAGCCTATAGCACTCACGAATAATGTAGCTTTCAAGCAATGAACCAATTTTAAGGTTCATTACTTCCGGAGATGACCCCCTACATACAAACTTACAAACTTACAAACAAATGTTACCTCTTCATAATATTAGTATAGATATAAACATCCATAACTCGGAAACAAATGTCCAAGCTCATCACACGAACATTTGCTCCGACCAGGTTTCGAACCCGGGACCCTAAGAACGTAAGGCAGTCTCACTACCACTGCGCCATTCGGGTTGTCAAAACTATTATTAGACTAAAAAGGTTTTAACAGTAAAACACCTTGAAAATAGCACTTAGTAATTATTATGGACGACAGCACCC
Organism: Xestia xanthographa; assembly: GCA_905147715.2. Classification (NCBI taxonomy): domain Eukaryota; kingdom Metazoa; phylum Arthropoda; class Insecta; order Lepidoptera; family Noctuidae; genus Xestia; species Xestia xanthographa. Next base: position 1,180,431 of record LR990665.1, read on the forward strand.
CTCAATCACACGTGATTTCCCATCTACCAGTCCAAGGCTAGACCTAATCGTCAGCCAACATGTGACAAGCTCCTCACTCACCAGACAGTGACGAAGTGCCCACTTCCAGTCTAGATCACATGCCAAATTAAACCTAAATTATAGCGCATTTAGCCGATAGTTAATACTGGGGAGCTTTTAACTTGTCATGGAAGCATTTGAAGAATGTTTATGTTTCTGAATGATGGCTGGTATTTAAATGGTGTCGTTATGATTTCGCGATGGATGTAAATTGTTTATGAGTTGGAGTATGAATTGGGACTAACGCTATTGAAATTTTCCGCTTTTGCAATTTTGGTTTATAAAGGTTGTAAAAAACCTCTTAACGAAGCCGAAAGGCACTTGTTCTCCCCGTCATTGCGATCATTTATACACCATACCTGGGAACCTTCTAGTTACGGATATATTGGGGGTCAAAGTTCCAACTTTTTGACAAGTTTTTTTAATACAAGTTTTTAATGCAAGATTTTTACTTTAAACACCTCCACGACCCCCGTATTATTCAATCCATCCATCAGCACAATGTTTAGAGTGCGTTACATTGAGCTTTACCACAAAACATGATTTTTCACCCCTCAAAAAAAGTCGTTTCCCAGCAATAATATTTGCGTAAAGTTACTTAGTTTGATGTACAGAATGCTTGATTGACGGCTTCGTGATGAGGTGTACCTATTTATGGTGGATCTAAGTTTAATTAAATACAGCATAAAGAAAGTGGAGGTGGATGGGCCATATTTACCGTCGACTGGATGGAAGATGGGGGAAGAAAGTGCTGAAGTGGAGACCACGGACGGGACGGACGAATGTGGGAAGACAACCGAGTAGGTGGACAGACGATCTCACTAAAGTGGCCGGAAGACACTGTATAGCCATGACACAAAACCGCCTAAAGTGGAGATATTTGGAAGAGACCTACACTTAGCATTGGGTGGCCACAGGTTGAAGAAAAAGAAGTATTATACTTCTTCTGCAACTGTGCTTTAGTTTTTTTCTTCCTTCGTTCTTTTACTTCCTTATTGCTCATGGTTTCTTTAATTTTCCAGGACAAAATGTATTTTATTTTCTTGTGATATCCACAGCTTCCATTGTGACAAATATATATCCAATAATCAATCAAAGTTGAATAATAATTACCTGAACAAAGAAATAATTTAAATAGAGAACTCTTTAGTTCATATTTTGAGTACTCTGTGGAAATCAGATAATCCTTCTCCTCAGTCGTGCATTCTTGATAGAATGGTTGTGGTTGAAGATGATGCATTTTCTTTGGATGACGTAGGTATAGCCCTTGTTGCGGTATTCACTCTCGGGAGCTTTGGACTATGGACGTTTGTGTCGCAGATTTAATAAGGTCTGTCCAACGCGTAGGTAATCGACCGCGTGAGCTCTTGCCTTCTATACTTGCCCCTGGACAACAAGTTGTTCCATGGATAGCATAATGGATCAGATAATGGTAAATTACATTTTTAATTCAACGAAGGCATTCAGAAAACATCCAAATTAGTTTATAAAGATGTCGCAATCAAATAAACCGGCTTCTCAATTTACCGTCTAACAAGTTGAGATACCCAACCACGCTAAGAGCCTCCCATCCTCTCCACCCTGCCACATCTAGTTCCTCTAACCCCTGGTCATTTAGCACTCCTCTAGCGCAATATCTGCAAGTGTATGCGCCGAGCAGTTTTTGGCACCGGCAGACTTGCCAACTTGCCGAGTGCCGACTGGCAGAAACTTGGCAATATACCAATTTATATTTAAACTCTATTAAATAAAATGCCACTTTGTACTAACATGCTTTTGATAAATTTTATTAGGGATCTGTGTGTAGATGAGAGGAGGATGGGATGTTGTGTGTGTGTGTGTGAGATGATTATATGAAGAGGTAGGTGATTAATTGTAGAACGTTTGAACTTGTTAACATGATTGTGTATTTAGAAATCATTTGGATAATAATTTAGGAATGTAACTTTATTAGTTTCACATTGAGATTTTTGAGTGACGAAACAGTGCAATGCAGTGGTTTTGTTCGAATCTAGTAGTAAGCATTTGCAGTTAAATTCAAACCACATCCCGAATCAAATAAAAATAAAATTTATCGTTCCAATGAAATCCAATACAACCGAAAATATATCATTCTACAAATTCCTTGACACAGAAACAAGATAAACGAGAAACAAGACATTTAACAAATGACCGTCACTTCCTCTCATCAGCCATCAAGAGCCACATAATTACCGCTCATTAACAAACATCATCAATGGGCCGAATCAATGCCAAACAAAACATCAATTAGACAACTCATTGAATTGCAAAACGAAAACCTGCGCCAACGCAGGCCGCGCTCGGCGCTCATTGGTCGACATAAACTGGGCCTAGCGTTCTCTCCTCCCATTGGTGGAACAGAACAATTTGGCAAACTTTCAAACGGGCGGGGCTTGGGAAAAGTTCGAAACAAATGAGTTTCTATACTAATCTGATGACAGGCGAAGTTATCTACAGTATTAAGGTTAGTGTGCACTATCTGTCGTCTATTTATGACAGATGACATTATCATTTATGACATGTGTTCATTTGATGGTGTCCGTAATGAGCTAGTAATTTTAAAAGCATTTTATTAATATGTAGCGTTTTATGAGACCTGTTTTTCTTTGAGGAAGTCATTGATTCGTTTCATATTTTGTTTTTACCAACATGTTTATTAAATTAGCGTTTCCGGTAAAGCAATTCAGTTTGAGATTTGGACCGGACACACTTAGCCACATGCCGAAAAAATCTTTCATATTATTTTATTGGGCTATACTATAACAGACACTTCTAATATATGTAGCTTAGACGAGTGAGTTCAAACAATAAAAACTAAATAAATAAATAAACTTACACTTCGAACCCAAACTAACAAATCCAAAAACAGTTTCTAAACTAAAAACAACATTCCCTAAAACGTTTTAAACGGCAATTACAATTCATTCTCATTATTTAAACCTCTAAAATAAAACAATTCACCCACGCGACGAGAAAGTCGCATTAATCGGCCCTTAAAATAACTCGCGGGCAATCTCCGAGGTGCTAATTAGGTGAGCCTAATCGGGAATGGTCACTTATGTGCACCAAGCCTTATGCAGATAAGATGCTATAGATAAAGGAGTTACTCTTAAGTGGATGCTGGGTCAAATGGAAGGTGTTTTGTTGTGGAAAATAAAGGTAGGTTAAGGAAAATGGAGGTTGATTTTGAAGAATTTTAGATGTTTTTTTCCGGAAATGAATTTGGACTAACCTAACTGTTATACCTAAATTTAGACACGTTGGAAGAGCTGCATTACAAATCCAACCGTGAGCTTTTGTTTAAGTCCATTTGAGTTTCGCCCTAGTGTAAGGACCGACTCGTCACTGTTCCGATTGGTTATCAAAAACTTTTTCCATACTAGAAGTCCCGACTCGGCACCATACGAAAACAAATGAATTTTTGACTTTGAATAATTGAATTCCCGATTCGTCACCAGTGTAAATTTTCGTGTCAAAAAGTACAGTTATAGTAAGAAAAATATAGTACACTAGCTGACGTCCCGCGGTTTCACCCGCGTAATTCCCGTTCCCGTGGGAGTACGGGAATATAATATAGCCTATAGCACTCACGAATAATGTAGCTTTCTACCAGAGAAACAATTTTTAAAATTGGTTCATTACTTCCGGAGAATACCCCCTACATACAAACTTACAAACAAATGTTACCTCTTTATAATATTATTATAATATTATTATTATATAGTATATAGTATAGATGACTTTTAAATCAATTTATTTACATCAACCTTAAACTTAAAAAGCATACAAGCATAATATCTCGGAAAAGACAAACATATACTCGTCAGTTTGACATAATCATGGGTGGTCTAAGTGCAGAAGGATGCTGTTGTAGTCCTGCATGGTTGTCTTGGCTTATACTAAAACAATTCGACGGAGAGGTCATCGTGACTTTTTCTAGCAGGATAGCGCGCATATCATTTTGTAATTAATCAAGTACGTTTTTCTCCTCATTATACGGTCGAAGACTTCTTAAACCCTGTCTACCAATAACATTAATGATCAATAACTTTATCTTAATGAAAAATCAATGCTATTTATTTCAAAATTATATAAACATAGCATTCTAATTAATTATCGATAAGAAGCTTCTTTATCAATAAGAAAATAATCTGAAACCAAACCAACGAGTCTATCAATATTTAAACGATCACTTTGCTAAGAGCTTTATCGATTGTCGTTCAATAAAATCGATAGATAATCAAATTATCGGAGACTTCATAATATCGATAGCAGATACTAATCTAATTGATGTTTCTAAATCAATGACGAGGGTTCGTATATTGTATCGGAAACCGGATGGCCGAGGATTCAGGACTATAAAATTAATAAGATAGGACATTGATATTCTTAGGAAATTGTAAAATTGAATCGTTTGATAGATTTGCAGAGGCTTAGTGGTGAAATATGAGCCAAAAATAAGTTTAGCTTACAAATTGTGCTTTGTAAACGAACTGTGATTTTTTGGTGTGTATAGTCCTTTTGCTCTGAATTGAATTTCCCTATTTTTGTAAATAATACAAAATATTCACCTGAAAAACCGTTGCCAGCTTTTTCCTTTTTTTTCTGTTCGCTGACATTAAATAATAAATAATTTAAGCAAAGTTTGAACATATTAAATCACACTCGATACATATCTTTGTCATTGCGCTCAGATTAGTGTTGTTACAACACCATTCAAGACGACTCATTCATTAAGTAATTAATTCAAACCACCAAATCGATGACCCTTTCACCCTCTCCATAGGCACAAACAATAACAACTCTCTCGTCTGCCCATTTACCTCCAACTCTTTGTTCAACCCCGGACACAACGTCCCGGACGCCGCCGGCGGCGGCGGGACCACCAGCGAAGATATTTGCATAAAAATGCCCGGACACGCGCCTTAATTGATCGCGACAGTACTACCTACCCGCTACCAGCTACCAGGCGTCCAGGCGGCCATGTTTGAGTGCGAGTATTAAATAAAATTATATTCTAAGTGGGCTTAATTGGCACGTGTTTAGACTACGTGTAGGCATTATAGTATTTGTACTGTCTGTTTTTTGTGCTTGATTGTTTTTTTAGTCTTTGGTGAGTTTTTTTGGTTTTATGAGGAGAAAATTAAATGCCACCGAGGTGGATTATTATAACGTTTTATTATATTGAGGTCCTTTTGTCAAAGGTGTCCACTATACCTCTCATGTAAAGAGCAACCGTTCATACATAATTATAATGCGACTGGTCTTTATAGTTTTGTTTTTTTTTTCTGTCAATTTACAGAGTTGAGCAGCGGTGGCCCAGTGGTGGCGTAACAGTAGGTCGTGGGTTCGAACCCAGACAGGCGCATTACTTTGTGTAATTTATTTCATCATCACTGCTCTCAAAACGGTGAAGGAAAACATCGTGAGGAAACCGGCATGTCCTAGAACCAAAAATTCGAAGACATGTGACATCTACCAATCCGCACTGGGCCCGCGTGGTGGATTATAGCCCATTCCCCTCTCATTGAGAGGAGGCCGTGTCCCAGCAGTGGGAACATTATAGGCTGATGATGATGATGATTACAGAGTTTGTCTCTTTCTTTTTTAAATATTAATTTGTTATTCGGAAATTAGTTAATTTTCATTCATGTAGTCTAATTCCTACCAACCCTTCCAGCTTAATTGAGGAATCAGGGAAAAACATGAAGAATCCGTACACGCCCGAAAAAGAGCATTTGAAAAACAAACGGAAGCTGTATTCGCGAATCTGCACAACGCGAGGGAGGAGACAATTAGGAGAGAGCGGAGCACCGGTTTTAATTGTTCTACTGTAGGTACTGAATTACGTGGGTTTTAATAGCCACTGTAGTACGATTTTGTGAATCCGAAGCTCTACCCACCAAAGTTTATAATTTGCGAAACATACCTATAATGATAAAAACAAAAGTAGGTACTCTATAGTAGATAGAGTACATACGATTATAAGACGCATTTTAAAACAACATCTGTAAGAAGCAGTATACAATGAGGGATTTTCTTTTTAGCTCTTCCCTAGTCGCTGGATAGATGGCGCTAGGAATAAGTATGACAATGCAAGGAACGGAACCTAAAAAAACTGATTTTAACAAAGCGCGAGAAATGTTGGTTTTATTCGGAAGGTTAAGCAAATGAAAGTGTCAGTCAACGAGAGTATGTGATGTGACACAATGTTTTTTTTTTCAAGCGTTTTGGCTTTGGCATAGTTAGTCAACGCCATCTATAGAGTTCTTGGAAACTAAGTTTTTTTTTAAAACCTCAAAAGGAAAACCTCTCATTCAAAAACTGTAGTGTTCCGAAAAAGTCACCTGAAATTGCGTGGCTACCTTGTACACTGTTAGAGTTTATAAAATCAACGATTTGCAGAAGCACAGCATAGGTTTGATATAAAAATGGCATTAGATTTAACTTAAAAAAAACTTACACCCAGTAAACTTTAATTGAAGGAGGTTTTCAGCAAATAATATAGATTTAAGTTTTAAAACTGTCAGGGTAATTATCACAATAGAAGCCCATAATTACCATGTTTACTATTCGTTGTGAGTTCCCGATATTTCGACGTTGTTGCAAACACCATGATCACGAATAAACTGAAGTTATTGCGGGTGGTTGTATTTAATCCCATAATAGGCAAAGGGCATATTTTTACCACCAGATTTTTCAGCTCATTATTTAAATAACTTGTTGCTGGTAGTTATTTTAATGTTGTATAAAGGTTATTTAAAGACTTATCAATCACTCATTAAATATTCAATGAACATAAAAAAGTGTAAAAATATTGATTTTTTTTTCTGCCAATACCTATCTCTACTTGGCATTTTCCGATTCCTAGATCGTTATGCCCTATTAAAGGTTAAATGAATGTACCGTTTCTAGTGTTAATGATAATAATAGAGATTGTTCGTCATGTCAATCAAAGCATGGGAGAAAATCAGGAGAATCCTGTGCTATGACAAAAACTAAACCTTTTCACATTGCCAAACACTGTGACACTAAAATCACCTTCACAAGTTCACAACGGTTAATTAAAGATCATCATCATCATCATCAGCCTATTAATGTTCCCACTGCTGGGACACAGGCCTCCTTTCTATGAGACGGGTACTGGCTATAATCCACCACGCGGGCCCAGTGCGGGTTGGTAGATGTCGCCTGTCTTCTAACTTTTTTTTTCTAGGACATGCCGGTTTCCTCACGATGTTTTCCTTCACCGTTTTGAGAGCAGCGGTAAAGAAATAAATTACACAAAGTAATGTGCCTGTCTAGGTTCGAACCCACGACTTACTGTTCGTAAGTCGAGGCCGCCACCACTGGGCCACCGTTGCTCTGTTTTTAATTAAAGATAAAGCACTCAATTAATCCACGAAACATTCCTTCTAATATCACATCTAAGTACTTACATTAAAAGCTCACAACCAACACATACATTCCACCACGTCACCTAACATTAACAAAACTATGTACATAATACATAATCTTCAACCGCACTATGAACGTATACGTACATGAACACCATCGGCATGTACAAAGGTGACCACAAGTCAATCAGCTTGCGGTCGCGTACATAACGTTATCACTGAACGCATTGATATGATTACACGATAACATATCAATCTGGTGTGGTAGTATGGGTTTGTATACGCATACTAATTTGGTAGTGCAATGGAGATTGAGTTCATTTTGGTAGATTCGGCAAGAGTGGTCCAGTGTTTACGGCCTTGACACATGACTTGATGTACTTATTTGGGTTTTGATCCCCGCCACGCAGTTCTACTTGGGTTGTGTAAATTATTTCACCAACTGCTCTAAAAATGGTCAAGTAAATCATTGCGAGGGACCATTTTTTAGAACCCAAAAGCGGAAGACATGCGACATCTATCAACCCGCACTGGGTCCGCATGATGCGGATTCTGTTCAGTCCCTCTCATAGAGATGGGGCCTGTGTGCAGTAGGAATGGTTATATCATTAGCATTCGAACTGCAGTATCTCATACCTCATAAGACACAAACAATTCCAACTTTCACCTCTTAATATACCGTTTACTCATCATCTACCTAGCCTTTTCCCAACTATATTGGGGTCGGCTTCCAGTCTAACCGGATGAAGTTGAATACCAGTATTTTTATGTGGTTAGAAGGAGCTCGTGGGTAAATAATAACAGCCGCTCGGGTCGTTCTTTAGGCTGTGATGAGTCTGTGGATGTGTGACCACCCATTACTTACCGAGTTTCCTCCGTGCCTCGAAAAGTGCGCTAAAGAGTTGGTCCCGGCTGTCATTTGTAGATCTTTGACAGTCGTTATAGGTAGTCAGTGGCCCAAAAAGTCTGGTTGTCAGACTTTTTGGGCCACTGACTACTTGTAACGAACTACAAATAGACGGGACTAACTGCTTAACGTGCTTTCCGAGACACGGAGGAAACTCGGTATGTAATGGGATAATACCGTTAACTGCTGAACAAAATTGTACACACAAAGCACAAACTTAACCTGTATCTATCCTCAGCTGGATCCGAAAAGGGCTTCGTCCAGCAAGTAAATAAGGCCGTATTAATTTAAAACACCTTCAAAATAATAGACAGTTCAAAATAACAACAGCGTACCCTAACCCAATTAGCATAGCTCGGAGCTAACTCATGATATAATTAACAATAACACTTCATTACTACGCAAACCACCCTCGCACAAAAATGTTCACCCCCTTCGCCCCTTCAACCCTCTACAACCCCCCGCAACCCTATAGGAGTTACCGTGTGACATAGCACACATTGCCTGCGTGGCAATTAGGGGTATTTGGTGATAAGTATGTTATTGTCACATTGTAAAGACTGTAATCGTAAAGGTTTAGACTTTTAAAAAAAGTTTAGTAAAAATGGAGTAACAATCTAAACATCACTCACTCACTCGGTCACTTTGGATAGCGGAAAACTTATTCAATACATATGTATTTACAAGTTGAGTTTGAAAGGCCAAAATGGCGGCCAAAATACATGTTTGAATTTTTCAAATTCGTAAATTGCTGTCGTGTTTTTGATCATAAAAGCGTAAAATCTATTAACTCATCACAAAACATCTAAAACTAATAAAACCAACGAACTTTAATGTCATATGAATAAGAACAATGGGTTATCCATCCACTTACACCTATAATAGTATGTTACACAAGGAGTCCCAACTTTTTACACCAACAAAATCCCAACAACTGAAAAAAAATCACGAGTCCATAAAAATACTGTCAACCAATAAATCAATGATGAAAAACATTTTGTCCATCAGAATGCCTGCTCATCACTTCGGGAGGGCCCCTGACTGCGGTGTGTTCCGCACGTGCGTTATCTGCCCGCCATCACCCCGGGCCCCGCGGCTCTAAGGGCCCCGCAATTTAGGGGCCCTTAATGACAAGGGACTTTCAAATAATGAATTGGGTGTTGAGATTCTTTTTTGTTCAAAGTTTGAGCTGTGACATTGTGTGAATTGCTTGATTGGTTTGTGAGGGGAATTGCTCGTGTTTTAAATGCAAAAGACAATGAGTCTGGTGGGTACAGTTTTCCGGTTAAAATAATATAAATTATTTTGATTAAATTAGCACAGTACCTTTAGCGCGAAAAAGTGTTGCGAAAAGTGTGCTTACCGTATGATATACCGTATGATTGTTTCTACTTATACATATTTAACGTTGTATGGTGATCTATCAATTTAATTCGTTGGTTTTTTTTAAACAGTGACAGCACTATGAATTTCTCCTGTTTCGTGGGTGCGGTATGTTTACAAACAAACATTTATACATTTAAACTCACATATTACGAACAGTATGTCGTGGGTTCGAACCCAGACAGGCGCATTACTTTGTGTAATTTATTTCATCACCGCTGCTCTCAAAACGGTGAAGTAAAACATCGTGAGGAAACCGGCATGTCTTAGAACCAAAAATTCGAAGGCATGTGACATCTACCAACCCGCTCTGGCCCGCGTGGTGGATTATAGCCTATTCCCTCTCATAGAGAGGAGGCCTGTGTCCCAGCAGTGGGAACATTAATAGGCTGATGATGATGAATTATGTACCAGACAGCCAGACCCGGAACAACTAGTTGTCATATATAAGTGACTTGTCATATAAAAACAGGGTGCTTTTATGTTAGATTCAATTATCTAACATAAAAGCACCCTGTTTTCAGCAGAGGAGCTCGTGGCTAAACAATAACAGCCGTTCAGGTCGATCGTTAGGTTAAGCCGTGCTTGCCTAGGTTAGTCTGTGGATGGGTGACCGCCCATTACATACCGAGTTTCCTCCGTGCCTCGGAAAGCACGTTAAGCCGTTGGTCCCGGCTGTCATTTGTAGATCTTTGACAGTCGTTAGGTAGTCAGAGGCCCAAAAAAGTCTGACAACCAGTCTTACCAAGGGGTATCGTATTACCCGGTACTCACTGGGTTGTGGTGGTCAGATAGGCAGTCGCTCCATGTAAAATACTGGTATTCAGCTGCATCCGGTAAAATTGGAAGCCGACCCCAACATAGTTGGGAAAAGGCAGGCAGATGATGATGATGATGAATTGAAATGTTTTCAGATGGAATAGACAGACTGACAGACTGTCTTCTGTAATTATCGCATTTTCAAAATTGTCAAGTGATAATGATCTTTTTGATCTTTTCATTTGTTGACAGGCTGTTAAAAAGTATTTAGTTTAAGTTATTTACTCCAGAAGTAATGCAGAAATAATTTAAACGACAGAGAAATAAACCATTTTTCTTTCTACTAAATACCTACATTAAAAGCATCTACCACACTATAAAACCACGATTTCACATAAAAACTATACAATCACACAGTTTCCGTTGGATACATCCCAATATTAATTTATAAAGAGCTTTTCAAATTATCGTTTATTAAAGTTTTACCGCTCGTTTGGACGTCATCAAAGCAATTCAAAACCGTATTTTTGCATTTTTAAAGTTGATATTTGAGTAATAAATCACGCTATAAAGTTTGTAACACGAACTTCGAAATGGTCAGCGTTATGTCATTGTAAGGGTGGTTCTACAATCAGGATTTAACTGGAAAAGCTATCATTATTTTCTACTTGTAAACAATTCATTTTAAGAAGATGAAAATACGCTTGTTTGTATCTCCAAATGACTAGACAAGGCGTACTCATACTACCTACATCGATATTTCGCCTATTATGGTAAGTCCTAAGTAGTAGAGGCGGAGCCTATCCCAACAATTCAGCATTTACCAAGAAATTACCTATTGATAAAAAAGCTTTTTTATCATTGACCTTCCGAAACCTTCCGTTGTCACTTAAGCGAAAAATCATGGACATGTGCATTCTTCCCATTTTGACCTATGGATCCCAGACTTGGTCTTTGACAAATAATCAAAAGTCTAAACTCAAGGTCTGCCAGCGTGCAATGGAGCGCAGCATTCTAGGCGTCAAACTAACCGACCGTGTACGCAACACCACACTGCGCTCCAAAACACAAATTACTGACGTTGCTCAAAAAGCCGCTAAGCTGAAGTGGGACTGGACTGGCCACGTCTGCCGCATGCCCAATGAGCTGTGGGCCAAAATAGCCACTTTCTGGAGCCCTGACACAGCCAGAAGGCGTCGCGGCAGACCTCGTAGAAGATGGCGGGACGAGCTGGATAAAACCAACGACCAGTGGTCCACATTAGGCCTGGATAGAGAAAACTGGAAGTCATGGGGAGAGGCCTTTGCCCAGCAGTGGGATGACGCAGGCTAACAGTATCAGTATCAGTATCATTGACCTAGGAGTCTAACCCAAAACGTAATACTCAACTGCAGCTTTTGCGACCACTAAACCAACGAGACAGTCTACAACCGACGACATTTTATAAGAAGCCAAATAATAATGGGTATAATTAATTAGAACAAAAAACAATCAAACATATTTACGAAACACACAACAACATCCTTTGTTCCAATCATTTTCTCAGAAAACCCTACACTCCTCGGAAGACCGAATGTCTTGCCGTAAATAAACAAACATCTTACTAATTAAAGAACAGACACACTAATCTATCTCCAACACATAAAAACTGTTCTGAGCGAATGTTATGAAAGTTACAGTTTTCATTAGAAGTCGGTCAATTTATATTGTACTGGGAAATGTTGATGTTGATACACGGAAACCTGTTAGTCGGGGATCGAACTGACGAATTGTGATTGAAAATATACTGCGGTTGGTGTTGTGGGGTAGAGGGAGCGAGGCGATGGCTGTCTGGAAGCTATGGGGGTTTTATTAAGAAGGTTTTATTTTTTGGGTATTTTTTGTGTATAGACATAGAGACCAGTCAGTCATGACGTCTGTCTATATTAACGAGGATGAAATAAAAACTATGTTCTATGTTGTGAGACAAGTTTATGTTTTACTAGCGGACGTCACGGGGTTTCACCCGCGTTGTTCCCGTTCCCGTGGGAGTACGGGGATAAAATATAGCCTATATAACTCAAGGTGAATGTAGCTTTCTAATGGTGAAAGAATTTTTGAAATCGGTTCATTACTTCCGGAGATTACCCCCTATAAACAAACTTACAAACAAATGTTACCTCTTTATAATATTACTAGCTGTTGCCCGCGGCTTCGCCCGCGTGCAGTTCGGTAACTGTCCCACTGAATCATACTAAAGGGATAAATAGTGTCCTACATGTTAATCCAGGTTATAAACTATCTATTTGCCAAATTTCATAATCATCACAATTTATTATTATCATCACAACCACCATCACTATCACAACCACCATCATTATCACAATCATTATCACAATCACCATCACTATCAAAACCACCATCATTATCACAATCACGATCACTATCACAGTCACCATCACTATCACAACCACCATCATTATCAAAATCATTATCACAATCATCATCACAATCACCATCAAAATGTCCATCACTATCCCCATAACCATCGCTATCACTATCACAATCACCGTCACTATCACAATCACCATCACAATTACCATCAAAATCACTATCACAATCACCATCATCGTTATCACAGACATTGTCATCGTAATCACAATCACCATCACAATCACCATCACTATCACCATCACCATCACCATCACAATCTCGATCGAAATCACTATCACTATATCAATCACTATCATTATCATCGTAATCACAATCTTCATCATCACAATCTCCATCACTGTCACAATCACGATCACCATCGCTATCACCATCACAATCACCGTCACTATCACAATCACTATCACAATCACCATCACCATCACAATCACCATCATCGTTACCTATGACAATCATTATCATCGTAATCACAATAATTATCATCTTAATCATAACCATCATCATCACAATCTCCATCCTCGTTATCACAACCATCGCTATCACCATCACAATCACCGTCACTATTACAATCGCCATCACTATCACAATCACAATCACTATCACAATCACCATCATCGTTATCAAACTCATTATCAGCGTAATCACAATCATCATCATCACAATTATCATCATCATTATAACAATCATCATCATCGTTATCACAATCATCACAATAAATCAACAATAACCCAGAATAGAAGTTGAATCCGCCATCTTCTGGATCTCAAAATAAATGCCAATTTCGACATCAGCACCCCTGACAATCTCGGTTTCGACACCCATATTGATTTTTAGATATTTCAACCCCATCGCACCCCAACAGGGAATGATGGTAATTCAGGTCCGCCACATTAAATCTTATAATCGGTGTTTTTGTAATACACCCAACCCAATTCACCATACAAACAATACCTATGTTGAATTTCAGGCTTTGTTACCTCATTTCCCCCTTTAGGGGTTGAATTCTGAAAAAACCTGAAACATAAATGTTAACTCATTTATCGATAGGAGTACTCCTGTTGAGTTTCGAATAAAGTAGAGTAACTAATCTTATTTCCCCATGTAATCTTTGGACCCCGTTTCAACCCCTTAGGGGTTTAATTTTGAAAAATACTTTCTTAGTGCACCCCTAAACCCCATAAAGAAGCTATGTGTCAAATTTGGAATCTCTAGACTCAGTGGTTTGGGCTGTGCATTGATTTTTATACTTTGCCACCCCATTTCCCCCTCTCAGGGGTTGAATTCTGAAAAAACCTGAAACCCGGTTTTACTCATTTATTAATAGGAGCACTCCTGTGAAGTTTTGAATAAAATAGTCTAACTAATCTTGTTTCCCCATACAAACTTTGGAGCCCCGTTTAACCCCCTTAGGGGATGAATTTTGAAAAATTCTTTCTTATTGCACCTTTAGACCACATAAGGAACCAATGTGCCAAATTTGGAATCTCTAGACTCAGCGGCTTGGGCTGTGCATTGATTTTTAGACTTTGTCACCCCATTTCTCCCTCTTAGGGGTTGAATTCTGAAAAATCCTGAAACCCGTTTCTACTCATTTATTAATAGGAGCACTCCTGTGAAGTTTCGAATAAAATAGTCAAACTAATCTTGTTTCCCCATACAAACTTTGGAGCCCCGTTTAACCCCCTTAGGGGGTGAATTTTGAAAAATCCTTTCTTAGTGCACCCCTAGACCACATAAGGAACCTACATGCCAAATTTGGAATCTGTAGACCCAGCGGTTTGGGCTGTGCGTTGATAGATGAGTCAGTCAGTTTCTTCTTTTATATATTTAAGATTAAGATAGTATAGATGTGTCAGGAACAAAGACGTGCCGATAATCATCATTATCTTCCTGCCCTTATCCCATGTTACTTGAGATCAGACACCTTTTCTTCTTCCATTCTCCTCTGTCAACCGTTACGCAATCATTTACACCTTTTCCTTTCATATCATTCCTCACACAATTCATCCGTCGTTTCCTTGGGACGAAGACATGCCAGAAATATTTAAGCTAAATAGTTTGCGTACATTGACCTACTAATAAACGGCAGATCAATTAATCAAGTGGAAGTTACCTAAATAACGTTTATTTTATTAATCGCCCGATTGAATCAGACAAAAAATATCAACACGTTTTTTCAGTAGTTACCTAAATACTTTCCGGACATTAACTGACGACAGTTCGTTGACCTACCCACAAAATAAATCGATACGTTCCAATTTACCCAATTCACTGTAAAATTAAATCTACAACTTCCGACAAAACTATTAGAATCAATTTGTCACATTCAGCGGGGAATTTAGAAAAGAACACGAGAATTTACACTGACAAAATGTATATCTTCAGCAGCGCATAGCTTTCAGTCCACCCCGGCCTACAAACGTCACATCGAAAAGAGTTAACTATGCCGTCTAAAATTCCTGTAAACTCATTTTTCAGCGACGAACACAGCGCTGCCTGTCGACGCGACATGTCGTTGCCGATTAAAAAATAAAACTTCAGAGAATCGCGATATATCCGACTCTCGCATATATATCTTGTAGAGGATTAGTAACTTTAATATCTAAGTAGATCATCGCTGCATTCTGATGTTTGTATTAATCTTTACTGTTTAGAAGAATTAGTAGCTGTTTAGAATTTAATGGCGGAGTTTTCTTTTAGAGTGAATTTATTAATCCGTTTTGGCAACTGAATGTCGTGATTTCGTTGATTTTTTAAGTGAATAAACATGTAATTTATTGCATGATTCAATGAGAGCTTAGGTAAAAATAATAAAGGCGATGTCTTATAAGGAATCGTTTGTAGGATGCTTTTTGCATTAAAATCATTTTTACCATTATTCTCAGAATTTAGATTTTTTGGCTAAAGACGGGCGTCGCCGTCGTCGCCGAGGCAGGCCTAGGAAACGCAGGCGTGACAATCTGGACTCGTCCTTGCCGGATAGGCCTGATATGACAACTAAAGAAATATGGGGACTAAAGCAATATGGGGAAAACATTTGCCCAGCAGTGGGAAAACATTTGCCCAGCAGTGGGAAAACAAAGATTAAAAATGGTATTTTGTGTGTTTCACAGATCAAAATCATATTAAACACACTTTGTTTGCAATACCTTAGAATCATCTCTATGAGGCGTTATAATAATATCTTAAGTAAGTAGTAGCATTTCTAAGAAGTACAAAGCATTTCAACGTTAGGTTTTTCCGATTAATCTTTGATTACATTTTCCACGAACTGAAGGTATCGCTTGGCTTATAAATGAAGAATGGAATCCATTGTGACTACTAGGAAAACAATGGTTGAATAAAACATCAGCTATATTCTAGATTATCTCACATATTAGGAGAAATAAATTTTCTTAATGTTATTGTTTATTAGTTAGGTAGTTAATTGGATGTTTCTTATAAAAGATACTCATGCTATACAATAATAATAGATATTTAAAACTACTAGGTATTATTCTGATAAACTACAACCTCTAATTGAAATCGTAATGTTTCAGAAATATTGTACTAATAAGCTCTTCTTTCTTCATCGTATGGTTAGCGCCTAACCTGGTATCAGAGTTTATATGCTGCCAATGGGTCTCTGACTTGGCATAACACACCGTCAAGAATTATCTCTCAGGCATGCTGGTTTCCTCACGATGTTTTCAAGTTGTCACCAGTGTGTGAGTTACATTTTAAACCGTTTTAAACTTTCACGGCTTATAACTAAACTTACACTGTCACTTACGGGATATCTTCAATGAGTTTCAATTGATTGTGAACTCCCGATAGAGCATTTCATGGCGCTTACAACGGCGTCGATATTTCGGGAGCTCAAAATAGTTGAAAATCGGAAGATGTCCCGTAAGTGATAGAGTAAGTTTAATTAACAGCTGTGCTCTAAAAGACGTAGGTAAATTCTCTTCTTTTTCCACACCACAACTATTTTAAATCAAGTCACATAAAATTTTAATAAAACTCCTCGTTCCGGAAAAAACAAATTATCGAAGACGTTAGACTATACTTTAATTCAGATGTATGTTTTTAATTTGAGCGGAATTGATTTCTGAGAAGGTTATAACGGGCGGTGGATAGCAAATGCGCGAGATCAAACCGCGCGGCATATCCGTCGTGCGGCCGGCGCGCGCGCAGGCGAGCTCTGATCGAGCGGTAGGGCTGCCCATTTTGCTCTAAGACAGTATTAGTAAAACAAGTGAAGATAATAAATATATCCACTGTCGACCACGTCAGTGAATATAAACAGAAATAAACCATGTCAACATCATCTCCAACCTGCAGCAGTTCTCTGTTAGCCTCTCCAATCGCACGCGATTTAAATTGATTCTCGGTTTCTCTTGCAGCTGGTACCACTCACCCTGCGAAGATCACGACCGGGGTGGTCGTCGTAGCTTGAGAGCGTCCTACCTAACGTTTGCCCTATTGCCCACCTATTGACAACGCGATCAGGAATCCATCATACTCTTCGTACACAAGACTTCTAATTTTATTTTTTTTAGTTTCGTTTGGGCCTCAAAGAAAACTTGTTAGTCCACAAGTAAATACAATAGTTATCTTTATTAGGACTCATTGTATTATGTCCTATCATCGTTCACAAAATAAACAGACAAAAAGGACTGAGTAATAAAATTGTTTTAGAAAAAAAAAACAATAAACGCGTAGAAGACACATTTAGTTTTTTTTGTAACGTGGACAACAGTCCACGTTACAAAAAAAACGACCAAAAAATATCGACACTAATTTCTTAATTTACCAACCCTACTCAATGTAACCTGATGACGGGAAGCGCACAATTAACGAGACGGGTGCGCCCGCGCAGCCAACGCGCCACGTTATGAGATCTGCTTCTGTGCTCGAGGATGTGTCCACAGCTCATTATGGCTTAAGAGGAATCAGAAGTGATATCCGTCTGACTGACCGGGTTGGAAATGTCAGCGGATTTGTAATTTTAATAGATTTTCAGAGTACTTATGCCAAAAACCCTGAAGAAAAAAAAATTGTGTAACACAGCAGGCAACGATAAATCTTAGACGATTCTTGTTATAATGAAATTTTCAAAAAGAGGAATTCCATAAGTAGTGTGATGGAGGAAGTATTAAAAATCCTCAAATGTGTTTAGGTTTGATAAAGTAACTACCATACCTACCAAAGTGAAGGAAATAAAAAGAATGAATTAAGAACTAAGGTAGTAGATTTATTTTATCTGATAGAAGGTATAACGTGTCCAGTAACATTGAAAAATAAAACCTTCTCTTCAAATATATATTTGGATCATTCTTGTTAACTTTCAGTCCAATAATGATCTTTGTCACACCTGATTCTTACCCTAACCTAACTTCTACGATAACAATTCAAATACTTCTCTCAGTAATCAATAGAGATCCGACAATTCGCTACACAACAATTGTTCTCGATTGTACCCGTACCCGGTGGGAGCTGGGGTCGGCTAATTAACCCCGACTGTACCCGAAGGAGCCCGACAGAGCACGAGCTGTCCCGACGAGGCGAGGGTTCGAATATAATAGGTTTATGATCGCTATGATTATCTTGTTTTAAGGATATCGTAATTAAAGGTGGGTATCTATTATACTGGTATTATAAAGAGAGATTTTGTAAAGCTACTCAAAAAGATATTTTTCAGAAAGATAAGTTAGTTTTTCAGAAGCTGATTCATCTATAAATTATTAGCATCTGAAAATATAACTAAATTGAAAGTGTTCGATGGCTAAAAGTTCACAATTTTTACCTTTGAGCAATAATAAGTCACTATGCTTTTAAAGCATTGGTATTATCTGTCCTTACTGTTTAGATTAACAGACTTGAACTTTAAATTGTATTCGAATTCCATTACACAACATAATTACAATCGCACAGATCAATGACACTTGGAAAATTCATCACGATTCGACCCGCCTACTTAGACAACAGAATACACACACAAATGCTCAAACAACATCACCACGGTCTATTTAAAATAGACACTTACTAAACCAAACGCAGAACCATTCAGAAACATCAAACAGTAATAATTGCAAAGACATACGGAACCGAAATAGCCGCGATGAATCAGGGTTCTCTGCGGCAATCAAACGCATTAGGCCGACATGGAGCTCTGAAACCTATGATGTCGCATCTGAGCGGAGCCAAATTGCTCACTCCATAACGCGGTGTTAAATGTGAGGCTGTAAATCGTAGCTCTATGTCGGATAGTTTGAATGTTAAGGGGAGCGATACTGAAAATATTTCCGATAATATAGAACACGCTTTTCTATTTGAGCATGATAACAACTCCACGCAAGTCCCCCAATCGATTCTAAATTACATGTTAAACGCTAAGGAGATGATAAAGTATGAACGAGCAATACTTTGGATGCTAAATCGCATCCTTAATTTTCTATTTCAGAGTCACCACAGAATTTTTTAGTATAATAATTATCATCTAAATAGCCGACATTACAAAAGTGTCAAATCTGAACAGTATGAGTAAAGTAATGAGTGTTGAAACACTAAAGTACACAAACTATACCAAACTAAATGGCCTTTGGCAAAATAAAGAACCTACTGTCTCCAAATGTATATATTCATAAGAAAATGAAAATGACATGTATCTGATAGTACCCCGCGGCTGAATCCACCCAAACCGTTCACCGTCTACCTACAAATTATAGGCAGCAGTGCGGAGCCTTGTTATTAAGCGGCTAATATTAAGCCTAGCTCCTGAATATGGATGAGTTTGGAGCGAGCTGGTAATCGTCTACATAGACGACGCGACGGCCTGATACAGGGATGGACGATTGAGAATGGAGGAATTCGGATTATTAGAAATGGTTTCGAATTCTTTTTATACGTCCGTGAAATTATGTTTTGATTCATTATCCAAATAAAAATCGTAATTAAACTAGGTCATACTGATGAGATCTTTGATAAATGATGATATTTAGCAATTGTGGGTGAGAATATGATTGACTCGATTGTGGAAATGATGGATAAAAAAATTTTGAAATACGTTCTAATTATAACTACTTCCAAAACAGCAACATTTCTGTCAATCTTAAGCATTGCATTCTCCCAAGTGTCAATAAAAATGAGACGCACGAAGAATAAAATAAAAAAGACACCAAGAGTCGTCTCCTTAACCGCCAGTTTCGAACATCGCTGTATTATTGTCGCGTACGTCATACACCGACGTGTACACCACACTTTGATCTACTACAGAAACGACATCCACTCTTAACACCCACGCAATAAAGATCACATTCCAATGCAACACAATTTATAGACTGGGCTCTATCATTACCATTTTAGCTAGGATTTTCTTGTTGGGTTTTAGACGTTGTGGGGTTGAACTAAGGTTGATTTTCGTTTGTGTCAGTGTGCAGACGAGCAATACCGAGTGTGTTTGACACACGTATAATTGGCGAGAAATGGGCCGCACTCCCTTTATAAACTGTTGCTTAAAGGTTTTAGTACATTAAGGCGTAACGCGTGGAACATTTGAGTGACGATTCTTGTTTTAGTTTCGTTATGCAATGGTTGTTGCATTGTTGCTGGGTTAGAAGAGGATGGTTTACTTAGTTGTATTTAGAGCCGCGAAGTTTACCTTTTTCTCAAAGTACATAATTATATATTTTAGGAATCTCATTGTTTCTTTCTCTTCTGATTATTAATACATAGAACTAGTTCATCATATTAGATCTCCCAACAATCGACATTCTTTGCGATGAGAAATGACTTAATTAAGAAAACAGACTTCGCGGCAAGGTGAATTCAAACTAATATAGCATAAACTAAACCAGTAGTGTTTTACATCGTTTATTACAAAATTGATTTTATTTCAGTTTTTTTTAATTATTTCCATGTTTTCTCTGTTAATATTGATTGAGAAGAATTTAATACACGCTGTGTGATAATTTTGTCTAACTAATAGACAAACATAGTACTTATTTCAAGTTTTTTCATTTTTAATTTTTGTTTAATTCAACATTCCACTCCAAAATCGAGTCAAAACCGTACTTTGCGTAACTACCTCAGTGTGCTCAGAACCTTACGCTACCAATTTAGCTATTTTGATCAAATAACCGATTCACAAGGAATCCGATCGTCCCTGATTATGAACTTACCCTCGTTTTGGCCATTCGTTAGCACGTTTTAATATTAATTGCTTAAATATTGCGTCTCACTCACACTTAGGAGATAGGTGTCTAACTCAAAACGAGATAGAGGATTTATTTGGGGTGAATGATGAAATATTAGTGATGTCGGAGGATTATTATTAATGGAGGATGATAATTTGTAAAAATAGCAGTTTTTGTGTTTAATGAAGGGGTGTAGAGTGAAGACGGCGGGTTACTGAGACGAATGTTCTTTTTGGGACAAATTAATTAAAGAGTTAATAGCAATTAATCTCAGATTTTTTTGTTTTGTAGGTTTTGAAACAATGCAAAGATCAAATTAGATTACAGGTTCATTCCTATCCATCGTGTATCATGTTGACAAAAAGCTTAAGGCCTAAGAATACCTAGGATTCTCCACTTGGTTCCTTAAACTTTTAACAGGGATGCCGATTTTGGTTTGTAATTTTCCAATTAGTCAAATTACTAAGCATGTTAAACAGATATTATTAAAAGATGAATCATATTAGTAATACCTTCACATTAGGATTAATGTCATAATATGTTTTATGTCATAATGACTTTATTTTGCCGCGAGTTAGTTGACTGTAATTGAAGTTCAGTGGATGTCCTGTTATATCCATAACAGGACAACATTACAGTCAACTAACTCGCGGCAAAATAAAGTCATTATGACATAAAATCTTCTAGGGATGTGAACACAACATAATTTTATTTGCATTTCAAGTTCGACTTTAAAACTGAACTGTGTTGCAAGAATGCCACCCAAGTTATTAACGACAGTATATTAACCTCTCGATGGACCGCATACCACATCAAGAAACTTCACAAACCGATCTCCATATAATTTGTTAACAAAACATCCACAAAAACAAACACTTTGGCGTAACTCATCGGTCCATTGAATCTCAAATCGTCTCAAGCACATTACATTATTACTGCTACACAGCCGGCGTAACAGGGCCTCTTCACCCCTTCTTAACCCTTTAAACTCTTGAGAGGAAAGGGGAGAATGTATCAAAAAGGAGGGATCAAGGAACAATGGTCGTTTTAACATTCAGAATATAGTCAGCCGTAAACAATTGCCCGAGAACTGACAGTTTTATTTGAAGCACTTTATGACGTCGCCCGCTGCTTATTAAAGGACCAATTTAAACCATTATAGTGTTCATAAAAGCGTACATCATCCTGTTTTGTTGTTGTCTCGCTTGCTCGCGGGTTGAAGTGGTATTTTTTGTCTCGTTTTAAGATGCTGAGTATGGTTTACGAGATTTCGAAGTGAAGAGTATTTTTGAAATTGGTAGGGTTTGATGGCTGCTAGCAAAGTTTCTGTCGATATCTGATTAAAATCTAATACTTAGCAGAATCCAAATACTGACCCATAAGTACACACCTAATATAAAACTTCTATCTATGCAGGTAGCCATGGAAACAAAATTCAATAAAAACCAGTAAGAAAAATAAATTCAAAACGTGGTTGAGAGCATGTCCAACAAACGTGATGCGATATTTACTTATGATCATTGATTCATTGATGTAATCTGTTTTAATTAGAATTATCAGTCATTTGAATCATATTAAAACAATTCTCCGATAAAAGTACTAGTATTTTTACTTTTATTCAAACACAACATTAATAATAAATCACGATTAAGAAATAGCAAAATAATCTCATCCGTTAACATCGTTTAAACAAAATAAAACTCCACATAAACATTCCAACAAAATCAACATATCTTCGAATACAAAAATCTCCGACAAATATCTAAATAATTCAATCAATCAGCCGTCTCTTGCCGTAAACATCGATAAATCGTGTTTCGCACATCACTACGTACGATCGACCACTGTTTCTTTACCCCCAACAATCACACCGCCATTGGAAATTAAACTGTTCCTCGTTGTGTTAAGGACTGCTACTTATTTACTGGTGGATCAAATAAGGCGGTTTATCCCATAAGTGGTTGATGAATGTTCGCGGTGATTTTATTTGATTGTTTATTCGTTTGATTTGTACTTCTGCCTACCCTTCTCGACTATAAAGCTAGTAGCACATTCTTTCAGCTTTAACTGCAGACATTCTACTGTTTTGTTAAGGATTGAGATGGTACACACTGTGTGTATTTGCGTGATAGTAAAATAGGGAATTTGTCAGTTAGACGCTGTTCCATGCGATATAGTTTTACAAAACCTTATTGGCTTTGTTGGAAGAGGTTTCTAGGGGTGTTTTTAACATGACTAAGTGGTCTTACTGAGACGAGACGGCTGAAATCTAGTCTTTTCTGTTTGTTGCTGTGGTGTTCACTAGAAACCCTATTTAGGGTTTAGAACAAAACCACCAAATTATCAATAAGTAGATGAACCACTTCAAGGGTACGTACACCCGCTGCCCGGGGTAAGTGTGGAGTTGGACTGGTCGATACGGAACCTTCAAGCACACGCTTCGTTTACATATTAGTTTATCACAGTTGCAATAACATCTAAGGTACCGCCGTATAGCCCACCGTCCACAGGTACCTAAGGGCCTGTGGACGGTGGGCTATGGGCTAGCTCGCCGTCCGTCCGTCTCATGACGACAGGCCGTGTCGACAAGCAGGAGTGTTCCACGCGCGCCTCAAAGAGAGTCAGCAAAAACGAAGGGGTCCTTAAGGACCGATGCCTGCCGGGGTTGCGGGACTGTTCGAAAGAGATACCGTGGCCCCGGAACATAAAGGGCGATGAAGGAACATGGATGGGTTTTAGTCAGTAAAAGTCTGACACTCCCTCCTGCTCCGCCCAGAGCGGGAGGAGTCATTTGATGATTTCCCATCAGAATAAAAAAAAAAGGTACCTAATCCAATTAAAAACATTGTTATAGCCGGTCAAAACCCATTAGAAAACTCAGGAGTAACAAAACATCAAACAAATAAAGAAAAGGATCAATAATTTGACCAATTTTTGTTTTCCCCATAAAATTGCAGAGATCTGCAACATTAAGCGATGGCGTTTGGCCAAAGTAATTCATTAATATTGATCTTCACCTACTTTTGTCTTCCGACTTCAGTCACAAAGTGTACGTGCTCAGTTCTAACATTACAATTACTTAGTTGCACATAAAACGCCGTGTAAGTTGTATTATAAATTGTTCCTTATCGCTCGGTTCCCATTGCTCTTGTTATATTGTTCTGAGAACTGAATCTGATACTAAATGCAAGAAGTATCAACAAAGAGTTACAAGTTGTCATAAATTGTATCTTTCAATTTAATAACGCATACTTTGTGCAAATTTAAGTTTTATTTAGAGGCATCTTAGGTAGGTAGTTGTATAACAGGTGTAAAAAGACTCTTAACGAAGCCGAAAGGCACTTGTTCTTCCCGTATTTGGGATTTTTTTTCTAGACCACTGGGAACCTTCTAGTTACGGAGATATTGGGGGTCAAAGTTCCAACTCCAATTAAAATAAAAAAGTCGTTTCCCAGCAATAATGTTTGCGTAAAGTTACAAATTAAGATGTACAGAATGCTTGGTTAACGACTTCGTGATGAGTCTGTTTATACCCTGTATACTTTTTGTAAGACTAGAAAATAGGAATCAGTCATCACAAATATTTAAGCATTAATGTCAAAAATCAACACTCAAGTTCTTGGTATAAGTTACTAAAACAAAGCCACAGCACACAGCGTGAAATACTTTAAATAGCTATAAACGAAGATACATCATACCTCAACATAATTCCCTAAAAACAGTAGATCATAATGACAAACTGCCTGTCAACTCATTGCGGTACGTTCCCGCTTCGGTAAAGACCATTAGGTAAAGATTATAAAATAAAATGACGCGACACAACAACCCGTAAAGAATGGCCACCCCGTATGTTTTAATAGCATTTCTAAATGTCAGCAGCGGGACATGGGTAACGCGATAAGTCACGCCCCAACGAGCTATGAACAATAATATTATAATTATTACTTCATACAGCTTTTATAAATAATCGAGGGACCAAAGCCTCGGGGTCTGGGAGGCGGAAAGTATCGGAATT
Organism: Xestia xanthographa; assembly: GCA_905147715.2. Lineage (NCBI taxonomy): Eukaryota > Metazoa > Arthropoda > Insecta > Lepidoptera > Noctuidae > Xestia > Xestia xanthographa. The sequence continues at coordinate 1,205,580 of LR990665.1, forward strand.
TCGCCTTATTTCGGTGACAGAGACTATTTTCTGCACGATCTCAGAAAATGTAACCAAGTCTATGAATAGGTCACCTTTATGAATGTGTGGCTAAAGGCCATTAAGGTTTTAAAGGTGAATATGCAGCCATTTTCCTTTCAATGGAGATGGCTGATATTTAATAATAACAACCCAGATATAGGAATATGGACTTAGCAACAAAATATGACTGCGGCCCTCATTTTCTTACGGCAATTCTTATAAAATGTCCAATAATTTAGGAAACGTTCTTGTTATTATCAAGATAGATATTTTTCGCGTATTTTTTTTATGAAAGATCTAGAACACTTCAATAAATCATCTTCATTCGGCTACAGACTGTCTGCCTACGGCACTTTTTATATCATTAGCAGAAATTGCCGAGAACAAGAAATCTGTATTTACTTTATTACCTAGAGCCGTCTAGATATTTATAACATAGAGACCATTTGCCAGTATTTCTCAGTTTCACAAATTAACAATTAACACAGACGCTGGTAGCGAACTATGTTGCAACATGAAATGATTGCACACAGCACAACATACGATTTACTAACACAAGGATTATATAGATAGCACTTTTTTGTGTTTTTTGAGACAAAAAATCACATTGAAAAACTGCATGTAACCAAACAAAAAATATGCAACAAACGCACAGAACACAAAAACAATATTTTTCCCTCTATTAAAAACTACAAACGGACCAACATCTTTTATCTAAGCTATAACAAATCATGGACATTAAAAGATCTAAATCACGTAGTAACGCCGACCGCTATAATAATAGATGGAGGATTTATATACTTAACTAAACAGAGGCTTCCCGAAATTAAATCGTTTGTTGTTTTTTTGGCGTCTCTTTTGAGCACAGATGATAAATTAATTAATTATGTTTGGTTAATAGAGGCGCGGGCGCACGCGGTGTGTGCCCAGTTTGGGAAGATGTTGTAGCGTCGTAAATTATTGTGTGATTTATTTATTTAGTTTGGGAATGGAAGCTTTTCGAGGGGTAATTAAAGATTTTGTGTCTTCTTTGTGACATAAAAGGTGTTTTAATTTACAAAGACAAAGTACAAGTTTTGGGATTAGGAACTTGAAGCAAATAGTTCCTATAGAAGTTGAAAAACTCAACTAAGTTTTTGGAACATTATATATATAGTACAGCACTAGTAGATACAGGTATTTTAAGTATCAGGAACTGCCTCAGGTTTCAAATTATGTACTTAACTAAGTTTTGCCCTTTGCTCCGACCACGTTCAGATCTAAAATAATCCAACGAGACCATACTGATAAAAAGTATATCCTTTGACTTTACTCCGATCATGTCTACCTGTGAGTTTATATGTTGAGGTCGATATCCAGTTTAAGCAGATGCAGCTGAATACCAGTATTTTACATGGAGCGACTGCCTATCTGACCTACACAACCCAGTTAGTGCTGGGTAATTGGTACGGGCTCTTGGTAGATCTTTGACAGTCGTCACTGACTACCTGTAACGAATGTCAAAGATCTACAAATGCCCACATCCGGGGCCAACGGCTTAACGTGCTATCCGAGGCACAGAGGAAACTCGGTATGTAATGGGTGGTCACCCATCCACGGACTGACCTAGGCAAGCACGGCTTAACCTGAAGATCGCCCCGAGTGGTTGTTATTATTTCGCCACGAACTCCTCATAAACTCCTCAGATACTCAACATAAGAGAGTGACAAAATATTTCCAACTTCACTTAACATTTTTAACCCTAAACCCGCTGCGAACTTCGAACTTCCGCAATACAAAACCAATATCAGTTCACAATGGACCGATGACATCAATTATAAATAACCCAACTAAAATAATTGACCAACACAGACACAACCGTGGCTCCAATAGGGTTGTCTCATTTGCTGGCCTAATGAGTCGGCGGCAAAGCGTTTGATGCCCATGGCTGTCAACCAGCGATTAATGCTCGATCCATCAACATTTAATAGCTGTCAGACTCCCCTTGGGTCAAAAAACGACGCCATCTTTTTTTTTATTCCGACTTTTATTGATATTGATTTTTAAAATGTTATTTGTTTTTTTTTTTTTTATTGGCTTTTTCTTAATTATATGTCGTTTGAGTATTGTGTTAGGGCTTTAATAATATGTGAGGGGTTTTGAATTGTTTAATAAAGTAATAAAAGCTTGTTTGCGTACTTACCTTGGTTGATGATTGAGTTTTGATTTGTAATAGAGCTGTTTTACAAACTTTTTACATTTAGACATTACAGTGATTTTATTTAAAGATATGTACATTATTTACAAACTACAACTCTAATAATAGTAATATTAAAAATAATATTAAACATATGAACAAAAGTATCAAAAGGGTTACGGGGCGTCAAAAACTTTATCCACAACGCTGTCAATAGGAAAAGACAATACAATATGTAAAAAAATACATTCTTATAAATATTAGTAAATTCTGATTCTGTTCGGCAGCAATTAACTAAATTAGATAAAATAAATAAACTAAATTCAATTAAATAAATAAAGTTTCTCTTTCACGACCATGAATACAAAACATTAGATGCCACTAAAACATGTTTTCTTATTCGGGATTCGGGAAAACGCTAAACTAAGTAACTTATACAGCAATTTCAAGGATTTTTTTTTTATATTTGGTAATTTTTGGCTCTATGAACAAAATCTAGACACGCGGGAGCATGTCAAGCCAAGTTCCGGCGCGCAGCTCACAGTGTGTAATATTACACGAACCATTTGGAGCCACTTTTGAGCCCCTCATAACTCAAAAACTATTTCACCTAAACTTGTCAAATTTGGCTCATATATTGATACTAGCGAGATGTATATGTGTTCCAAATTTTATAAACATATCTCTAACGGTTATTTAGATATTAACGTCCAAAAATCGTCATTTTTATGACTGACCTATAGATCAAAACTATAACCCAGTTCCAGATGACCTAGAAAGTTAAAATTTGGCATGCAGATAGGTAATTAGGTGAAGACAAAGGAAAAAATCAGAAACTTGTAATTTTTTATCATTTTATTATAATTTTCACTTAACTTATTAATTAGTGCCTGTAAATCTCTATATGTGGATTTTATGATCTTTACGTGAATATATAACGAGTTGAATACCACCCTTAATTTTCTTTAATCCAAATATTTCCGTTTTTGTACTTATAAATAAGAATATAGTAGATTTTCGTATTTATTACGCGTAACTAACCGTATTCTACAACCACTAGCGCCACCTATTATCATTCTCAGAAACTCACTCACTACACCATGCCGCCTCCATTGATTTATTTAAAAGTGACACTAGATGGCGTATGTACAAAAAGTAATGATATCCCATCAAAAGCATAAATGTGAAATGAGAGCCAAGTTCAATATTATGATATATGCCTTGGTTGTTGACTTCAACGACAAAAGAAGTGAAATCTAAATGGGTGCCAAGTTCAATGGTCAGTCCTGAAATGTATCTATAACAACATAAAATATCATTTCTTCTTATAACTTAGGAGAATATATTGTAGACTAAGGTCTGACTTGGCTAGTTTTCAAATACGAATTATATTATAGCCTTCGCAAGTTCAACCTGTTACTTCTACTTACTGTCGGTTCTTATTTAATTATTCCGAAAATTTGGCTTGCTGACAAAAACTAACCACCGAACATAATAATTCGTATATGAGAACTAGCCAAGTCAGACCTTAGTCTACAATATATTCTCCTAAGTTATAAGAAGAAATGATATTTTATGTTGTTATAGATACATTTCAGGACTGACCATTGAACTTGGCACCCATTTAGATTTCACTTCTTTTGTCGTTGAAGTCAACAACCAAGGCATATATCATAATATTGAACTTGGCTCTCATTTCACTTTTATGTTTTTGATGGGATTAATAACTACTTGCCATAATGTCTTCATAACATTAATTACCGAATGAGTTTGCACCGTTCATTTTATTTAACATAAGTAAGTTTAATTTATTTTCATGAACACCACGCGCTTTTGGTAAGCAGATATGCGGGAAAATTCGAGTACTCAACAAACATGCGTTTTCCAAGATAATTACGTAATTACTCAAAAATCAAACAACAACCCTGTTCCCAAAACCAAAAAGTCTAAATTCGCATAAACCTCATTTGAATTCAAGCAAAATTAATTTGGTAAGAACATCAGAAGCCAATTTCCCGTAACTAAGCAACCCTGGTTCATTCGAATTACGAATCCTATTTGAATATTACCCACGCATCATCACTAAATTAAACTTTATCAGCTTTGAATAAAGTTGATTTTAGATCGGTTAAAGTACTTGTAATAAGGACTTTGTGAGACGACATTATTTGTAAAGTAAACCTTTGAAGATACAAAATAAGGTTGTATTTCGATTGGTTGGTGGTAACAAGTAGGTATCATAAATGGTATATTTGTTTGTATGGCAAGGTTCCGTACGATATTGTATGATATGAAATGTTGACGAATGTAAGCGCTTTTCATAATGGAAATTGTATCAGATCGATGTGTTTATCTGAAGGGATTAAATATTGATATTAATGTTCCTTCCTATGTGAAACGATTTATTACCATTTTATAGGAACCGAAAATGAACGTTTTCTAAAGGGTGTAAAAAGACTCTTAACAACGTCGAAAGGCACTTGTTCTAACAAATAAAGTTGGAACTTTGACCTCCTATAACTCAACTTTTATCTCATTTAACTTTTTGACGATATAAATCGTATAATATTGGCACTTGTAATACCATCCTTGCTTTTCCAGTGTCCGAGAAAGCAAAAGAATTGTATGAGCTAGTATTAAGTAGATCGTAAGTTAGTGTTAAATAGATTTTAAGTAATTTGCTTTCCTTCACTGGGCGATGTGGTCGCTAAGCGACAAAGCCCTTTAATTAAATTAAAAAAAAAAAAAAAAAAAAACAAGTCTACGAAAAGACTAACTTTTAGTTAAATCTTAACTTTAAATACCTCCATGACCCGTTTACTATATATTCAATGCATTCATCAGCACAATGTTTTGAGTTTTCCCGTGAAACGTGAATTTTCACACCAAAAGTTTCCCAGCAATAATTTTTGTGTAGAGTTACTTAGTTTGATGTACAGAATGCTTGGTTGTCGGCTTCGTGAAAAGTCCGTTCACACCTTGATCGTTAATCGAATCGGTGAATAGTGGTTCACCAAAACTTAAAACAACAAAACAAAGACTTACCGCACAATAAACAACGTTCAATTTTCCCCTCCAAAACCTCGTCATCATAATCCCTAGTTCATGAATCATAAACTAGATGGCGTTGTCTCAGGTTAATGGGCGCTCGGCAATTAGTGATGTTTGCCTACTGACACTCGTAACGAGCGGGATTACCCAACTGAGCAGAGGAAGTAGTTGTGTTTTGTTAAGATTATTACCGTGAATTAATGGGGTTTAGACGGATGTGTATTTAGTTTGCAGTGTCAGAGAGATGATTTAATGACGATGACTTTTATTTTAGATAGAATTTGTGTGGGCGGAAATTATTCCTTTCAAAGCCTGCTAGTCCCTTTTGGAACATACGGAACTAGCATCAATCACCTTTGAAGTAAAATCCCCTTATAACCTAAATGCGAAAGTAACTTTGACTGTTTGTTTGTCTGCGAGTCTGACCTTTTCACTCAACGTCTGCACCGATTTCGATAACATTTGGCACGCAGGTAGACCATGATCTGAATTAGGGCCCAGTGGTACGTGTCCATGGGTTCCTTTTTGGCCTACAACAACAACAACAGCCCATAACGTCCACTGCTGGACATAAGCCTCTCCCATGATGGGAGGAATTTGCCGTAATCTCCACGCTTGGCAGGCGGATTGGAGATCGCAGTGATGAAAGACTAACAGAAAACGCTGCTGCCCATTCTCTGGTCTACGGAGGCGCAAGGTGTTCTGCCTCAGACATTAGTCGCCTTATACGACACCCGTGAGTATAATAGGTTGGTTCTATTCTACTCTGCCGGATACCACACGGCTTTTGGCCTACACCCGGGCGAAACCATGGGCACAAGTTACACCTCTGCCTAATACTTCGGGGATCACACGCGTCATGTTATGTGTGTTGTGTTGGATGATGAAGGTGTAGAACAGTAAGATATAATTTATAGCATCCCAAAAACAATAGGGAATATGCATAATTTTTTTTATTTTTTATTTCGATACGGAATGTTAAAGTACTATAAAAAGTCCAAAATAAACTTACTAGACAGCAGATCAAATCCCAAGAGAATGAAACAGTCACACTTTTCCCTAATTTCGGCAACACATGCATCACCTAATTATGAACCACTTAAAGCCTAATTCGAGCACGTTGATCTGCGCAGGAGTGCCGCGCGGGAGGGGGCAGGGGAGACTACAAAAAAGCGCCGCTTTAACACATGACATATGGCGTCAATGAGTTTATACAGGACGTTTTAGAAAAAAATATTATTAAGTGTGTTTGTTTTTCGCACCCAACCATCCAATGGTAGGTAGCTTTAAATGTTTTTTTTTAACAAGAGATCACATTTTATAGTTTTTTTTTGTCATGTTTTGTTGAAGGAATCTGTAGGAAGAAATATTTTTGCCTTGTTGTGTTTAGTTTAGTGGCAAAAACAGATGTTTTGGAGGTGCTACTAGCAACATGGTGTGCAATGAAACCACTTAAAATTCCAAACAGATCAATATTTAATATGACATTTAGTTTTAAGAAATTCAAGCAACATTTTGTTTTACATAAATAGCCACAGCTTTACAGCACATGGGCCCAATTTTGATCCAATCGGAAAAAACAACAAACAATTCCAAAAAGAACCATCTCACCAACTCCTTTATTATTTATCTGGTTCTAAAAATGCTTGATGGCAAAATTCAATTACGCTGCCCGACCTGGGAATCGAGCCCAACACCGCATGATTATCAGCAGAGCTTGTAACTACTAAAACTAAACCAACGAGATAATCGATGAAAATGAGAATATCTTACTTACTGAATAAAATATCTACCTATCGACATGATCCCATATCCAGTAAAGCGGATCTCCTCTCTATTATTAGAGAAGTTCTTGGTACAAAGTTCTGGGGAAGCTGATGGAGAGCTTCGTAAACATATGAACTTCAAAGTCACCGGCAAATGTACTGGAGGCAAGCGGTCAATTATACATACTATGATTGTATTGAGACAAAATTGAGTAGATTAATTCCTGTAGAGAACCAATTAACATTGACGCAATTTAGACGATCCAAAAATCTGATAGAATCAAAATAAGTAGCCTAGCTGAGGCCTAATTCTCTAATTTGAAAATTTTAATAGAGAAATAGTCTAACTCGACTGCCTCGCTGGCCTGGGTTCGATTTCTAGGTTGGGCAAGTGTTATTGGGTCTTTCCATAAGGTTCTCTCAGTAGCAGCCTGGATTCTGGATTGGTGAGCGTACCTACTATTAGGTACCCCTTTGCCTACTCTCCTAGGTTTACAGGCGTGATGTTATTAAGTGGATTAGACAAACCGTAGTCAAGTTGATTCCTTCTTAAAGTAACCTAATCTAATGTAACCAATCGAAACTCAAAACTTAAGTGGATTTTGACAAAATATAACAAAAAAATACTCGATACAGAAACCGGAAATTATCCTGAAATCTCACTATAAAAAAATGCCTCTTCTTTTTCTACCACATGCTGTTTGTACATTGTGCCATTATAAAACTCCTACGAGCTCAGACAATGGTATCGCTTCTGTTGTGCACAAACTAAACTTAATTTAGTCTATTGCTATCTTTTTCTCTCTGATAAAACGAGAATGAAACGGGCGTAATTTAGAGCTGTCAAATTTAGTTGGAACTAATATTTCTATACAAATGAAGGGTGCACGTAAAAACATGTCCACTGAAATATTAGTTCCAACTAAATTTGACAGCTCTAAATTACGTCCGTCTTTTTCTCGTTTTATTAGAAAGAAAAAGATAGTAATAGCCTAAATTAAGTTTAGTTTGTGCACAACAGAATCGACACCAATATTTTCTTTATCGCACTTGACTCATAATACCTACTGCAACTCTATTGTATAATTAATTCCATTCATTGTATTTAAGCATTAAATTCAACAGAAAAACACATTCACATTCCACAAGTAAATCCCACAATGTGCAGTCCCTCCTACGCGAAGAGGATCATAAAACAAAACACCCTGTATTCTCCGAACTCCAAGCATTCGTTCAGCGAAAAATGTAAAATGCGAAAAATCTACAAAAAAAAATACAGTTCCGCTTTTAAATCCCCCTGTATACTCGAATCCCTGCGGACTGCATAGATCAATAGTACAGTAGTACAGTCGCGCGCACAAAGCAAAAGTAAATTTATTTCTTGTGGTATAGAGGTTATTTTTGTTCAGTGAGTGAGTAAAACTGGATCGTCAATTAGTGTGTCTGACTGTCTGTTTAAGAGTGAGCCACTCTTGTTATAGCGAGGGACACGTGTCGCTGTGCAATTTGTTAAGATAATATTATAATAATGATCATAGAAATGTGTTGCGAGACAATTGTGGGAATGTGTGAATGACAGAGAGATTTGGTCTGAATAGTAATGGAAGAGAATGGATTACATAATGAACACGTTTACATTCTTAATGAAGTTATGAAGTTTGAAATGGCAACAGTTGTACAGTTAAATGTCAAGAAGTTAAATGCAAATTAAATGTTGTCTTCATTATTAATACAACTATATATATATTGGTTAAGTAGCAATAGCTTATACAACTTTTAGCGTTTAGCACAGTTTTAAAAGTGCGAACGCTTTTCTGTAATACTTATTTAAAAGTTATCTTTATATGAAAGTCTAGCTTTTTCTCGCGGTTTCGCGACGGTTATGTTTGGGAAATTAACCCACGGGTACATTTTAAATGTAACCTATAACACACGGAGACAATACAGCTTCCCGTTAGTGAAAGAATTTTCGGAATCGGATCTGTAGTTCCGAAGATTTACCTCCTACATACAAACTTACAAACAAATTTTACCTCTTTCAAACATCACTATAGAATTCCCTAACTTCCAATAAAAACAACCAATTTAAAACGATGTATCGTAGAAACAAATCCCAGTATTTATTCCATGAAAACCTATTTCATCTTATCAAATGAATCAGAAAAAAAAAACAATTTAGTGGGCAAGGCAAGAGCTCCCGTGCGCCTCCAAGAAATCTGATCCCAATTTTTTTTTCTTCTTTTTTGCTTCGTTTTTGCGTTGCCATCTCGTTAACGACGACATTAGGGATAATAGACTTCCTATGCGACACGTGGGGGTAGTCGTTACTCCGATGACGACCCCTAAGTGAATTAATTATCTTTTTGGACATTTTTATTAAAAGGTGTGTATTGGGCAAGAATTATTCGTGAACCTGATTTTTAGGACAGTAGTTGTTGTAGTAAGTTTCTTCTTCTATGTTGGGAGTGCAGCTAGATTCTAATATTTTATAAAAACGTGTGAGTTATTGCATATTAAAACAAAAGTATTCTCAACCAACCATGCATGTCATCTATCATAGATCTGACTACTTATATATAATAATTATGTACCAATACTAAATTACAAATAAATGATTATGATTATGAACCAACGTATTCGTCCATTAATTTTAGAAACAAGTACGAATAGTAAGATAAGTCCTTTTTTAAACCAAAAATCTACTCTGAATCCCAAATTATTTGTCAAAAAAAATTTCATCAATGGTCTATATTAATTGTTGTGTACAGTCCTTTTTTAAACCAAAAATCTACTCTGAAACCAAAATTATTTTTCAAACAATTTTCATCAATGGTCTATATTAATTGTTGTGTACTTATTTGTTTTTTTTTGTTATAAAACGCATTAATGGATAAATTTCTCGTATCAAGTAAGTAACTATTCATATACTTATTTTAACCCAAAATCTCGTCCAAAACCCAAAACTATTCATCACAAAATTTCATCAAAACGTTCCCTTCCCTCTAGCCGAGCCGGGCCGTCAAGCATAGTTTTAATTACTGCCACCATATGTGTCGGCTCACGTCGCGGGGGCCGCCATACATCTGTCACGCCACCTTGGTGATAGTATAATTATCTAAGAACGTTTAATGTAATGGTCTGAGCTATGGACGAAGATATTTTTTTTTTTTTTCCCCTTTGTTATTGAGAACAGAATTCTTAATAAATTAATTACAATCTAGCCTAAAAAGCGTTAAGCCGTTGGTCCCGGCTGTCATTTGTAGATCTTTGACAGTCGTTAGGTAGTCGGAGACCCAAAAAGTCTGACAACCAGTCTTACCAAGGGGTATCGTATTACCCGGTACTAACTGGGTTGTGGAGGTCAGATAGGCAGTCGCTCCATGTAAAATACTGGTATTCAGCTGCATCCGGTAAAACTGGAAGCCAACCCCAACATAGTTGGGAAAAGGCTAGGCAGATGATGAATCTAGCCTAAAAAGACTAATAAGTAATTTAACTCTAACTTAATATGCTACGTTATAAATAATGTTAATACTAAGAATAGTGTCTATTTGCACTTTTACACAAGTCCGTAGCACTTTCTTAGAGTCTGATATATTATATTAAAACACTATGTTCATGTGTTATATGTATAGCACAACAATGTTACTATTATTCACTCACTTTGTTAGTACTTACTTACACTACATTAATTCAAATGGTTTAGTTCTTTTTAGCCTACGCACTAAGTCTGTGTTGTCTAGCAGCTGGATAGCCTCAACATTCACATGTCTGTGTAGTCTGTGTTCGTGGGCTTCAGCAAATTTTTTGATGATTGTGGTGACGAATTCCATTTTAAGGTCACGGTGAAGGTCGTCGTTTCTTATGTACCAGGGTGCATTCACAGCATCCCTGAGTACTTTATTTTGGAATTGTTGGATAATTTTGATGTTGCTTGGTTTAGTACAGCCCCAAAGTTGGATACCATACGTCCAAATTGGCATCAGTATATGCTTGTATATGGTTATTTTATTATGTATTGATAGACAGGATTTCCTTCCAAGTAACCAATACATACTTTTATAACGTATGTCGAGTTCCTGTCTTTTCTTTTTGACATGAGCTTTCCAACGCAACTTGGTATCGAGAGTCATGCCAAGGTATTTGGCTGTATTAGCGTAAGGCACTTGCATGCCATTTATATAGATTGGGTGATAGTCCAGGTGTTTGTTTGTGAAGTCAATGTGAATTGATTTAGATTCATTCAGTTTGATCTTCCATTTTTGTGTCCAGTCATAAACTTTGTTCACAGCTAGTTGAACTTTTTCTACTGCTTCTCTGTGGGTTGAACCGGTAGCCATAATTGCAGTATCATCTGCAAAGGTCGCAATGGTGTTGTTTTCCAGTTCTGGAATGTCACATGTGTATAACAAGTACAAAATCGGGCCTAGCACACTTCCTTGTGGTACCCCAGCTTTTATATGTTTTAGTTCGGAATATGCATCCTCTTGCCGTATTCTGAACATTCTATTACTTATATACGACTCTAGTATATCTGCAAATTCTGGGAGCATGCGCCTGAGTTTGAATATTAGACCCTTATGCCAAACTTTATCAAAAGCTTGCGCCACATCTAAAAATACAGTGGCGCAGACTTCTTTATTTTCTAGTGTTTTTTCAATGATATTAGTTATTCTATGAACCTGGTCTATTGTAGAGTGTTTCTCCCTAAAGCCAAATTGATGATTTGGAATAAGGTCTTTATCTTCTATTACTGGTTTTAATCGCTTCAATAATAGTTTTTCGAATAACTTTGATAGCACGGGCAACAGAGAAATAGGTCTGTATGATGATGCTTCATGTGGTGGTTTCCCAGGCTTCGCAATCATAATGACTTCAGCGACCTTCCATGGCGCAGGTACGTGTTTTAAAATAAATGCAGCATTAATAAGTTTGGTCAGCTTAACTACAGCCTTACGCGGGAGGTGTTTTAGAATCTCACCTGTAATGAGGTCGTAACCCGGAGACTTTTTGGCACTAATGTTATTTTGAATTTCTCTCATTACTTCTTTAGGAGTCACAAGCTTAATTCTCTGGCTTTCTGCTAAGTTTTCACTCTCAAGTAATTCTACCAGGTTTTCATTGGGCTTAAAAGTTTCTTCTAGGTGCTGAGCAAACCTTACAGCTTTCTGATCATTGCTTATGGCCCATTTTCCGTCGCTATCTCTGATGGGCGGTATTTGTTTAATTGGCCTTTTTAGATTTTTTGTTGCCTTCCAGAGGGAGTAATCTGTTGATTTGTCATTGGTTAGCTGCAGAAGGTTGGTGTTCAGAGCTGTATCCTCAAATTGTAGAATTTTTCTCTTTAATTTTTTAGTTAAATTATTTAGTGATGTTTTATCTCGCGGGCATCGTGTTTGCTGCCACTGTTTCCTTTGTTTCCTTTTCTCAGTAAGTAAATCCACAATTTCCTTAGGATAGGTAAATCCCTTATATTTACGTTTTAATTGTGGTGTGTTGTTCCACGCACATTGTTGTATATTGACAATATACTTGTTTACTTCTGAGTCAAGCTGATCTTGCTTTTTTATCGGAGTTTTAAGGTCGATAATATTTTCTAGATCAAGAGAAAAGCTTTCCCAATCTGTGAACTTATTAACCAGGGTTAAGTGGCTTTCTTTAAGTAGGATTTTTAGACTTAGCATTAGTATAAGCGAAGAGTGGTCCGAGTTCATATGAAAACCTTCCTCCACGCTGACATAATTGGCGGATATGTTTTTGCATATGAAAAAATCTATAAGATCCGGTATTTTCTGGTGGTCAGTGGGCCAGTATGTTGGTTTTCCTGTACTCATAACTTCAGAACCGGTATCTTTTACTGCGCTTAAGAGCTGCCTTCCCTTAGTCGTTGTAAGTCTTGATCCCCAATGCGTATGCTTAGCATTAAAATCGCCGCCTAGGATAAATCTCTGGCCTAACAATTCAAAGAGATGTAAATACCGCTCTTTTCTTATCATGTGCCGTGGGGGACAGTAAATGGCTGCAATGGACATGGAACAAGATTTGTTTTTAACAGATACTGCCACGGCTTGAATGTCTTGTTCTTCATATTTACATTGCACGTAGTGACTTATGGTGTGTTTGATTATAACCGCGCTGCCTCCCCTGGCAGAGTTGTCAGGGTGCAGCGAATTGTATACCATGTATCCTCTAAATTTCACAAAAGATTGTTTAGTGAAGTGCGTTTCGGAGACCAAACACACGTCAATGTTTTCTGTGTCCAGGACCGCCTGCAACTCATTTTGATGTTTGAGGAGCCCATTAGAGTTCCACGCCATTATTTTAAGGGTGTTATTCATTTTTGATGACTTAAAACAGCTGTTTTAGTGCTGGACTCTAGTTTCTCTAATCTCTTGTCAAATGAAGTAATACATTTTAAAATCTGGTTAATCTTATCCTCTAGATTTGCAGGCTGAGATCTTGATTTTGCAGCTTCCGCATAGGAACCAGTCTTGTTTACTTGCATGGGTTTTGCAAATGACTGGAGACTCGTTTTCTGTGCCTGTGTTTGTGTGTTGTTTCTGTCTGAATTTCTTAGTTGCAAAGACTGTTGGGTAGTTGGTGCCACAATTTTCTTTTTAATATTTTTGTTCTTCAAAATCTGCATCTGTTTAGCTACTTCACACCCTCTATAGTTGGCAGGGTGAGGCAGACCACAGTGAACACATTTTGGCTTCTCTTGCGGAGATTTCGTACAGTTGGCTGTAAGGTGTTTGCCAGTGCATTTTACACACCTGGGCTCTTTTCTGCAGTAATTACTGCCACCATATGTGTCGGCTCACGTCGCGGGGGCCGCCATACATCTGTCACGCCACCTTGGTGATAGTATAATTATCTAAGAACGTTTAATGTAATGGTCTGAGCTATGGACGAAGATATATTGAGGTTAATTAATATTTTTTACCAGTTTACTTACGTCCGTCATGGTTGGTTTAAGTGGAGCTTTAAATATGTTGATAATTGTATGCAAATTAGGCTTAAGAATGTCATTAGAGAAATTCATGTGATGTATCAAATTTTTTACCGTTAGTTTTTAATTTGAACTTGAAGAATGCTGTATGTTTGTTCTAATAAAATTGAATAAATGGAAAGTAATTTCCAGACAAGTCTAAATCCTTATCAGAAGACCTTAAGTAAAACAAATCTATCCTCACTTACTACAAATTTTAAGAAAACTCGCTAAACATAATCCGCTGTCGCTTTTCACTTAACCCAGTCGTCGAACGACGCGACAACGTGTGGGTTACATTCGAAAACGTTTAAATTCAGAGATTTCGTGGAACGCCCGACAGAGGCCGCATTAAGTGATTTGTACAACAATAATTATTACTTAATTTGTGAAACATTTTTGTGCGTGGCTGTACAAACTTTTTATTTGTGTTATGATTTATTAAACGTTCGTACTATTTATTTCTTATTGTTTGCGTTGGGATAATTCAGAGAGATGAACAAATAGTTTTCGATCATAATAAATAATATCTTTTAGTATAAAAAATATTTCAAGTACTTATATTTTTTTTATTGGAAGAAAGGAGAGGCCTATACCCAGCAGTGATAAATGATAAATGATAAATGATGTTTATTTTGCAAGTAGGTTTTTACAAACACTTTTACACGTCATTTTTTAAAACTAGATGGGGCCGGTGTTTCGTACCTGACTACTCTGAGAAGAAACAGCCGAAACAAACTCAGAGGTCATAGTCTCTTCTAAAGTCCAGACAATCTTGCTCAATTCACATGAGGACTATGCAGATTAGTGTCTGATATGGTCTTTTGAAGAAAGGACCTGTATGGTCCTTTCTTCAAAAGACCATATCAGTCAGAGTGGACCTGTCCAGTCAGTGCAAGCATTTGTCAGTTAACGTGTAGCTCGACTTATAACCCAAGGAGCTCAACGAAACGACGAACCATACCAAAGAAAGGACGAAGGAAGGAAGGAGTGGATGATTCCAGGCTGATATGGTATGATTATGATGATATTTTACTTCCGATTTTTAACTAAGTATACTAATCAAAGTACTTGGACGAGTCCGAAATGTTGACGGTCATCTAAGACATATGTATTTGTCAAACAAAGAACCATTCTTTTTCAACCGACTGAAAAAAAAACCAATTAAATGAAAAGAACTAACCTGTGTTTCAGTAACATTCAGCAACTTGGCCATATCAGCCCTCTCTCCAGAAGAAAGATACTTCTTCACCTCGAACAGTTTCTCCAGCTCGAAGATCTGTCTCCCTGTGAAGGTGGTCCGGGCCTTCTTCCGTCTGCCGACTCCTGGTTCCTCTCCCTCCTCGCTGGTGAGGGACCCCTCCCCCCCGAGAGGGGAGCGGACGTCTTCCGTTGACTTCTTCCTCTTGATTAACTTGGATGGATCTGGAATGACATAGTGATTGAGGATGTGAATTGTGATGACTTATCAATTTTACGACCTATTTATACCCCACACACAAATCAGATGGGTAATTTTCGTATTTTTAAGAACCTTCACAATAAATCTCATCTTTGAATTTCCGAAATTGGTCTTCAAATGTAAAAAATCTTTCAGTGAAATAAAAAGAGTTGACACACGATTACGTCGCTGAATTGTACATAATGTTGTTTAAATTAATGATAACAATATCATTGACAGTCAGTAAAGTGGTATATATACCTGCATTAATTGGATTTCCCTCACACCTATAAACTCCTTGAAGAATAGGATAAACAATAATAGGGGCGACGAAACTCAAAACAGTATTTCTTCCAAATACAACTTAATAGCTCGCAATTGAGATAGCAATAGGCTCATCCCCTATTACATGAGAGTTCATGAGACCTTAACATAACTGCCGCAATGTGGGTGTACTATTGGGCACACCTCTACCTATCACTTTGGGAATAACTGGCATGAAGTTACGAGATGTTTTTAGAAAACACAAGTACAGGTCGCGGTACGAATCTCTAGCGCTGACCGTTATTGCGCAGAAGTAAAAAATAAGAATGTCTTGGGGCGTGCGTTGCGCCGATTGGCTCTCCAGTCGTATAACATGCGCAGCTATCCCCTCCACGTTTCGTCCAGCGCTAGAGTTACGTGCCGCGACCTGTAACAGCTTCCTTATCCACTCACTATAAAATAACCACATGACTTCAATCTATGAAGCCGCCGCCTGCGCCCGCGCATCGCTCGACCTCACCGCGACCAATAAAACAGCCCATTACGGCTTCAATTAGATACCTACTGTAAATCAACGACGACAGCCATTAATTGCTCCGTGTAAATCTGCCAGACGTTACATTAGCGTTTAGAAATACCGATTTATAATGCTATTGCTGTGACTGCGAGCAGGGAATGAGACTGTTAGTAAACTTTGTGTCTTTAGGTTTATAAAAGCATTAGCTCATTCCCGCGGCTTCACCCGCGTGGAGTTCCGTAACGCCAGTGCGGATTGGTAGATGTCTTCGAATTTTTTGGTTCTAGGACATGCCGAAGTTTTCCTTCACCGTTTTGACAGCAGTGGTGATTAAATAAATTACACAAAGTAATGTGCCTGTCTGGGTTCGATTCGAACCCACGACTTACTGTTCTTAAGTCAGGACCGCCACCCCTGGGCCACCCAAAAGTATAAAATGTGTTAAAAACTATCTGTGTGCAAAATTTCATCCAAATCCGTTCAGCAGTTTTTGCGTGAAAGAGTAACAAACATCCATCCATCCATCCTCATAAATTTTCGCATTTATAATATAAGTATTCCAGTACGATTACTGTGACTGTGAGCAGGGTAAGGGTTGAGTAGTCTTTACTTGCCAAAGGCTACAACTTCATGAGTAAGAGTAGAAGTTACTACCAGTAATTCGGTCAATCCGAGCAAATAAGTATGTCAATTATTCTCGGTCAGCTTCGAAACCTCTAATCTTTTCGCTACCATACCAGGCATACCTAAGCTATTCACGACCCAGAATAGAGTCAAGCGAATAAAACATGTTTATCTTTCGATCAACAATGTGTTTATCAACCACATTTTTAATGATAATTGAAAAAGAAATAAAAAAATAATGGTGTCGATTCTGTTGTTCACAATCTAAACTTAATTTAGGCTATCTTTTACCAAAAGGCAGTGCGAGAAAAGGACGGCTATAGCTATGAACTAAGTTAGAGATGTCAAACTATGCCTTGCGCTTCACCGTGTTTTTAGTCGATATGTTTTTACGTGCACCCTTGTGCACGTAAAAACATATCCATTGGTTGGTTGGGTGATATTAGTTCCAACTAAATTTGACAGCTCTAAATGACGTCCGTCTCTTTCTCGTTTTATAAGAGAGAAAAAGATAGCAATAGCCTAAATGAAGTTTAGTTTGTGCACAACAGTTTCGACACCAATGGCAATGAAAACTGCACTTTAATTTGTTTTCACAATAGTAACTTGAAGGTTTATTTCACAAAGACTGAATACTCACTAGCCACCAGATTGTACAAGTTGACCAGCATTTATAAAATGACGGGAATTGATAATTCAGGATGTCAATCATTCAATATTCGCCATCTCATAAATCAACTTTATATTAACACTGTTAAAGTTGAAGTGACAAGAGTGATCTGTCGCAGATTGCAGCGAGCAGGGGCGCGGGCGATGCCAACTCGTGAATCAAGCAAGTATTTTAATTGACGCCGAAGGTGGGTGAATCGATTCTGGCTGATTACTCAACTCTAATAGCAGTAATAGCAATTGACGTTGCGTTTCTTAAGTAGAAATAAATATTTGTTTAGATTACTTTCTAAGCTTATTATTATAATTTTAGTATTTAGATCGTGTTATGATCAAGATTATAACAACAACAGTGAAACACCACAAACACAGCACACACACACACACACACACACACTCGGTCGAAAGATATCGTTATTCAATATTATGGTAATTCATTTAACTAGCGGGTAAAACCCTAATGTGCCAATGAAAAATGAAAAGTTCCATAATTGAACAATGACAATATGGTAAAATGTTTAGTAAAGTTATTGAGAGCTGATTTTAGGCGAAACACTTCTTCTTCTCTAAACCATTTTGTTTGGTGTCGCGATGCAGTATGTTATTCTTCTATTAGCCGTCATATCATATCAGTAACAATGACTCTCTCTCTCTCTCTCTCTCTCTCTCACTCGATGAAAGAGTTCGATACCTCGTTACATATTTCGTTCAGATACTAAAAAAATAATACATTACTAATTTACTACCTAACATGTGCTTATACCCAGTAATACCCACATACTTAGACACACATTACACACTGAAAATAACATACGAATTGCGTCTTAAAATAGTCACAAAGTATCTTTTATTACTGCCCCGGACATCGTCGCGTATCGAGTAAAATATCGAATGTTTACAATGTTGGTACCGTTAATTCAGCAATTTATCGAGACGTCGCTTATTCTTGGTACTGGCACGGAATAATTAACTACAGAAGGATCATGTAACGAGCGAAATCGCACGCACATAGACATTATTCACGTTGAACGAGTGCAAGCGTACTTTTTTTAATTGCAAGATCGGCCCGCTCTTAGTCTTGACCACAATCCCTACGATGGCACCAAAATCTCTCTCAACTGAAGTTTAACCGCGTGTGGCCTCAGCTTGCTCGAGTAGGTATATATTTCCACTGAGGCCCATTTTTGGCGTTTTCTCTCTAATTTCTCACTCCAACAGTTCTTAAATATTGATCTACGCCATCCAACCACCTGAGCTTGGGCCGTCCTCGACTTTTTCGACCATCAGATTTACTATCAAGTAAACGTTTGGGTGCTCAGCCCGCGTAGCATGAACGCCGTAGACACGAAAGAGACACGACGAATCTTTTGTTCATCTGTCATTGAATCGACAAAATGACAGATGAACAAAAGATTTGTCGATTCTCTTTCGTGTCTACGGCGTTCATGCTAAGCGGGCTGGTGACTGTCGTCCATTCTTGCGACACGGCCCGCTCATCAAAGACGTTCTATTTAAAATGTTTGTTCACTCTTGTTTTAAAATCTGATCTTACAACAGACTGGTAGGCAACCTAGACTATAGTAGCGAGTTTTACACTTCTACAAGTGGAGGAGAAATACTGATTACGACTGGCATTTGATTTATCGACTTAATTTCAGGTCGTCGTATACTTGCGTATTTAAGTGTAAATGCGTTTGCACTCGTTAAGCTGTTAAGTTGTTCTTCTGTAGCTATCTATTCTGTGGTATTGTTGTACTGGTCTGGGAGGATGGATATAATATCAATGTTCTTTGTTTTGAAATGTCATATTTTAGAAGATCATGTAGGTGTTGATGTCTCGCGTAGCAATTGTAGCAAATAATATTTGTATGTGAGTCATGTTCTGATTTTGGCAAGTTTCCGTTCTGTGAAATGAAAATGTCAAATTGTATATTAGAGACATTATTTTAAGTGATATCTTCATCGGGTACATTGGATTAGCAACTGCTATGTTTATTAAGGAATTATATTCCTTTCTAATATTGTGGCTGCTCGGGTCAATCTTCAGCGCTTGCCTAGGTTGGACCGTGGATGGATGACCACCCATAACATACAATACAACACACCGAGTTTCCTTCATGCCTCGAAATGCACATTAAGCCGTTGGTCCCGGCTGTCATTCGTAGATCTTTGACAGTCGTTACAGGTAGTCAATGGCCCAAAACTCTGACAACCAGTCTTACTGGGTTATGGGTATTATGGGTAATACCCATAACCCAGTAAGACTGGTTAGTACTGGGGTACTAACTGGGTTGTGGAGGTCAGATAGGCAGCCGCTCCATGTAAAATACTGGTATTATGCTGCATTCAGTTAAATTGAAAGCCGGCCCCAAGATAGTTTTGCGAAAAGGTTAGGCCGTTGAATGTTGGTAGCCTAGATATTAAGGTATATAAGAATCGCAATTTGGCCATATTTTAATTACTAACACTAGTTGTTTAAGTTTTTCTTACTGTACTAACATTCTAAGGATTCCGTAAATCAGCATTTTTTTTTTAAATATATTAATTAGTCAACTCCGACGTGTTTTCTTAGGCAAGTAAATAAATATACCCCAATTACGTGACACTAACTGTTAAACAACGCCTACATCTATCCTAGTCAAACCGTGTACTCTTCGGTCAACAATACACCATGTACACTTACTAGATAAATGAGGTTTCAATAAAAACAGAATTAAACTACTCTTTCATCACGACACGAGAAACTAATTCAAACAAAGACAACAAAATATCGTTCCCCCAATCAGTTAAACTCCAACGATCATGGAACACCATTTAATATGCCTTTAAACGTTGAATTTATAGCTGATAATATTTCAGCCACGTTATTATAAAGCGGTGCTAACGCGACTGAAATATGTTTCAGATTTCAGTTTCAATTCTATATCAGAATGTTCAGCGCTAAATTATTACAAGCTGGATATTTTGCCAGTTTATTTTTCAATAAATTTTCATATAATCTTCGGTATTTATTGAGGGACTGTTAAGTATCGGTTTTCAAGGAGTTATTGGAGATATTTAAAAAATTATTCGCTAAGGTAGGCCGCGGAAGTCAAAATTTCCTACGTCTTTTACAACGTGCAGGTCAGCAAGCATATTGCATGTTGTTATAAAAGATGATTCGCGTCCTTAATAAACCTGGCTCTAGCATTGAGTTATAGGCTCTAGTGAGTTATATTAATCATCCATACAACCCTCTAAGTTCGTTTAAACCCATTGAATGACTTTTTCGTGAAATAGTCATTCAATGGGATTGCAAATTACAGAAAATTAAGAATATTTGAATCTCGCAGCTTTACGCTGGCGCTCCTATCTTAGTTAGCTACTCTAATAATGAACAGACCTCAATAAAGCGAAAAATTATTCATCATGTTATGAATTCTCCAGAACTACAATGAGAGCTACCTAATGTCTAAAACAAACTCACTTTACTCATTATACAATACAAAACAATTACTTACAATTACATCAACGAAGATGATTGATACATCGATGGATAATCTTCTAGCTACACACAAGTGAAGTCGGGAGCAAAAACATTACATAACAAGTAATGTAATAAACATTAGTATGATTAATGCCGTGGTCTGAGCTAGGAATAGGTCAGTCGGTCTATCTAATGTGTGGTGAGAGGCGATGGATGGGTACTAGGTTCATAATAAATAGACTAATGTTCGTTTTATTAACACTGGACACTGCGATAAAAGTTGGCACTTGGATTATTAGCGCTCGGCTTTGCGTGGACAGAACGTGGATTAATTTAAGCGTTTACTTAGTGTTAAAGAAACTTGATAAAGGTCTTAGATGACCACTGAATAGACACACAGCTTAAAGTGCTTCATTGTGCTCATACTTCTTAACATTATATTCAATGCAAAACGAAAAAATCGATATAAAGGGTGTAAAACACCTCTTAACGAAGCCGAAAGGCACTTGTTCCCCTCGTCATTGCGATGATTTTTTTGTTCTACACCATACTTGGGAACCTTCTAGTTACGGAGATATTGGGGGTCAAAGTTCCAACTTTTTGACAAATATTTTTTTAAATATGTATAACTTTTATAGTAAGATTTTTACTTTAAACACCTCCACGACCCCTGTACTATTCAATCCATCCATCAGCACAATGTTTTGAGTGCATTACATTGAGTTCTACCACAAAACATGATTTTTCACCCAAAAAAAAAGTCGTTTCCCAGCAATAATTTTTGCGTAAAGTTACTTAGTTTGATGTACAGAATGCTTGGTTGACGGCTTCGTGATGAGGTCTTTTACACCCTGTATTATGCATTATAGTCCTATTTCGTACTAATATAATTGCGAAAGTTTGTGTATGTCTCAATGTCTGGATGTTTGTTACTCTTCACGCAAAAACTACTGACCGAATTTGAATGAAATTTGGCACACAGATAGTTTATAATCTGGATTAACACAGAGGATACTTTTTATCTTGTTATATTATCCATTGAGATAATTACTGAACTCCACGCGGGTGAAGCCGCAGACTTAAGCTAGTAAATAATAATTAATTAAAAACAGAAGAATGTTTTCATCATCACTTATCCCAAGGCCGATTCTACCGAACATATAATTAAAAACAGGTAATCTGATTAATGACTTTATAAATAGCAGATGCAACAGTGGGCTATGTGTGCCACCCACGTAATTAAGTACTTCACGTGAGAAAGTTCGTCAGAACGGCGTATGCGCATGTCACTAAGGTAAGGGAGAGACTGTAGTAAGGCGCTACGCTGTTAGCGATTTAGTATTTTACTAGGTGTTTATTATCTTGTTTAGTTTTCGCTCCTGTTTTGGATTTTCATGGTAAAAAAACAAGTAGAATTTTCTTCTATTTAGTCCTTCCACTATCAAAAACTGAACATAATATTTGGTCCAAACAATAAACGGGTAGCGATTTGTTAACCAGCGGTATTCTACCTATTCAAAATCAAAATCAAAGCAGCAGTAGCGGCGTTAGGGGGGGGCGAGGGTGGGCGACCGCCCAGGGCGCCGGATACGAAAGGGCGCCGCAGGCGCCCCTTCATTTAAAGAAAAACGATGATCCTTAAGCGCTAGATTTTTACAAATTCCCTGGACTCCACACTAGGATACCCTGTGTCGTGGGGTCCAGTCTCTTCCCAAGTAAAGTTTCATTATCAAATGCGTGAGAGTGAGTCAGGCCCGGACTGGCCATACGGGCAAATCGGGCAAATGCCCAATGGGCCAGATGCCCGATGGGCCGGTGTGCCCTACTGGCGGTCGACTTTATTTTCTATTTAAAAAAAAACATCGCAATATATCGATTAAAATAACGTCCTATCGAGGACCTAATTCCATTTACTCTTGGACTCTATCTGTAGTAATGGTACCCCCTAGAACTGTGGTCGTCACACTTTTCTGGTGAAGGGCCACATAGGACAATGTGAGGTATCACTGCGGGCCGCACATTCTTGTATCATTTTAGTTGACACTACCAATCTATGGACATATTTTTATCAGCTGTCCAAACGCGATTGCCCGGATTTTGTATGGCAATTGTTACCTGTGACTGTGACCAATGTGATATCTTTATTTGCCAACTCAATGAACTAACTAGCAAACAATTAATTTAAAGCAAGCGAATGGATTGCACGAGTAAATTTACACCTACCCGCATCTATTTAATTAATTTCTTGTCCAAAATCATATTTTGATATTATCTACTGAAATCGTTTGTTTTGCTGCGGGCCGCATAAATATCACCCGAGGGCCGCCATGCGGCCCGCGGCCCTCTGTATGACGACCACTGCCCTAGAGGCTCAGGATTTTTAAATGTTTTTAATTTTCCTGCCTGATGCCATAGAATTAGTAATTACGTAATAATTTGTAGCGTACAGTAAGTACAATCACACTCAAACTAAAATATTTTTAAGGCTAAAATGAGCCTCTGGAAACTCGTACTACCGCTAGAAACTTAAACATTTTTTACAAAGCTTTTTAAATATTATTCTAGGCAAGATGTAATTATTTTCGAGAGCTCGCTTCGTTTGCTCTTGTAACCTACTTTCTCTTGGATCTTTACATTGTCTATTATAAGTCAGCCAAGTAACAGAGGTCGAAACAATGAGAGGTTTTCCTTTTGAGGTTTTAAAAAAAAAAACTTAGTTTCCAAGAACTATAAAGATGGCGTTGAACTTACTATATGATAGTTGGTACCAAAGCCAAAACGCTTGAAAAAAAACAATGTGTCACGTCACATGTATACTCTCGTTGACTGACACTTTCATTTGCTTAACCTTCCTAATGTAATCTACATTTCTCGCGCTTTGTTAAAATCAGTTTTTTTAGGTTCCGTTCCTTGCATTATCATACTTACTCCTAGCGCCATCTATCCAGCGACTAGGGAAGAGCTAAAAAGAAAATCCCTCATTCTAGCCTGTCCAAGGTGAGGTGTCAAAAAATTTTCGAGCTCGCTTGGCTCGCTCTTGCATTCTACTTCCTCTTGAATGTTGGCATTGTCTGCAACTCGACCAAGTAACTCTTGTGTAAAGGGTCGAAACAATTTAACCTGTCCAAGGTAGGTGTTTCAATTTGCGAGCTCGCTTCGCTCGTTCTTGGAGCTTTACTTCTTTTTGTTGTCGCACTCTAGCATTTCAGCCTAACATTCTATTTTAGACGTTTCCTTCGGTTGATTCAAAATTTACATTAGTAGTTTTCCTTTCTCTTGAGAGTGGAGGGCCGACCGTCTCTTTAAATGCCCGGGCCGGTTTTGGGTCCCAGTACAGGCCTGGAGTGAGGTGTTAGTGTGTGTTCACGTCGAACTAGCGGCGGAGCGCGCAATTCACTCGCCTGGTGGCCAATTAATAAAAGAGTTCGCCGTTCTAAAGGCTAGAAAAGTATGTTTTTATTAGTCACATTATACCTATCCTTTGCCTTTTTTTCGTATGGGTTTAAAATTGCAGTTAGGGGGCGCGCTAGAAATCTCGCCCAGGGCGCGGGTAGTGCTAAAACCGGCACTGCAAAGCAGTCTACCTATTCAAAAACAAAATCATAGCATGTGCGAATGGGACTTTTTGCGAATGGGACATTGTGCGAATGGGACATTATGCGAATGGGACATTCTGCGTCAACGGGACTTTTTGCGAATGGGACATTGTGCGAATGGGACATTGTGCGAATGGGACATTGTGCGAATGGGACATTGTGCGAATGGGACATTCTGCGTCAACGGGACTTTTTGCGAATGGGACATTCTGCGTCAGATCCTTTATTTCAAGTAGGCCAGTTACAGGCACTTTTGAATTGTCGAAACAAAAATGGAAATTAAATGTAGCTACAGCCCCAGTCACAAGACATAAAAACTGTGAAAGTACTGTAGTTGCCCATTCCCTAGCGTAGATCTCTATGGAGAAGAACGGGCAAAAAAATCCATGGACACTCTTTTAAATCATTACCAAAGTTGTTGTACAAAAGCAAGGGAGTAAGAGGTTGTTTAAGAAACGGGCTATCCAAAACGAAACTAGATTGCGCCTAGATTCGAAAGCTTGATATAGAATACTCTTCTTCAGTCCACGAACACACTCGCTCCCCGCCCCGCTCGTCACTAACCCTGCCTCACTCGCTCAAAGACCGCTGACACACAACTGAGTCACAAGCACGTCATATCGGTTACAAGACTACCTGGAACTGCCTGCTGGCATTATGTTAGCCTAGTACATGTGTAACTGTGCTAACTGCTAATTGTTATACGTTGGTAGAGATGACAATTGTTTTAAAAATTATGAGGGCTTGTAAGTTGATTGGTTTGGGAAAGAAATATTTTAGCCAGTTTAATGTCATCATCAGCTGGTTTCATAAAGCCCTGGTACTTATTGATTTCAATGTTAGATATTAGTTTTTCCTTAGAAGCAAGTCTGGTCCACTTCTTCGTCTTCTTCTACTCTCTCTCTCTCCCTTTTTCTTTTTCTTCTTGATTTGTTTTCTTTTTTGATTTTTTAGTTCTTAGAGTTACGAAATGGTGTACCTTATGTACATTCCCATTTTGCTAGTTAATTGTGTAACTCCCATGTAATAGCATGCCTATTGCCATCAACAGGGCACAAAACCAGCCTCTGTGGCTGCTACTGCTACTGAGAAATTCCTGATAATAATTTTTCACTTTTTTAATACTGCAAAGGGTACCCTAAAAATTGTCTTCAACGATTTTTAAATGCATGAGGTCTATAATCACTATAAGAGTACCATCATACTGTTCTAAGTATATGACTCTCAACTCTCAATATCCCGCTGATGGTTACAGGGCTTATAGTATTATGCTATACTTACGCTTCATATTTACCATTCATAATACTATTCATCATCCTTTTTATTTATAAATATATCTCTCTATACACTCAGCAAATCGATTTAAATACGATTCATTTACTTAAAAATAGCTGAAATGAAAATAAAATTATCAAAATTTTCATGTTGTGACACTTACGTCAAGCGTCAAATTGTCTAACTCTCAGTCTATGGTCAGGCTCTATGATTTCTCTTTTTGGTTTGTATAATTTAAATTATTTTTATCAATATGTGTTTAGCCATTATATTTTGTAGATTATTATGATTGTTTACTAAATAACTTAATATTAAATTATATTATAAAATTCTTTACGCACTCATGTATATGTCCTGGCCGACTACACTTGTCAGTTGAGATGATGGCGACACTAAGAAAACTAAGATTTGAAAAAGGAAGACTACTTTGGGAGAAACGAGCTGACGGACGGTGGAAAGGACGACTCGGAAATCTGATTTGAGGGTATCAGAGAGCAGCTTGGTTTTGGCGGTGAGATTCTTAAACTGTCCAGGGGATCCAACGAAAGTTTCTCCTGGGACTTCTACTCCCACGTACCCCACTCCCACTACGTGCCTGTCCGTCTACTGGTCTCGCAGGGCTGTCCTACGTCTGGCCCTGAGTTCTGCACTGTCTTGCTGCTGAGCTGTCCTAGTGAACTCTGAGATCTGCGCTGCCGCCGTTTCTACTGCTTCAGAGCACAACTTCAAGGTTACTCCGGTATCGACCTGCTACCCTGACGCCTGTTCCCGTTCTTACAGTGTGGTAAACTCATTATTGTCCATCTAAGTGCATAAACTTTAAATCTGAGTGCGTGCTAGGTAGTTTTTTATAACTAGCTGTATTTTTTATCTTTCCTAAATTAAAATTGTATTTGAACAAGTCTGCTTATCCTTTTATTTTAATAGGATCAAGTAGATCTGTTACAAATTGGCACCCCCCGTAAAATCAACTCGAACCCACTCATTTATTTTCAAAATTCTAAAAAAACTAGCACTAGTATTTCTTTTTGGACTTCTTATTTGGCCTAGTCTTATGAATACTAACTAACTTATTTTTCTTCTTCAGCTCTCCTCTATTCGACTCAATTCTTCTACAACAGTACTAAACATCATCTAGGTATTCTTCACCCCTACACACTTATCGTTATCGAAAGATAATTGGCACCCTTTCGGCCTCTTGGGAGTGTTAATACAAATACTTCACTATCCTCCTAAACACTTATTATATATATTTATGCATATTTCATCTGGGAATCATACCAAAACAAGTTTAGTTACGTGGGCTCTCAAAATATTTTTCAACTTGTTATTTGTCATTGGTTGCTAGGTAACAAACCAAGCCATGGAGTATAATGGCCATGGAGTATTATGGGCATGGAGTACCAGTCTTTGCGTGGTGGCAAAACTAGGTACTAAAGTTTATCAAACTTTGCGGTGGCAATCATATGTACTAAACTTTATGCTTTAGTTCCGAATTTTACCACCAACTCAGTTAATATTTTTTTTTGTGTACATTAAATCGACTTCTTTCTTTGGACCCTCTGTGTCTTACTCTTAAATTTTTAAATACTCTTGGACCGTGTCCAACACTCAAGACTCTCTTGACGTTTTACTCGGAGCTTACCGACTACAGTATTGCGGGAGCTGCCCTGACGTTTACTCGGAGCTTACCTACTGCTGCCCTTGACGTTTTACTCGGAGCTTACCGACTACTGTATAACGGGAGCTGCCCTGACGTCTACTCAGAGTTTACTGACTGCGGTGTCGCAGTTCTGACCTGACTCCTCTTTCCCTCCTTCCCTCTTAAACTCCATAGGTACTTCAAGTAGGCTACTTTAGATTCTTGTTTCAGAACTTAGATCCTATAAGTCTAGACTCCTCGTTTATATACTTTTACCCTCTTTTGCTATCCCTCCCTATACTCGTACTTTTGCTATTTTCGTATTATACTTACGACTCATCTCTTTCTTCTTTCCTTCAATAGAGTTCTTTTCGATTTATTAAAACTCTATTTATTTTATATTTCGTTCATCGGCTCATTAAAAGATTATTTTGTAATCTTTCCTTATATCTATTCTTTTATTTTCTACAAGTTAGTATGTCTAATTTGTTTCTAACTATCAACTCTAAAAGTTGATTGGAGCGGATGACAACTCCATAAAAATAAGCCCTTGTTAACTATCAACTCTAAAAGTTGATTGGAGCGGCTGACAACTCCATAAAAATAAGCCCTTGTTAACTATCAACTCTAAAAGTTGATTGGAGCGGATGACAACTCCATAAAAATAAGCCCTTGTTAACTATTGACTCTAAAA
This sequence comes from Xestia xanthographa, assembly GCA_905147715.2. Lineage (NCBI taxonomy): Eukaryota > Metazoa > Arthropoda > Insecta > Lepidoptera > Noctuidae > Xestia > Xestia xanthographa. The sequence continues at coordinate 1,233,770 of LR990665.1, forward strand.
GTCAACTAAATATCAACTAAAGTTGATTAGGAGCGGATGACAACTCCGTTAAAAATAAGCCTTTGTTAAAATCTTTCTATTTTCATCTCATTAGTGGTTTTAGACGCGAGCGGATTACAACTCCTAAAATAAGCCTTAAAGTTATTGATTTATCAGGTTGAGTAGTGATCATTGAATGTGAATCCTACCTGACCTAACTTCGTAAGATGTCGGTGTGTTTGAATGAGTTATGTAAGTTTTGTGAATGCTGTAATACTTTAACTTAAGCAAAATTTTTGTTCTAGGCCAAAAATTTTCTCGGGGTCGTTGGGGAAATATAGTATTATGCTATACTTACGCTTCATATTTACCATTCATAATACTATTCATCATCCTTTTTATTTATAAATATATCTCTCTATACACTCAGCAAATCGATTTAAATACGATTCATTTACTTAAAAATAGCTGAAATGAAAATAAAATTATCAAAATTTTCATGTTGTGACACTTACGTCAAGCGTCAAATTGTCTAACTCTCAGTCTATGGTCAGGCTCTATGATTTCTCTTTTTGGTTTGTATAATTTAAATTATTTTTATCAATATGTGTTTAGCCATTATATTTTGTAGATTATTATGATTGTTTACTAAATAACTTAATATTAAATTATATTATAAAATTCTTTACGCACTCATGTATATGTCCTGGCCGACTACACTTGTCAGTTGAGATGATGGCGACACTAAGAAAACTAAGATTTGAAAAAGGAAGACTACTTTGGGAGAAACGAGCTGACGGACGGTGGAAAGGACGACTCGGAAATCTGATTTGAGGGTATCAGAGAGCAGCTTGGTTTTGGCGGTGAGATTCTTAAACTGTCCAGGGGATCCAACGAAAGTTTCTCCTGGGACTTCTACTCCCACGTACCCCACTCCCACTACGTGCCTGTCCGTCTACTGGTCTCGCAGGGCTGTCCTACGTCTGGCCCTGAGTTCTGCACTGTCTTGCTGCTGAGCTGTCCTAGTGAACTCTGAGATCTGCGCTGCCGCCGTTTCTACTGCTTCAGAGCACAACTTCAAGGTTACTCCGGTATCGACCTGCTACCCTGACGCCTGTTCCCGTTCTTACAGTGTGGTAAACTCATTATTGTCCATCTAAGTGCATAAACTTTAAATCTGAGTGCGTGCTAGGTAGTTTTTTATAACTAGCTGTATTTTTTATCTTTCCTAAATTAAAATTGTATTTGAACAAGTCTGCTTATCCTTTTATTTTAATAGGATCAAGTAGATCTGTTACAGGCTCTCCCGAACGCCATCACGTCAAGCTCACAACCACATGTGATTGGCTCGTATTGACACAAATGTTAATCAGACAAGTTTGAATGAAGTGATCTGACATCTGACTCATCGGAGTCACAGGCCGCGTCCGTTGCTTGCAGGCGCTCATCATTACTCAGACAGTAATTCCGATACCGTGATGTATGTATAGTGACAGTTTAGAAATTGACGGAAGGATTGCTAGCTTTTGTTCGCGGGTTCACTCACATTATGGTAGGAAATTATACCATGGAAACGTTTTAAATATAGCCTATCACAGTCGAGGATAATGTAGTTTCCCATACGTGAAAGTTCCGAAGACTACTCCTAACATCAAAACTCATATAAATTGATCCCTCTAAAATATAAGTATATATAGTGGATAACCTAGTTTATACTGATACTGTTAGCCTGCGGCATCCCATTGCTGGGCAAAGGCCTCTCCCACGATCCAGGGCCAATGTGGATCACTGGTACAATGAACTGTGAGCCAAAATTGCTACTTTTTGTAGCCCTGACACAGCCAGAAGGCGTCGCGGTAGACCTCGTAGAAGATGGTGGCGCGAGCGGGGCAAGACCTAGATTATAACTTTCTTTAGATAATTTAATGTATATGAAGCCGTTTTACGTCTGTAAGATTGGTATACTTACACCTTTCGAGGATGCGGTCTTGTTCTTCTTCTACACAAGGTAATATTTAAATAAGTTACATAGATCCGGAAAACCGCAAAACAATCCCGGAAACAGTAATGGCAAAGAAAGTCACAACAGCCGAAAACCACGTGAAAAAGCCCATCTTGAGGACCTCTCAATAAAACTGCTTCAAAATCAAATAAAGCACCGCTGCCATAAACAATATTTATAAAGATGGCGAAAGAACCGCGCCATAAAACACGTCTGTTTGTCTGTGTGCCTGTCAGACAGACGGGAAAGCGTAAATCTGTGCGCGCAGGCGCAGGATGCGACGCACCTGGGGATTAATGGACGGTTTTGTGTAATTAGGTGAGGCGTGATTGACTTTCTATTTCTTTTAATGTTGATGAGCGACTATAAACCATGATTAATAGAAATCTACGGAAGATTGATGGATAGAGTTGCCTGTGGACGCCATATTAGACGACATCTGCGCAGAAAAATGACCCTTACCAGACTCATCTTTTTTGTTTGGTAAGACTTATTTTTCTTAACATTATTTTTGAAGATGTGCCCCTTTTTACTTATGGCGGCTGAATTTGATTTAATTATAGCATTAACACTGCTCTCAAAATGGTGAAGGAAACTATCGTGAGGAAACTGGTTTATGTCATCACATAAGTAATTACAAAATGGTTCTGTGGAACTTTGAAACCCTGGACTGGTTTCAAAGATTTTATTAGTAATTAGTAGATAGTATTAGTAGTTTAGAGTTTATTATTACTCACTTTTGCCATATCAAATATGTATTAGGACAATACTGGTATTCAACTGCATAACTGGAAGCCGACCCCAACATAGTTGGAAAAAGCTAGACTGATGATGATGATATGACAAGAATTAGGTCCCCTTATGCAACATTACACGCTTCTAGACCCAGTAGTCATAGTTCTGTATTCTCAGTTACTAGTGAATGAATAAACTGAAGAAGTTAAGAAGATGAAAGAAGTCTGCATTAGCTTTCTAGAAAGTGACAATCTCGTCTCTAATCACAAGAAAAGAAATTGAGTCTAAATTCGCGAAACTCATATCATTAGCTAAGCTAAACGTGACTAGAACTCGATGCTTTAAATTTGAAATAACGTAATAAGGAACGTTACGCGTTGTTGTGTTTTCAACTTTCAGCACTAGGACTTAAGGTAAAATTTCTACAGCCGCTCAATGACCCTTAGGTTATTTCACCACCGTTGAGGAGTACCAGCTGTTAGACTTCAATAGCTGAACAGTAGTAGGCTCTAAATCACTCACAGATGTACGTGCCTTCCATGATTTAGTGCCAAGTGTTTACTTAGGAATAAATTAACTTTTCTGCTTATTTTCATTGAAGTTAATATTGTGGAGATTTTAACTGGAGTGTTTCGACATTTCCTGTTTTTTTTTTCAAGGAAAAGTTGGTTGCAGTTAACTTGCGCAAAGATTTAATGTGTGCATTTCTACTGAAAAACTATACAGCTAGACAAGGTGTTAAATCACGGTTTACGGTAGGATCAATGTAATAACACACCGAAAGATTGTGCTGCTGGATGGATTATATAGTACAAGGTTCATGAAGGTATAAAATGTAAAGTTATAACTTCATAAGCGATTAACCGCTAACCATCATCATCATTCTCGTCCCCTTATCCCAATTTTTTCGGGATGCAGCCTGTTTTCTTCTTCCATACTTCTCTATTACTAGTCATCTCAGCATGCAGTCACCTCCTTTCTAGCTATATCATCCTTTACACAGTCCTTCCATAGTAATCCCATTAATGTTAATATTTTTATCCGTGGTGCTAGGCAACTGGGCCTATCCCAGTTGTAAACGTCCCTTTGTGCCTATTGGCCTTGTTTCATTCTGTCTCCTGCTGATATGGAGGGAAGTGGAAATTACGGTTTTTTCCTACTCCTCCGATATACTTTTCTGATTAATTTCGTTGCGGGATCCAAGACAGTTAAATTCATTCTCTGGGACTTCGTCGAGCTTCATTGTCTCGGCGCTTTTCTGGTGGTCGCCACTGTTGATTCTGGCTTTCAGGAGTTACAGTGGTTTGGGAATAGTGTGGCGGGCTTGTCCCGAAAAAAAAAGTCCTTCCATAGTTTCTTTGGTCGTCCTCTACTCTTATAGCCATCTACATTGATACTCAACATTCTCCTCACTACATTTTCCTCATTCCTCCTCATCACATGTGACAAACACTGTGTGCCGGGTGACTGAAAAGATGCCTGACTAAAAAAACTTTTCAGTCACCGGTGCCACTTTCAGACTTTCTCTTATGTACTCAGACTTCCTCTTAAAGCGCATATTAGCAATTAATTATTGCTAATATGGGAAAGTAGCGACGTAAGTACCTTTTCACGTCTTCACATGGGTTTCGTTGAAACTTGCAAGCAGGTGAATCATGACCGGGGTTTCATCCCGGAATCATCAATCTCCTACCTCTAAGCGCGTAAAGTCCCGAGTAAAAATGTTAAGAAAGGCGGATGGAGTGCGGTTTCTACCAAATCCCAAATTCCTCGTCACCAACCAGCCATAATGACCATCCCCAACCAAACCACCACTTAACCGATCCTAGTGGGACTGGCCGATAATAGGCCACTTATAAGCCGGTAATAGGCCATAAATTAACGGTGACTGTAAACTGGAGTGATCTTTTGAAGTTTGACGTTAATTTATGGTACAAAGAGTTGTGGTTGTTTATGTCACCCATGGGAAGATTGTTGTTTTTATTGAGATTATGGAGCTGGCATCTTGCCGGGTTGCGGAAAGTGGGTTTGGATCCTTTGTTTCTCGTTTTATGAGATACATTGACTAATAATATTATGCCCGGGCAGTTGATAGACAGCGATAACTATGCATATTTCTTTATCGTGTGGTTGCCTAACCTGGGGCCCAATTCTGTGAAATTACCAACTTGTCAATAGTGTGTCGGTAGTGTCTCAATAGGCTAATCATTGACATTTGGTATTCTACAAAATATCTATGGTCATTGACTTACCACTGTAGTGCCATTGAAACGTCTTAAAAGACTATTGTAATAAATGGTACTCTGCTCCACTATAATGTGTCAATGTCATCATGATGGCCAAAGTTACGGTAGTCTGTAAATATTTTAAGTGTATTTGAAAGTTGTGTCTATCGTGTTTGAAAAGTGTTTTGGCTATCGAACCGCCATTGTGAAGCCGTCGAACAACGAAAACACTGAAAAATATTGTACCGCCACACTATCGACACACTACTGAGACACCACTGAAACGCCATTGAAGTTTTTGCAGAATACCAAATTTGCAACAGTGGCAACATAATGTCTGTAGTGTGTCGATAGAGTGTCAATGGCGTGTTGCTTAACACAAAGTTACAGAATTGGGCCCCTGGTGTTAGAGTTTTTATGCCGCCTAAAGGTCTCTGACTTGGCTTAAAACGCCGTCGAGAAATATCACTCAGGCATGCTGGTTTCCCCACGATATGTTCCTTCACCGAAGCAAGTGATAATTATACAATACGCACATGAATCCGAAAAATCAGAGTTGCATGTCTTGGGTTCGAACTTGCGACCTATAACTTGTGTCCAACGGTCACACCACTGGACTATCACTGCATTGATGACAGTAGATAAGTACAACGTTGAAAGGTTTTAGGAGAGCTCGTGGTTAAATAACAGCTGCAGTTCATTCCTGCTGTCATTTTCAACCGACTTCCAAAAAGAGGAGGTTCTCAATTCGACTGTTTTTTTTGTGTTTGTTACCTTAGAACTTTCGACTGGATGAACCGATTTTGATGATTCTTTTTTATTTGAAACCTGGTGCTTCCCGTGTGCCATTTAGATTTTGTGAACATCTGATGCTGATCTTCGGAGATATACAATGGAACTCTTCAAAAATAGACGGCAAATCTGCCGTGATTGCTGCAATCGCTTGGATGTTTATTGTTTATACAACATCATGAGGTAACATCACGCCTGTATGCTTTGAGGGGGTAAGCAGATGTGTACAATACCTACACCCAGATTTCGACAGTTAGGTATGTTAAGTTGGCGCGTTCGTGTTCCGCGCGCGCCTCAAAGAGATGTCAGCAAAAGGAAGGGGTCCGCAAGGTCCAATGCCTGCCGGAGCTGCGGGACTGTTCGAAAGAAATACTGTGGCCCAGCCCGCTTAGCATGAACGCCGTAGACACGAAAGAGAAACGACAAATCTTTTGTTCATCTGTCATTGAATCGACAAAATGACAGATGAACAAAAGATTTGTCGATTCCCTTTCGTGTCTACAGCGTTCATGCTAAGCGGGCTGGAACACAAAGGGCTAAGAGAAGGAACATGGATGGGTTGGTCAGTAAAAGTCTGACACTCCCTTCCGCTCCATCCAGAGCGGGAGGGGTAATTTGATGATTTCCCATACGAAAAAAAAAAATGGTGCGTTAAGTTCCATTGGGGATACGCCTATTACCATGACATGTATTGTTAACAATGTCAAATAAATTCATGGCAAATATTTGTTTGGGAACATCTAAAAATGGAAAAATAAAAACTTTTTTTTTTAGTCTTACAACATTTTTCTTGACAAGGGATTTTGTGATACCTAGATTTTTGGTAGTGAAGGTCAGATAGGAAGTCGCTCCAGATGATGATGATGAATTTTCTTAATAAGTTTGTGCTGAATTACAGGCAAACATCACATGTAATTATTTCGCAGGAAACCGAGCATTTTATTTAAATTAAACACTTGAAACTAAATGTTAAGTAAAACCGTTGTCAGTAATGTTTAAGAGTATTTCCGTTGTCTTTAGAAAGTTCTCGTAATTCTCTGTCAACTAATACATGATTTAGATTCTTTCAGCAAGGAATAACAAACACTGTAAATATAAATGTAAGAGCTACATTAGATTACAGCATTTCTAGACAAGCCAATCACTCTAAGCGACTGTTCGCAATACTATCATAATAATATCGGACACCAATCGCCACATAATCGATTAGGCGCCGCACTTGCGAAACAACCGCTACCTAATTTATATCGATTCAATTTAACGATCATTTTATATCGATTAACCGTTATTCGATAACGATATTTATTAACATCATTACGGCTCATCACTTTGATGGTGACACGACAATGCAAACTCAACCTTAGAACATAAAACACTAAGTTTAATTTGGTTTACCGTTGTGAATATGCATAGATCATAATAATATTACAGGTTTTCCGACTAGATAATGCAGTGATGTTCGCAAACAGTATTACCGATTATTAATGTCGGTTATTTGTGTCGGGACGAGTTTGTTGAGCGTTTTATTAACTGATGGTTATGTGTTGAAATGTTTAAAGTATCATTATAATAGGCGCTGTGATAGGTTAGTGGTCTATTGCGAAAATAGGACTCTATTTATGACTGGTGTACATTGGACACACTTTCTCGTTCATTCATCGTTCGATTTGTATCAACGGAGACATCATGATGATTAGGTATCTGTTTAGAATGTCGACTCTATATGATGTCGACTCGATATGAAAGTTAATTTAGTTGCATTATAGCAGGTTCCATAGACGTATTATAATATGTAGAGCTGTTGTATCGGCACAGACTCAATTATTGTAATCCCTGGATTCGAGCCCAGAAGGTACTTTTTAGTTTATATTTGTGAGGTTCTCCTGCTCTCAAAAGCAGTGAAAGAAAACTGCAAGGAAATCGGCATATTCTAGAACTAAACATTCGGAGACATAATTATGACATCCAGGAACCAGTACTGGGCCTGCATGACGGATTACGGCCCATCATCCGTTCACTGAGAGTAGCCCTGTGTCCCAGCAGTGGGAACGTGTTAGGCTGATTATGTCATGCTTATGCAATGGACGTAACATAACATAACATTAAGCCTTTATCCTCTATAGGTTATATTTGGCCAGTTATGTTTAAGTCCCATGTATTAGAGGCGAGCCTATTGCTATCAATCGAGCACAAATCCACCCTCCGTGGCTGCTACTCAGAAATTCCTGATGGAAAAACCCAATAACACTTGACTGCCTGACTCGGGAATCGAACCCAGAACCTCATCCTAAGCAATCAGCGCTTGCAACCCCACTAGACCAACGAAATAGTGGACGTTTAGGGAAAAAAATAACTATCCCACTATTCAAAGATGGGGGATGACAGTAAAGTCTTGATAAGTCCTTCAGTTTACTCAACAATTAAATATAATGTATAATGTTCCTCCTTTTAATCTGAAAATAACTTAGCAGACGATTTCCCAGACATTTGCACGTCTTCCCCAGCCTCAATCCGAAAACAATGAAGTTAGAAACTCATCGAAGCCTCGACATTGGGCTGGCACCGCAGCCATGTAACTTGTGCTCAACTTACAAGTCTCGTCTAAGTTACACAGACGAAGCTAAACGCAAACAGAAGCTATTAGTTCCGAGATTGATGGTAACTTCTAGAGTTAAGAGATCTTCGACGACACTACGTCTAAAGGGTGTAAAAATACCCTTAACGATGTCGAAAGGGACTGTCTTGTTCTCCCCGCCACGCCATTGCGATCATGTTTTTTGTTCTACACCATACCTGGGAACCTTCTAGTTACGGAGATATTGGGGGTCAAAGTACCTTTAAATACATGTTTTAATGAATGAACTGTACTTTAAACACCTCCACGATCCCCCCACTATACAATTAATCCATCAGCACAATGTTTTGAGTGCGTTACATTGTGTTTTACCGTAAAAGGTGAATTTTCAGCCCAGAAAAAGAGCCGTTTCCCAGCAATAATTTTTGCGTAAAGTTACTTAGTTTGATGTATAGAAAGCTTGGTTAACGGCCTCGTGAAGAGTCCATACTCGTCTTATTTTATAAAGACTTTCTTAAAATTATTTTTAATTGCTGTGGCATAATCGAAATACTCGATTCGATTGTGAACTGAGTGAATTTCTCAGGCGAAAAATTTACGCGTCTAGGCTGAAATCGCAGTGCTGCTTTACAGATAATGCAACGATTTTTTTTCTCAGAATTAAAGTGACATGAATCTAAATGAAGCCACTTAAATTATATTTATAAGACTATTACTTTTTATGAAAAAAATCGGTAAATGATGAATTATCAATTTCTGTGTCTTGTCCACAATCACTTTCATACACAGCATTTACCTCTCAGGAAGATAATCTCCAACATATATAGGAAAAAGTATTTTTATTGCGTTAAGTAATGATTGATCTACAAGACGTTACTTAGTTTTGAATGTTTAGACTCATAGTTAATGAGTACATGCCAACGGTAGGTTTGTCCAAGCGAAATTACTAATTTCTATGGTCATTTTATTTCACCGTCCTGAGCTTCCACCAATGAGTTTAAACGAACAATAAATCCCTGCTCGGCAAGAGACAGTCGTGCTCTTACGTGCAGTAACAATGGTAGCGCACCATATCGCCAGGTCTTTCCGCCAAAAATATAAGTACGTGATTTCAGTTTACTCGGAACGAAATTTTGCAATTTCGGTGATTAGATTTTAAAAGGATTTTTGCAAGAAATAAAGGTATCACTTTTATGCATGCTAAGTAGCCTTTGGTACACATTTAATATTTTATAAAATAATAGTCATAGCCTTGATAGTTTCTTGTAAAAAAAATAAAATAGCCAAGTTTCCAATTTCTATGGGGCAATTTCTGTGGTTTCCGTGGCATCTCGTGGCCCACAGAAATTACACGAGTCCACAAAAATTGTACCAATCAATTATTGTATTAATGTTAATGAAGATTTTTGAAAAGAATCAATACTTGTTATGCCGAAATTACTTTGACAGAACTGAGTCCTTAGCCCCGGACATTAAAATAAAATTGTATTACTATTTCTTGAAAAAGTCATTCAATTGGATTAACTGAACTTTGAGGGTTGCATTCTCCAGGAGTTCCTCCTGGAAGCATCGATCGTGCAGGCCTGGGTGACATCACTGGCCAGACCTGCCGACGTTGACAATGAGGCAGGGTGGTTCCAGGAGGCCATGTCCGACATCTGCGACGTGCGCAGATGTCGAGTCCCCAGCATCTCCTCGTGGGCCAGGGATCTGGCTCGCGAGGAGATGCTGGGGACTCTCGACAGAGATCCGTGGGGGCGCCCTTACAAGATGGTGCGGGATAAACTCCGCACCTGGGCCCCCCTACTGACGCAGAGTCTCCGGTCTGAGCTCGTAGAGGACATGGTGAGTGCTATGTTCCCTTCGCGAGGGGAACATCCCCCCGTCTATGGCTCCGCCGCCTGCGATGCTGGAAGCGGACCAACAGGACGACGACGAAAACGCTCCGGAAGTGACTGGGGTAGACCTGAGAGTGGCGGTACGTAGGCTCAGTGTCAAAAATACCGCCCCGGGACCCGACGGCTTGCCTGGCAAAGCCTGGGTCCTGGCCTCGGAGGCTCTCGGGCACCAACTAGAGGGGCTCCTAAGCGCATGCTTGGAGAGAGGCCAGTTCCCGCTTCGTTGGAAGACGGGAAAGCTGGTCCTCATTCGGAAGCCGGGGCGCCCTGCGGGATCTCCGTCCACATACCGGCCCGTGGTGCTGCTCGGCGACGTAGGAAAGCTCTTTGAAAGAGTAATTGCAAACCGCCTCGCCGAGCACTTTGCGGGGTCGGGGCCGGATCTTGCGGAACACCAGTTTGGTTTCCGCAAGGGGCGCTCTACGGTGGACGCCAACATGCGCGTGAGAGCCCTCACAACGGGATATGCGGTTTCCCGGGGTGGGGTTGTCTTGGTGGTGTCTCTCGACATAGCTAATGTCTTCAACACCATGCCCTGGAGCTGCATTAGGGAGGCACTCCGGTATCACCGGGTGCCGACCTACCTTCGTCGTGTGGTCGAGTCGACTTTGAAGTACCTAGGACTCGTCTTCGACAGCCAGTGGAACTTCGTGGAGCACTTCCGACGTTTGGCCCCCAAACTGGAACGGACCGGCGGCGGCGCTGCCTTCAGGCGGCTCCTGCCCAACCTGGGGGGGGCAAACGCCTCCTGCCGGAGGCTCTACGCAGGAGTCGTGCGGTCCATGCACATGCAGTCGTGGCCGGGGGCCACGTGGTGGGCCTGTGGACGGTGGCCTATGTGCTAGCTCGCCGTCTGTCCGTCTCATGGCGACAGACCGTGTCAATGGCGCGTTCGTGTTCCACGCGCGCCTCAAAGAGAGTCAGCAATAGGAAGGGGTCCGCAAGGACCGATGCCTGCCGGGGTTGCGGGACTGTTCGAAAGAGATACCGTAGCCCCGGAACACAAAGGGCGATGAAGGAACATGAATAGGTTTTAGTCAGTAAAAGTCTGAAAGTCCCTCCTGCTTCGCCCAGAGCGGGAGAAGTCATTTGATGATTTCCCATCCTCTTCATAGAAGTAAAAAACATAATCAGTTCCTTTTTTTTTTTTTTTTCGGATGGGAAATCATCAAATAACCCCTCCCGCTCTGGGCGGAGCAGGAGGGAGTGTCAGACTTTTACTGACTAAAACCCATCCATGTTCCTTCATCGCCCTTTGTGTTCCGGGGCCACGGTATCTCTTTCGAATAGTCCCGCAACCCCGGACATAATCAGTTCCTTGATTGCTAATTTTATAAGACTGATTTTTCCAATTAATAGTACACCACGTTGTATTTTTAGAAATGCTTAAAAATGAACAAATCGTTTATTTGTGATACATGGGTTACATGCATGTGCTCATTACATAATTACAACGATAATATATACCTACATATATTAACGACGATATTCGTATTATATCAGTTTTTTCATTCAACCTTATCTTTCTTTACATATTATTAAAAAACAATGTATTTATATAATAATTCACAATTTCGGTGCAAACGCAGAATTTCTGTGTCACCAATACAATTTCGGTGGCAATAATAAAATTTCTGTGGCTCGCCAATTTCGGTGGCCCAAATAACTCTCTAAGTAATTTAATTATAATATCCCCTTTCAGAAAATGTATATATAATGTGGATATGTTGCGCTTTGTTATTAACGTTTTTCAAAAAACCTGAAAATGAAAATGTCCATGGAAATTAGGTAAAAAATCGAGTTGTTGAAATTGACTCAACTAATCATTATGAATATCGATTTAAGATAAAGTAACAGGTTTTTATAGTTGGGATTTTTAAGACCAACATTTATAAAGTTCTACTTTTAAGTATATAACATCACGCCTGTAATCCCCAAAAGGGTTAGCAGAGGTGTACCCAATTATCGTACACCCACATTTCGTCAGTTATTTTAAGTCCCATGTAATAGTGGTCTAGCCTATTGCCATCAACCGGGTACAAATCCAGAATCTGTGGCTGCTACTGAGAAAATTCTTGATGAAAAACCCAATAACACTTTGCCCGACCCGGGAGCTCACAAGTCACGACCACTCGACCAAAGAGGCAGACTTCTAAGTAATAGTAATTAAATTAAATAAATCTGTGTCGTCGTGGCCGCCTCCACGAGCGAGAGAATCGCGGCGATATTATCGTCCTTGCCACGTTTTTCTATACACTCTTTTGGGCCGCCTCCACGAGCGAGAGAATCGCGGCGATATTATCGTCCTTGCCACGTTTTTCTATACACTCTTTTGGGCCGCCTCCACGAGCGAGATAATCGCGGCGATATTATCGTCCTTGCCACGTTTTTCTATACACTCTTTTGGGCCGTCTCCACGAGCGAGAGAATCGTGGCGATATTTTCGTATAGAAATATGTACCTACTACGTTGAATCGCCGCGATTCTCTCGCTCGAGGAGGCGGTCCCTGAGTACGTGGCTAAGCTTCGAAAGTTCATAATTCCTAATTCATTTAAAAGATATCTCGCATTTGCCGCCATGGCTGTCTATAAAAAGATTTTCTAGTGACAGCGGCCCCGTCAATAAAATATTTGGCCTATATTTAAATACCTAATTATTCATTTTATTGGCGTCGATTGATCCACACACCGTATAGTAATCTCATTAACAATACACTGACTTTAATTATTGGTTACAAAGCTATAATAACTTACTATATAATAATAATATATAATTAGGTTACCTATTATATTTCAATTCTTTTATTCATTTTCTTACTTAATATTTACATTTTTAAATATTTAAATAAAAAACAATCTAAAAGAAAACAATAAAAGTATAAAAAATAGTAGCCCACCCGCGCTATGAACAGGGTCCGAGCTGCCGGTGGTCAGGGCTCTTGAGAGAGGAACCTCCTAACAATACGTGCCGTGTCCAGAAGTACTGCGCACTGAATCAAGCCCTTGATCCAGCTGCCAAGCGATAGCCTCCTAAGATGTTGGTCGAGGCTCTTGGCTATTAATATTCAAATACCTAATTACTAATTATCTATTTATTGAAGAGGTTAATCTGTGATAAAGCTGTTAAAACAAAGGATGTGAATAGAGAGGCTTATGTCCAGAAAAATGACAATGATGCTATATGACCAATTATATGACAATATTATAAAAGCAGGTTTTTATACCCGCAACCATCATGATCTACCTAGCCTTTTCAACTATGTTGGGATTGGCTTCCAGTCTAACCGGATGTGCACTTCAGTAAATGGGAAACACGATAACCCTTCGAAAGACCAATTCTTAAAGATAATAGTAGTTCTAACTAATATTGATTAAATTTTATTGACTTTAAATAATATATTTCAGTATTCTATCATGACATTACATCTTAATGAATTTTAGTGACATACATTTCTTTGAATTTATACTGACATTTTTATATTGACAATATTTTTTATTGTTTTTTTTTTTAAATTTACGACTAATAATAATGTTATGACCAATGTGGAATGTATTATTATTATTATTTATTTTTCCTGACTTTACGATGATTAGGTATTTATTTTTGTGTTATTATTTTAACCCACTGTTCGACACAAATGTAATTTGTTGAAAAATAATAAATAAAGACCAGTGGTCAGCCGTTCGGGGTATTGACTACCCTTTACAACTGCTAAAGATCTTATTTGTCAACTAGCTGACCCGCGCAACTTCGTCTGCGTCACAAAAGAGAGAGAGGGTTAGACAGAGTGTGACTCAACCTTAAAAGATAGACAATGCTATCGCGTATTTATTTTAAATGGGACCAACTTTGAGATATATCTACGCTTTCACAAAAAAAAGGATCATGCCTAATGGACTTCTCTGAAAAAAGTTATGCGTGGTCATATATAAAAAAATATACGCGTCGAACTGAACTGAGACTGAGAACTTCCTCCTTTTGTTTCGTCGGTTAAATAGCCAAACATGACGGAAATGACACGGGCGAGGGTCATTCTTTCACGGAAAATCATAACAACGCGATGCAGAAAATGGAGAGTGAAATGAACAACGCCATCTATCTGTCGCAGCCAATTCGTATAACACGCCGTTTTCCACAATGGCGCGCCGGATTGAAAAATGTAATGTCTCCGTTATGTAATACGGCGTCCTCACGTTCAGCCGGATTGTGGTGGCGATACGTTCCGACAAAGCGGCGTCCAACATTTAGCCGTATTGTCAGCAATTCCGATACTTCAAATAACCTACTAAAATTGTCCTAAAAGTCTTGCTAGCTGGCATGAGGAGCGTAGGCCGAAGGCCGGTGGAACGACGACGACATTTGTGACAGAAAGTGGGTGTGTAATGTAAAATGCGAGCCTAGCGAGCGCGCGTCATGGAGTCATAGCTAGGTTCTAAATTTGCTTAACTATATCTCGAAAACGGTGCGTCCTATCGCAAAATAATGAAAAATTTGCCCCCCTTTTAGAAACCCCCTGCCACATAATTCTCAACATGTAGGTACTTAAAAAAAAACAGAAAAGCGGGAAAAGCGGCCATTTGATTGTGACACCGTTTGTCGATTGCGACGCCATTTTTCTTGTTATGATCATGCAGCGCCACTTGTGGCGATAAATGGACCTAAAACTTTCAAAACGGCGCGGCGTATCGACGATGCGCCCGTTTGTTTAACTGCGGCACGTTATTATGCCGCTTTGACGAACGCGAAGGGCTCATTCCATGCGGCGTACTTTATTTCAGCCGAATTGTAATCCAGCTGAACGTCATGACGCCTTATTAAATATGTAATCCGGCGCGCCATTATGTAAAACGGCATGTTATACGAATTGGCTGCGACATATCGACCACGATGTTAAACTGCTAAAATATATTATTATGCCATATATTTTTTAATAAAGCCGGTCAGTCGATTTAAAAGTTATGTGATGAGCACATTTTTAGTCATTGGTACCATTTTAGTTCAACAGATGTCACTGATGAATGTATCTTACCTTTGATGATTAGTTTTTCTTGAACACTTTAAATTCATATCTTTTGATAGCATCAACCGATTACGATGAAACAAAGACTAAATTATACCTCAAGATACACGCAATTTGTATGTATAAAAGTTATCTATATTGGTTTCGTATATTTTACGTGATGCTTGATCATCGAAACAGACAAACAGATAAACAGACAAACAAATAAACAGACAAAAATTCCAAAAATGCTGGAAATGGGTTCTGTTGGTTATCCTTTAACACCCTGCCAATTTTTTTTCAAAATATTTTCGATGTACAAAAACGATTTTTCTACAGATTTATTATATGTATAGATAATGATGGTACGAATTGCCGGCACGGTGTTGGTGCAGTGGCTGAGCGACTAAATGTTTGTGAACGCACGATAGGAGAGATTCCTAGGGTGGGGTAAAGTATAAAAAGACAGGTTTTAAACCCACACCCTAATTACTACTCAATCCAGGACATATTACAGATCCTACACAAACACCTAACTTCCTCTACAGCGACACTTTAGTAACCTCGGTTGAAACAGACGAATTAAACTAATAACGCCGTGATACAGCTACAGCTGTGCGCACACCCATGATTTATGTCCCTGCCGGCACCGCTCACGTAACGGCGTGAAGATTAAAGACACCTACCCCCGTGGGACTGGGAAGAATTATATTAAATTTAAGTGACTGTTTGTGGGTATTTTTGAACGCAGTTTTGGGTGATTTTTGGGGTAATAATTATGGAATGGGTGAGTAAAAAAATAAATTAATTGTAATTTTACCTTACTGATGATTAAATGGGAATGAGTTTTTATCTTTTTCTTTATTGTGTGGTTAGTGCCCTGGTGTCAGAGTTTTACTTGGCTTAACATGCCGGTCGAGAAATATCTTTCAGGCATGCTGGTTTTTATGGTTTTTATGTAATATTGAGTCACAACTGGTCTGAAAAACCATACGGATTGACCTTATTGCTGTTTTAAAGTGTCCCAACACAACGTTGGTAAGTAGTACAGTCTCTATTAAAATAAAAAAATGAGTATATTATGGGAAGTTTGTTTGCGCCAGTTACAGTTGAAAGGGAATTGACAGTCGTGATATGGGCATGTGATGAGGAGGGACTAGAGTGATGAAAACGATGGATGGATTGTGTGAGGAATGTATGATATGAAAGAAAAAGGAGTAAATGATTGCGTGACGGTTGATAGAGGAGAATGGAAGAAAAAAAACGTGTTGCGCCGACCTCAAGTAATATGGGACCAGGGAAGGAATATGATGATGATGAATTCAGTCTCCATTACTAATAATTTCATAAAGAAGTATTAAAAATATAACATCATTCTTCTTCATAGAGTGTCGATGGCAATCTAATCTAAACATCATTTAGAAAGAAAGAAAATATCATTGTTATAGCAATATATAAACAAATAATAAGTATGGGCATGTGATGCGGAGGGATGAGAAAAATGTCGTGAGGAAAGTTTTGAGTATGAATGTGGATGGGATATGAGTAGAGGAAGACCAAGGAAACGATGGATGGACTGTGTGAAGAATGATATGGTAAGACAAGAAGTGCCTGATGAGATGACGAAAAATAGAGAAGAATGATGAATAAAAACTTAGCTATAAGAGTATAGCGTTCCTGACAGCAGCGCCATGTTTTGTAAAATATTCAACAACCAGTTTTCTTACAATAATCAAAGAAAATCCACACAGCCAACTCACGCTTTACCAATATACTAATAATACAAACAACATCAATATGGCAGTTCTGCCTAAAGGACAAAATAAAGCGTTAATGGCCTATCATCGGCTTTGTTCTATTTGCGTAGGGACGGACGGCGACGCGGCGCAAAACGATGCGTATGCGCTTATTTTGACATGCTTTCATTATCGATGGGGAGGTTGGGTACGGGAGTAGCGGGGGCGAGGCTGGAGTTTTTCTGAGCTACAGTTTTGGGAGAGAGGAAAACAATTGAATGAAGTGGATTAAGATCTAATCCATTGATTGATGGAAATAACTAAATGAGTGAAACAATTTACATAAACCTTAAAATTGACCTTGTTCATAGATATAGATTATTACGCACGAATTTCTAGACCTAGTGTTACTCCTATAAATATTTATTTCGTGCAAGAATTCAACTAGTAACGCATAAAACACTGCAATTCAAGCTGCAAACGATATTTTATAAATTAACTACGTTGAATTGTTCATTCAAACAATAAAACACAGTTTTTTAAATGTCTACATAACTGAAAATTGAGGTAATTGTGATAAAGATGAGCGCATTTCGTAATTTAACCTTTAACTAAAATTGCATCTTCAATTAATTCGCCTCGTAGTCGTGTCACAGTGTACCCCAGCCCTTAGCACAGTGCAGCATCGAACTGCGCTAGTCTAAACAAGGGGGCGGCGAGTGCTACAAATTGAACTATCGCAACTCGCGCCAGTAACTGGCACGTCAGGGCTGCCTCTCAAGAGTTAATATGATGTATTTATGACACACTCGGAGAGGAGTTGGGAGACAAAAGAAGGTTGTAAGTGCTACATTGAATGTGAGAATGCTGAGATCAGGAAATTGTATGGAAGGGTTATATCTGGGCTTGGAAAACTGAAAGCTATGCAGGAATTCGGGTGAGATACTGTTTTCAAGGATGTACTGCTGTGAACGTTATTGAATCTTTTTCGGAGATTATCAATAAAAATGCTGTGTAAACTGTAAGTAATGCAATGGGGGGGCTAACTTTCCACAGTTAGCCCCCCCGTAATGGCGCTAGCATAGTTGGTACCCAAACATCGTCATTGGTTGAAAATGTGGTAATGTCATTTTATATTTCAAAATAGCATTTGCATTCATTGGTCAGATTGAGACTAACTATGGTGGCGCCATCTGAGATTTACTTTGCCTTAGCCTCCCCATTGCTACGCTCTACAAAATATTTGAGGATCATTCTTCAAAAATTAAAAATAAATTTATCATCTCTCAAGGAAATTAATACCCAAACGTTGCTTGGTAGTGAATGCGTGACAGTGTGCTTTATGTACTAAAATGAATAGTTTTGCATGAGTCGTTGTATTTTCTGACCTAATCTTATCCTACCACATCCACTGGCTTAGCATCGTCATATTAGACATTACGGATCGGTATTAAAAATAAGAAAACTAAACCTGAAGCTCATATCCACTAATCTGACCACTGACAAATGACAGCCCTAAACCTCACATTAACATAGATAAATCGTAGCAACAACAAACTGGCAATTGACGCAATAAAACCCCGTAAGTATTGCCATCATTAATCCATATAAATTTACTTGCTAAAAATAAATTGGCAACCCTAGAAGACACAGCTGCAACGGCCAATAGCTTATTGCTTGGACGTTCTCCGTTTGAATTACATCTTGCAAACTTATTTGCACACTCGTTTAAATAACATATCCTCCTTACGTTTCAATTTTAAGGTTTAAATTCGCTTGTGTTTTTGTTTTAGGTTAGTAAATATAATTGTTGAAGTATTCGTCTCGATTAAAACGATAGAAATGCAACGGCAATTCGATATTAGTTATACGGAGCGAGTGCGACTCAGAGGAATGCTAAGAATATATCGGGATGCCGATTGACAAACTGTGAACGTTTGGGATGTTACTTTAGTTGTACTTGAGCGTATTGGACGTATTTATGTTGCTACTTTGTAGACTGTAAGATAATTACATATATTAAAGCTGCAATGGCATGTCTATAGGTGAAATTCAACAATGTATCTAAATGATTGCTCAGATTAAAAGTCTAAATTAATTGATGACATGTACTCGGTGGAATGATCCCCTAATACCCACCCTATCTTATAATCGACCCATTTTAAACATAACGTGACTATGGGGATCGCGTCTCCTGCCCGTCGCGTCGTGCCCAACTTCCTGCTACCTCCATGACTGAAATGAGGTAAATGATAAAGTTATCCAAGTTACTACGTACTGCTCAGTGCTCGGACTAAAGTTGAGTCAACGATTCGAGAAGAAGAAGAATATCAAAATAAAGATTAGGTATGATATTCTTCATCTTTTTCTTCACTCTAGAGATACGATAGTCTATTGTGACAGAAGCCACACACAGTTTCAATAGGTGCCCTTAATAAAGTAACAACACAATAAAGTGCCAAAAAACTACAATACTAAACGAACTTTTAACGCATCAATTAAGGTCCACCATAACCCTTGACATAAAAGTTAAGTGCAGCAGTTTGCGAGCAAGAATTAAAAAACAAACATACAACGAGTGATAAAAACACAATACGATGACTAACACGTAAGAGCAAGCGCACACTACACGACCGAATTACAGTTTCGAAAGAGGAATTTAAATATTTTGGCGCTGTCTGTTTTTTTTTTCAAATGTTAAGGAGATATCCAATTTGATAGCTTATAATTATGTGTAGGTACCTCGGAAACGTGACGGTTTAAAAAAAATTGCCTCATAATGTTATACTTCTTCGTATTGATGCCACGGTATTCGCAATGAGGGATTTTCTTTTTAGAGCTTCCCTAGTCGCTGGATAGATGGCGCTAGGAGTAAGTATGATAATGCAAGGAACGGAACCTAAAAAAACTGATTTTAACAAAGCGCGAGAAATGTTGGTTATATTCGGAAGGTTAAGCAAATGATAGTGTCAGTCAATGAGAGTATGTGACGTGACACAATGTTTTTTTTTCAAGCGTTTTGGCTTTGGCATAGTAAGTTCAACGCCATCTATAGAGTTCTTGGAAACTAAGTTTTTTTTTAAAACCTCAAAAGGAAAACCTCTCATTTTGAAAAAAAATGGTGTACTGTAGATAGAGCCAGACTCTATAAAAATACTCGAACCTCTTTGAAAAGTCCCGACAGTCATATGCTTGCAAAAATATACAATTTTCTTATTATCTTTTTTTAAAGACTTCTAAACTTATTAGTAAGTACAATCAAAATTATCGGACAAATGACAAAGACGGAGGTCCAAAAGAACAGACAAATCAGGACGTGGTAATGCTAAACGCGACCATACGACTTGCGTCACAAACTGCGCACAGAACAATATTGCTCCGGTTTTGTAATTCGTAGAAATTGTTAAAATTGCAATAGATTGGTAATCGGTCCGTTTGACACGTATTGCAATTATATTAATTAATATTTATTGCTGTTTAATGCATAATACATTATTGAGAGGCGATAAAGTCTTGTTACATAAGAATCTATTGTATTTGTGGATGATGAAAAACACTAACAGAATGATAAAAAGCGTTTTGCTAATACAAATATCTACAATTTTATGTGATGTTCAATCTTGTTTTCCAATTTACAAACATTTTACTATAAAAATCTAATACATATCTGTGTTTTTGTAAGTTTCTTTCGTAAAGCTGAATATGACAGAAGGGGTTAAAGGGCAAAGAGACCCCCTTGCAAAACAAAACAGGGATTACATTAAATAAACATACATCCAACTACAGCCCTAATATTAAAACTCACATTCGCGGAACCCATCAACAAATTTAATTACACACATTCATGCACGAGGCCGCGACGCGACAGATTCCATTTATACGCACATACTTCTCATGTTTGACAATCCAACAACGGGCCAATTTTAGAATAACATCGATGCAGATTTTTCGGATAACCATCCATCATGATAAAGTTCACAGCTAAATAAAGACCATTTCTTAAAATTGTCACAGCAGTAACTTTTACCCAGAAATTTACCCGTTCAAACTTATCATAAAAAGTACGACCAAACAATCGTTTCATAAAAAATCCACAATGTGCGCGAACCCTTACAAAAACAATGCGACCATCTGTGTCCATTGGCGTGTACTAAAAATTATTACCCTGCCCAAAACGAGAGCACATTCTAAAAAGTAACCCTGACTAATTGACTGTGATTTACAACTCGGCCGGGTTATACAACCTCGTGAACTTCGGGGAATCTTATGTGTTTATTTGGCAGCGTGTGTGGTATCCTAATGGATCGCTTTAGTGACCGGTTACATACAAGTTTTGGTGTTACTTAGTTCAAAGAGAATGGGTTTTGGTTCGAAGTTATTGGGTCAGGAAGGTTTATAATTGACTTAATAGTTGAACAATGATTGACTGGCCAAAGTAAGCGGTAAGGAGTCGATTAGGGAAGTGTATTAAAGTAGCTTGCATAGTGAGAGATCAGAGGGTAAATCGGCATTCTAAGTAGAGTCTATTTATCAAAAACGTTTATAGATAATATAATTTACTAAATTAACCTGTTTTTGGTACAGATTCTCGCTGAGATGATATTGCGATTAGATTTTAAACGATTTTAATTAAGGACTGCCTCGTTGGTCGAGAGCTCGCAATCGTGACTGCTGAGCATGAGGTCCTGGGTTCGATTCCCGGGTCGGGCAAATTGTTGGGATTTTTTTTCAGCTCAGTAGCAGCCACGGAGTCTGGATTTGTTCCCAGTTGATAAGCTCGCCCCTATTACATGAGGTTTAAACACAACTGGAGAAATGTGGGTGTGTATTAGGTTTACCTCTGCCTAACTCTTTGGAGATTAAAGGCGTGATCTTATGTATGTATATGTATGTTATGTATAATTAAGGAATCTAACCTCCAGAACAACCGAAACTGGGGTACAAGACTATGAATTTAGAAGTAAACAGGAAATTCTTTAAAGTAAACTTTATAGCCAAGATTAAAATAATAATAAACATAATTCACGCTAATAGAGACACTAACAACATTAAAATAAGGTTGTCTTGTCAGAAGGACACGTTTCACAATGAGTCAACGGTTTTATTAGTTCCAATTCAATTAGGCCGTGAATTTAAATGCCGTCGCTGCCACCCCAAAAGCCCCTAAATCAAACATTTCCGCGGTGTATTCAAATTGCGTTTTCATTGCATTTAATTGGAGGGGCTGAAAGCAACGTCACATAGTAAAAAATAAAGTAACGTTTTATAAACTGCGAAACATATTCATAGCGTGGAAACAATAAAGGGATTTTCCGACCGATATTTCGAACAGAAAGCTGTTAAATCGAGCGCTGGAACTCAATTTAGAAAGACAACATTCGAATGTAGAACCAATTCAATTAAATCCAACCGATTTTATGCAGTAGTACTACGAAATGAGAACTATAAACAGTTAGCTCACCTTTCCCGATTCTTTCATCTTCCGCCCAGCCGGGTGAATCCTTGGACTTTGGCACAGACAAGTTCAGAGGCTGCTCCTCACACTTATAATAAAGCACTTTATCAAACTCACTGTCACTAGTTCTCACACTTTTCTGCAGCAACTGTTCTTGCAATTTATTCTTATGAACACTTATTAAATTCCTATCACTCTCTGAGACCTGCACACTCTTCTCTTGGTAACCGAAAGTTTTTTTCACATCAAAGTTTATTTTCACATTCATCAGTTGACTCACTGTTGACTTTTTAGTTTCGTTACTTTTATCTACATTTGAAAGGCCTAATATATAATCTATGGTGTGCGGCGTTGGTTTTTTCGGTGGTTTCCCGTAGACATGTGGATGCCATGACGGTTCCGATGCTTCGTCTCTTTTCTCTTCTGTCGCTTTGATTTCTTCATTTCTTCTTTCAAAGCTATCTATATTAACATCAGAAGCGTCTCTAGATTCATCTATAACTAGATCTTCTTTGTCATCTTCTACGTTGATCTTTTCGTTGGGACTTAACCTGTCGTCTGCGCATTGGAAGAAGTTAGTATCGTTGGTAAAGTTCTGCACATCTATGAGCGTGTTGTCTTCTTGGTGCGGTGTGTATGAAGATACTACAGTTTGCATTTCTTGTTCTTTATTGTCGTCACTCATGTGTTAAGCTTTCAATATGTACGGAAATAATACATGTTTGTTTTTATGATTGTGTTAGTGTGTTGATGCTGGAGTGGGCGTTTCGTTTGATCCCCTTTGATGTCGGCGTGATGTTGTCGTACGTTTCCTGCAACAAACACACGAGTGGTATTATTGAGTGTTTGATTGAAATGAATTAAGCTGGAGTTTAAGTGGGTGATGTATTGATATTTTTATCTTGTGATGATTGAATGAGTTTATGTCTGACGAAACCGAACGCAATTTATTTTTTGTCGGTGCTTAATACTATGTAGTGACACGTCATTCCATAATAATATTTTTTTTGAAACGGTGAATAATATTTAATTGAACAACTGCTATCAGATGAATAATCGTTTCTACCTATCACTTCACTACAGCTCGATAAATCTGCTAAACACCTAAACACAGAAACCCAATTACTGCAACAGACAATTTCCACTACCAAACAGTTCCAGAACACTTCATTTCTGATCCCATTGAGCTCACAAAACTCTAATAAACACGGGTACATCAACAGTAGCCACAAAATGAATTAAACGATACACTAACAGGCCAATAAACGGTTCGTGCTCTATCTCGCGCGGCCGGGTCCCCTCGCACCCCACCCCCCTGCTCGCTCCCCGCGCCGGGGTACACCCGCACCCCACACGCACACCGAAACACGGGATCAACTGATCGGTAAGCGCTGATTGATTTTTATTGGAATCACATATCAGGGTTGTCGCGAAATGTTTATTTTTTCGTTTATGTACATAAATGGAAGGGTTAGTTTGTGTTAGTTTATTTGATTTTTGTGTGGGTTTGGTAACATGACAATTTAATACATTGGCGTCATAAATGTAAGTGCCTTTATTTTTAGAATCAGTCTTTGAAAGAAAAATTCTACTAAATACCTACTTCAAGAAAAACTACAAATTTTCCGCCATTCTAGCTAACGATTGCATCAAGTAATGTAATAATATTTCGCAATGCGCTAAACTGTATCAATCATTTTATAATTAACTTGTACCTTTTTTATCATTCCTCGTAATCAGCCATTTAGGGCAATCAGTATCACAATTAGATCGAGGCAAAAGATATTATCAGACGGATATTAATAATGTAATAATCTTGTTTATTTGCGACCTCATAGTTTAATAAACTAGTACACTATATATCTATGATTGAACTTAATTAGCAGTAATAAAAACAACGCAATTGAAAACTTTGAAGATAAGGATTTGTCTAGGATCAATTTGATAATTAAATAATATTCGACCCCTTTTAAGTCGTTTCCCAACTATGTTGGGGTCGGCTTCCAGTCTAACCAAATGCAGCTGAAGAACAGTATTACATAGAGCCTGTCTAACCTAACATGACTTCCACAATCCAGTTACCAGAAGACACTCCTTCGTAAGACTGGTTGCTAGGCTTCTGACCGACAGCGCTCCATTGTGTCGATTCAATGACAGATGAACAAAAGATTTGTCGATTCTTTCTTCGAAGAAATCCGTTTCTACGGTGGTCAGGCTACGCGGGCAGTAACTACTGCAATATCTACAAACTCTTCTTCAGTAAGTACATATAGATGTAAATTTCTTAACAGCTTGCGAGCCTAGGTTTGCTGCTGTAGATTTAATCTAGCTAAATGGGGTATTCTCAATGCATCCCAAATAGATTGTGGGTGAGGAGCCTCTCTGCAGGATATGCTCCACCTTCTGTTCTGCCCATCCTACACAACAACTTGCAACTTTAAGGATTTAATCAAAGCAAATGTTAGAGCTGTGCAGGTGGCTACATACTGGTCTAACACAAATTGTGCGCATCGACACGTAAAGAAGAAGAAGTAAGTATAGTTCCTAAATTTACGAATCAAATCCCTTTCAATCAACTGTACACTATTTCTACACAATCTATTAAAAATCCATTCAAAAACATTCAACAGTTTATCAATGATTGAACAACATAAAATAAACAAAACAACATTGTCTGCAGCAGCCCTGCGACGGCCTGCGAGGTGAAACTGAAACAAAGAGACGACTGGAAACACGACGACACGACACAACGATACAAAGCGATTCGCAACGATCCGCAGCAATTCCGTACGATTCGTAGCGTTTCCGTGCGATTCGCAACCACCCCGAATATTTTTGGCATATGGTGCTGGTGCATTCTTTTTGTGGATTATTTTTATGGATGACAATTTTATTGAAATGAAAATGGAACAAATAAACTTATGTACCAATCCGTGCTTATATTATGAATGCAAAACAAACTCCTTTATCTGTCTGTTACCTTTTCGTTTGGCGCCATAGCGGCAAAACTGATTTCGATGAACTGGGTTAGAAAATGGGATAATTTTCAACCCTGCAGTATTGCTTTACTGTGCAATAAGTTCAGACATCCACGTGGGCGCAGCAGTGGGTAAACATAAACTATTATTTTATTTTTCAGCACCGTGCTTATATTATTATAATCAGGGAGCTAGGGAAATGGACGTGATAATCAACTAAACAATTAATTTCGCTGACAGCTTATGCTTTTCTACAAATCGCAAGTAAACGTTTCAATCATTCATATTTGAACAACAGAAGCCGGTTGCTGAAAGGCGCACCCCAATAAAACCGATACTAAACGAGGGAAGAGTATTTTCCTCACGACCCACAACCACCCCTCACACTTTAGTACAGCTCCCCTCATATTCACCTGATTCACAGCTCTAGGGCAATCTTTCCTTCTTAAGTTTACTTCCGAAGTTGTTGATTTGATTTGATACTATGCTTTTGACTCAAAAGATTTGGGAGATGTCGATAATACTTAAGTCATCGTTAATATTGTTTTTCTGATAAATATGAAAAAGGTGATTTATACCATACCTACTTATCTATTAATATCAGCAATGTTATGTTAAAGTAAGACTCACTTCACACGTTACTAAAACCACGTTACGCCTCACACGCAAATAAATCACAATATTCATGACTTGTATAATTTATTTAAAAGGCTTAAGTAAGAGTCACGGGAGGAGCTCGTGGCTAAATAATAACAGCTGCTCGGGTCGTCCTTGCCTAGGTTGGTCTGTGGATGGGTGACCACCCTTACATACCGGGTTTCCTCCGTGCCTCGGAAAGCACGTTAAGCCGGTGGTCCCGACTGTCATCTGTAGATCTTTAACAGTCGTTACAGGTAGTCAGTGGCCCAAAAAGTCTGATAACCAGTCTTACCAATGGGTATCGTATCATATTAACTGGGTTGTGAAAATCAAATAGGCAGTTGCTGCATGTAAAATACTGGTATTCGGCTGTATCCGGTTAGACTGGAAGCCGACCCCAACATGTTGGGAAAAGGCTGGGCAGGTGATGATGAACTAAGAGTCACGGGAAAACCAACATCCTCTTTCACATAACACACCTTTTACTATTTTTTAATCACGACACACATATCTATATATAAATCGCACTATTTCATGACCAATATGGTATAATTACCACTAACGACACTTAATTACTTGTACAAAGATATCAATAATATTAATAATTGTAATGCGAATAACGCAAGTTCTAGTCAATCGTCTATCGATTCATTTAATCGCTAACTATTTACAAAGAATCGTGCGAAGGCTCCTACACTATTTACCGATGTGTCGCAAAATATTAACGTGACGAAAAACTATTGAAATATGTATTATAAAAGTGACAAACTGTTCGTTATTTCGTAGTCTGCAACTTTTATTATACCACAATAATAATAAAAGTTAACCTGGTAAGTTATCCATCAGCATGGTAAGCCATCCTATGATGGCACAGGATTTTCCTTGTTTGGAAACTACAGAGTTATTCTGAAAATTGACAGTAAATTTTAAAAAAGTATGTAATTTTGTTTCGGTATCCGCCAATACAGTTGGGAAAAGGCTAGGTAAATGATGATGTGATTTTGTTTCGTCGTTAATGAACTATTTAAATGAACGAATAATTTTATAAGTACATCTAAAGATGGGCATGAGTCTCCCTGTCTACAAATTACAAATCCTTTTTTTTTTCAAATGTAGATATTTATTAAAGCAATTTCCTCTTCAAACCATTCCCGCAATAAACATTTGTGATCTAAAATCATGTGATTCATTAGTCATGGTTACACAAGATATTAAGTAATGTGTTTAATAAGAACCCATCTTAAACTTAATAACATTAAACCGATCACCTGTAGCGTATTACGAAAGACTAGGCTAACTTAATGATGAGATATTACACTACGCGGAATAACCGACATGGCCTACTCATTTTCTACCTTGAATAGTAACTATTAAGGAGTGAACACACTTTCGACTTTCGAATACTAGTCCGATAGACTGGTAGAAGTGGCGGGGGAAGAAAGTGCTGGAGTGGAGACCACGGACTGGATGGAGGAATGTGGGAAGACAACCGACTAGGTGGACAGACGATCTCACTAAAGGGGCCGGGAGAAACTGCAGGATAGCTATGACACAAAACCACAACGTTTTGCGGATAGAGAGATTTTAAAGAGACATACACTTATCATTGGGTGGCTAAATCTGGTTGAAGAAGAAGAAAACACGGGTGAATAAGTGACAAACACGGGTAATACAGGTGTTATCTGACGAAAATATGGCCACTTCCAAGAAGAAGATCAGGAAGTTACGGGGACACGGGAGCCATGGCCACGGTCGTATCGGCAACACGGTAAGCATCCCAGAGGTCGCGGTAACGCTGGTTGTAGTCTTTCTGACAGCCGTCCACTCTCATACTTCTTCTTATCACAATTTTAATTACATAAATCGTAAACTTAAAAGCATCTACTGTGTCTGGAATAGGCGAGACGACGAAAAAAATCTAATTAGTCCGTCAGTTAGATAATCAAAAAATATTTGACCCGTGTCTTTTCTTTTGTTACGTAAACTAAAATTGACGAAGATATGACGCTTTTAAAATTCTCAATACGTCACGCCTAGGTATAATTTTTAGCTAGTTCTGACGTCACGACCCCCCACTCCTGAGTTTTGATGCGTTTTATCTTTGTCAATATTCATTGATTTACAAAAACAAAAAATACGTGTCCATTAATTTCCAATACTCTAACTGACGGACTAAATAGATTTGCAAGTTTTTGATACTGTCGTCATGCCTATTGTGCCCGTTTAATGGCAATGAGCTCGACCCTTTTATATGGGACTTGAACATAACGGATGTACTATTAGGTATACTTCTGCCTTACACTTCTGGGATTACAGGCATGGTGATAAGTTATGTAATTTTAATTCAAAAGGTTGTAGCGGCAAAGCCGATCAATCGTAGTTATGACAGAGTGTAGTGTAGTGACACGATTTGTTTCTGATCCAATGTCGTATCGTGGCCCAATCTGTCTTCCAGAAAAGACGCCTGTATCTATATCCCAACCACAGGAACATTATATGCTGTTGAAGCTACTGAATTTCATTACCTTATCTAGCTCAATAATTAATGTCATATAGTAATTCCATTACATTAATACCGCATCTAATAGACACTCTCCTTAAGTCGTCTTAATGCACATCAATTAAATTATTACATTATGCTTACATACACACAACTGCATTGACGTCAATCGACATCGCTCCACATAGACCTACGTAATTAAACTATATACACAACACGGTAATATGACCCTTATTGACGGAGAACAAGGTGGGTAATACCGTGAGACGTTATTGCGATGTTCTGCGAAGAGTTCAGTGTAGGATTTCAAGTAAAATAAAGCGATTTATTTGTTTATAAATAAAAATACGGATGTACCCACGTACGGTATCTAAGAGCACGATTTAAGTTATTTGATTATACTCAGTTTACGAAAAGTACGGAAATTTGCTGACAGTCTGTGCGAAGATATTCGAGGCTAAATAATAACGGCTACTCGGGCCGCTCTCAAGTTAAGCCGCGGTTGCTTAGTTCGGTCCGTGGATGGGTGACCACCCACTACATACCGAGTTTCCTCCGTGCTTCGGAATGCACGTTAAGCCGTTGGTCCTGACTGATATTTGTAGATCTTTGACCGTCGTTACAGGTAGTCAGTGGCCCAAAACGTCTGACAACCAGTCTTACCAGGGGGTATTGTATTACCCAGTAATAACTGGGTTGTGGAGGTCAGATAGGCAGTCGCTCCATGTAAATTATGGTAATCAGCTGCATCATTGTAAGGAAAAGGATAGATTGGTGAGTATTTTCGAAGATATTGTGTACTACGTACATAATTCCCTGCCCAACATTTGAAGGGCTTGGTTGCTGCTGAAAACCTCAAATCTAATTCAATTCATCATGCCACCCAGAACTCTGTCTACTCCACGCACATTAAACAAACGACCTCCTCCACTTCCGTCTTTCATTGACACAATTCCCACTTATCAAATTAACACGTTTTCAAACGAATGTCAAAAAAATCAAAAGAGCCATCTGGTGTTTTTATTAAAAACAAATCCAACGGCTTTCATCAAAAACATATGAAAATGCAATAAATTAATTTGGAATATCAAAGGAGATCAAATAGAAGATAGTTGAGGAAATGTTCCACAATTAACAGAAACGGTTTAAGAGTATAACTGTCATACTCATCCGCTGTGTTTTGCAGGCTACATGGTTTCCGAACTAAGATTACCCGTTTGGAGAGCCGAAGATTAGCTTTGAAACTTATTTATGGCTTTGGATAGGGAGGATATGGTCAGATTCCGAAAACTTAGTCAAGATAGTGACAGTAATGTTTATGACTGTTCACAGCAGAATACTAAATGCTCCAGCAATTAGGTGAAAAAACATCGTAAAGAAAACGCCATGTCCTATTACTAAAAATAAAACTCTTCCGCGTCCCGTGTGATAGGGGGTGAGCCTATTGCCATCAATTGAACACAAATCCAGACTCCTTGGCTGCTACCGAGAAATTCCTAATAATAAAAAACCCAGCCTGAACTGGGAATCGAACCCAGGACCCAATGCTCAACAGTCGTTCTTGCGTCCACTAGACCAACAAGGCGATCTATAGTTGATGTTACTATTTAAAGTTTGAAATCTTCTCCGTATTAATGAGAAGGGTAGTATAAGTTCGGATGTAGGACCAAAAATCTGGACATTTCCGAACAGATTGTAACATTATCCGGATGTAAGTTTAAGCTCCGTGTAACTAGATACATTATTTTGATAAAAACGTAAATTTCCATGAAAGATTGTCATATTATCTGAGCCATACCGTTTATATCTAAGATAGAATACGTTATTATATTGTATTACGTCAATTATTGCAATTATCTGATTGTATCAGGTGCATATTGGTATGATCTAGGTATAATACCAACACATAAAACAGGTTACCACAGTGAATCAATAAGATATCATTGAAATGGTATTATTGTAAGTATTTTTATAATCTAGATTATAGTGCCAATAGATTCTGTCATTGTAGTGATTGCCATGTGCTCTTAATATCCTGAGTTTGGGTCTACTGTTGGGCAGGCAAATCGTTAAGAGTCCTATTATATTTTTAGGCAAATTTTTGATTTTTACTTCCTGGATCAAATTATTTCGGTCGGCGTACACGAGTCAATAATAATAGCGATATTTGGACGATTGTCGATTGATATTGACGAATATTAGAGACGAGGCTGACATGAGACTGAGGAGCGAGCTGAATTGAGAATTATAGTAGGTACTTTAATTTTATTTATTGTATTTTTGTCTTATTATATTGACAAACGAAAATTAATGAAACTTATTCATTGTAGATCGAAGTTTTATATCATATTAATTTGTTTGATAAAATTGAGTTTATTTGGAATATAATGGACGCTGAATTAAGACATTTATGGCTTAAATTACTATTTCTTTACAATTTTTTCCGTGAAAACTCAAGGAATTTAAAGAAATTCTAAAACTCCAATAAACAAGTAAAACATTCAACTTATCTTTTAGTAATTTTAGCTTTTATAAGAATTGAATGTAATTATGTGAATTTGAGCGTTAAAGTTCCATCGTCGACGGTTTTTCTTGCAAACTGAGTTCGTAAAATATTTATAGTAAATTACACGAAAAGAAAAATGAAAATGTGTAACTCCAACTTACAAGAAAGAGAATGGCACTGTCGTTATTCTTAAGCAAATAATTAAAATATTTTACTGCTGCTGAGAATTACTGCGTCAAAAATCATGAATTTACGTAAAAAATGTAATAGGACTCTTAAGGTGTGACCGTTCTTTTCGAATCGGCTAGAACTGGTCAGCAAAAAAGTCTATGAAACTTATGGGCCTACCACACGCACAAGCTTCACCACGGTATTGCCTGCGCAAGCCGGTTTGTACACGGAACACCGTGCGTGCGGTTGGTAAAACTGTATCACGCGCCAACCCCACAGCGCGGCCTGCGCATTTTTCAACTTGCTTAAAATTTTGCCTGTGCAAGCCCGGCTTGCGCGTACTTGCCTGCGCGTGTGGTTGGGCGTTCAGTGTTCACGCCGCAGTCGAGGCTATTCGGTGAGGTACGTGGTCGTCAGTCACTCAAAAATGGCAGATTTGTATTTTGTCGTTGAATGAGATACGTAACCAAACGTAACTGTGAAACTTTTTAATGAGACAACATGTCAAATTGATATTGGACATGTGCTTTAAAAATCTTCTCTGTGCAAACAACGTTTTTACTTCCTTAAGAGTCATTTTCGAAGGAGAAATTGGGAAATTAAAAAAAAAGTTTTGCAAACGTTACTGTGTCATACCAATAAAAGGGGTCGTTAAGAGGATCTCAAATATATTTTTGTCATTATAAACAGTTTTGATTTCATTCAAAAGAAGACGAAAATTGACAATTCCCCCCCCCCCTGATCTCCGAAACTGCTGAGCCTAAAATTTTGAAAAAAATAGAAAATATGTTTCATTGCTTGTAGATTACAGGAAAACCTACAAGACATCTATCAATTGAAAATAAAGTGGTAAACTCGATATAAAACTTTGGCATTGTACGGAACCCTCTCCACGCGAGTTCAACTCGCACATGGCCGAGTTTTTTTTCACTAGCAAACACTTGAGAAATAATAGCAGAAGAAATAGTTCTTCACTGTGAAACAGTGTTTCCACGCCGACGATTTCGACAAGAATGTGGCCTGTGCGTACTTAACTGTGCCGTGTGGTAACGCCATCCGTGTACAGTTTTTTCATGCGAGATGCTTGCGCAGGCAGAACTGTGGGGAAGCTTGTGCGTGTGGTAGGCGCATTACAAAGTCACCGACTTCCGAAAGTAATTTTAGACATTTTTGTATTTTTTTGAGTCGTTTTTTTCGCAAAAAATATTTTTTTTGTCAGTAACACCCGTTTTGTGTTACGGTAATCACCATCCAGAACCCTTCAGCACACCCACAATTCGCCAGTTATGATTAAGTCCCATGTTATAGGGGGGCGAGCCTATTCCCATCACTCGGGCACAAATCCAGACTCCGTGGCTGCTACCGAAAAATGCCTGATGGAAAAATCCAATAACTTTGCCCGACCCGGGAATCGAACCCAGGACCTCGTGCTCAACAGTTGCGCTAGCGAACCACTAGCTAGGTAGACCAATGAGGCAGTTAACAGAATTAAAATTAATATCTGTTGTTTTAATATCCGGCCGACCACACACAATGTTAAGTAAATAACGTTAAAATTGGTTTAGCAAAACCAATAACCATCCAGAGGAGCGCAACTCATTTCTAAATTCTGAGAATTCTCCTGTGAAATAATTTAGCCTACTTAGAAGTAAGTTATAAACAATACAGGTATTGTGTTTTATTAATAAGCAGTTGAGGAAGAACGGGGTTATCGTGCTTCAGATTAATTTAAATTAGATTATGAATCTAGATTGACTAGATTCGTATCTACAGTTGGTATTTAAATAAAGCGATATTTAATGTAACGTAGGCATTTTCGAGTGACATTCAATCAGCGATACTAGGATTAAACAAAAAAGTATAGAGAGGGACTATCATAAGATATCATATCATAATACTACTCCTTGCTGAGCGATAGGCCAAGAGATCTCTAAACATAAAATACGCAACAGAAAAAAACATCCCAAAAAATATTCCCGCTCTAACCATCATCGACATAATTTAAATTAATATCCGAGACACGAATCACGATCAAAGTCGTCTTCCGATCAACATGGACATACTCAGCGTACATCTCTGCCGGTGACATCTAACAGGCCACACACGTCGCCACACTTCCGCAACTTTGACAGCGCATGCGCCGGCGACTAATGTCATCATAATCCTTGTTTGTAATTGGAAGGAACTTCCCGCCATTTTGACATAATAGACCACAGGTTATAAAAGTAGAGAGGCTGTCAAAAAAGTTTTAATTAGGTGTAAACTTTTTAGTTTTTAATTTTACTACTTTTACATGTTTTATGCGAAAGTGAAATAAACACGTAGTGAGGCCTAAAACCACAATTCGGAAGACATGTGACATCTATCAACCCGCACTGGGCCCGCGTGTTGGAATAACTATAGCCCATTCCTTCTCATAAATAGGAGGCCTATATCCCAGCAGTGGGAACATTATAGGCTGATTATGCTATGCTTATGCTGAAGTACTTAGCAATTTCAAAGTTGGCATTTCATATTTTGGTCTATTTATACAATAACAATTATGAGACAAGAGCTCTAATAGATTTCATACAGTAGTTTTAATCATATTTTATTACAGTTTCTTCAGTAACTTTCTTATAAAACTTATTGAAACTATAGAATAGATAGATCAGCTAAAAATAAAAACCGGCCAAGTGCGAGTCGGACTCGCGCATGAAGGATTCCGTACCATATCTATACAACATTAGACCAAACCGCAAAGAATCACGTTTGTTGTATGGGAGCCCCCCTTAAATATTAATTTTATTCTGTTTTTAGTATTTGTTGTTATAGCGGCAACAGAAATACATCATCTGTGAAAATTTCAACTGTCTAGCTGTCACGGTTCATGAGATACAGCCTGGTGACAGACAGACGGACAGACAGCGAAGTCTTAGTAATAGGGTTCCGTTTTTACCCTTTGGGTACGGAACCCTAAAAACGGCAAAAATGTATTTTTAAATATTTATTTTATTCTGTTTTTAGTATTTATTGTTATAGCGGAAACCGAAATATACCAGCTGTGAAAATTTCAACTGTCTAGCTATCACGATTCATGAGATACAGCCTGGTGACAGACAGACTGACAGACGGACAAACGGACGGACGGACAGACGGACCCTGGAGTCTTAGTAGGTAATAGGGTCCCGTTTTTACCCTTTGGGTACAGAACCCTATAAATAAAAATCAACAGTACCTAACAGCTACCTACGAGTACTACAATTTCAAATTACAGATTATACAAAATCTATTAACAAAAATGACAAGTCGAGATTCTTTTTCATGAAATCTTTTGTTTCATATAATGTTGAAGCCTGGTTTAATAATTGCATGTTCCAACACGACCGGAATTATTGTCATTCCCACATAGTTTTATATTTCACAAGCAAGTGAAGTGAATTATTTACGTCACTGAATTAAATATGATAGCACGATAAATAAATAATGAAAGACACAGCTCACGAAATATTAAACAGGACTGTAGAATTACAAGTTGATTATTTTTAAACTTTCATCAATCAACTGAACGCGATCAGTAAATCCGCGTTCAAGAGCTGTCAGGGTAATTCTTATTAAGGGGACTACAGGAGCTAAACGCGAGTTTTATAATGCAAAAAGCATATTATTCACTGCAATAAACAAAACCACAAAAATATATGATATTCTTCAGGATATATGCTAGTATGATAGTCTTTTGAAAACATAATACAACTAATTTTAATCGATAAAAAAAAATCACGAACTTGTCTCTGAAAATTTATTTTAACAAGTAAAAACCATACTAAAATACATGCGATCATTCTGATTTTTTGGCAAATAATTCTACAAGCAGCATGATAGTGTTTTATTTTTTTAGTCCAATCAATAGATTTTTTGTAAATCGCAAAAAAACACTCATTTCGCACTATTCGGCCCGCAGTGACTGACGTAACAACCACTTTGTAGTGCAACCTGATTAGAACTTTATTGTAACAGTATTTCAAACGAAGTTTGTTTAAACCACCACAAATAGAGTTGCTAATTTAGCTCCTGTTGTCGCCTTAAATCATGCTCTCATCTTGAACACCGTTTAGACGTTTAGTTTCACTGGTGAAATCCGTTCTTAGGTGAAGAATTCTAAGATATCGACTGATAGAGAAGTATGGAAGAAGAAGGCGTGCAGTGTCGACCGGAAATAAATTAATAACTAATATGGAATATTCATCGCTTTAATCTATTGTAATTTTAACAAACGAAAACATTGAATAAATGGCTGCAATTTAATACAACCACTATTCTATTAAAACCAATATTAATCGTTCTAGTTTAACCAACCCTATACAGATTACAAAACCGCATCAGCACTTCACAATAAATATTAATTATACATGATGTGTGATCAAAACGACAAACAATAGAAACAATTAAAAGTCGCCACGCTGACAATCGACACGTTACTACTGATATGTAGTTGCCGATAAACTGTGGAAGGTTTTTACTAAATATTTAAAATATTTGGCAATATAAAGCATATTGCTTGCGGAGGTCTGTCCATGGATGGGTGACCACATATTACCTACCGACTACCTCTCGTTAAGCCGTTGTTTCGGCAGTCATTTATAGATCTTTGACAATCATTACCAGTTGTCAGAAGCTCTAAAACAGCGTTTCCCAAAGTGGGCGATAACGCCCCTTTGTGGGCGCTGCAGGCCTAAAGTAAGAGACCCAGAAAAAAAATGGGGGCGTTGTGTAGAGGTTTAGGGGGAGATTAGTAATTTCATCTAGCTACGAGGACTCTTAGACACCGACTCAGCTTTCGACTCTCGACTACAACTTGTAAACATTAACTAATAATTAAGAGATCGAGATCGAGAGAAGAATCGAATATGTTTGTTTTATTTTGATTAAAAGATACCCTGTCTGAATACGAATAGTTGCGTTTCAATAATCATTCTCATAGGCAGGTGTAGCCCGTAAGAGTTAACTTGAGACCTGTAAGCTAAGTGCGAGTTTCATACTAAAATTCAAGTAATGTGTCGACCACGAAAACCGAGTTTACGTTACCATTTACGTCGTCGGTAATGACAATAGAATGCCTCTATGAAAATGAGGTCCGTTTGGAGCACATCGCTAACGTTTGCATGCTATCGCGAGTGCAAGTTACAATTTTGACAGTTTTGACAGCTCGAATACGAAACGCGAGCGTGAAAAGTTTTCACTTAAGATTTTGTGGTGAGAGCATCATGAGAGTGGTGAAATAACATAGTAATTTAATTTAATTTCGTATTGTGAATGAAACTTACCATGGAATCTCGTATTATTTCGTTTGGACAATGTTTGAGACCGCAAAAGCACAAGATAAGCGTAATATAACGCCACAAAAAAGTAAACATGGTTACGTAAACAAAGATAGAAACACCACCACAAACCACTCGGGCATTATTAGATCATTTGCATCTCCATGCCTAAAAAGTAACAAACTTAGTTTTACAAACTTCACAGATGGATCAAGGTCACTCACTACACACCAAAAGATATAAATTACACTAACTGCTCCATTTATGTCACCAGCATTTCGAATTGGGACGGGCTAGTCTTTATTTTTAACAATAATATTCAAAACTAACACAAACTTTCGTAAACACAAACAAAACTAATGACCATTGACCACAGATAAGTAATGTCGTCTAACTTCGTTCTATAACCACCACTAATTGAATAGGCAGTCGCTTATATTATGAACACAAAATACGAATGTCAACTTATTTTGGCCGGTTATTAATGTACGCAACACAAGTTACGGTGAATTAACGCGAAAACGAATGAATGTATTCTAGGATCTCACACTCGCAAGTTAACGATTGTCGATGCGGCACTCAAACTACCTAGTTCTGACATATTACGCTAGATGGCGCTACCCCAGCGCCATACAAATTTGCCTAAACGTTAACGCGCTCGAATGTGGTGAACGAAAATAGCAAATCTCGCACTAAGCGCTCTGAGCGCCGTTTTACCTACTGCGCTGGTCTCAAGTTAACTCTTGCGGATTATGGTAAAATTCTCATTTAGAATGAATGTTTAATCTCTGCTAATATAGCTCACAATAGTTCATTTAATTTGAAGTTATAGTGGTTTATAAGTAGAAGTAATAGTGGTTTTAGGTAAAAAATGGGGGCGCTAAAAATAATTTATTCTCAAAGTGGGCAGTAGACAAAATAAGTTTGGGTACAGCCCTGCTCTAAAGTGTGGTAAGCAGTATACGTAAGGGGTACCGTATTATCCAGTCTGGGTTGTGGAGGTCAGATAGGCAGTAGTTCCATATTAAATACTGGTATTCAGCTGCATATTATAGACTTGCAGCCGACCCCAACATAGTTGGGAATCTACCGGCAAATGAAGATGGGTTATGCAGCCACTGACAATAATAAGACCTACCAAGTTTCCATAATTATTGTATCAATCTGCAGACACGGAGTCTAAACTTGCGGCCGGTCTATATCTATAAGCTCGCCCTCAATAATATAGTACTTAAACATAACTGGTCAAATATGGGTGTACTATTACGTATACCTCTGCCTAACCCTTCGGAAATTACAGGCGTGATGTTTTATGTATGTTTATCATTGTGTCACTGAAAATATCTCTAGTTTGAAACTGTAGGAGGGCAAAAGCTTTCGCTCGAACAGAGCAGGAGAGAGATTAGGTTTTCACTTTTATTTATCGCTTATTAGCAATTTCCAAGGTTTTTTTTTTTCTTTTATTTCCAACCAGTAGGTAACAAGTAGGTAACTATGGTCCAAAACTAATTAAGAAATAATTTATATTAACAAATCACTTAATTATTATTATTTTTTATTAGAAAATGGGCCTGCTTTTGACCTCGATCACGCCTGATGGAAAGCGATGGATGAGGTCTATGATGGAACGAGCGTGCCCAGAAGATGCCTGTTCACTCTTGCTTTGAAGGCAGGTGGGTTAAATGTGGGTGGGAACACAGACGCAGGCAGAGAGTTCCACACTTTGGCTGTGCGCGTAATAAAAGTGGAGGAGTAGCGCTGAGTACGACACGTCGGGATATCAACCAAGTGCGGATGGTACGCCGCAGTACGTTTGCTAGTCCGGTGGTAAAAGGGGTTAATTGCCTGCCTGCTTTGTTACTTTATGCATAGGGGTTCAATTACCTTATCTAGCATTTCCCCGACTATCCCTATAAATATGTGCCGATATTTCTAAGAACCACAAATCAACACATAATCATCATTTGCCTCGCCTTTTCCCAACTATGTTGTAGTCGGCTTCCAGTCTAACCAGATGCAGCTAAATACCTGTATTTTACATAGAGCAACTGCCTATCTGACCTCCACAACTCAGTTGGTACTGGGTAATATGATACCCCTTGGTAAGACTGGTTGTCAGACTTTTTGGGCCACAAATCATAACATCGTCGGATAGCAGAAAATAACACAGAATATGACAACTGAATAGAATGGGAAAATGAAGTGAAAATAAGCCCATTATAGTTGCCCGTCGAACTGTGAATGTCTCGAGTTCGGATGAAGAAATATTTCTTTTGTAACGTTAATCCGTCTCAGCGGTCATATTCATGGAATATATCGCTATCGGCAAGGTTTTTGTGGAGGAAGGTCACTGGGAATTGGCTCTTTTTAGGGTTCAGTTTTAGCCATTTGGCAACGATTACTTATAGATTTGATCGGTCTGTCTGTCCGTCCGTATGTCACAGCCATTTTACTCCGAGACTGTTGGCACCACATAGTTGAAATTTGTGTGTGTTTGTCTCTTATGAACCGATTCACAACTCAACCTGCCCTGGTCCCATGTTACTTGTGGTCGGCGTAACACGTCATTTTCTTCCATTCTCCCCTGCCAACCGTCACGCTATCATTTACACCTTTTCCCCTCATAGCATTCCTCACACAAACCATCCATCGTTTCCCTGGTCTTCCATTCTCCCTCTGTGATTTTTTTGTTTTGCCTCTGCGATGTAAAATAAAAATAGCAAAAATAGGGGTAGCTCTCCATATTTTTACCTTATATTGTTTGGTGCTACGGAACCACCGATTTTTTTTCCTGACTCCTAGGTGGATGGAAATAAGGGTTGTGAATATCATAGATTATTTGGCAATATTATAAAGGGCTTAAAAACACCGTTGAAGAAGTAGAAAGGTCTTCCCGTCACTGCGGTTTTTTTTTACTGAGGATGTGTCCGGGAACCATTTAGTTTCGGAGATATCAAAGGTTCCAACTTTTTTAATCATTATTTTTTTCATAAACATATAGTACTATTTTTAAATGTTGTAAATTTACTTTAAATACCCAATTATGTCTCACAGAAAAGAGACCTGTGTCTCAGCGTGTTGTAGTGCGAGTGGGAAGGATTTAGACTGATTATACTTTTTTATAAATCTTTTACTTTGCCTTTTTTGTAATAGCATTATACTTAGGTACCATAGATAATCTGGTCCTTAGGTACTAATCTCAATCTTGTGTGACTAGATCGCGATGTCGCTGGGTTTAAAAAGTATTATACAGGATTTGAAAAGCATTTGCCATCTGATCAGAGATTTTAGTGCAAACTATACTTAAATGTTAAGTATAGTTAGCACTAGAATAGTTCATAGTTCGTAATTTCATAGTTTGCTATGAAAGAGAAACAAAAAGACACTATCCGACTTACAAAAAAAAAATTATAGGTCTCCAGGCTCCAACTGTCTTCAAACGAACACTGAATCAAATATTTAACTTACTCCAAAGCCAACAGCAACATGCATCAATTGTATTGCCCTCTAGTTCTCAGAAACTACCAACCAATTGATAGAAAACAAATCAATTGGTCATTAAGTTACAGAATACGATCACTAAGCGAGCAGTTCACAGAAGAAGTTAAGTATTCATCAGTCTAGGGTTGAAGTCGACGTGTAACCTGTTATTATTCATTCAGAATACAGGGTCTATATAGATCCGAAACGAACGAAGCCGAGAGGCACTTGTTCTCCCCGTCATTGTGTGCGTTTTGACCGCGCGCCCACGGCGTTTTTTTTTTTTTAAACTTTGCCAAGATTTTATAAAAAATTGTAAAAGTTGATCCCCAAAACCATAAATTTGTCAAAATTATAGTTAAAAAGTTGGGTTAAAGGGTTTGAACATACCGGGGTTGCGGGACTGTTCGAAAGAGATACCATGGCCCCGGAACACAAAGGGTGATGAAGGAACATGGATGGGTTTTAGTCAGTACAAGTCTGACACTCCCTCCTGCTCCGCCCAGGGCGGGAGAAGTCATTTGATGATATACCATTCGAAAGAAAAAAAAAATGGTTTGAACGTAGCCGCGCCATCGAAACGCGGATAACCACGCGGCCACGGAGATCTTTAAAACTAAGCGTTGCAGAGACCTGAAATTTAGGTAAATAACAGATTGAATTTGTAAAAATATAAAAAAAATCGTAGGTTTATATTGTAGGAGCAGTTTTAGTCTTACAGCTCCTAAAATATAACCCTAGGACTTTTTGAAGTATTTTTACAAATTTTGACAAATTCAAATCTGTGTTTTACAAAAAACTTCAGACCTCTGCGATGCCTTTTCAGCGAGATATCGGCGATAACGTGTTATTCATCGTTTCAGTGGCGCGGCCATGGGGTTTTAGTCTGACAGCTCCTAAAATATAAACCTATGATTTTTTTCTATATTTTTACAAATTCAGTCTGTCATTTACCTAAATTTCAGGTCTCTGCAACGCTTAGTTTTAAAGCGTTTTAGCGTTTCGATGACATGGCCACGTTCAAACCCTTATAACTTTGACAAATTTATGGTTTTGCCATCATTTTTTTTTTGTTCTAGACCATACCTGGAAACCTACTAGTTACGGAGATATTGGAGGTCAAAGTTCAAACTTTTCTTTTTTTTTCAAATACTAGTTTTTAAGGTCATAACTTTACTTTAAATACCTCCATAACCCGTTTACTATTAAATGCGTCCATAAGCACAATTTTTTGAGTACGTTACATTAAATTTTACCGTAAAACCGTGTTTTTTTCACCGCAAAAAAAACTAAGTCGTTTCCCAGTAATCATTTTTGCGTAGTTATTTAGTTTGATGTACAGAATGCTTGGTTGCCGGCTTTCCAAAGGTCTGTTTACACCATGTATGATCTTCTTCAAGAGTACATGATTGTCCTGAATTTTCTTGTCAATCATCCATCATCTGCCTTTCCCTTTTCGAATTTTTTTGGGGTCGGCTTCCAGTTTAACGGGATCCGGCTTAGTACCAGTACTTTACATGGAGAGACTACCTATCTGATCTCCACAATCCAGTTAGTATTGGGTAATACGATACACCTTGGTAAGACTGGTTATCTGACTTTCGGGCCACTGACAACGTTTAACGACTTTCACAGATCTACAAATGACAACCGGGACCAACGGCTCAACGTGCTTTCCAAGGCACGGTGGAAACTCGGTATTAAATGGATGGTCACCCATCCTCAAACCGACCTTGACAACCGCGGCTCTCCCTTTTCGTCGATCATTAAAAATAATCTGCTTTTACGTCCACAACTACAATTGCTGCTACTTACACCATCAAAATGCATGGAAGAAATGCTTTTTTTTCAGCGCTTGAGTTTAGAATCATGTTATGAATCCTTGGTAAACGTTTGTGTCACAATGTCCGCGGCCGCGCATGAGAACCATTTTAATAAAAGATGTCATCATCATCAGCCTATTAATGTTCCCACAGCTGGGACACAGGCCTTCTCTCTATGAGAGGGAATGGGCTATAATCCACCACGCGGGCTCAGTACGGATTGGTAGATGTCACGTGTCTTCGAATTTTTTGGTTCTAGAACATGCCGGTTTCCTCACGATGTTTTCCTTCACCGTTTTGAGAACAGAAAAAAAAAATATGAAAAATAAAAGATAAAAGATGTACAATTTCGAAAATGGCAATCTAAAGAGGATGACAAATTGACATAAATGTTGTAGGGAATTCCCAAATATTATAAATACACTTAATTCAATTAAAACAACTTTAAAAGATAACTTTGATTAGCAACGATAACAAATTAATAATCTCTTAGAAGACTTATTGTATGCTAAACCAATGTGATAATCCTTTTTGTTGGATTCAAAAATGAAATTCGTGAAAATACGCAAGGTTTTTCTGATTACCTGACTTGTTATCACTTCTATTTTTATATTTAATTAATTTAATATCTGAAGATTAAAAAATGAAGCACACAAAAAAGCAAAAAAAAACCTAAAGGCGTGAATCTATAAATATTTTAAATTAAACGCACTTTGCGTGCGTACCTGTGTTACTCTTTTCATCACCAGCCTAGACTTTTCCTAAATATGTTGGGATCGGCTTCCAGTCTTACCGGATGCAGCTGGATACCAGTATTTTACAAGCGACTGCCTATCTAACCTCCACACCCCAGTTAGTTCTGGGTAATACGATACCACTTGGTAAGACTGGTTGTTAGACTTTCGGGCCACTGACTACCTGTAACGAATGTCAAAGATCTACAATTGACAGCCGGGACTAACGGCTTGACGGTGCTTTCTGAGGCACGGAGGAAACTCGGTATGTAATGGGTGGTCATGCACCCATCCACGTTGATGTTGTTCTTTTAAACTACTTAATTATTTTTATGCAGTTTTCACTGTCATTTCTAAAATTAATTTGGAATTATTAATTTATCTTACAAAAAAATATAAATAAATATAATAATATAAAAAAAAAAATTTCAACCTCTTTGTCAAGTCGTTGTAAAACTGTGCGGCACGCGTGTCGGTAGTTCAAAATAAATTAATACGCTTGTCCGGAAACAGTAAAGAAACTACGAAAAAAAAATACGATTCAGTACACTTTATTATCTGTGTACTTACCTATTAACGGCATTCAATCTGTCCGTAACTTATTAAATTAAAGAAAAATACTTTAAACGCTTTTTAAGCGTCGGCCATGGCGGTGTCCATTACCAGCAATAACAATAATTTCCACTTTATTCTCTCGAAACAAATCAAATAATAAAATCTCTACCTCATTACTAAAAGTTGTAGTTAAGTACAGTTATACAAGACTCATTTGTTTGAAACAATTCAAATTAGCCATGCGTCAATACCTGGAATATTTAAAAAGGCATATTGCTTGTTAGTGATAACGTTAATCTTGCCCAATTATTGTTCTATCGCATAATCTTAATAACAGAGGAAATAATCGATGGCGAATTCGAATAGTTTTGTAAACATTATCCGAACGGATAGTAACTCATAATTCGTTGTTTGTTAAATGGATTTTTGAATATTAAAAGGTTTGTATTAGCGCTCAAGTTTTCAAAATGCCGATAACTGAAAAATGGTGTATTTTGCAAAAATCCATTTAAAGATTAACAATTTTTGTGAGACATTTATTAAGGGGATATCGGGCTGAGGGCTATAAAATATTCTTCGACATTTTTGACAGGTCATTAATTTTTTTGCTTATCGATTTTCCTCGTTCTAAGTAATAGTAGCTGCATTATTGGTTGCCAAAGATTTAATTTTATGTAACACTAGCTTCGCTTCCCAACTTTGTCCACGCGACCCCAACGTTTGACAATAGTGTAGCTATCTATCAGTGAACGGCTTTTTTATTTCGGATGAGCAAGTTTCGGAGATTGTCTCCCACATCCATGTTTACAATATTTATATTATTGAATTATTATAAAGGTTAACCAAGTAAATACTTTTACCCCTTTACCTATCTAAAAC
Organism: Xestia xanthographa; assembly: GCA_905147715.2. Taxonomy (NCBI): domain Eukaryota; kingdom Metazoa; phylum Arthropoda; class Insecta; order Lepidoptera; family Noctuidae; genus Xestia; species Xestia xanthographa. Next base: position 1,277,729 of record LR990665.1, read on the forward strand.
CGAGTAAATAGTTACGCTATACTTAATTCCCACAGAAATAATTATTACGATTTAGCTGAACGTTATTATACTGCTTGAAACTTTACTCCGCATTTATGAATAAGGGGGTAAAATTCTCCATTACAAAACTGAAAAAGACTACTCAGGAGTTTATTAACAATGCTTCAATCATTCAATTTTATCTCCAATGTTTTGTTTATATCCTGTAAGTATTCTCCAATTAGCAAGATGATAGAAACAAGTATAACTCAAGATGCGCCGGACAATTTTAATGCACTTTCATGATCTGCAAAAGCCATTTCCTTACTATATTTAGGTCGGCTACCAGTATAACCGGATACAGCTGAATATCAGTGTTTTACATGGAGCTAGTACCTATCTGACCTCCACAATAATACAATACCCCTTGGTAAGACTAGTTTTCAGACTTTCAGGCCACTGACTACCTGTAACTACTGTCAAAGATATACAAATGAGAGTCATGACCATCGACTTAACGTGCTTTCCGAGGCACGGAGGAAGCTCGGTGTGTAATAGATTAAACCCATTCAGGGACCAACTTAAGCAAAAAAATTCTTGAAACCCTGAAAATCGACCCGTGCTGTTTATTTTATTTTTATTTTATTTGTTAGAGACAAAAAACAGTTACAGACCAAGCTTAACTAGAGATTCTTAAATTAGCACAATACTAAGAAATACATTTAACTGTTGTCAGTCATACAGTGCAGTAGTGTCTTTAGTGCATTTTAATGAACTCTATGACACTAATAATCACTTTAGTATAAATGGTTCTGGTTAATCAACCGACGGGGTTTTAACCTGTCACTGCATACTGCAATTAAATGACTCATAGTCAATTAAGTTCTAAACCAATCATGTAGTTATTTCAATCGGTTCAAGAAGTGTTTCCGTTTGTAATTTGAACTTATCTTAACCCTTCACTTGCCTCCGCGTGTTTTAACTTAATTAAGTAAAAGTTTAAGCATGTAATAAACACTTGGTTGAGAAGCTGTTAATGATAGCCGTATGTATTAATGCTACTTTATTTATTTGTCTATATAAAAAACGTAATAAAGGTAAAACACGAAGATGTAGAGCTCAAAAGAACTACGTATTTTAGTCTCTTCTGTTGCTCAGCTGCTTTTTTAATTCCTTAATTCTTTGTCAATATTTTCCGTTTTTGATTGCCGTTTTTTTTTTTGCTTTTTATACTGCAGTTTATTTGAGAGATAAAAAAATAATGAAATGCTTTGTAAATTATGAGTCTTTAAAAACTTCGGCAAGTAGTATGGACATTATCTACATTTTTTTAAAGGAGTTTTCCGACCGCCATATGTAAACAACGAAAAGAATAAGAATTCAAAGAATTCATTAGTGTTGGAATAAATTGTTATACCTACTATTTATTTTTAGTCGTAAGCTTCGAACTTACAGATGCCTATCGATTGTGATTACCGACACTCACAAAAAAAAAACAGTCGAATTGATAACCTCCTCCTTTTGGAAATCGGTTGACAATATTATTAACTACATGTATTTTTTACTAATTAAGGATTTAATTAAGAATGTTTCTTAACCCCCTTTGATTTATTTTACTTTAAAACATTCTAAAAAGCAAGTACAACAAATTCTAATTCAAAACAAAACTTTTGAAACCAGCTTAATTGCTAACAACAAAAACAAACATTTAACTTAAAAATATTACAAACTCACCTATAACAAGTTATCCGTGCAACAAAACACAACACTCAATAAAAAAAACACAGAAATAATGACAGATCGTAATGTCAAACGTCAATTACACTTCCGATAATCAGCGCATTGTGGCGGGAACGGAACCAAACAAGAACACGAAACGTGTGCGGACCGACGTAACGTTGGACTGGCGGCTTCGCGAGCCTGGCCCAATGTGTGAGTGACGCGGATACACACGCCGCGCCAGTGTGCGTGTGCGAGGAAGATAGCTAGCGGGCTGTTAACTCGGCGATCCTCACAGTTAGACTAACTCACATCCAAATCGCTTAATTTTATGAGTTGTTGCCTTCTCCACCCCTCGCTGGGGACAAGCGATGTGACTTTGGAAGAGCGTCTCGCGGGATTCAAGTTTTGAGACTGTGGTTTGTGCGATGTTTGTTTTGAATTAAAATATATTATGTGGAGATGTACGATATTATACAAACAGATATTATGAGTAGCAAAACACTAAACGATTAAACTGTTTTTAAGTAAATATCAGCTTGAGAAAACTTTGATTACTTATTTTACCAATTACTTCAATTATTGTAAAGTACAGAACCGAATTAAACTAAGAAAGAATAATCAGACATTTTAGTAAACTCAAATAAAATAAATGTTTTCTAGCAACACAAAACGAACCTTTACTTACTATCTTCCTGACTTAACTTTTAGGTATAATTAATAAAATACAATTGGCGTCACAAAATAATTAAAATCATTTACGATATCAAAATTATCATACTACATACAGTAATTTCACCTATCAAATAGATAAAATGTTTTTCGCTTGATCATAATACTTAAATAACATGTAAAATATTCGATTAGCCCTCTCAATATATCATTAATGATGCCAGATATCAACGATTACTGGTAATCGTTTAGTTATCATTCTTTTATCTCGATAAATATGAATTTGATTGCTGCCATAATTAAAAATTAGTGTAAGATAGCAAAGGAAATTATTTATCGTTATATAAAGACAGCACAAACCAATTAACTAAGTAAAACACACTTTTAGGTCATACAATTAAGTATACAAGAAAAAACATTTAAATAGATTTGTTGATTCGATTTAACCTTGCTAAACATAGCACTCACATGACCTGATTGTCAAATACGTATTAATTAACTTGTGGTGTGAAGACAGTCAAGGTTAAAAATATGAAGTGATAAAAAAGACAGATATCAATAAATATATTTTTAAGTATCAATTTAAGCTTTACATACCCGTACAAAGTCAAACACGTTTTAATTTCTACACGATTTCCGATATTTCTAGATTCCGAAGATACATTAGATTTGTGATGGTTTATCACTTAAGTATTTCCAATTATTTTGAGATTATAATTTAATCATATACTTACCCAATTTTTTATTTAGATTTGTGAAACCAATCAAAGCCAAAAATATCAACAAAAAAAAATGGGTCATTAAATAAATCACGATTCACAATCAAAAATCAACATTAATAAAGGTAATTATTATCCATTCAAAATTCTTTAATAGCTCAAAAATCATCAAAACAAAAAACGACCAACCCCCTTGCAAGGTCACAGCAAGCAAAGCATTTAGCGCCGGTACAGTAGCAATAACTCAGCACAGGAAATCACGTCATCGCTCTATTACAGTCGCGCACACAAGCGCTTACTCGCACACTGGCGCGCGTGTCGAGTGTAGTGGTGTACGGATGGTGTGCGCGACTGTACCTGGTGGAGGCTTTGAGTTAATAGAGGAAGGTTTTCGTAAAGGATTTTCATATTTTTCAGATAGTGATGATTTAACATTATTTTTTATTTCGGGCCTGATGACTAATTATTACTATGGTTTTTCGTTGATTATTGCGTCATATATACATAAAGTATTCAAGTCGATTTTAGTGTCTGTCTGTATGACCGCGTTTTTCTTTTAAATTCCGCAACGAATGTTGATGCGGTTTACGCCATCGTATAGAGATTTATTTCCGGAAAGTTTATGTGTTTAATAATGAGAGGATATCATCATCTGCCTAGCCTTTTCCCAAGTTTTATTGGGGTCGGCTTCCAGTCTAACCTGATGCAGCTGAATACCAGTATTTTACATGGAGCGACTGCCTATCTGACCTCCACAACCCAGTTGGTACTGGGTAATACGATACCCCTTGGTAAGACTGGTTGTCAGACTTTTTTTTAGGCCACTGACTACCTGTAACGACTGTCAAAGATCACAAGTGACAGCCGGGACCAACTGCTTAACGTGCTTTCCGAGGCACGGAGGAAACTCGGTATGTAATGGGTGGTCACCCATCCACAGACCAACCTAGGCAAGCACGGCTTAACCTAAAGATCGACCCGAGCGGCTGTTATTATTTAGCCACGAGCTCCTCTAATAATGAGAGGATATATTCAAATAAAACTTAAATATGTAAAACAGAGAAATCTCGATCTTTGTCAAGGCGTTAAAACCGTGCGAATCAGAGGAGAGGCGCTAGATTTTGTTATAGTTTAAGAAAAACTGGTTCAAATTAAAGATGATTTAACTAAATTATCCACCGAAAAACATAAGGTCACTTTTACAAGGTTTTATTTATAACTTACCATGTTTGTTTGTTTAGATCAAATTGTATTACAGAATTTTAAAAGAGCTATCACACCTTTAGTTTGAATAATAATGCATGGTTAGCTATAATTGACGTTATCCTAAAACCAATATTGCGGACTCCCGACGATGGTGGGATAGTTATTTTTATGCAGTCCCATGATATGGGTAACAATTAAAAGGGTTTACTAAAAAAATAAATAGGTACGTCACAATTATATTTAAAATCTGTTTTTTTTTAATGTTTTTTACTATAAGCTTGTTATATTAACATCCATAACTTGTTAACTGAGGATAATTTTGATTTTAATCATGAATACCAAATTAAAAAAAATCATCTCACCTTGTTCAAATGCCCAATAGTAAGCAATGTTTTCTATATTCTTTCAGTAAAAAAAAAACACGAGAAAAAAACCAAAACCTCGCACCATAATTCGTCGAGCACGCAATTCCACCTAATTGTGCCCACCATCACATCGCATTGTTATTACTATGTATCCATTTGAAATATTAACGGCACATGCTACATTACAGCCTGTTATACTGTTATATTACATGTGCTATATAACACGCTATATAACGAGTTAACAGTAATTATGCGACAGTTGTTTGCTCAAGTGACGCACATTGTTTTGTTAGGCGATGTTTAATTAGTTTAAGAGTTAATTTAATTTTGCTCTGTAAGCTTGAGGTGGCATGGGAGTTGAATTATGAGTGAGTTTGTATGTGAGCAAAGGTGATCAGCGTATGAAATCATAAGACTATCACGATAGTATGACCCGAATGAATAGGCGGAGAAGTTATTCACTACTACTTAGTCGAGTCTACTAAATAGATAATAATATAAAGGGTGTAAAATACTCTTGACGAAGCCGAAAGGCACTTGTTCTCCCCGTCAATACGATATTTTTTTTGTTCTGTATGGTGTCGGACGTAAAGAATAGCATCATCCCATATCTTCCCGTGGTTGTCGCAAGAGGCGTCTAAGGGACTTACCAGAGAATGAGCAGCAGCGTTCTCTGTGCTTTTGTAACAACCGTACTGCGATCGCCAACCCGCCTGCCAAGCGTGGCGATTATGGCAAAAACCCCCCTTTGGGGGAGGCCCATGTCCAGCAGTGGACGTCGTTCGGCTGAAATGATGATGATGATGGACCATACCTGGAAACCTTCTAGTTACGGATATATTGAAGTCAAAGTTCCAACTTTTTCAAGTTTTTGTTGTTATAAATTTACTTTAAACACCTCCACGATTCCTGTACTATTCAATCCATCCATCAGCACAATGTTTTGAGTGCGTTACATTGAGTTCTACCGTAAAACGTGATTTTTCACCCCCAAAAAACAAGATGTTAGCAATATTTTTTGCGTAGAGTTACTGAATTTGATGTACAGAATGCTTGGGTTCGCTTACACCTTGTATATATTATATATACTTTATCGTACATCAAAATTATGACACAGCTCTTTTACATTATTGCTCTGATTCTATGGGTATACAACGTCGGTCTTATCGCTGCTAGCGATATCTTTCAGACAACCTTTGAATAGACTGAACGAACTTAGATTACTAGTGGTAGAGACTTGCTACTAATCGGGCTGCTCCTGAAACATTAAACGTCAAAATAATAGAGTCAAAAATATTTAGCTATACAAAATAGTCGGGAAAAATAGAACAACATCTTAATGTACTTGCAATAACTAACTTTTTTTTTATTTTGTGCCCTATAGCCGCGTGGTATCCGGCAGAGTAGAATAGAACCAACCCATTACACTCACGGGTGTCGTATAAGGCGACTAATGTCTGAGGCAGAACACCTTGCGCCTCCGTAGACCAGAGAATGGGCAGCAGCGTTTTCTGTTAGTCTTTCATAACTGCGATCTCCAATCCGCCTGCCCAGCGTGGAGATTACGGCAAATTCCTACCATCATGGGAGAGGCTTATGTCCAGCAGTGGACGTTATGGGCTGTTGTTGTTGTTGTTAGTCCTATAGCATCGAATTTGGACGAGTCTGTAATGTTGCTTATAAATTAGTTGTAAAAACTTATTGTCGGTACTTGTAACGAATCAAACTTGGCATTCACTTATGTAGTTTTGCCTAATGGCATATTATTGAAATATGGAATCACAGTTTTTGTACATATAATCTTAGATCTCTTTGATTACAGTGTTTAACTTTCTTAAAAAGTATTTATTACTCAAAGTACAATTTCAAAATATTTACAACAACACTTTTCTAAAATATTCTTAACCCTAAAACGCTCAATTAAAATTCAATTAACGACAATCGTTTATCAAAATCTAATCGGGAAAGTGATCAGCTTAACTTTATGGTTCCATTTATAATGAATGTTACTTTATTAACTATTAATAGTATTAATAGGTAGTAGGGATGCGCTGTACTGGCATTAATATCGATACCTTGGATCGATCCGGATTGCGACTATGCGATACGATTCTTGGTTGATATCGTCTTAAGGAAGGCACGATACTTGCTTTATCTATATATATCGACAGAAGTTATTTGCGGATTGATATTAACTTATATCAAGCCAAAGAATCGTTTCGTACTTATTATTCTCTCTAAGAATCTAAGCAAAAAAAATCCAGGAATTATTTTGTACTCTGTATGTGCCTGTGAAAACGTACAAATCTTAATAGTAACTGCTCAGAGTCCTAAGCAAAATGCGGCAACGCATTTAGCCAATCTGCGCTGCCATTCTAGAAATAACAACATACTAGATATTATTTTAATAAATAAAACACCTGTTTCAAACTGACTGGTTTTGCGATTTATGATAATGTGGTATGATACGATTTATTCGTTTCGCTACCGATACTTCTATGTCGTTCCAAATATCGCTGTATCGATGCTTTGTTGCTCTAGTTCGGTTTTTCCATTGGGAGTTACTCAGTATCAGCCACGGAGTCTGGATCTGTGTCCGGTTGATGGCAATAGGCTCGCCCCTTTTTACATGGGACTTACACATAACTAGCGAAATGTGGGTGTACTATTAGGTACACCTCTGCCTAACCCTTCGAGATTACAGGCGTGATGTTATCTTATGTTTCGCATTATGTTGTATCGATACTGTAAAGTATCGTATCGGATCGTACAACACTAATAGGTACAATAATAATGAACAACCGACGATTTCCTTCAACAACGGAAGTACTTACTTAACTTTACCGGTTTAAGAGCAGTAATGTGTTTATAAGAAGTATGGGAAGCCTTTCGCTTTTATAAACAAGTTTTTGTAATAGTTCAATTAGTTTTAAATTTATTTATTATGTATGTTAATGATGATGGATGGTATAAATTTTGTTGATATGAAAGTTAAGATTATTAAATAATTTATTCAGTTTTTTAGGTGTGAGCGATTATTTTGTTAATTTTTCATCATTTTTACACTGACCTAGCTAGTTTAAGTTCCATGATTGTTGTTAGTCGCTAGAATGGGGTAGATGATCCACCAATCAATTGAGATACTCTTTAAGAGCTGTCAAAACGCGGTTCTCTCATAGATTTTGTATGGCAATAGCAAACTGTGACGTCACTGTTTGGTCAACTCAATGAGTCAACTATTTATTGATTTCAAAGCAACTAAAAATCTAATTTGGCAATTAATTGAAAATAAATCGGGTTTTCAGGCCCAAAACAAAGTGTTTTTTTTTAGAGAATGGTGTCTTGGAATTATTGTGTCATCTAGTCTATTATGTGTGCTGGCAATACTTCCCCAGACAAACTTTTTTTAAGCGACTATACAGCCTGGTTGATGTAGTGGTCGCAAGCGCGATTGTCGAACATGAGGTCCTGGGTTCGATTCTCAGGTCGGTTCCTTTAAGTTATAAGGTTTTTCCATGAGGAATTTCTCAGTAGCAGCCGCGGAGTCTGGATTGGTGCCCGGTTGATGGCAATAGGCTCGCCTCCTATCACATGGGACTTAAACAGCCTAACCCTTTGGGGATAACAAGTTACGTTATATTACACTAGAATTACTGCTTACTGCTTAAATCAGTTTAGGGGAATAACAGTTACCAAACTATAAATGATGTAATTATTTCTAAGAATTAATCATGACAAGGCAACGAGATTTCAAACAAGATAATGTAAAAAACCGGCCAAGTGCGAGTCGGACTCGCACACGAAGGGTTCCGTACCATTGACTATATTTAGTATTTTTTGTTATAGCGGCAACAGAAATATATCATCTGTGAAAATTTCAACTGTCTAGCTGTCACGGTTCATGAGATACAGCCTGGTGACAGACAGACGGACAGACGGACAGACAGCGAAGTCTTAGTAATAGGGTTCCGTTTTTACCCTTTGGGTACGGAACCCTAATAAACTATTTTATAAAGTGGATAGCTATACCTACCTTATCTCTGAATCATTTGAATTGAAACTTATCGATCGTTTTCTAATCACTTAATTATTTTATTAGTTTATTGATGTTATCAATATTAGTTATGAGTAACTACCCAATGGGCCTTCAAATTACTATAAAATTATTAGATATTGGATTTATCACCAAATTTGGTAAATAGGTAATCACATTATGTTTTTTTTTTTAACGTAAATATGTCGTTGTATGATATTTACTAGCCAGGCATATTGTATTACATAGGTATGTGGATTTAAAAAAAACGCGAATTATTGTCAAAATTAAATCTTGCAGTAAGTTAATAATGCAATGTTACAAACCTAGATCTAAACAAGCAATTAATAATTCAATTAAATCACAAACACAATCCTCATAAATCGTAATATAACAATGAAATAGTTTCCATACATTGCATTAAATCAATTAAATTGTATTCGCAAACGTCAGGAGCGCACACAGGGTTAGCGTATTCACAAACATGGCTACGTGGCTACGTCATGCGAGATTACTGTCTACGGCGTAGCGCTACGCCTGGATTGCTACGGGCTACGAGAGCGCTCGCAAATTGTGATATTATTTTTATGATGTAACAATGTGAAACAATGCAAAGATTTAGTCTTGTTTTTATTTATTTATTTAAAAGCGTATGTAGTATTTTGTGAGGTAAAGAATTATAAGATTAGATATGGAAAGGGCGTGAGTTTATGTAAGAGTTAATTATGAAAAATGGGTTTGAAAATGTGATCAAGTTAGGATAGTATTAATTTTTAGGAACTATACCACTGCTTGAGCAATAGAATTTAAATTATATTAAATTAAAGGAATTCAAAATATTCCACAAGGTGTGCCTGTTGATAATTTTATTTAATTTATCGTTAAAGGTTCACAACAGAACGAAGGGTTCCGTACCTATACGGACCCTTAAAACAGAGGTTTACTTAAAAACTCTTGAGACCACTTCATTTCTTAATAGTTCTTTAGTAGTTCTTTTTTTTAAATAATTTGGGGTGTTTTTATGATAAAAGGCATATTAATGTTTTCGAAAAATCATAAAAGTTTATAACGACCTCACGATTGTCATTTTATTACCAAAAGGGCCTCAAACAAGCCATGTTTAATCGACCATTAGGTTTTTACAAACACCCGTCGGGTAACCAAATCTCATATTAATATAATTCCAGAAAAACACATAAATTACGGTTTAGGAAGTCATTATAAAATAAATAACTTTTGGTGAGTCAATCCGCATGTGTTAGAGAACAAGTTTAGAGACATTATTTTTTTCGTATTGCTTTCATTGCGAAAGCAAATTGCGTCGTACCCATCATCCAGCATCCTCATTATTGGCAATCTTGTTCACCCCACTGCTGCTTCTCCTTTTTTAAACACGCGTTTATTGACTTCACCTGTAACTATGTAAAAAATCTTAGAACTTAAATTTGACTTACTTACCTGTCTCCGATTGATCTGAAATTTTGCGTACCTACATGTTTAGTTTCCTCCACTCCCAAAGATGGCAACTAGTTTTTTTTATACATTCACACGTAATGATTTGAGAGCAATTGCTTCTTGCATAGGCCCTCAAGTCTCCTCCGCTATCACGCATTCTCTCATCTCTCCAAAATTATTCCGCTGGGGCTCTGCTCCGCCATCTTTCCTCATCAGTCAAAAAGTCTCCTGTGTTTCTGATGATTTTACAATAGCAGTTGCAGACAAAGAGCTTTAAGATATTAACAGTAGATAGGTTATTGGAAGAAACACCATAGAAAAAATATGACCCCAGTTTAAACCTATTAGTATTATTGTCGCCAAAGCAAATAAAATGTCGGGATTTGTAAAAAGAACTTGCAAGGAATTTCGGTCAAGTGGCACCCTTAAGGTTCTATATAACTCTCTGGTGAGGAGTATACTGGAATATGCATCTCCTGTATGGAATCCCGTGTATCGTGTTCACATTGACAGAATAGAGTGCATCCAAAAAAAGTTTACGAGATTCCTCCGCTACAGATCACAGACTTGTGATCGCGAAGCTGATTATCCTCAAAGGCTATGTCATTTCAAGATGAGCTCCTTGGAGCAACGAAGAAGTTGCTCAGATTTAATATTCCTTTATAAGACCCTCCACAATTTGGCGAACGTACCGGAGTTGGTTTCGGAGATCAGTCTAAATGTGTCCCGCCGTACCTCATACAGATCCAATTTTAAAACAGAAACATTTCAAATGCCTAAAAATAGAACTAATCTTGGTCGTTCAGCTCCTTTATACCGGTTTTTGTCTAGCTACAATAAGCTGAGTACGCGTACTAACAACTTGGACATATTTTCAAACAGTCTGAATGAATTCAGACGATACGTCCTCAGTTCTTGATTGATTTGTTCGTTTATTTCTTTTACAAAATGTTAATTTGTGTATTTTTGTGACTCTATTCATGTGTTCAATATTGTACAATTTAATTTTATTTTATTTTTGAACTCGAATTTTAATATATTCTATTCTATTCTTTTAATTATAATTAATGTAATAATCATGCCCTAATTTATTTGTTATATTTATAGTTTTTAATTTATAATTGTGTTTCTATTCAATTTAATTCATGTTTTTTTATTTTATTTTTATTTTTGAATTATACTGTAATTTAATTTAATTTAATCTAACTACTTGACATTTTAAATTCAATGTAAACTCTGTACTTAAATTTTAATTGTGTTGTAATCATATTTCCATTCCCATTCAATTTTTGTTATTGATTATACAAGTGCTGTGCACACCTATAAGTGACGAATTCACCGCAAAGCTGTTGAAATATAATCTAATTAATGTAAATGATTTAGTGAATAAGTCGTTGGTGTGTCAATAAATCAATAAATAAATAAAAAAAAACCATAAAAATTTACACTTGAACAGTTATTTCCAGTAGAACTCCACCATAGAAAGGGAAGGTCAACGAAGGAAGGGGTCAATAAGTACTCTTAAGATTTTAAAACAAATTCACCTCTCTCACTGCTTACTCCCAAAGGATGCTGCGTGAACCGATCTCAAGGCTCGCGTACCGGTGATGTGGCGTCTCCGTATGATAAGTTTATTGATCTGATTTCAAAATAGTTGTTCACGGAGTATATTTGCGTATTTGTAAGAGGCTTCACTTGAAGCTTCGACTATGCATAGATAGATATGTTAGAACTGAAGGCTTTTACATACGTCTCGGTTTGGCAAGTCAGACTTAAGTACAGTTAAATTCTACATCAAAAGTAAGTCTGTATCTTTAGACTATTCTTAAAACTAATAATAATAAGAAATAATATATATATATATATATATATATATATATATATATATATATAATCAACCCATCACGGTAAATGTTGATCCAGTTTAGATTTAGAACAAATGTTGATCCGCCTATTTCGTGTGTACATTTGGCTCCAGAGTGAGATAGAGCTGTATTTATCGAATATATGAATTCAGCGTGTGACGTCAGTGGATGTGCATTTGCCTGTTTTTAAATTACTCGTCATAAAATTTTACGGTTTTAGTTGATCCAATAACGGTCAAAAAAATGATACTGAAGCGTATAATGTGGCTCCGGTTTATATCTGACTGTTAGTGGTAAATGTTGCTCCGGAGCTGAATATGAAGGGTACGTACTAAAAAACAGAACGGCAACATCGCACTAGCGTGCGAATGAAATAAACATAAGTTCCTACTTCAAGTTAAAGTGAGACAAGATGCTGTTGCGCATTTGTTCGTCGTTTGTCGCGTCATCTACTTTGTGGCAGCAGCAAGTGCACAGTGATACATACGTCGCCTTAGTTAAGATTTTTTTCTTACGTCTGCAATTAAAATTGACCCTAGGCTTTTTACACTGCTAATTACCTACTTACAGCTGATGTAGGTACCTACTCATTCTAGTTTCAACACCAGAGTCTCTTCATGTTGAACTAAAATTACAGATCTAGGTAGGTATTAGCTAGCAGTAGCAGCCGCCGCCGCGCCATACTTGGTAGGTACCTACTTACCTACTTTGTGGCAGCAGCAAGTGCACAGTGATACGTCGCCTTAATTAAGATTATTTCTAACTTCTGCAATAAAAGTTGACCCAAGGCCATTTACTAATTACCTACTTACAGCTGATGTAGGTACCTACTCATTCTAGTTTCAACACCAGAGTCTCTTCATGTTGAACTAAAATTACAGATCTAGGTAGCTATGTACCTACTAGCTAGCAATAGCAGCTGCCGCCGCTCCATACTTAGGTAGGTACCTACTTACCTACTTTGTGGCAGCAGCAATGCACCAGTAGTTTTTCAAGTGGTGTAGTGATTAGTGCTCGCAAACTAAGAAGATTTCCACATTTTCGAAATTAAAAAAGTTCGTGTGACGCTTGTTCACACGAACGTAGCTTTAGATTGACCACATGTTAGTTGACCACTGTAGAACCTAGGTCTCACTCCCTCACGTTCACCACAATTCATTGGCGCTCTTCTTAGACTGCCTCCGTGGTCTAGTGGTTAGGGTGTTGGTTTTTCGATCAGATCGTAGGTTACATTCCCGAAGGAAGCAAATTGAAAAGACAGAATCAGATGATCCTTGCTCCAGAAGGCATGATAAAGTTGTTTATCGATGTGCTGTGCAGGCACAGAGCGCGGAGCGGAAGTGTCCACACGTAGACGTTGCGCGGTGCGACGAAAAGCTAGCCATGCCTACTCTCCGGATTTCATACTAATTCGAATAACACCGAAAAAACCGCCTCCTACTCTGTGTGTGGACAGCTTTATTTTATACGGCATTTACACTCGCGTACGAGTCGCGTACGAGTCGCGAGACGAGGCGCGAGGTGAGAGTGTGAACAGACGCTCGTGCCTCGTCTCGCGACTCGCGGCGCTCGCGTCAGGAGCGATACGAGTCAAAGGCAGTGTTGCCAACCGTACGATTTAAATCGTGTTTATACGACTTTTTAATGTCTGGTGCTGTGTAAGATCATGAATTCAAAACCGTACGCGAAACATACGCTCTTATCTCTCTTTTTGTTTCAATTCGGTAATTTCATCACACGGTAACCCGGACATATATAGATAATTAAACGCGAGCCACGAGACGAGTCGCGAGGCGAGGCACGAGGTGAGAGTGTGAATGCACCATTACCGTTGTCGGTCGGTAGGTATCGTTCGGTTTTGTTCGGCGCGTGGCGGGCGGCATGCTTTGTAGCGGGCGGCGACGCGGCGCGGCGGTATCCTTTGATTAGCCGCACGTGCGCGGGATGCGTTTGAGCAAATTTCGTAAATCTATATAAATAAAAACAAAAGGCCTGACTGACTGACTGACTGACTCATCAACGCCCAGCCCAAACCCTTGGACCTAGAAAGCTGAAATTTTGCAAAGAAGTTCCCTTTATAATGTAGACAAGGAATAAGGAAGTATTTTTAGAAATTAAACCCCTAAGGGAGTTAAATAGGGGATGAAAGTTTGTATGAAAGTCCGTCAGTTTTAAAGTTAGGATCTTCAAATGTTGTGTTTAGGCTGACAATTAAAAAATAATTTATACGTGTCTCAGCGTTTTTCATAATTCTACCCCCAAAGGGTTAAAAAGGGGATGAAGCTGTTGTATATGAAAGTCCGTCAGTTTTAAAGTTAGGATCTTCAAATTTTGTGTTTAGGCTGATGATTAAAAATTAATTGATACGTGTCTCAGCGTTTTTCACAATTCCACCCCCGAAGGGTTAAAAAGGGGGATGAAGTTGTTTATGGGAAATCGTCAGTTTTAAAGTTAGGATCTTCAAATTTTGTGTTTAGGCTGATGATTAAAAATTTATTAAAACGTGTCTCAGCGTTTTTTACAATTCCACCCCCGAAGGGTTAAAAAGGGGGATGAATTTGTTTATGGATAATCGTCTGTTTTAAAGTTAGGATCTTCAAATTTTGTGTTTAGGCTGATGATTAAAAAATAATTGATACGTGTCTCAGCGTTTTTCACAATTCTACCCCCAAAGGGTTAAAAAGGGGATGAAGCTGTTGTATATGAAAGTCCGTCAGTTTTAAAGTTAGGATCTTCAAATTTTGTGTTTAGGCTGATGATTAAAAATTAATTGATACGTGTCTCAGCGTTTTTCACAATTCCACCCCCGAAGGGTTAAAAAGGGGGATGAAGTTGTTTATGGGAAATCGTCAGTTTTAAAGTAGGATCTTCAAATTTTGTGTTTAGGCTGATGATTAAAAATAATTAAAACGTGTCTCAGCGTTTTTTACAATTCCACCCCCGAAGGGTTAAAAAGGGGGATGAATTTGTTTATGGATAATCGTCTGTTTTAAAGTTAGGATCTTCAAATTTTGTGTTTAGGCTGATGATTAAAAAATAATTGATACGTGTCTCAGCGTTTTTCACAATTCCACCCCCGAAGGGTTAAAAAGGGGGATGAAGTTGTTTATGGGAAATCGTCAGTTTTAAAGTTAGGATCTTCAAATTTTGTGTTTAGGCTGATGATTAAAAAATAATTGACACGTGTCTCAGCGTTTTTCATAATTCTACCCCCAAAGGGTTAATAAGGGGATGAAGCTGTTGTGTATGAAAGTCCGTCAGTTTTAAAGTTAGGATTTTAAATTTTGTGTTTAGGCTGATGATTAAAAATTAATTGATACGTGTCTCAGCGTTTTTCACAATTCCACCCCCGAAGGGTTAAAAAGGGGGATGAAGTTGTTTATGGAAAATCGTCTGTTTTAAAGTTAGGATCTTCAAATTTTGTGTTTAGGCTGATAATTAAAAAATAATTGATACGAGTCTCAGCGTTTTTCATAATTCTACCCCCAAAGGGTTAAAAAGGGGATGAAGCTGTTGTGTATGAAAGTCCGTCAGTTTTAAAGTTAGGATCTTCAAATTTTGTGTTTAGACTGATGATTAAAAATTAATTGATACGTGTCTCAGCGTTTTTACAATTCCACCCCCGAAGGGTTAAAAAGGGGGATGAAGTTGTTTATGGAAAATCGTCTGTTTTAAAGTTAGGATCTTCAAATTTTGTGTTTAGGCTGATGATTGACACGTGTCTCAGCGTTTTTCATAATTCTACCCCCAAAGGGTTAAAAAGGGGATGAAGCTGTTGTGTATGAAAGTCCGTTAGTTTTAAAGTTAGGATCTTCAAATTTTGTGTTTAGGCTGATGATTAAAAATTAATTGATACGTGTCTCAGCGTTTTTCACAATTCTTCCCCCAAAGGGTTAAAAAGGAGGGTGAAGTTGTTTATGGAAAATCGTCTGTTTTAAAGTCAGGATCTTCAAATTTTGTGTTTAGGCTGATGATTAAAAATTAATTGATACTTGTCTCAGCGTTTTTCACAATTCTACCCCCGAAGGGTTAAAAAGGAGGGTGAAGTTGTTTATGGAAAATCGTCAGTTTTAAAGTTAGGGTCTTCAAATTTTGTGTTAAGGCTGATGATTAAAAGTTAATTGATGCATTTCTCAGCGTTTTTCATAATACCATCCCGAAGGGTTAAAAAGGATAATGAAGTTGTTTATGCAAAGTCCTTAATGTTCGAAGTAAAACTCACTAAATTTATCATCTAGGCTTATGGTTGGAAGTTAACGCAACGGTGTTTTTAAAAAATTCAACCCCTAAGGGGGTGAAAGATGAAAAGGAGGCTTTATCTGTACAAATAAATAAAATTGAAGTGTCTGTTTGTAATATTAAAACAACCGCATTTTACTACATGCATATGAATGTATATAGGTTACATATACCAAAATAACATTTTTTGTCTGTTGTCTGTTTGTTCCGGCTAATCTCTGGAACGGCGGGACCGATTTTAACGGGACTTTTACTGGCAGATAGCTGATGAAATAAGAGGTAACTAAGGCTACTTCTATTTTAGAAAAAATCTATAGAGTAACACTCCTTCTGGCGCAGTCTGGTAAAAATATATAAAAGAAGAAGAAACTGACTGACTGACTGACTGACATATCAACGCACAGCCCAAACCACTAGGGCTACAGATTCCAAATTTGGCAAGTAGGTTCCTTATGTGGTCAAGGAGTGCACTAAGAAAGGATTTTTCAAAATCATTCATTAATCAAAAGGGCTCCAAAGTTTGTATGGGGAAACAAGATTAGTTAAACTGTTTTATTCGAAACTTAACAGGAGTACTCCTATCGATAATTGAGTAAACATTTGTGTTTCAGGTTTTTTCAGAATTAAACCCCCAAGAGAGGGAAATGAGGTAACAAAGTATAAAAATCAATGCACAGCCTAAACCGCTGAGTCTAGAGGTTCCAAATTTGTCAAATAGGTTCCATTATGAGGTTTAAGAGTGCACTAAGAAAAGATTTTTCAAAATTCACCCCCTAAGGGGCTGAAAGGGGGTCCAAAATTTACATGGGGAAATAACATTAGTTAGACTAATATATATAATAGTCTAACTAATGTCCTTTCGATAAATGAGTAAACATTTGTGTTTCAGGTTTTTTCAGAATTCAACTCCTAAATATGGAAAAATGGGGTGACAAAGTCTGTAAATCAACTCACAGCCCAAACCACTGGATCTAGATATTTGAAATTTAGCACGTGTAGGTTTCTTATGAGGTCTAACGGTGCACTAAGAAAGGATTTTACAAAATTTACTCCCTAAGGGGTGAAACGGGAGTCAAAAGTTTGTATGGGGAAACAAGATTAGTTAGACTGTTTTATTCGAAACTTCACAGGAGTATTCCTATCGATAAATGGGTAGAAATGGGTTTCAGGTTTTTTCAGAATTCAACCCCTAAAGGGGGAAATGGATTTGGTATTGTTTGTATGGTGTATCGGGTCGGGTGTATTACAAAAACAGCGATTTTAAGATTTAATGTGGCGGACCTGAAATACCATCTTCCCCTATGGGGTCGAAATGTCTAAAAATCAATATGGGTGTCAATTCCGAGATTATCATTGGTGCTGATTACGAATATGGCATTTATTTTTAGATCCAAAAGATGGCGGATTCGACTTCTATACAGGATTATTGTTGATTTATCGTGATGATTGTGATAACGATGATGGTGATTGTGATAACGATTGTGGTAGTGATAGTGATTGTGATTGGAATAGTGATGGTGATGGTTGTTGTGATATCGATGATGATGATGGTGATTGTGACAGTGATAATGATGGTGATAGTGAGGGTGATGATTATGAAATTTGGCACATAGATAGTTTATAACCTGGATTAACACGTAGGATACTATTTAACCCTTTAGTATGATCCCGTGGGACAGTTACCGAACTTCACGCGGGCGAAGCCGCGGGCAACAGCTAGTCGGGAATAAATCAAGTTCAGTTGAATCGCGACCGCGTAAGGTGAAACATTTGTTTAGTTCAGATTTTCCGGTTTTGTTTTTAGTATTAGGTGTTTGTGTTTTGTGTGTGTTACGGCGCGCTCACGTCTGCGACCGTCTGGGAGGAGGCCACTTTAGAAAAAAGAGAGAGACTGTAAGGTAGGTAGTTAGTACAAGTAATTTTAATAACTTTCACGTAATTTGATGTTTTTTTTTATTTTTCTTTATTACGAAGTCTTTTTTGTCCTACTTTTGTTTTGTAGGTAGGTACTAGGTAAGTATGTAACTTTGTAAATTTATCATTCTTCTTATTTTTATTAGCTCTAATACTGTGAGTTGTTAATGTACTAGCTCAATGGGGCTCTTGATATTCCACATCAGGTACTCCAGGTCCTCAATTTCTAAGTGCCAGCAGAAGCGGCCCATCACGATGGACAACTTTTACAAAGGCATAATTTCCGTATCCCGTACAGTGGACTGGACTCTTGATGTTCCACGTCAGGTACTCCAGACCCTCGATAGCTGATAAAAAGTAGCCTATGTCCGTCTCCGGCGTGCTAGCAATCTTTGTACTAAAATTCACGAAGATTTGTAGTAAGCGGAACGGCAACGTTGGAGTGACCACCGTCGGCCAATCACGGAGGAAGTAAGAGTGTGCTTCATTGTGATTGGTCCGTTTGAATCGGATCAACATTTATCGGAGCGGATTTGTATATTGGAGCCACATTTGACAAGCGTACTTTTCAGTTGAGTGACGTCACAAGAATGTCAAATGTTGATCCGATTGGAGCCACATTGGTATGAAAAAAAGCGTAATGGATCAACATAAGGCATTCGGATCAACATTTGTTTTCGGATCAACTTTTAACTGATCGTACGTCTTGAAAGATCAACATTTACCGTGATGGTATCTATATATATATATATATATATATATATATATATATATATATAAAAATAAAAAATAATAGGAAGGTGCATAAGAGGAAGTCTGAAAGTGGCGCTGGTGACTGACAAGTTGTGTGGTAATCGATTGTCGTGGTATGAGCATGCGATGCGGAGGGATGAGGAAAATGTATTGAGGAAAACTTTGAGTATGAATGTGGATAAGTATATGAGTAGAGGAAGACCAAAGAAACGATGGATGGACTGTGTGAAGGGTGATATGGTAAGAGAGGAGTCTGATGAGATGACGAGTGATAGAAAAGTATGGAAGAAGAAGACATGCTACGTCGACCCCAAATAAATTGAAGGGCAAGGGAATTATGAACGACAAAAAATAAAACTTTTTTGTACTTAAAAAATAAAACTGACTTAAAAAAAAAATGAAAAACACAAAAAAAAACACTAAAACAAAAAAGTGAAAAATAACTTTAGTTACAAAAGCCGGTGAAAAAAACACCAAATCAATCAAAGGTCAAGCTTCGAAGTCGGTGACCTTTGTTTGATTGATTTCATGTTTTCGTCACCGACTTCCGAAGCTTTTTTGTGTTTTTATTTTAGTGATATTTTTTGTGTTTGTTTTTTTTAAGTCGGTTTTATTTTTTACAAAAAGTTTAATTTTATTTTTACAAATATTTGCTATGCATTTATTGTTAATTTTGAGAATCGGTCCACAAATGGGAGAGAAATCAGGTAACATACATAAAAAAAATACATACACACGAACATAATAACCTCCTCCTTTTTTGAAGTCGGTTAAAAAAGGAATTAGTTGTGCAATCTAACACCCATTCTTTCTTAGAGAAAAACGAGCAAGAAACGACCACCCTTTGGTAATTCTTTTAGTTTTAAAATTCAATATTATGCTCGATTCCAGTAGCCCATAGTAACTTATAAAGTTATAATAGTGAAGTAAGTAGTCACAAAGTTTCCTGGAAAGGGTCGGACAAGTTAACGATCAAATAAAATGCGACATAAAAGATAACTTATAATACTTAATAAGTTAATAGTATCGCCGATAAGTTGTTGTGTTTGTACTTCGTGTACAGGCTGTTGTTTTTTGTATGTTTAAGTTTTAATCAGCATTGGGAGAAATGGGTTCAGTCATTTGTGTCCTATCTCATCGGTTGGATTTAAATCAGCCAATTATTGGCAGATTTATTGTAAACATTCATTTTTAGATGACCGACGACCTGACCTGACGTATTACTCGGTACTAACTGGGTTGTGGAGGTCAGATAGGCAGTCGCTCCATGTAAAATACTGGTATTCAGCTGCATCCAGTTAGACTGGAAGCCGACCCCAATATAGTTGGGAAAAGGCTAGGTAGATGATGATTCATTTTTAGATGAGTTTTAAATTAAACGAAATATAATTGCGATGTTCAGTATAAGTCACATACAGGGTGTAAACAGACTCTTCACGAAGCCTTCAACCAAACATTCTGCATATAATTATGTTTTTTTGGGGTAAAAAATCTGACTTTTCGGTAGAACTCAATGTAACGCACTCAAATAATTGTGCTGATGGATGGATTGAATAGTACGGGGGCCGTGACGGTGTTTAAAGTAAAAATCTTACATTAAAAAGATATATTAAAATTAAACTTGTGAAAAAGTTGGAACTTTGACCCCCAATATCTCCGTAACTAGAAAGTTCCCAAGTATGGTGTAGAACAAAAAAATGATCGCAATGACGGGGAAAACAAGTGCTTTTTGGCTTCGTTAAGAATCTAGAGTAAAAAGGTAGTTCATCCGATACATATAACGTAACATCACGAATTGTACTGAGGTGTACCCTAGGTATGTAGCTAGTTATGTTTAAGTCCCATTATCCCATATAATAGGAGGCGAGCCTATTGCCATCAATCGGGCACAAATCCAGAGTTCATGGAAAAACCTTAAAATGGTCAGGCGGAAAAGACCCCCATAGTACGTTATCTTGTGTAACTAAGTAAAAAACAAGCTAAAACAAACATTGGCAAACTAACTAAACTAACTCTATAGTATACAGTTTACTATTATAAAACCAAAGAGGATATAATATAACTGTCGGAAAAAAAACTTTACTTAGAAAGTTACTAATAAAGTTTCAAAACACCCTGTATAGTAGCGTGACAATAAAAAGGGCCCTATTAAACGGAAAGCATTTAGATTGAGAGGCCCTCGCAGTAATATAACACGAAGTGACATTAAGAATTACATTATAACTCTCATAAAACTTAGAACATACTGTACATGTAGTAGTAGCTTCGACGCTTTACTTGGAGTATGAAAAAAATCTATTCTAAAAGTTGACATACTAAAATTAAGGAAAAAGCTCGGTTTGCAACAAGTATTCAGCTAGTTTTGGACTGGCCTCAACAAGATGCGGACTAGCTTCCGACTAGCCAAAACTAGTATTGAGTTAGTTCACGATTAATCTCAGCTGATTTCGAAATCGTCTCGACTAGTTTCGGATCAGTTTTAGGCTAGTGAAATCTAGTACTAGGCTAGTTTCGGTCGAGTCACGATAAGTTCCCGACTATTTCTGAACTACTCAAAACTAGTATTGGGCTAGTTTAAGACTAATTAAACTAGTATTGGGATGGTTTGGACGAGCCACGACCAGTATTAAGCTAACTTTCAGCTTATTTTAGACTAGTTACAACTTAACTTACGGGATATTTTCCGTGATTTTCAATTATTCTGAGCTCCCGATATTTCAACGCGGCCGCGCTGTTTCAAACGCCATGATCGCAGAATGACTGGAGAATGCGGGTGGATGATAAATAAATTATTAGGTACAGACAAAGCTCCACGCACTACTGGAACTCGATTTAAAGTCACGGCAAAAATCACAGCTAAAGTGTAAGTTTAGTTATAAACCGTAAAAGCTTAAAACGGTTTTAAGTTACAATTAGGCTGTTGGTTGACTTCCTCATTACGGTGTCCTTGATAACAAAAGATCGCTCTCTGATCGTCACTAAACAACAAATTATCATACACTAGCTGATGCCCGCGGCTTCGCCCGCCCGCAAATTACATACTAAAACTTTCCTCTTGAATCACCCTATCTATTAAAAAAACCCGCATCAAAATCCGTTGCGTAGTTTTAAAGATCAGGGACAGACAGACTTGGGCGACTTTGTTTTATAATATGTAGTGATTACACAGACACACAAAAACTTACACCTAACTCAAATCAGATAGGATTCAGCAATCAACATGTCAATCAAATATCCATGGATGTCATCCCCTAAGATACCCCATAAAGAGTCCCTTTAAACAATTAAGGAAGGGACAATTAAGACGACCATTTTGTTAATCGTCTCGATGAACAAAAAATCGTATAAAAAGTCCTTTAAGATGTCTCCGTCGCGTGTTTTTGTGAGCACCCGTGTTCGGAATACCAGGGCTTCATAAAATTAGGGGTTTGGTTAAAGGCTGTTGTTTTTATTTAATAACAATGGATGGGATTTTTGAGTATGATTGTGGATGGGATATGAGTAGAGGAAGACCAAAGGAACGATGGATGGACTGTGTGAAGAATTAATTAATAGAGAAGTGTGGAAGAAGACATGGTACCGACCCCAAATGAATTGGGATAAAGGCAAAAGAATTATGAATGGATGGGAATTTTTAATAGGTATTGTTTTTAATTATTATTTTGCCAAGGAATGTGTGTTGGTATTTCTAATTGATCGTCATTTATATTTTTACTATTTGAAACTAGGGTATTTTTTATACGTATAATCAGTGGGTTTAGAGTAGTGGCACGCTCTTTCAAAGTATATTTCGTGTTTCTACTATAACGTCTAAGCCTTCCGGTTACAGAAATCCTTCAATCTGTTTTCTTTACTTAATTTTCCTTCTGTTCATCATCATCATCATCATCATCATCATCTTCCTACTCTTGTCCTACTCTACTTGGGGTCGACACAACACGTATTCTTCTTGTATTGTTTCAGACTACTTGATATCATTCCTAATCCATCCATCTTTACTTTGGCCTTCCTCTTCCTGACCATCCATCAAATGTTACATTAAAATTAAGATTCTTAGAATTAAGAATAAAACCCACGACATTTTAGGATTTCAAATTGCTTACAATCCTATACAAAATACGTCTTTCGTACCCAATACACCACAAAATTAAAACATAAAACAAAACTTTAAATCACTGACGACTTTATAATGGATAGTAAGAAAAAAAGACATTACGAACGTTTTTAGCAGTAGCAACACTAAACATCATAATTAAAACCAAAAGGACAACATTGACTTCACAGACAAAACTGAACTTTAAAGGGAAGAAAACCTTATTCCGCTCACTTAAGGTTCAAATTCGGGTTGATACGGGATTAAGGGTTGGCACATAAAGAATGAGCACATTATTCCCTTTGAATAAAGTCCAAATTCCTTTGTAGAATAGTTATAGAAACTTATTATTTACTAATGACTAGTTTAGTTTATGGTTTACGAGCCTCTCAGGTAGCTGAGGGCTATAAAAATTAGTGGAAACCTTTTATAAGTAGGGTTCAGTAAACACGGAGTTAAAACTACGAAGCAACAGTTGAATAAAGATTACTTCAATGGATGTAAAAATTATTATCATGGATGATTCACATTGATTTAGTATTTCAATTTAGTAAGACTGGGTCAAAATGTAGCTGTAGACCTGAGGCCCTCTAACGCTTCGTCTGTATATTGGGATCTAGCCGTCTCTCTCACTCAGACTTATTTGCAGACATGCGCGATAGGGACGGATAGATCCGAATATACGGACGAAGTGTTAGAGAGTAGGGCCTCTATAGTAGAGCCTGCTCTATGATAATCTAGTTCTATGCTGAATATTGGGATGGACTGAAGTGCTCGAAATATCATAAGTCAAGTATCTAGCATACTGCATAGCACCGTTTGCTTCTATAGAGATCAATTCTATCTTATATAGAGATCTGCGTTGTACCTATCCACAAAAAGTTATGCTTATTCGATTATTTATGCAGATATATATTTTTTGTTTTACTAAATCGTTGTTCGAGTGGTCGCAAGGGCAACTGTTGAGGTCCTGGTTTCGAATCCCGGATCGGGCAAAGTGTTATTGGTTATTTATCCATCAGGAATTTCTCAGTAGCAGCCATGGAGTTTGCATCTGTGCCCGATTGATGGCCATAAACTAACCCCATAATACATGGGTTTTTTAACAGATAACTGGCTAAATGAAGGTGAACTATTAAGTACAGGCGTGTTTTTAAGTTAAATATTTATTTAAATAAGTTAGAGCATCAAAATACTTTGAACATTTTGATTTAGAATCAGACAGCCTCCTAAAAGCTCGCCCTGCGCCACTTTCTTCTGTTTTAGTTGCAAATGAAACTCTACCGTAGTCATAAAAACTATGTAAGTACTATAATTAATAGTCTTTTTAATCGTGGTCAAAGAACTTTCCATTTCGTAAATAAAACTAAAATAGTAGACCAGTTACCGTCGCATCAGGTCAGTGTATCTATTGCAGCTATTGATTGCATTTATTATTTACCTCCGCTCCCCGCGTGTATGTTCGCCAATATTGAACGATGCCCGTTTAACCACAAATTAATAACAGTTTAGATTAATGTGTTACTCAAATTATTGGGTCTAATGACATAAGGTTGTAAATGGTTCCAATCTAGGACCAAGCACATATTATCATCATTGATGATCACTCTCCTGCTCTTCACCACATGTATTTATTTGCGGTGGGCGCAGCACGCGACGTTTTTTTTTTGTATATTTTTTTTATTTTGGCACTGTCATTTTTGATTATTATTTTGTACTGGATGAATATAATTTATTTATTTTTACCAAAGACTTAAATTAAGGTATATTTTTTAATCTCTTTGATTTTTACACTTCTTTATTTGACATCCATCATTTTATTGACATTTTATACTTTTGACATATTATAACGGTGGTCTCTTTATTTGTTTTTATATTCTCTATATAACATATTTTAGCGGGGGAATTGCAAATGTTTTACCTTTTTTATTAATTGATATGTGTGGTTATTGTTATATTCATTTATTTTTAGATTTCCATGGGAGGTAATTGATGATTCTATTGTAATTCTTTTAAAATTTAGTGTAACATTTCGATACACTGTAAAAATTGTTAATGAAATAAATAAATGATGATGAAATGATTGTCGTCAATTCGTCATCTCACGAATCACCCCCTTCCAAGCCATAACATAACTTAAGTTTTTTTTTTTAGTAGTAGTTAGGGCGTATTTTCCCACTCCTGGACAAAATCCACTTCTCACGATGGTGTGCTTTTTGTCACTAATTTGCGAGGAAGCCATTCAAGGCGTCCCACCATCTTCACCGCAATACAATGCATTTCCAATGATGATGAGGTGCATCTGAAGTAGGCAGACCTTCAGAGTTAAAACTTCAAACAGACGCGTTATGATATATACATTGCAGCAAACACTTTACGAGTAGAGTAGTACGACGTTCGTCGTAACTCAAAAACTCAAAAAATATCGAAGCGCAATTCTCTGGTTCAACTGTACCTATACTGTACATATCTCACAAGTCTCTCTCGGTTAGCGACGCAATTAGCGACACGCATTAACATTTTATTGTTATTGACTGATACTGTTTAATAACACATAAGTAATTATTATATTACGGTCGAATGACAGCCTTCCATTACGATCCTTTGAAGTAACGAATGATGTACAATACATCCAAAATAACATCACGCCTGTATGTCTCCGAATGGTTAGGCAGAGGTGTATCTATAACGGACCCACTCTTCGCTAATAGGGTAGATGACAAAAAAAACTTAATTAGCCAGTTAGATTTCCAAAAAATATTGGACACATATTTTTTCTTTTTCCACGTAAACCAAAAATGAAGACGATACAGTGCGTCGAAAACTTCTGTGACGTCACATTTGAGTACATTTTTTCCTCAAATGTGACGTCACAAGCCGGGGACTCGTGTTCTTTGACACGTTTTATCTTCGTAATTTTTTATTAATTTGATAAAACAAAAAACACGTATCCTATGTGTTGTGTCCTTTCTGGAGCCCTGACACAACCAGAAGGCGTCGCGGCAGACCTCGTAGAAGATGGCGGGACGAGCTGGATAAAACCAACGACCAGTGGTCCACATTACCCCTGGATAGAGAAAACTGGAAGTCATGGGGAGAGGCTTTTGCCCAGCAGTGGGATGACGCAGGCTAACAGTATCAGTATCAGTATATGTTTCGATAATCTAACTGATGGACTAAACAGAATCACATTTTTTTTAGTCAGTCACCATGTCATCATAAGTAAGACTGGTTGTCAGAATTCCGGGCCACAGACACTAACGACTGTCAAAGATCTACAAATGACCGTGCTTTCCGAGGCACGAAGGAAACCTGGACAAAGGATAATTATTATCCCGGTAAATACGTTCCCGTGGAATAATGTCTGATATCCAGGTGCACGACGGCAAAAGCTAGACCTACGAAAATTATTTTTACCTAAACCCTATTATTTAATATCAATAAGCTTTCTTTAAATAGAATTAATATCCGTACAAAGGTCGTCCTATTTTTACGACACCGAGCGATTTCTACTAAAATATAATATCTCGTACATTTGTACGTCATCGCAAGGGTTGTAAGCTGAGACTGTGAGGAACAGATACCTCTCTGTGCCTCTCCTTTGGGAGGGAGGAAGGAGGTAAGTAAGTCGTGGTGAACAAGAAATTTAGCAGAGATGTAACTAATAGTACACAGTTTCGTCGGGTATGTTTAAGTCCCATGTAATAGAGGTGAGCCTATTGCCATCAACTGGGCACAAATCCATACTCCGTGGCTGCTACTGAGAAATTTCTAATGAAAAACCCATCAACACTTTTCCCGACCCGGGAAACGAACCCAGTACCCATGCTTGGTAGTCGCGTTTACAACCACTCGACCAAAGAGCCTGTAAAAAAATATGTAAGCAAATAATATGATATGTACTTAATTTAAAATTCTATAGTAGCCTGTAGAAGATAGGCAAAAACATTCCAAGATACAAGAAAACCCAAGTTACAATAAAACCTAACTTATTTATAGAAAGCACACAGAGCCTTAAGACTAATAACACCTCACATCAGTCAATTATTTCATTCAAATATCTATTGTGGTATTCAACTACAAGCTAAAAATACCTCATAACCTTTAACAACC
Source organism: Xestia xanthographa (assembly GCA_905147715.2). Classification (NCBI taxonomy): domain Eukaryota; kingdom Metazoa; phylum Arthropoda; class Insecta; order Lepidoptera; family Noctuidae; genus Xestia; species Xestia xanthographa. The sequence continues at coordinate 1,304,854 of LR990665.1, forward strand.
ACAAAATTATTAGATAATTCCACATCAACATCACATAAAGAGATTACACAAAAACAAGAAAACTGGATAAATATATTTAACGAGTTGCCAAACAAAACTGAGCCTTATTTCACCGTATTACGATCCACAAAGCATTACCAAGTTCAATATATCAAAGGGCAATATGAAATGATGTGTCATGTAGTGGTTAACCGACCATTTCCAGATGTAAAGAGGCTGTTCGTCTTCAGTAACTAGCCGTGACGATTGAATTCGGTCGGTTGCGACACAGGTGGGCCGAACGAACGAAAATAGACTCAAAATCAATACAATACTTGCGAAGATGGTTTTAGTGAGGGGATTAGGTCTTATTGCTATCGACTGTCGATAGTCGACAATTATTTAACGTAGCGTTACCGAACCCTCTGCCATTACACGTTTGCCAAATAAGCAAATACAAGTTCCATGACCAAAGATTGTAGCACTTAGCTTGACAGAAAAATTATACAAAAAGGGCACTAAGTTGACAACTCAAAAGACAATATGAAGGTGTCAGATGGTAGTAAAAGATTTTTACACAAAGTGACATACAAGTTTTTTTTTCAAAACCACATAATAAAACAAAACATAACAAAACAAAACAAAACATCCAAAACATTTCACATTGTTTCATTTCATTTGTTTTTTTTTTTTCATTTTTGTTTTGTTTCATTTTTTTACTTTATCGAGACTTTACGGGATGTTATCATCCACGGATAGTACTGTTCGTTAAATAAAAACAGAACTTTTCCGTGACTGCTGGGACCAACGATTTTGTGCTGGAAAGCACATGTATGATTATATCGTTGGTCCCGGCTGTCGTTTGTAGATCTTTGACAGTAGTTATGGGTAGTCGCCTGTAAGCCTAACAACCAGTGGTACCAAACCCTATGGTAAAATCCAGTAACTAAGTTGTGGACAGCAGATAGGCCAATATACCGGGCAGACTGAAACCTGATCCGAACATAGTTGAGAACTGGCAGGTGTGATGCATCTGAACTCTCTCTACTTATAGTAAGTGGCCCTGAAAAATAAACCTTTATTTAGGCAACACAGAACTTTTTTTACCCGACTGCGCGACGCAAAGGAGGGTAGTGTGTTTTATGTATGTATGTATGTTTGTTTCTATGTGGCGTTCTAGAGACCAAATGCGTAGGCCGATTTTGATAATTCTTACGTCAATCGATTCGTCTTAACCTTGCGAGTGTCACTAAAGACATAACAGTAATCAAAATTCACCACAGCGACAACCAGACGCCATATTGTCAAATTGAAAAAAAAATAAAGTTGATGAACTATATCAAGTGGGGTGTCGTTGAATAGGTATTTTAAAATCATCTTTAGGTTTCTTTTATCATTTTTCATTTTAAATAATAGTTTAGAATATATAACGATTTAAAGTTGTTTAACAAAGCAATCATTCTCGCTAATTCTGTTTAGGATCACGAGTTATGTTACGAAGAAATCTGAATGTTACCTATGGTCTTGTTAACGGAGCAATGGGTGTTATAAGGACAATTGAGTGGCCAGCTCTTCGGAGGGACCAATTGGAACCCGGAGAATTGCCACTGGCTGTTTATATAGAATTTGACGACAAAGCAATTAAAAACAATGTTCCTGGAGTAGGAGTCAGAATCGAACCATCGACGACAGAATTCGATGCACTTCGCGGACAGGGTAAAATAGAGCGAAGAATGTTGCCATTGATATTGTGCTGGGGTGTAACTGTACACAAGCTCCAAGGAACTACTTTGGACCGAGCTGTGGTTGACTTAAGTTCACGCATTTTTGCTAAAGGTCAAGCATATGTAGCTTTGAGCCGAGTTAGGTCTCTAGAGGGACTAATCATCAGTAGTTTAGACTACCGCATGTTACTTAATAATCCCCACGATATTAACTCCCTCAATGAAATGACTAGATTGCGAAATTTACCATCTTATAACGAAGTCAATGAATCGTAACTAAAAAGTATAAAATAAAATAAAATAATTTAAAGAAAAACAAAAAACCCGACTGCGTAAAAACTAATTTGAAAAAATACGTGAAAGAATTAACTTAAATAAAAACTAAAAAGAAAGAAACAAGCCCAGTAGTTTATAATTCTGTTAAGTAATACTAAATTTAAATTTTTCCCATTTAAATTTTACCAATCAAATTTTCCCAAGGGGCCCCGACTGTGAGTCGTTCTGTTCTGCATTAGAATTTATGATTTGTTTTATGTGTGTATCGATTATAAAACTATTTCGATTGTGTAGTTATTTAGTATTACTTAACAGAATTCTAAACTACTGAGCTTGTTTCTTTTTTTTTAGTTTTTATTTAAGTTAATTCTTTTTACGAAATATATTCCTACCAAGTTTGTATTTATACCAAGACATTGTAATGTATTAATACCAAGCTAAACTTTTAGATAATGCTAAAAAATATACCTACATATAAACCTTATATCGATATCGACAACTTAACCCACAGTTTCCCGTCCCTACAATCCCGTAGGGTTGTCAACTCACTCTAAGTAATCGCCCATTATCTATATCGATTCAGGTTGCCACTGTCCACCAATTCTCGATTCCACTGAGGCGATGTACTCCTCACTTGGCGACCATTACTTAGTGTTACACTTCCATCGCTGGTTTTATTAACCAAATCTTCGAAAGCTTTTGAACTGAAGTGGTGATGTATAACGTTTTCACAGTAAAGGTCGAAGTTGGGTTGATATTTTCTTACAGTATTAACACTGATTTTAACATCGTAGAGGCGAGCTAATGAAGTGCTCCACAATAATTGATTCAGCCTTTTAATTTCCCTCTATTTTTAAATCCTCTTAAAGGGTTGAACGATATTTCATAAGTAATTGAGTATTCTAAAGGCTTTTCTTTTGTAGGATTTTCTTGGATTTTTCTTATAAGGATTTTGCTATAACTAAGGAAGTAGCTACTTATGACATCTTTTCTTCGAAGAGAACACAATTAAGCTCAAATCTATACTAGTTTAATTAATTAACACTGAAAACTGGATTTTCCATGTTTACTATTTGTTATGACTAATAGTGTGAATAGTGTTAGTGACCATATCAGTTTAAAAACTTATACTTTCATAAATTAACTTACGTAACTCTATGTATCTGTTACCTTTTCACACCTTAACGGCTAAACAGACATCGATGTTTAGCATACGGGTAGACCAGGGCCTGGATTCTCGCGGAGTAATTACGTTGAGCGGCCGAAGTAGTCAGTTGCCTGAAAAGCTGACAACCAGTCTTACCGAGGGGTATCGTCCTACCCAGTACTAACTGAGTTGTGGAGGTCAGATAGGCAGTCGCTCTATGTAAAATACTGGTATTCAGCTACATTGGGTTAGACTGGGAGCCGACCCCACATACCTAGTAGGCTAAAAGCTATTTCAGGTGAATTTTAGAAAATTACGTTGTGTGGCCTGGAGATCAAACCTAGTACCCTATGCTTGGCAGTCCAGCTTGCTACCACAGCGACATTTTCAGTTCTCTCCCTAACTTTATCTTGTCGAAATACTCAACTTATCTCACTCCATAGTTCACTGAGCGACTTTTGAACTTCTGCAGTTAATTATTTATCAATTATAAGATTTCAGTTAAACCTAATCTGACATATAAAGGGCTACAATCTAATCGTTATAGTATTATTATAATTTATTAGTGCTTATGGCTTAATTATCGATTTCAATAACAAAACTATCGATAACTGATATAGGATTAGTACATAACTACGCGTTTATTGGGATTAGGAAGGTCTTATCCTAATATCTGTGCTTATCTATTCTCTAGTGTCTTGTAGGAAAATTTTGAAGAAAAAAGACATAAAAGTCGGGTGATCTAAGTTTAACGTGTGCCTGTCTGTGGCATCGCAGCTCTTAAACGGATGAACCGATTTTGATTTCGTCTTTTTTTCGGTTTAAATTGGACTTGATCGTGAGTGTACTTAGCTATAATTCAAGAAAATATGTTCTAAGTATAAAAATTATCAGTTTAATTTTTAAATTTGATTTAGATTGTTTTAATTTTTAGATGTCATTTTGGATTAGGGGTTATAAAAAAGTTTGTTTTGATACTTATTAAAGTATAGGGTCCATTCATTGTGAGACGGTTTACTTATGAAGTCACCTATAAAAACTTAGCTAGGTAGAAACCAACTCGAAAGAAAACCAACAGCGTCCAACAGTTCAAGCAAACAACAGAGCACGCACGACACGATATTATGTGCCCCATCGCTTGTGGAAAACTCGCACATTACAATATACGCACACTACTCAGTCTACGCACACATGTCTACATTTTCATTTTCACCCAGAAATATATAATTTCAAATTGCCAAAATATGTTTACGGGTTTTCAATTACTGAAACAGTTTACTTGCAAATGACCAAAATCTTTTTTCTAATCATTGTAGAGCCCTACTAAAGAAAATGACATAAAAATAATAATTTAGTAAACTGATACCCCCGGGATCCAAATGAGCGGGATCAATTTACTAAAGAGCCATATTTCCGGATTTGCCAAAAATCCTTTGACATGTTAATCGAAAATCCCCAAAATATTAATCAAAAGGCGATAACCAAAAATAAAAACACGACCAAACAAAAACAATGAGCGACCAATTAACTCTCAAACTCAAAATCAGGGTAAACTCACCAATTGTCGACCGCTCTATTTGAACGAAACGTACAAAGGGAATAAAAGGGGTTTAAAAATACGCCCAGGCCCAATTAATTAGAGACAATTAGCTACCCTTCCTGCAGCAACAAAAGGTAGAAAAACTCTTCTCATTAATTACGAAGCAAAGAGGGCGAAAGGCGAAACAGGAAGGTACTAGATTTCTCCCCTTTTGTTTTTGAAGAGGAATCCATTTGTGAGACAGACGCGTTGCGGAAGATGCGGGGCTCGCTCGGCTATGATTTTATTTATGTTTTATGTTGTGGATTTAAATAGGACTGTGATGTTGTTGGCTGGCTTTTAAAAGGTATTATTATTTTTGATGGGTGTATCACTGCCTATGTCATTATTGTGTGAAAATATGGGTAAGATGGCTTTGCCTAGCAGTGGAATAGGTAGGTATAGCATCAAGGTATTATACCACTTTCATTGCTAGGCAAAACCTCACTATTAATTACTTGCAGATAATTGTACACACATTCTACATCATCGATAAAACATGAAAAGATCAGGGAAGGTAACATAACATCACGCCTGTATTTAGAGTAGTAACTACAGCTATTCCATCTATATTTCACAAGTCATGATTAAGTCTTATGTAATAGAAGTCTATTGTCAGATTCCGGGCTGCTGCTGAGCAACTTCAATAAATGAAACAACAATATTGCCCAAACTGGGATCAAACCTAAGACTTCATGCACTATATCAACGAATCAGATGTGATTGAAAATTTTCAGGAAGGATAAAAAAAAACACTTCCGAGAAAAAAAAACAATAATCCTTTCCTCGAACCCCATTAAACATGTTGACAGCTCATCCACTTGCAGGCTAATTACAATGCTTTCAACAACTCACAGATTACGCGAACATACATTATCTACACTATCGGAGCTAATCCTCAGCTGACACGCCAGAAAAAATATTCCAGAGTGCCTTCCACGATAGGCGAACATTTTAATCGACACACAGATTATACGTGTCCATTAAATAAGTAGCTATCAATTACCGTGCTTGTACTGATAATTTTTAACAGCACTGATAAAATTCGGCAGTGCTAATCAAGCCGTCACCATGTGCGCGTGCAAGCAAAAAAGATCTTTCTTAATAGAGGATATACTGAAAGATGTCAAGAAGAAACCTTATAAGAACTTGAGCCAGGAACCCACGCAGCCCCTCAAGTGCAATGGAGTGAAGCCCCTAGAGGTCCCCAAGGTACAGGAGATGACGAAGATTGAAGAGCCAGCAAGTGACAATGCGAGCAAAGTTGATGTTAAGTGCGAAGTGCCAAAGGATTTCGATTTAAGCAAAGTTAATCTGGAACACAGGAGAAACACTTACCCGTTGTACCCTACACCGATTAAAGCTAATGTAGTACCACAGCTGTCTTCATCAGTAACGTGGCCTCAGTATAGAGGGAAGGAGGCCCCAGGATTCTTAGAGAGGCCCCCGTTCAGTTACTACAGCGACCCGATGTTAAACTCTAATCAAATACTTAGAAGTCAACTTGCAGCGAACAGATTTGTTTCACACCCATTCACTATACGACAAGCTTATGGATTTGACAGAGGTGAGTTTTGAATTAACTATTCTTCATAGAGATTCTCCCTAGAGTATATTTCACAAAAGAATACTAATTTTAAAGAAAACCAACACTTTTGTATGATCATTCTGGCCGAGATTAGTAATAAGTATGGCCTGCTTATCAAGAGTGTTTAAAAGAAAAACAAAAAAATAGATTATAATATCGTCTATCATCGATTTATCATCGATAGCAACGGACGTAATGTGTTAACTCACATTAAATCACCTTGTAGTGGAAATATTACAATAGCTAGTATGTGTGTGACACTAAATTGTTACCAAAAAGACCTCCAAGTAAACAACTGACGACCGAGGCAAACAGAAACAGTCCTCCAGCCAGATACTAGAGTAATTCAGATCTGGTAATGAGATAATTTCAGCGTTCAGTAACGATTAGCGTTTCAGCCCGTGCGTCGTGCGGGACATAAGCCAAGACATCAATTCAAATGATCTACGGTTTACGCTGCTATAGGAGCTCTTCAGGAAGCCATGTGAAAGTTACCTATTAGCGTTGTTTGAACATACAAATCTGTTTGCCATTAATGGTAAACGCACTACAATACTGGAGGTAAACATGTAGTAGGCTCAGACAGTTCGCTGCATACATACTATCAACATGTCATAGCGATACTACAAGACTTTGGAATATGGCATACAGTTAAATTCTCGGTCCGAGACCATCGTTTCTGCCTGAGGCACCGGAATTATGGTTTGCAGAGGGCAGAGAGTTCGTACTACCAGACATTTTTGATGACAAATAATATTTGTGTTCATCATCTTTCAGCTTAAACCCTACATAACCCCACCTACTATAAATAAACCACCTCCATAATTTTAGTGAAAGAGACTATTAATTCTTCGCCGGCTTAAAATAAATATAATAAATTCAATCAATAATTTATTTTGTTTTGAAAATTAAAGACCGAGCTTATAAAGCGCCTATTGGCGTCGCATGAAGAAAAGGTCCAACCATCACATATGGACATGAAGCTTAGTGGGGAGTAAGTCCTCGTGAAGTCGTGACCCAAGCCTGATAGAGTTAGATTGAAGAGAGAGATCAGTGACCGAAAGGAAAGGGAGAGTGAAAGAACAGACAGAAAACGATAAGAGACAATGATCAAATGAAAACTGATAGTAACCAAACAAAGAGAGACAGTGATCAAACGAAAAGAGATAGTGATCAAAGGAATAAAGAAAGTCGCCTAACAAAGAGAGAAAATAACCAAACGGATAGACTGAAAGACAGCGAATATCGATCGAACGCCGTTGGGCAATCTGATAAGTCAGATGATGATGAAACCAAGCAAGTAATTCCAGCCTTTAAAGAACAGTTGGCCAATTCTCAAAATTATGAATGCTCCAAAACAAATCTCACTATCAACTTACTTCAAATAACTAAATTTTCGAGAGCTCCCAAATCTTAAAAATGCTTCTATAAAGTTTCCCCTTTCAAAATCATTTTCTTTGTTTTCATTTGTTAAAACAAAATCGAATTAAGAATAAATAGTGACATATTTTGAGAGTACTATAGGCTCAAACCAAGGTTACCGAAGAATAGTAAAACTTAAGTGGCAGTGGGTAGGTCACATTGCTCGCAGAAATGATGGCCGATGGGGCCGAAAAGCTCTGGAGTGGCGATCGCGAACCGGAAGACGTTGCGGTGGAAAGCCTCCCACTAGGTGGACCGATGACGTGGTGAAGGTTGCGGGAATTCGCTGGATGCGAGTCGCACGGGACCGGTCAATGTGGCGACACTTGGGGGAGGCCTATGTCCAGCAGTGGACGTCTTGCGGCTGAAATGATGATGATAGGCCCAACTCTATTTACATAGCATGCGTTTTAGAAGAGTTGGTTTCTAAAATAAATTAGCTTAATGGTTTTATCTCTCTTCATTAGTCCCACCTCAGTTGGTAACGCCTTCTTATCAATTGTGTACAGAAAGAAAAACAAATAATTATCGATAACTGAATAACATCGATAAGCAACGTGTTAGTACAATTATTCATACCAATCGCCACGAATTACCACGTCACGTATTATCTTATCATAATCTTGCATCGAGTTCGTCTTAATCGTGATCTTCAATAACTATACAATGTACTGTCTCATTACTTATGTCAGCTTGTTTCTTTTTATTTGCAAACTAACTGAATAAAACAAAAGATTTAATTACTATAAACTTTCGAAGCATTATCATTGTGGCCACGTAGGTACTAAACGTTTTTTTGCGTGTCGCGATGAGCTAAATTTATAATAAAAATCCTAAAAAAAAACACTTCTTACTTTCAATTCCAAAGGTCACTTTTCTATTTGAAGTACCACATATGCTGTATCTTAAAGACTTTTAATTTGCGTATATTATACTTTTTAATTCGCTTTTATTTACATCTGTAATAAATTAATCAGTTAGGTAATAAAATATTGTTTATCACTACAAAAATCAAATTAAAATAATCCGTGGTCATAAAATCGGTGCACTCTCCCTAAACCGTTCTGCTTCAATTAATTTAATCTGTGTATCCGTTTTATTGTTCTTATAATTATCAAGTTAGCATAGTGACTTATTAAGTTATTATTGATAATTATTATTTTAAGATCCATAGGTTGCTATCAGATTTGTATGCAGGCTGATTTTTTTTTTTTTGGTACAAAAGTTACTTACCACCTCTGTGTAGGTGAAAACAACTTTGACTATGCAACTTTGACTAACAAAAGTAAAATTGATTAAATACATACTTACATGAAAAACACAAATTTACTTATTTTCCATGCTATATTATCAAGCTTTAGTAATACCTACGCGTATTCAGAACATCATTCCAAATCCCCGAACCCACCCTGTATAATTACGGAAAAACTATCTGGCAATTTTAGGCTTTTTTTTTATACCTATTAATTTTCAGTGCCTAATTAACAAAAGTGTGCTTTTCTGCATTGTTTGCTTGTTCATATTTATGAACATTCAAACCCAAAGATCAGAATAAATGAATATAAATATGCTTGATCTCAAAATGAAAATCTTTAATTCATTCACTGATAAATAACGCACAGTCTAGGTCCTAGGAGCAAGATCCACAAACGTTGCATATATGACAAAGGGCAGAAAATTCACCCTCTTAGCATCTTCTGCCTGCCTTTTCCCCAACTATGTTGGGGTCGGCTTTCATTCTAACCGGAAGCAGCTGAATACCAGTATTTTACATGGAGCGACTCCACAACCCAGTTAGTACTAGGATAGCAGTATTGTGTGCCAACAATACCTACGGCATTCATCTAGGGCAAGCAAACTGTTCTGAAACCCTAACATCCTGAAAAGTAGTAGGTTATAGTGCAAGCCAAGTTTTCAGGCTTGTATGAAAGTACCGCCGCTAAGGTATCACTATCACTATATAGTATAAAACAAAGTCGCTTCCCTCTGTCTGTCTGTCCCTATGTATGCTTGGATCTTTAAAACTGCGCAACGGATTTTGATGCGGGTTTTTTTAATAGATACAGGAAGGTTTTAGTATATATTTTGTACGCGGGCGAAGCCGCGGGCATCAGCTAGTAGGTAATATAATACCCCTTGATAAGACTGGTTGACAGACTGTCAGGCCACTGACTATCTTCAGTCACGACCTACACCTCTCCTGCGAGATTATGTCTGGGTTAGATTTGGATTTCTACTATTATTATATCCGTCAGTAGATATGCTATCATTGATGCAACGCTCGCAACAATGATAGCATTGTGATCAACAAATAAGCATGGCATTTTTAAAATTGTCTTTTCATCATACTACCTTGCAGTCTCTTCTGACACACCTTTTTTCATGACACAACGAAATACACCGAAAATAAACAGGGCCATAACCAATACCAGTGGTATTAGGAAAACCCCAATGATATAGAATATTTTATTTATCAACAGAATAATAATGATACCTAAGTAATATCCAGATTAAAACTTAGGTACTTTACGTTATCCTATGTAATCCATAATCTGAACATTTTTTTAAATAAGTAAAATCATTTATCTTCTTTATCGTGTGGTTAGTACCTAACGGTGTCAGAGTTTTTAAGCCGCCCATGGGCCTCTGACTTGGCTTTACATGCCGTCGAGAAATATCTCTCAGGCATGCTGGTTTGTGTCGACGGCGCGCGTGGAAACGCGCGCCTCAAAGAGAGAGCAATAGGAGGGGAAAAAAATATAATAAAACAATAAATATAATAATAAAAAATAATAATATAATATTATATAATATTAATATTGTAATAATTGCATTAATAATTACAAAGGGCGATGAAGGAACATGGATGGGTTAGTCAGTAAAAGTCTGAAACTCCCTCCTGCTCCGCCCAGAGCGGGAGCTCTGTGGAACACGAACGCGCCGTCGACACAAACCAGCATGCCTGAGAGATATTTCTCGACGGCATGTAAAGCCAAGTCAGAGGCCCATGGGCGGCTTAAAAACTCTGACACCGTTAGGTACTAACCACACGATAAAGAAGATAAATGATTTTACTTATTTAAAAAAATGTTCAGATTATGGATTACATAGGATAACGTAAAGTACCTAAGTTTTAATCTGGATATTACTTAGAAGTCATTTGATGATTTCCCATCCTAAAAAAATAAAAGGCATGCTGGTTTCCTCACCTCGAGACCGTATGGTATGGACCCGATGGTCACACCCTCCCACCACTATGCTATCACTTTTCACTGCTATTTTATTGATAACAGCTTGCAGTCATAAAATAAAGGGTGTAAAACACCTCTTAACGAAACCGAAAGGCACTTGTTCTCCCCGTCATTGCAATATTTTTTATGTTCTATACCATACCTAGGAACTTTCTAGCTACTGAGATATTGGGGGTCAAAGTTCCAACTTTTTGACAAGTTTTTTTTTAAATACAAATTTTTAATGTAAGATTTTTTCTTTAAACACCTCAACGACCCCCGTACTATTCAATCCATCCATCAGCACAATGTTTTGAGTGCGTTACATTGAGTTCTACCACAAAACATGAATTTTCACCGCAAAAAAAAAGTCTTTTCCCAGCAATAATTTTTGCGTACAAAACAGTACATCGGTACATCAAAGTACAGAATGCTTGGTTGACGGCTTCGTGATGAGGTGGTTTACACCCTGTATAATGCCGAAACTATAGTTTCTAGGTTTGATGATTTCTATAAAAACCTCTTAATTTAAATATCTGTGTGCCAGGAAACAAACCTCATTGGAAGCAGTTTTTACTTATTCTTATCTATTGAATGATCCTATTAATTCTCTGATTGCCTTGATAATATTCTATCTGTTTATTCGAAATTTATTGTTGAATAACCAATTTCCGGTAAGTTTCGGAGTTTTAGATTAGATAATTATTTTAAATTTCTTGAAACGGTATCTAAAGGCCGATGTTGCTCCGTGGATGACCTAGGCCATTTCACATTGAGACCGCTGAGCCTCGGAAAACACGTTAATAATGTCTTTCGCAAATCTTTGACAGACTCTACGCTATATTTAGATCTACGGTTTGAAATGGGCAACTACAGTACTTTCACAAGTTATTATGCCATAAATCTGTGAATGTAGCTTCGCTTTCTTTGTTTTTCTGACGTTCAAAAGTGCCTGTTATGGTCTAATTGAAATAAATGCTTTGAGTTGTTGAGTTGATATCGGTAAGTACGTTGATATGATACAACCAGTCTTACCAAAGAATACATACTAACCAGTTACTGGATTATGGTCATTGTGGAGGTCAGATAGGCAGTCGCTTCATATAAAATACTGGTATTCAGCTGCATCTGGTTAGACTGGAAGCCGACTGCAAAGAACTTAAGAAAAAGCTAGGCAGACTGCTTGATTGTGCTCATTTACTACTTAGCCGACTGACTAGGTATGATGTATAATGGTACGGTGGTGTACATAATTAAGAATAGTTATATCATTGATATAACCATCTATGTTGTAAAACCATGACACACTGAAATTATTGAATTTGCCACTATTTAGGGCACAAAGGTTTTACGGTGACAATACGTTGTTATAATAACACTAATTCAATATTGAACCATATATCTATATTGACTATTATACGTATGATCGTTGCATTGCAATACATTTTGACTCACTGAAACTGGGAACTCCTTCGATGGTGCAGTGGTCGCAAATCGCTGCAGCTAAGCCTTAGTTTCAATTTACAGGTTTTAAAAATAGGGGTTTACTATGCCTTGTTCAGGTGTTTCTGAGTAACTGCCACGGAGTTTGAAATTGAAACCGGTTGATGGAAATAAGCTTGCCTCCTTCTGTTGGGACATGAGCTCTGCCTAACCCTTTTTGTTGTATTGTATATTCCACAATCAATAACACATTACAAGATTAGTTCGACAGATAATCGACTGGGTAGGGCTCTACCCACTTCCTTAACACCAAAAAGTACAGATTATATCCAAGATATAATATATCTGTTCCAATTAAAAAAATACACAACGCCTTATCGATTGAGTACCTATCTAATAAAACGATAACAATATTGGTTATTAGTTAAAAATACAATTTTCCAGCGATTATCCCGCTATCGTGCCTTTATCTTTATCTTTTAATACTAACTAGTATTTGTATTTTTATTGATACAAGGTAGAATACCCTCCGTATTCTACCTTACCTAGCACGAGCGCGCGGTGTAAATTTTTTAGGTATTTTGAATACCAAATAATCACAATTTTTCTTTCTTTCTATTCTATTAGTCCAATTTGTAGTTTATTCATAAATACTAGCGCCATCTACCGGGAGTAATAAAATGGTACCACGACATCAGTCTATTATTTTAATCAGGGGCCATCAACTGATCACGTCATGAGGGTCGTATTCTAGATAGATCTCTAATAGACATTTAATTATTATGCCTTGCAGAAATGGTTGCAAACGGCGACGGCTAAGCTTGGTTGAATCGATATCAGAATCTTCACTCGAGTATAAGGTTCACTCAACTGGGTTGTGGAGGTCAGATAGGCAGTCACTCCATGTAAAATACTGGTACTCAGTTGCTTAGGGTTACACTGGAAGCTGACTACAACATGGTTGGGGGAAAAGGCTAGGCGGATGATGACAGACGTTTCACTCCGAATGTAAGACGAAAGACAAAAATAACAAAAAATGAATCGATCCCTTTGTCTTTCCCTTCGAAAAATACAAACGTGCTATAATACCTATGTACCCTGTAGGTACTGCTACTAACCGATCCATTCTTCCGCAGTACCGCCAAGCTGCTGCAGCCCCTGGTGGGGTCTCGGCGGAAGACGGAAGGGGGGGCAAGTGCGCTTCACAGCAGTTCAGACGGGAGCGTTGGAGAGACGGTTCAACGCCAGCAAGTACCTCAGCCCGGACGAGAGACGAGCCCTGGCCAGCACTCTGAGGCTTAGTGATCGGCAGGTAAGCGTTGAATCATACTAATATCTTAAAGGCGAAAGTGCGAAAGTTTATATGTGTGTATGTTTGTAACCCTTTCACGCAAGAACTAATGGACGGGTTTGGATGAAATTTAGCACACAGATAGTTTGTGACCTGGATTAACACATAGGATAGTTTTTATCCCAGTAGTATGATCCCGAGGGACAATAAAATTATCGAACTCCACACGGGCGAAACTGCGGGCATAAGCTAGTTTAATTATAATAACAATATAGCATTATCGGCATCTAGAGACATCTATACCATCACTTTGAAAATGACTGACGTATCCTTAATCACCTGTTGGAAGATTCTCACTTTGTTATGGAGAATGAGAAGTTTTACACCCTAAGTTCACATTTTTAAAAAAGCGTATAACATTCCCACTGGGTCTAGTATATTTTGTATGGAGTCCGGATGGGTAGTGTTCCATGGCTTAGGAGTTTAGAGGTTCTAGGATGTTATCCTTTAGCGTTGAAGCAATGATGAAATAAAATAGGTACCTACCTAGATACTCGACGCAAATTGCCTGCCAAAATCCGAACTTACGACCTACGACACGTAGTCAGAGCCACTACATGAAAGAGCACCTAGCGGGTCTAGACTCGATTTAAACCAGTAACTTGCCTTTTATGACATGAGCTCGATATGCGATGGCATGTAGGTATACCTGACCTGACCTATACAGTGTCCAACGAGCACAAATACAGGTTTAACTGTATTTATTTTGGTTGAGCACCGCCGCTTACCTAGATCCAAAACATATTTGCTTGGTTTGTGTATTTCTCAACTCAAATAGTTTGGATGACGAATGCGCCTGAGAGTTGTTTGATAGCAATTTGTGGCTTATCGGCTGCAGGGCTCGAATTTTAGACAACAACCTGGGAGAAGGGGCCGTCGGCGTCGTAAAATCATAACATAACACAACAAAAGATTATTATTGGTATAATTTAGCAGGACTCCAGCCTAAGGGTGGATTCACAGCGAAATTACTTTTTTTGGAGCAAAATTGTGCGACATGGTTGGTGACGCTTTTTTTCTTTAACTTTTACGGTTTTTGATAAAACTTTTTGCTATCCATTGTTGCCCATTTTGCAAAGTTATTTATAAACTTTGGTATGAATACCTAGGCTTTAGTATTGTCAAAACAATCGTAGGTATCCAATTTAGGGCTCATCCAAAATCCAGTGCGTTGCGATGCGATAGGATTTGATTGATTGGTTGATAACAGTGCTGCTAATCCAGTGTTATTTTAATATGGATTTACAACGTATTACAAAATCTATTAGCTTGCATAAGTAACTTAACTAAATTAATACCTATAACGTCACGCCTGTAATTCCCCGACGAATATGGATAAGCAGAACAGAGGTGTAGGTACCTACAGGGACTCCGTCTGTTAGGATTTATATTTTCAACACACTTGCTCGTAAAGAGGCTCTAATTGCACTGATCTTACGTTAACAACGCGTGCTTTTTACACTGTCTTCAGTTATTGTACCACTATTACAACTGAAAACAAGTATTTGTGTGGTATAAGTATTACCACTAAAAACCTGACTACTGAATAGGTAAAATGTAGCCTATGTTACCGGGGCCTATTAAAGAATCGATTGACACCTTACTCATCAAAATCGGATGAATAGTTTTGGCGCTCCGGCGCTGCGGAACATACGTAAATACAAACATACATACTTACATAATTCATAGGCTGCTAAATCATAACCCTTCCTTTTGGCTTCACCGTGTCGGGTAAAAAGATTACTTTGATTTTGACAATGATCTATGCTGTGTGTGTGATTTATTTACTAGTCAACTGACGTGCATTTTTGAAGTGAAAACTTCTTTAGGGTCAGCTCACACCGAGACGCGACGCGACGCGACGCTGCGCGCACACTTTGCAAAAGTGCCTCAAAATATAACTTTATTTTCTACACGATAAGATACACATTTCATTGTGAGAATTTGAATACGTTAAACCATGCAGCGCTGCGCCTCGTGATGCCTTGCGGCGTAGAGCGACGCATCGCGACGCAGCGGAGCATCGCCGGTACGCGAGGTGTGCAAAATCGGCGCTGCGCCTCACAAAGCAACGCGACGCCGCGCGACGCCGCGCAACGGCGCGCGACGCCGCGAGACGCAGCCGAGGCGACTTGTCTCTACTATTTCCGTACAGACTTCGTGTAGAATTGATGCAGTTCGGTCGAGTGCTCGAGTGAAATTATAATGATAGACTGGGATCTTGTTATAATCGAACTTCTTGCAGAAGAGGAAGAAGAAGAAGAATACAAAAATAAAATTAAAAAGAAGACATCACACAGGAGTATTTGGGTGCACAATTTATGGAAAAATAGAACAATTCCTGGTGAATTTCATACCTTGGCTTATGACCACATTGCCAATTATCCAGATAAATTTTATGATTATTACAAAATGGATCCCACGCATTATTTTTTGCGTTTCTGTCACTATAGTATTTTGATGTCACATTATACAAACAGTCGTAGCGCTGCACAAAAAAAATTAACTTCTCCTCGATCTCCCGCCAAATACCTATACGTCATTCTCTTACGCTTAGACTGCGGGTGGACGCGGGGCGGGGCGGGTTCACGCGGCGAATGTAGACACGTTCCGCTGCGCCACGCGGCGTCTTGCTGCGCCGCGCGGCGTCTTGCTGCGCAGCGAGGCGTCGGCGTCGTGATGCCAACGATTTTACGATGCGCCTCGCAACGTTGCGATACGTATCGCGGCGCCGCGCGCTCTTTCAGTACCGTTGCGCCGCGTCGCGTCGCGTCGCGGCTCCGGGTGAGCTGACCCTTAGGCGCGTTGAGCACTTTTTGGGTGAAGGAAAAACATTGAACTCATCGTCACGTAACGTAACGTGCGGTCACGCTTAGTAGCCGTTCGTAGCACTCGTAGCATCCGCTACGGCGTAGCACCACATAGGTATGCGCGAGGCATAACCAGTGCTACGACTGGGGAGGGGTGTACTTTTTGTTTTCACTTCTATCGGCAGTCCCCAAAGACTGGTCCGATTTTTTGTTTTTTTTTTTTCATTTCTCAGCAAAAAATTGCATGCCTGAAAACTAAATAAAAAATTCAGTATTTTATTTAAATGTATCAAACAGTTTAGCAGCTTCAATCGGTGCGTCTCCTTCATTAAAGAAGGCACAACAAAGTTTTAAAAAACGTCGTTTGTCGCGTGACTTTTTATCAATACATTTCCGCTCGAGTGCAATAATATGACTAACTGTGCCTACTTGTAGACCCTGAACATATATTAAATAAACCTCTCCATCTTCAGGTCAAAACCTGGTTTCAAAACCGGCGCGCCAAGTGGAGGCGCACAACACCAGATTCAGCCGACGCCGGGAGCCCACCGACTGCAGACGAAGGATCTGACGACGACGTTCACATAACTGACGATGAATGACACACAAATGACTGGCTTTTTATGAAATATACGAGTTGAGACTGCCTGCATGTTTGTTTTTTTTTAAATGTATTTTTGTTCAGAATCATTTACAGGTCATGTTCCCTTACAACCTACTCATTTAGCTTGGTCTAGTCATTCACGCAGGTCAGTCGGTTGATAATACCTGGCCGTTGGATAATTTAGTTTTTTTTTTTTAATTAGGGAGATTGGATGCAACCTGTTACCACTAATTTAGAACTATGCCTCCAAACAAAGAAATTCTTTTCTCGATTCTCGATAACTCCCATCCAGCTGCTACCAGTCACAGCAACCCTGCAAAATAGACTTCGGTATACACGAAGTACATTGTCAAGTACAAAAAGAAATGCATACTGACTTTTTCTTGTTTGTTTTGGTATAAAATAACATCAGTTGAGGTGTGGATTGTATTGCGGGACTGTTCGAAAGATTGCGGAGCTGTTCGAAAGAGATACCGTGGCCCCGGAAAACAAAGGGCGATGAAGGAACATGGATTTGTTTTAGTCAGTAAAAGTCTGACACCCCTCCTGCTCCGCCCAGAGCGGGAGGAGTCATTTGATGATTTCCCATCCGAAAAAAAAGGTGTGGATTGTAGGTATGTCCTGTATCATGTTCTTTTTCTTCAATGCTTGAACTTGACACGATCGCATAAGATTTTAGGTTTGATCCCAAAAGAAAAACCTTCATAGTCACTAGTACCATTAACAGTTCCATGATGGAACTAGTGTTGTTTTATAAAATCACTAGTTCCATTTTGAAAGAATCCGAAAAAAAATGGAACTTACACTACTTCCACTAGTAAGATTAACAGTTCCATGATGGAACTAGTGTTGTTTTATATAATCACTAGTTCCATTTTGAAAGAATCTGAAAAGAATGGAACTAGTGTTGATTTTTTTTATCACTAGTTCCACTTGTAAAATTAACAGTTCCATTATGGGACTTACATGCTCCGATGACAGTTTTGGTTCGGATGACGAATGACACTTCCTTCGACCATCTTTACCTAAGCTGAGCTCTGACCCACCTTCATTGCGACGACCCGAATGGCGCAGCGGTAGTGAGGCTGCTTCACGTTCTTAGGGTCCTGGGTTCGAATCCCGGTAGAAGCAAATGTTTGTGTGTTGATCATGACATTTGTTTCCGAGTCATGGATGTTTATATGTATAATAAGTATGTATTTATAAACAAAAAGTATCTATATAGTATATCAACTATCTGATGTCCAGCGATTAATATTTATTTATTTATTATATTTATTTATTAGACTCCTCATTTGAAAGACTTGAAATTTTAGAAGACGACCATAACGTATTTGACTGTAACATACCACTAACACTAACACCAAAGCTTCAAGAGGTTTTTCCGTCTCCGATGACGGAGACGGAAAAACCTCTTGAAGCTAATATATGAATAATAATTATAATGCCATACCAACATTGAATTCCATTCAATCATTACCCACTCCATGTAAAGTACTTACAGGATAATATCCGTGATTTTCTTTCGTTTCTGTGAGCTCCCGATATTTGTCAAAGGAGACAATTTTTTTTGTTTGGAGGACAGGCCACCCACATAAAATTGTAACAGACATATAGATATTAATGAAACGTATATAGATTTCATACTTATAATTTCTAGATTACAGTGGTAATATTAGCTAAACCATGTCTAACCGGAATGATGAGATATTCGAAAATGAAAACGTGAATCTAACAATAAACAATAACAATAACATGTCAAATGAAGTTGTCAGTCAACCACCAAAAAGACGAATTTACAACGTTCCGTGCCATGATGATTTTCTATACCATCTAAAAGATTTTAGCGGAAACCTCTAAAATAGCATTAGAAAGCTCACAGTTTAATATTATTTCTTTTTATATTATATTATATTTTAATTAAAGCAGATATTAGTACCAATGGATACCGTACTTTTTTTTTGTAAACGGTAAAAACGCCCCTATTTACGTAAGTATTTTCCGTCAAATGGCATTGACCACAACAGGAATGATTTGACTCGCAAAAAAATGTCATAATACAACTTATTTGTTATGATTTTAAGATTCCGGTTTCGTTTCTATGTAATCTTTCGTTTATTATTCGAATAAAATGGTTACTTTTTTTTTGGTGTAAGTAATATGAATATCCGCAACATCGAAGAGGGCCTAAAAAAAACTGTCTCCTTTGTCTACCCTCTTTCTTCTGATTCCTTCTTGATGATTTTGATGATTGTAATTCTGTAACTACTTATGTACCAGTCGCGAGCAATATTTTTATCAACATAGGTACAACCCAGCACTGGCCTGCAAATTGCAAAAAACGTAAGAAAAGGAAATGCCCATTTGATGAAGAGGTTTTGGCCAAGTGACGCCCATGAAAGAAACCAACTATAGATGTTAGGGTAGACATCACAGATGAAGAAACAAACACTATTTTCAACCGACTTCCAAAAAGAGGAGGTTCTCAATTCGACTGTTTTTTTTTTTTTTTTATTATGTTTGTTACCTCAGAACTTTCGATTGGGTGAACCGATTTTGATAATTCTTTTTTTGTTTGAAAGCTGGTGCTTCCCGTGTGGTCCCATTTAAACATCTGATGCTGATCTTCGGAGATATACAATGGAACTCTTCAAAAATAGACGGCAAATCTGCCGAGAATGTTGCAATCGCTTGGATGTTTATTGTTTATACAAAATCACGACGTATCATCACGCCTGCATGCTCTGAGGGGGTACACAGATGTGTATAATACACCCAGATTTCGACAGTTAGGTATGTTAAGTTGGCGCGACCGTGTTCCGCGCGCGCCTCAAATGACGTAACATCACGCCTGTATGCTCTGAGGGGGTAAGCAGATGTATACAATACACCCAGATTTCGACAGCTAAAAAAAAACAAGGTAAGTATGTTAAGTTCCATATATTGGGGATACGCCTATCACCATGACATGTAGGTATTGTTAACAATGTCAAATAAATTAATTCATGGCAAATATTTGTTTGGGAACAACTAAAAATAGAAAAATAAAAAACTTTTTTGCAAAAAAATAAAACCGACTTCAAAAAAACACAAAAAAGTGAAAAATAACTTTAGCTTCAGAAGTCGGTGACAAAAAAACTAAATCAATCAAACAAAGGTCTTCTGAAGCTAAAGTTATTTTTCACTTTTTTGTGTTTTTTTTAAGTCGGTTTTATTTTTTTGCAAAAAAGTTTTTTATTTACATAGAACTCGGCTGGACTTTATTTTTTTTCTTTAGGATTTACAACGACCGGAAATGATTGATGGGGCAATAAACGATTGAGTTTCTTGATTAAGGGCCTATACTACCTCAAATGGCTTAGCATGATCCTCCGTTACGCCTAAAATACTGCAGCATTAATTTTGAAATAAATATATGGTAAAGTTGAGGATTAATGTTAGGTCTTATGTTTGGCGAAAACACGATTTCATAAAATTTTCTCGATAGAAAAAAATCCCAAAGTTACCTCCAAATCGAACAATAAACCGCTGGTATTCAAAATGTACTTCAAATTAGATCATGAAACTTTGCATACCTACTAACTGAACCAACTATAAAGCAGGTCTTATATTTTTTATTTTTTCCAAAAGACGAACATTTGATTTTATAAAGAATAAAAACCACTCATTTCGCACTATTCGGCCGCAGTGACTGGCGTAACAACCGCTTTGTAGTGCAAGCTGATTAGAACTTTATTCTAACAGTAAGTATTACAAACGAAGTTTGAACCACCACAAATAGAGTTGGTAATCTGAGGTAGTATAGGCTCTTAATTCGGCTTTTAATTCCGGAGGTTTCATTGCAAATAAGTAATAGCAATCATCATCATCATCGACCCCAACACAGTTGCGAAAAGGCTAGGCAGATGCCTAGCCTTTTCCCAACTATGTTGGGGTCGGCTTCCAGTCTAACCGGATGCAGCTGAATACCAGTATTTTACATGGAGCGACTGCCTATCTGACCTCCACAACCCAGTTAGTACTGGGTAATACGATACCCCTTGGTAAGACTGGTTGTCAGACTTTTTGTGCCACGACGTAACGACTGTCAAAGATCACAAATGACAGCCGGGACCAACTGCTTAACGTGTTTTCCGAGGCACGGAGGAAACTTGGTATGTAATGGATGGTCACCCATCCACAGACCAACCTAAAAGTAAAAGCAATAAAGTAAAGTAAGTAAATAAGTAATAGCAATATTTTAGTTAAAAAATGTGTATATTTTTTGTACTTTACTCATTGGTGGGCAAAACGTGGCCAAGAATGGGCATTTCCCTTTGAATTTTACGGGCTACCCTGACGCTTTCTCCTTAAGAGGCAGGGTTTTAACCCGGACGTAAAAGAGCGGTGTTATAATTGACTCATAGGCCAAGTACCAGATTATAATCTAGGTGTCACCGAAAACCACGGCTAACAGAAGCGTATGTACCTACACTACACTTTACTAACAGGCACCCATAAGACCTTAGTCATAAAGATGAAATTTGGTCAACCGTGATCATTGCCTACTGTACTTTTGTTTGCGACTTACCTCAAGATTATCAATCCAGTAATACCTTAATTTGAAGGGATTTTGAAGATATAAAAACCACTCCTAATGATTCTTTCACGCCAAAAACAAGTGATACAACTTAGCTTAGATGTTATCGTCAATCTTACTTGATCGATTGGCAAGTAATCGTTGTAGCAATACAAAACATCTTCAAATTCCTTTAAATAAAGGTATTATTGGCTGATAACTAATCCGGACATCATTTTACGTTGATTAGCAAGCTTATAATTGGCCATGTAACTACAATACGTAAGAATTTACGATAACAGAAACAAGCTTACTAGACTAAGATAAAATGGATATAATAACGCGTTATATAACGCGTTTGCGATTAGTTTTCCAATAATATAAACAAATAAGTGCCTATGTGGATCATTGAGCTATTACTACTAAGTATTGAGAAGACAGTGCGAACAAAATCTGTGCTCCGTTCAACTGCGGTCGGCCGGCCGCAGTTCAAAAGGTATCCATCACTAGAAAAGCTTCTAGGCGGCCTAACTTCACCAACCTTCGCATATAGCGCCATCTATTTATTTATTTAAAATAGGTGCACCAACAGTACATACATATAACATTATTGATAAAGGTACACTTGCTATGGTTCTAATGTTAGTACCAATTATAGGTGTACACAACATTTTTATAGTATATTAAAGCTTCTTTGCTAAAAAGAGATCAGATAGCAGACTTCTACAATAACAGACCTACAATATTAATGTAGAATAGACAAAATAACATAATAAAATATCAATATAAAAACTAAACAAAGAAATATTACTGTTGAAGAAGACTGTTGGAATGTCGGTTCAAATGGGAGCGCAACAGGGTTTTGAAATTGGGTAGGGAACCAAAGAACACATCCAAGTCAGGCAATTTTGAATTCAGTTCGTTGTATTGTATTGTATGCACATTCTTAATACTGGTGAGTGTCTCCCGATGTTACTTCGACTGGGTGGCGGTTGAAAGTCTAGAAATTGGCTGTCTAGGACGGTTATATGGGACTGACAACATGACACGTTCTAGCAACTGTTCGCATTCAATTTGACTATTCACAACCTTATGTAGAAAAACTAAGTCATGGACAGTGCGACGGTTTCGAAGTGACTCAATTTGAAAGAAAGCCAAACGTTGTTCGTATGGACACCTGTGTGATATTCCTGTGGACATGTAAGCAATATGTCTTGTAAATGCTCGCTGGATGTTCTCGAGACGTTGCGAATGTACAGCATACATAGGATTCCATGCTATACTCGCATACTCTAGTTGACAACGTACCAACGCTTTGAAAAGGCTAATTTTAGTTTTTACTCCAAATGTTTTTGCGTTTCTTTTGATAAAACCCAACATTTGAGCTGCTTTCTTCACAGTATTGGAGATATGAGAAGTGAACTTTAGTTTTTGGTCCAGAGTTACTCCCAGGTCACGGATTTCTGAAACCTCTTGCAAGATAATGTTGTTTATTTTGTAGGGGGAAATTATTGGCTCTAATTTTGATTGAGCCATCTAGCGGCAATCATAGGTAACGTTGGACTAACAAGTTTTTGATCACTACTGCCTAGTCTGCAAATGAAGTGATCGTTTTTTTTTAAATACTTGAAACTTGAAGTAAGCTGGTTGTTCAAAAAAAATTAAATCTACAGTTAATCATTAATTAAAAATGTTGGACACCTGTTAGACGTCAAAATTAGTTTTTTAACCGACTTCCAAAAGGAGGAGGTTCTCAAATCGATTGGTATTTTTTTTTTTATGTATGTACACCGATTACGCTGCCATTTATGATCCGATTTACGTGATTCTTTTTTAGTTTGATGCGGAATAGTTGCCATTTGGTCCCATAACAATTTAACATGGTTTGGCCCAGTAGTTTTCATTTTATGATCATTTTAACGTCAGTTGTGTGGTATAATTTCATGTATGTTCACCGATTTCTCCTCGATTTGTGGAGCGATTCTGGAAATTCTTTTTTTATCTGAAAGAATATACTCCTGAGATGGTCGCATTTAAAATTGGTGAAGATCTGATGCTGATCTTCGGAGATATACAAAGGAACTCTTCAAAACTGGATGGTAAATCGGTCGTGCTTGCTGCAATCGCTTGGATGTTTATTGTTTACACAACATCATGACGTAACATCACGCTTGTATGCTCTGAGGGGTACGCAGATGTGTACAATACACCCAAATTTCGACAGTTTAGGTAGTTCCATTTATTGGGGATAAGCCTATTACCATGACATGTATTTTTAACAATGTAAAATAAATGCATAGCAAATATGTGTATAGGATATTACAACTAAAAATGGAAAAATAAAAAAACTTTTTTGCAAAAAAATAAAACCGACTTCAAAAAACACAAAAAAGTGAAAAATAACTTTAGCTTCAGAAGTCGGTGACAAAAAAAAACTAAATGAATCAAACAAAGGTCCCGACTTCTGAAGCTAAAGTTATTGTTTAGTGGTTTGTTTATTTTTGTGACACTTTAGCACTTTAAACTATTTATATTGCTGTGCCCTAGCAGGGTTCATGTATGAAACCTATATACTTTGTAACCACTTGTAAACTACATGAATGGAATAAACAATGATTATGATCAATTGACGACCCGATTGTCGCAGCGGTAGTGAGGCTGCTTTACGTTCTTAGGGTCCCGGGTTCGAATCCCGGTCAGAGCAAATGTTTGTGTGATGAGCATGGACATTTGTTTCCGAGTCATGGATGTTTATATGTATAATAAGTATGTATTTACAAACAAAAAGTATCTATGTAGTATAATCAACTATCTGGTGTCCACGACACAAGCCTCGTTGCTTAGTGTGGCACTAGATGGCGCTGTAACATGTGTAATGTCCAGCAATATTTATTATTTATTATTATTTAATTCAGAAACCGACCAACGACCGAGCGTGGCTGCAAGCCACCCTACCAATTCGTTTTGGTGGCCTCGATGTCCGCAAATTTTCTAGTGTAAGCTTACTGGCGTTCCTGTCCTCTGTTCACAGCACTAAAAACCTAACCAGGAAAACTTGTAACTAGTCTCTTCCTGGTTGACTCGGAAGTGCCATGGTTGACCGACGCAGGGGACGCCTGATACGGATCGGGCCGAGAACCCGTTTTCCCAGAGACAGTGGGATGAGTCGCACTGTAGGTTGGTACGGAATAAACTTATTAATACCTACTGCTGAGAGTGAGCGCCTGCTGGCTGTGGGTGAGTGGGAGTCGGGCCTCTGGCTTCAGGCACTATACCGTCACCACTATGTTAGGTGACATAACATTCCGACTCGCTACATGTTTGCGTTTGGGCGCTCCCTGTGGGGCTGTGGGACTCCACATCGCTGTCAATAATAATATGATGAAGCAGTCGACTGCCTCGGACACCATGGCCTTTCTTGCAGTAGGTAGGTAGGTAAGAGTGCAGGTCGCATTGCGCGACACGTCTGCATTAATGATCTCATCCGTCGTGGTTTGGCCACCGCTGGGGTGCCAGTAATGCCATGGAAGTTGGGTGCCTAGGACTTTGGTGTGGGACGCAACTTGTGTCGACACCTTTGCGCCATCCCATCTTCCTAGCACAGTGGGCTGCGGTGGGGCGGATGCGCAGGTGCTGAAAACCTCAAACACCGCAAATACAATCATTTAATTGGTAGTTATGTGTTTGAGCCGTTTGTGATTGAAACGCTAGGGCCATGGTGGGGTCTGAGTGCCCACCTAGTATTTCGGGAAATCGCCAAGCGATTGGTCGGCTCTTCACGTGATCAGAGGGCAGACCTATTTTTTGGCCAAAGAATCAGCATTGCCATCCAACATGGTTAATGCTGCCAGCCTTCTGGTACTTATTATATTATCTGTGCTGCTGTGCACTTTTCTTAGCTGTTGACATGTATGTGGACAATTTTTTGACACCTGGTAAACCTATTGATACTTGTACATATTTAGGTAGGTACCTACCTACTATTAAAGAGTCCTACCTACTTAGTTTGTAATTACCTAATTCAAAAATAATTACAAATTTATTGGTTTTCGGAATAATTAGCTAGGTGCTCCTTCAATGTAAAATAGCACTCACAATTAATTATTTAAAACTTCACTTTATTTACTCTATTCTGAAATTGGCATTAAATATTTACTTACCTACAAGTATTATACGAACGAAGTATTATATTATCTGTGCCTACACACATCATAAATTCCCATTGAAAACAAGACAAGAAAAGCTTTATTTACTAAAGAATAAATGTTATACAATATCTATACATAATAATAAATCTGTAGAAAAGTCATTTTTGTACATTGAAGAAATTGAAACAAAAAATAGCCAGCGTGTGAAAAGATAAGTAACAGAACCCATTTCCATCATTTTTTAAATTTTTGTCTGTTTGTCTGTTTGTTTGTGCGCACATCACGTAAAATCTACGAATTCAATGCTGACAATGTTTATACATAAAAATTGTGTGTAACTTGGGGTATGATTTAGTGTTTGTTTCATTGAAATCGGTTAATTCTATCAAAAGATATATGAACTTAAAATTTTCAAGAAGAACTAATCATCAAATGTAAGATACATACATGCAGCGACATCTGTTGAACTAAAATGATACCAATGACTAAAAATGTGCTCACCACAGTCATAACTTTTAAATCGACTGACCAGCTTTAAAAAAAAATTATAGCATAGGTAATATACTTTAGCAGTTTAACATTTTGGTCGATAGACGGCGTTGTTTATTTCACTCCATTTTCTGAATTGAATGATCCTCGCCCGTGTCAGTTGCCTATTTTTTGTTTTTTTTTTTTTCGGATGGGAAATCATCAAATGACTCCTCCTGCTCTGGGCGGAGCAGGAGGGAATGTCAGACTTTTACTGACTAAAACCCAGCCATGTTCCTTCATCGCCCTTTTGTTCCGGGGCCACGGTATCTCTTTCGAACAATCCCGCAACCCCGGCAGACATCGGTCCTTGCGGATCGGCCCTTCCTTTTTGCTGACTCTCTTTTAGGCGCGCGTGGAACACGAACGCGCCGTCGACACGGCCTGTCGTCATGAGACGGACGGACGGCGAGCTAGCCCACCGTCCACAGGCCCGCGCCCGCTACGGTGGCCGGGGGCCACGTGGTTGCCCCGGAAGCCCGGGCGTCTGCCGCGGCGGCCGGGACGTTGAGAGGTTCTCTCCCTCTCACGTTCCGCCACCTCCTTCTCTAGCATTACTGCTTCGCAGAAGGAGGTGACGGCGTCCCATTCCGTCTCGCTCCGGACCATGGCTTGCACCAGGGCCGGACGCGAGAGGTCGCCGCCGCAAACGTGTAAGTTGCCTCAAGATTGGTTTTTTAACCGACGAAACAAAAAGAAGGCAGTTCTCAATTCGACGCGTATTTTTTTTATATATGACCACGGATAACTTTTACAGAGAAGTCCGTACATGGTCCTTTTGTTTGTAAAAAGCGTAGGTCTCAAAGTTGGTCCCATTTATAATTGAAAAATCGTGTTTGGGCTAATTTCTTGCACCTTTGATTAGAACTTTCGACCTAGCTGGAGTATGACTGTCATCGAGTGTCTAAGGATGAAGGAGGTGGCGGAACGTGAGAGGGAGAGAACCTCTAAACGTCCCGGCCGCCGCGGGAGACGCCACCACGTGGCCCCCGGCCACCGTACGCGCGGGCCTGTGGACGGTGGGCTATGGGCTAGCTCGCCGTCCGTTTGTCTCATGACGACAGGCCGTGTCGACGGCACGTTCGTGTTCGACGCGCGCCTCAAAGAGAGTCAGCAATAGGAAGGGGTCCGCAAGGGCCGATGCCTGCCGGGGTTGCGGAACTGTTCTAAAGAGATACCGTGGCCCCGGAACACAAAGGGCGATGAAGGAACATGGATGGGTTTAGTCAGTAAAAGTATGACACTGCCTCCTGGTCCGCCCAGAGCGGGAGGAGTCATTTGATGATTTCCCATCCGAAAAAAAAAAGACTGTCGAGGTAAGCCCTTTTTTGGAAAAACTTATGTAGATTATTTTAGCGATTAATGCAAATATATCGAAGAAATTAAATTGTTACCCACTTGGATCTACGTAGGTATATATCTACTAATATTATAAAGCTAAAGAGATTTTAGTTGGTTGAACGCGCTAATTACAGGAAAACTTTTATTGTTGAATAGTTATCGAGGATGGCTATAGGTTATCTAACATCACGCTATAATTAAAAGGAGCGGAGCATCAATGATAAATGTTGCAAAAACAAGGAAAATTTATTTCTTTCGAGAGCTTCCTTTGCGGGCGCTGCATAAACGGTTAAAGTTGCGCAACAATCATGTATTAGGGAATTGTTCGTTTTAAAGCGTTCTAAAAAAAACCGCGATAGCATTATGTCTATCTTTCAAGGTTGACTCCACTCTCTCTAACCCTCTCTCTCTCATGTGACGCAGACGAAGTTGCGCGGGTCAGCTAGTTATACATAATGTCGTTAGAAAACTTTCTTAGATTAGATGTTATCAATTTATTTTGAATTCACGCTTGAATAGATATAATCCTTATTAATCCCCAATTTCCTTTTAATGAATGAATTTAGTGTCAAATTTACAACAGAAACAGATTATCGATCTTTGATGAGGTTTGCTATCTGCATTAATTATGCAGATATAATTATGGATACCTATCTGATTTCAAATATTTGGATATCTGTTCTGTTACCTATTTTAAGGAGAGATTTCTTACCTCGAGGCTAGAGGTATCATGTTTGCTAACTAACTGGGTTGTGGAGGCAATCGCTCCATGTTAAATAGGTACTGGTATTCAGTCAGCTGCATCTATCTATGCAGGGTAGCTGGGCCCAGTGACCCCAACATAGTTATGAAAAGGTTTGGCAAGTGGTGATATTTTTTAGGTGGACCAAGGCTATCACTGAGTGGCGTCCAAGAACTGGCCAAAGGAACGTGGGTCGTCCGGCGGCGAGATGGGCAGACGACATAGCTGCCGTTGTGGGAAAAACCTGGATGAGGCTGGCACAGGATCGTGGAGATTGGCACAAGAAAAGAGAGGCCTATACCCAGCAGTGGGTGAGTTCGGGCTGTGGATGATGATGATATTTTATCCTTTTGAACGCTGTAGTCACAAATAAGTGACAAGCAAGCGCGTGCCCTGTACGAAAACGACACAAATGCGACAAAATGGAAGGTGAAATTGTCCTTGGCGTGGAGTTGAGGACACGCGCCAGCGTTTATGCTTCGGCGGTCAAGGTTAATGACAGTTTGTCCTAAACACAAGGAAAGTTGGCAAACAAGCATACACAGCCGTCATCGGTAAACTAGATCCACCGTACGCGCACTGCATAAGGTTCACAATCCCGCAAACTGGATAATAAATACACATTGATTTTACAAAATGTTTTAATTAAAAAAAACAAATAGACCAAGGGAAAACTTTGAAAACAAACAAACACTTAAATCTATTAGAAATTGAACTGAAACGTAATAATATCGTTTATTTACATCCTTACACTTATACATTGTGTTTGGTAGGCCATTTGCATAAACTTCGCGTTTAGTTATACCATTTTAGAGATTAGCAATTAAATTATGGTTAAATCTTGCAAGACTAGCTTGCCTTATTATAAGCACGGTTTCCACTGCGTACCTACGAGTAAAGAGCCAGATTCCAGAAATGGCTTAGCGAAACGGACTTTGTTTTCATAAAATACTTAAATTGCGTTTCCACCAAGAAAGAGTTTAGTCGTCTGATTCCCACCGCAAAAGAGCAATGAAACAATAATGAGCAGAGCGAGCTCATTTTTACTCTTTTTGCCCACTGAGTCATTTCCGCTCGACTTTTTGTTGATGGAAACACTCATGTAAGCAGTTTTCTCTGGCAAGGTAAAATAAGTCATTAATGAATCCGCTCGCGCTTGCGGTGGAAACCGGGCTTAAAAACTAGCGAAATAAAAAAAAAATCTCCCACAAAGTACAATTACAATATTACAAATATTGGAGGTACAAAAGTTGGTGGGAGTCAGGAGTTCAAATTAGGATACCCTGTGCTATGGACTCCTGGCCTCCCTCGCCGAGATTGGGATTAGGACAGTTATAGAGCGTAGGACGTGTCCATTGTAGGACTATTATAAAAAGAATTACAAGAAAAAGTACCAATGTAGGTGTGTATGTACAGCGTGGTAGTGCACTGACACTAAAAACAGTTACCTCGTATTCAGAATCATTCTGAACCCCCACATAATCGGTTATTTAAAAAAAAACAAAGCAGTCTTTGGGGACTGCCGATATAAGTGAAAACAATTAGTCGTATTATTCTATACAAATATATGCTATAAATTTATTTTACATTGTTAACAATACATGTCATGGTAATAGGCTTATCCCCAAGAAATGGAACTTAACATATCTAAACTGTCGAAATTTGCGTGTATTGTACACATCTGCGTACCCCTCAGAGCATACAGGCGTGATGTTACGTCATGATGTTGTATAAACAATAAAAATCCAAGCGATTGCAAAAATCACGACCGATTTACCATCTAGTTTTGAAGAGTTCCATTGTATTTCTGCGAAGACCAGCATCAGATCTTCACCAAATTTAAATGCGACCATCTCAGGAGTATACTCTTTCAAATAAAAAAATAATTTTGAGAATCACTCCACAAATGGAGGAGAAATCGGTGAACATACATGAAATTATACCACATGACTGAAGTAATTATTGAAAAAACCACATGATGAAAACGCATTGCGTGAAATGCAACGGTTAAGATTATTGTAAAAAAAGAGTAAGAGAAAACATAAAATTAAAATATACAAAATAACAAAATAAAGGTTGTCACATTCATAAATTCCTCTCACAATACTTCTGACAGGCCAATAAAATCTTATTCCATCCATTCGCAAACATACCTAACTGTCGAAATCTGGGTGTATTGTACACATCTGCGTACCCCCTCAGAGCATACAGGCTTGATGTTACGTCATGATATTGTATAAACAATGAACATCCAACCGATTGGAGCTATCACAACAGATTTGCCGTCCCTTTTTGAAGAGTTCTATAGTATATCTCCGAAGATCAGCATCAGACTTTCACCAAATTAAAATGGGACCACCTCAGGAGTATATTTTTTCAAATAAAAAAAGAATTTTGAGAATCGGTCCACAAATGGGAGAGAAATCAGGTAAATTGTACACTTCTGCGTACCCCCTCAGAGCATACAGGCGTGATGTTCCGTCATGATATTGTATAAACAATGAACATCCAACCGATTGGAGCTATCACAACAGATTTGCCGTCTCTTTTTGAAGAGTTCCATTGTATATCTCCGAAGGTCAGCATCAGATCTTCACCAAATTAAAATGGGACCACCTCAGGAGTGTACTCTATCAAATGAAAAAAGAATTTTGAAAATCGGTCCACAAATGGGAGAGAAATCAGGTAACATACATAAAAAAAAAAAAAAAAAATACATACACACGAACATATAACCTCCGCCTTTTTTGAAGTCGGTTAAAAAAAGTACACCCCCGCCCCAGTCGTAGCACTGGTTGTGCCCCGCGCATGCTACGCCGTAGCGGATGCTACGAAGCGTGACCGCACGTTACGTTACGTGACGATGAGTTCAATGTTTTTCATCCACCCAAAAAGTGCTCAACGCGCCTAACGAAGTTTTCACTTCAAAAACAGCTTTTTCCTGCAAAAGTACCTACGCGGTCAAAATGTATAGAACAGCTGATATTTTTTTTAAATAACCGAGGATAATATATTTCTATGGAGGGGGATGGCTGCTTAACCGCAAATGATTAACCGGTAGAGACAACCGTATTGTGTGTCAATTTTCGTCGTTATTTTTTATCACGTGCTTTATTATCAAAATCAAAATCAGCTGTTTTGGAAAATCTCCTACGGCGATATAAATGGGTTTATAAACGCAAAGTTTAAGACTAGATACAATTTAGAATATACATAGTTAATAATTTGTAACATTCGCGTAAATAATTTATTTTTAAAAAAAATTCAATATATCGTAGCACATAACGTCCGTGCGTTTAGTTACAAAAAATATCATTCAAGTAACAAATAAATTAACTGAGTCACACTTATACTTAGTATAACTTTTATTAAAAACTATTTAAAATTCAACTATTCAGTCAAATTTTTCACTACACACCCTAAATTGCTTTTTTACAATGCTGAATGTTTTTATACATCATGAGGGCGCTGTTTGTAAACATTTGTGATATTATCTGTGGAATTTAATTGAAAAATCACGGTAGCGACATAGTTCCGATTAAGTCCACGCGCCAAAAGACCCACGTTCACCTATACCCGCCATTTTGAAATAAAAGCACCCAAACTCGAAATATTCAAATTTTAATTTGACATTATTTATGGTACTTTAAACAACAATATAAGTACCTTCTTATGTGCAGTAAGCCCCAACAAGTTGTAAACACGGACAAGGAATAATTTTATTGTCTACAACCATTATTCCATAATCGGGAGACACAGGCAAAGATAATCTAAAATGGCGCCACCATAGCTGGTCTCAATTTTAACCAATGAGGTTAAGCTATTTTAAAATATAAAATGACATTACCACATTTTCAACCAATGACGATGTTGGGAACCAGCTATGCTAACGCCATTAGTTCCACAGTGTGTCTCCCCATTGTGTAAACCATGTAAAGTCGTATGACATTGTCAGTCTGTGTACCTTGTTTTGGTCATTGGGTGTTTATAGTATTATACACGCCCTGTGTAGGTTTTGGTGAAATGACTTCTTCGCTATGTTTTGTAGCTTAAAAACATAGCGCTTAATGCTACAATTGTATGCTTTACATTATATAAATGTTACGGTAAGTATGATTACTTAATTGAAAATTATGATTAATTTTCCATCATTATTAATAATTACCGTAACATACACAATAATGAAATAATGGTTGTAGACAATAAATGGTTCCTTGTCCGTGTTTACTTCTTTTTGGTCTACAGTATAATATTAAATATGGATTGAAAAATATATTCAGACTGGATCAAACGTAATCTTAACATAGCTATGCTTTAAGGTCACCACATTTATTTACAGCCCGTTAGAAAATGTTGCATGGTGATTTCGCGTCTACAACTATTGTGGACATTCCATAGGGCCCTTCTAACCCTATAATTAGCAATTCTATTTGTGGTGGTTCAAACTTCGTTTGAAATACTGTTAGAATAAAGTTCTAATCAGTTTGCACTAGAAAGCGGTTGTTACGTCAGTCACTGCGGCCGAATACTGCCGAATAGTGCGAAATTAGAGGTTTTTTGCGATTTACTAAAAATCTATTGATTGGACTAAAAAAATAAAACACATAAGACCTCTATAGCAGATTATGCTATTATGCTTTTCACCACAAATAGAGTTGCTAATTTAGCAGATACCCCAGCCTTAAAAGGCTTATTCGATTACGAATAACCCAGCCATATTTTTAGAATAATCAAATGTCATTTGCGCTTCAAAACTATATAGTAACTATTAAAAATTCTAACACGTATCTAAAATAGACATTGAGTTATATTTTCTTTCCTTATCTACTTTATACATTGATTGTTTATTACTTTTTGACTATAATACAGTAAGGGAAATTATTTTTTAAGCAAATTAACACCCTTCGTCAATATTTGCCATGTTTTATAACCATATTACGTCAAAGAAGTTAGATAAAGAACAGGAAGTAGGTATGAGAAAGAGTTGTGATTTGAATTTCGAACAACTTAAGTTGGTAGTCAATTTGCTTAACAACTAATTTCCCTGATTTCACAACGAAATACTTTGTTTAAGGATAATTCTATTAACTCCATTGCCTTAATTGATCACCTTATTAACATCTTTGTACATGTAGGTACGCAATGGATGAGAAGAGTGTGTGGTCGGATTTTCATAATCCTTTCTGAAGACCGATATTTGTATGTTGCAAACAAAACTATTTATCAGACAAGTCTACTTTTGACAGTACAGAATTACTACTACAATACAATTGCACAACTATTTTAACAAAATAATTTTCCTTGGTAACTTGTTACATGTTCCATATTTTTTTTTGTAACCTTTCATAAACAATTTAGACCAAACACAACAAACAGTTTTGGTTGTAACATATCGATGGATATACTATTAAATAAATTATTAATATTTACACGAGTTTGTTCCGCTACCAAAGAAAACAATAGGCAATTGTCTTTTCAAATGTTTTCCAACTATGAATCTTCTTAATGCATATGAAAATAGACTATAGGTAAGTACAAATTGAGAAGATTTTTATGTGCAAGTAAATCAACTTTCTACTTTAAAAAATTACATATGTATGGACGGCCAAAAATATCTGCAATTGAACTAAATTTTCCAAATGGCCAAAATATCGAGATAAAGTTTTATATTCTGCAAAACCATGTTTATAAAGATGCCAGTTGTCATGTCAATCCCTTGCTATTTGGGATCATTCTAAATGTCAGTTCTTAAGAGTACAAACTAGTCTGATCTCACCTCATAAACCTATTTCCATAGACTCCCACTCTGGCAGTGTGCTGTTCAAAGCAAAATGGACTGTAAGTCTATGGCGTGTTAGTCGGATTTCCTTAGCGCGCCCCTTGCGCGCCATGCTTTAAGGAGATTGTACGAGAAGTACAGTTGGAAAAAGTGTATTTGTGATGCGAGGAGCACGAAGGCATACCACAGGAGGCCGTATGGATAACCCTGAAAATGAGAGAAGAAATATTATTCTTAAATCAACAATCAGTAAATTCAGTTCTAAAAAATGAAATGATTTGTGTAAAAAATACTTTAATGCCTAAACTTTACAAAGAAAAAAATAAATTATGTGTATGAGATTTAAGCTCATAACACAGTTGATAAGCACTGCACCAGCCATCATCTTTACCTCATTTTTAACTCATTTCTTTTTTATTTCATTAGGTGTAAACCAAAAAGGCCGCCCACCGGTCATTGGGTGGTCTATGGTCAGTAGGGGACAAAGTTAAGATAACACCATTCCGGTCAGTGGGGTGTTATAGCGAAATTCCAATAAATATTAAAATTAAAAGCAAAACACACTGTTATAATATTATTTCCGCATTTTTTTCGGAGTATAAACAAAAAATATAAATAAACAAGTTTACAGCCAGGTTCAGAGCCCAAAATCTGGTACTTTAAAAGCAGGAAAACAAACCTCCACCACCCAAACACCAAACCCAAATAAGAAATGTTTCAGTTTAACTTACACCCACCTGCCACAGCTCGATATCCACCTCACTGCTGTCATCCTCATCGTCATCCATGGTCAGGTATCTCCAGACATCCCCACAGTAATACAGGATGCAGTACAATAGCGGTCCAAAGCCTAGCGCTGTGATTCCATACATGTACCGTCGCAGCTGACGGATGTTGTTCCGTTTGATGGCTGAGAGACCGAGGAAGGATAGTAAGAGGGAGAGGCACCAGATGTACTCCCACCAAAGAGGCTGGAATTAAGAGAGTAAAGTTTTTTAGATTAGGTTTTTTGATGATGAGAGTTCTGGAATACCAGGAATAGGCTTATGTACTGAAAAAATCTAATTAGTCTGTCAGTTAAATTATCAAAAAAATTTGTTACGTAAACCAAAATTGACGGAGATACGACGCTATTATAATTCTTAATACGTCACGCCGTGTTATAATTTGTAGTGTGTTCTGACGTCACAAGCCCCCACTCCCAAGTTTTAATGCGTGTTATCTTTGTCAATATTCATTGATTTACAAAAACAAAAAATACGTGTCCATTATTTTCCAATACTCTAACTGACGGACTAAATAGATTAGCAAATTATTATTGGTGGAAACTAGCCTATTATCATAATTACAAGCTCTTGAAATATCTTTTCTATCTTGTCTTGTTTGATAATTTTCTGTGTCATTTGATACTGTCAATTTTATTTCGTTATTTGAAAATAAATAAAGCAATAGAATGATTGTCTAAACAGATGCAGACTGCAGGGTATTTAGTAATATTGTGAATAATGCTAGAAAAAATCACGGATGGATGTCACTGATGCTGCAATTATCGTGACCACATGGCCTCAAAGATTGTTAAAGTCTATCTTACACAAAAAGAAACACGTCCCTTGACATAAAAAGAAGTTTCATAAAAGACTACAAGGTCAAAGTTAAACCAGAATATTACCACTGGTATCTGCAATTCTTCAATCTCCAGTATAAATATGTCGAGTTTGTCGAGGATGTCTGCCGAGAGCTTCGCCAGCATCACCAGGAACATCACATGGTGGAAGAACACACAGTACTTCAGCCGAGACTTGTTTAGAGCACTGGAATTGAGAGAATGTCTCATTAAAAAATGTTGTATTGCTGGACGTGTAAGAGCTGGTTTCCACCATAGCAAGATATGTGCCGAAAACAAGCAATGACAATAGTTGTCTTGTCGGGAATGGTTGAATCTTGCAGGTCCCCCAATGTTATTCTCATGTTTGGTGGGAACCGGGCCTTGGGAAGAGTTATTGCTTAAATCAGCATCATTCCCCAAGCTGCTATCAAAGATTCATAAGTGCTACTATTTGTCCTTCCTCTTAGATTAAACATCAGGCATCTGCTATGAACTAAAATGCTATAGTTCTTATTGCACCATTCTACAAGCTGCTTAGCTACTTTCTGTTCACAATAATGTTGATGTTTGTGTAACATGTCTTTTAAAGTAGGAGAAAAGTAAATTTTTGTCAATTCCAAAGTTCCTGCAACTGTCTATTTGAAATAAATGCTTTGAGTTTGAGTTTAGAGGTGGTAATGCAGGGCACTGACTGTTATTATCATACTAATGTGTGCTGTGGGTTAGCATAAATCATTGTGATGCTGTACCTCTTGTTGAATGAAGGCATTTTTGGCATCACCCTTGTATTTCATAAAAAAACTGTTTAGTAATAAGCAAAGGATACTAATCTCTGACATTATGCCGTCATTATATTTGTTAAGGCAATCTAAAGCTTTTAATGTTTGTTCTGTAGTTCTTCTAATGACTGATGAACTAAGTTACTGAAATAAGTGACTGATTTCTTTCCAAAAAAGGAAATCGTGGTTCTCATCATTTTTATTGAATTATCAAAGAGCTGGTTTTTATTATTGACAACACACAATCCAAATAAAATAATAAAAATAAAATAAAGTTTATTCGGAACAACATAAGTTTACAGATTACACAGGAAAAATGATAAAAAAAATCCAAAGTTATTCATAATCTATTCATAATTATGTTTTATAGTGCTTTTATTTGTTAATGGACCAAACCAATTACACATTAAATGATTGAAACATTATTCTTACTTTAAAACCACATAAAAATTCTCATTTCACAAAATTTTTTTTGATTTATTATTAGATATGGAAGTGAAAACTATAAAATTGTATGATGCATTAGCTTGTTTCTCATCACATTATTGTGTATGGTTTTAGTTATTACTAAATAACTTTAATTTTACTTAGATATTGAATTTTATTTGACATATGACATGTCAACAGTCTGCCATATGGTTGATGAATCTAGATGACCGAGATATTAAAAAATGATGCTTTCAGTAACAAAATTGCATTCTAGCATTTAGAAATCCAATCTGGATTATTCTATTTCGAAATATGCATTGTTTTTGTGTAAATTCCGAGAAAGCTGCCAATGTTTTGATTTTACTGGCAAACAGTTGGGTTAACATTTTTAGCACGCAATTTTCTTATTTTTTATATGAATAAGAGGATGCTACTGCTAATATTCTATGTAATAGACTAATGCGTGAACCTTTTCAAATAATTGGCGCGAAACATTATTCGCTATCGACTGCTTTTGTCTAAAAATAATTTGACGGAACTTGGTCGAAAAAATATCAACCGCACATCTAGCTTACATTCAAAATCTAATTAAATTCTTCCGTACGGCCTTAGATACTTGTAAATAAGCCAAATTACGTACCTAATCTGATATTGTGCTGCTATTTTCTCTCTGTGTTCGAAATCGGCACCGTTCGTACCAGTCACCATAACACCACCACGCGAAGCCATTTTTCTAACTAAACGATTTTATAAACAAACAAAATAAATACTATAAATTGATCTCAAATCACTCAAATGACATCATTCAGATAATCCTGGCAAAGATTTTTCTTTTCGATCAATTCATTTTTCCCTTCTGCCAAACGAGAGCCAACAGCCAACGAAATGCCAAAAATGCCAACGTCTCAAGGTTTTTTAACACGTTCCGATTAACACAATTATCTCTCTTCAAGATCAGCGTTCCAAACGTTTTTAAGTGAACCAGCTTTTAATTTGACTTATGTTATAAGTATTTTACTTCTAAAATATGTAAACAAAATAAATTGACTTTGTCTAGATGATCTTTTACCCTAAAATAAAATGTTGATATAAATACAGTTAGTAGACTTGATTACTCAGAACGGAGCGTTAATTTAATTTGACATTTGTAATTTTACTTTCGGATACACAATGGGTTAAAGAATTACAAAAAGGATGAGGTTTTATTTAGTTCACGAGCGTATGTGAGTCAGTAAACAAACAACAAAAAACTTTTTTGCAAAAAATAAAACCGACTTCAAAAACACATCAAAGTGAAAAATAACTTTAGCTTCCTTCTTGTGTGTTTGATTCAGTTTCTTTGCCACCGACTTCTGAAGCTAAAGTTATTTTTCAGTTTGATGTGTTTTTGGAGTCGGTTTTATTTTTTGCAAAAAAAGATTTTTATTTTTCCATTTTTAGTTGTAATATCTTATACAAATATTAGCTAAGTACCTATACATTTATTTTAACATAACATAACATCACGCCTGTAATCCCCGAAGAGTTGGGCTGAGGTGTACCCAATAGTACCTACACCCACATTTCGCCAGTTATGTTTAAGTCCTATGTAATAGGGGGCGAGCGCTGCGGCGGCGCACATCGAGACTCCGTGGCAGCTACTGAGAAATTCGTGATAGAAAACCCAATAACACTTTGCTTGACCTGGGAATCGAACCCAGGACCTCATGCTGAGTAGTCTCCACTAGGCCAACGAGGCAGTCATTTATTTCATATTGTTAACAATACATGTCATGGTATTGGTAATAGGCTTATCCCCAATAAAATGGAACCTAACAAACCTAACTGTCCGAATGTGGGTGTACTGTACACATCTGTAAACCTCCTCAGAGCATATAGGCGTGATGATATGTTATGATGTTGTGAAAACAACAAACATCCAAGTGATTGCAGCAATCACGAACGATTTGCTGTATAAAATTGAAGAGTTCCGTTGTATTTGTCCGAAGATCACCATCAGATCTTCACCAAATTTAAACGGGACCACCGCGAAGTAATTTTCTTCCAAACAAAAAAAGAATCATCTATATCGGTTCACAATTGGCGAAAAAAAAGCTGAACATACACAAAAAAAAAAACAGACGAAATTGATAACCTCCTCTTTTTGGAAGTCGGTTAAAAATCATTTGATACTCTCTTTCATTTATTTCGTTAACTGAAAATAAATACTTAACATCACACTTTTAATTCGCGATAGGTTAGGCAGAGGAGATGTAGGAGTTTAAGTACCCACATTAATATGCGGTGAATATATTGCCTTCAATCGGGCACAACGTGGCTGCTACTGTGAAAATCCTGATTGAAAAAACCCAATATCAATTTGCCCGACCCGGGAATCGAACCCAGGACCTCAAGATCAGCAGTTGCGATTGCAAGCACTAGACCAACGAGGCAGTCAGCTCGTTGATGATTTCATAATCCTACTCCACACACAAATGACATCGCTAGCTATAAATGAATAATAGCTCTTCTAACACCGACCTGTGTGTGAATGATGAACCATGAACCTTTAATATAGGCCACCGGCCACCCAATCATGAAAAACTTTTTTGCAAAAAAATAAAACCGACTTCAAAAAACACAAAAAAGTGAAAAATAACTTTAGCTTCAGAAGTCGGTAACCTTTGTTTGATTGATTTAGTTTTTTTGTCACCGACTTCTGAAGCTAAAGTTATTTTTCACTTTTTTGTGTTTTTTGAAGTCGGTTTTATTTTTTTGCAAAAAAGTTTTTTATTTTTCCATTTTTAGTTGTTCCCAAACAAATATTTGCCATGAATTTATTTGGCATTGTTAACAATATATATGTCATGGTAATAGGCGTATCCCCAATATATGGAACTTAACATACTTACTTACCTTGTTTTTTTTTTCGGATGGAAAATCATCAAATTACCCCTCCCTCTCATAGAGAGGAGACCTATGTCCCAGTAGTGGGAACATTAATAGGCTGATGATGATGATGACCCCTCCCGCTCTGGGCGGAGCGGAAGGGAGTGTCAGTGTTGAGGATGAGGTCTATTCCCGGGTGATGAAATGAATCTATCGTTATGGTTTCACATCTATATTGAATAATTTACGATTTGTACAGAGTTTTGGGTTACACCGCCATGGCCATGGCGGGGGGTCTGTACTGGATGATGGATGCGAGGTGAAAAAGAATGATTCGATACAATGCAAGCCTTTTTATAGCCGCTGTGAATGAACAGAATGACTGTATGATGCTGAAGAATGAACGTAGCAGCGCCAGGCGAGCGTGGTGGCCAGTGGACGAACTGGGCGGAGCTGATGCCCACCCAGCTGCAGAGGTCGGGCCGCTGCGCTCACGCACCGAGTGCGTCATCTTGTGGATAGGTGGCGCTAGCAGTAGGCGTGAACATGCCCCCAGCCTTGGAAGCACTGCTTCCAAAATGGTTCCCGGCACGGAGTCAGGCGTCGTCGCCCACAGGCTGCGGAGGCAGCGGGCAGATCTTGGAGAAGGCACGTCTGATCATCCCAGCAGCTGTGTGGATGTCAGCCACTCGAGCCACGCCGTCTCCTCCTGGAAGTATACGCAGAACACGACCAAGCCGCCACTTTAATGGTGGCAACTGGTCGTCCTTGATGAGGACGAGGCTGCCCAAGGTGATGTCCTCCTGCCTGATCTTCCACTTAGTTCGCAGTTGCAGCTCCGAAACGTATTCTGTGGACCAGCGCCGCCAGAAGTGCTGCCGCAGGTGCTCGATGCGTTCGTAGCGTGTCAGACTCGAACTTGGCTGGTCTGGAACATTCCTTGAAGGTGGCGACGTTAACGGTCGGCCAATGAGGAAGTGTGAGGGGGTGAGGGGGGTAAGGTCAGAAGGGTCTGAGGAAAGAGGTGAAATTGGACGGGAATTCAAGACAGCTTCGATTTGTGTCAAAGCCGTGGAAAATTCCTCGTAAGTTAGTCGCGCGTTACCTACTATGCGTCTCAGGTGATACTTGCATGATCTCACCCCGCCCTCCCATAGACCGTCAAAATGTGGGGAATAAGGAGGAATAAATCGGAATTCAATGCTATTATTGGACGCGTAATTAATGATGGCTTCCGATTCCTTCTCTAAGAATAAAGGAAACTCCTTTTCCGCGCCCACGAAATTTCTACCGTTATCAGAAAAGATAGTGCGAGGCGTACCTCGCCTACTAATAAAACGTTTTAATGCTAAAATATAGTCGTTTGTGGATAAACTAGTGACGAGTTCCAAATGCATGGCTCTAGTCGTAAAACAAATGAAGAGACAAATGTATGCCTTAGCGAGTCTAGAACCTCTGCCATTTCTGGATACTATGAAAACTGGCCCCGCATAGTCTACACCGGTTCGCATAAACGGGTAGCCAGGTTCTAAGCGCTCGGGAGGTAAGTTGCCCATGATAGGTGCTAATGTCTTACCCCGAATACGTGTGCACGTTACACATTCGTGTACTATTTTTCTAGCGAGATTTCTAGCGTTCAACGGCCACCAACATTCACGCATGGTAGCTAATAGAAGTTGAGGCCCGGCATGTAATAATCGTACATGCTCGTATTTAAATAAACAAATTGTAAAAGGATGCTTACTACATAATAAAATCGGATGTTTCTTATCGTAGGTAAAATCGGTCGAATTACACAATCTACCGCCAACCCGAATTATTTTATGTTCATCAATAAAAACATTTAGACTTGAAATCCTATTATATTGTTTACAACTTCGCTTAATAGGAATCTGAGCGACTAAGTTATTTAAAACATCTGGAAAGGAATGCCTTTGTACGAGTCTAATTAGCATTCTTTGCGAGGAGCTTAATTCGTTTACTGTTAACAAACCGGTTTGCCGATTGGCTCGGTCAGCTGACTTGAGGCGTGAGTTATTTATGAATCTAAGTACGTAGCTACCTATTCGTATGAGTTTAGTAAATGACGCGTATTTATCGAAGTTGATTATGTCTTCGTTTTGAATATTGGGTAAGCAGGTTTGTTTGTGTTTTAAATCTGGTAAGTTACATACTTCGGAATTATCGCGTTTAGTTTGCTTGAAGTAATGTAAACGATTATGTAAATAAGACGGACCGTACCACCAAAGTTCGTTATCTTTTAACAAATCTAGGCTACAACCTCTAGATAGTAAATCAGCTGGGTTGTCCTTACTGCTTACATGTAACCACACTGAATCGCCTGTGAGTTCATTTATTTCAGTTACTCGGTTTTGTACGAAAGTTT
Organism: Xestia xanthographa; assembly: GCA_905147715.2. Taxonomy (NCBI): domain Eukaryota; kingdom Metazoa; phylum Arthropoda; class Insecta; order Lepidoptera; family Noctuidae; genus Xestia; species Xestia xanthographa. Next base: position 1,347,171 of record LR990665.1, read on the forward strand.
TTAGTAAATGTGGTGACATTTTAATCCAACCCATGACTATTGTGGAATCCGTCCAAAAACATACTTTACTAAACCGCAACCTAAGAGATTCAATTATTTTCTTAGGGTAAAGTGCCCTAATTCCGGCCCCGTCCTAATATCGGCCGTGTCGAAGAAATCGTAGCGTAAATTAAAAAACGTGACATAATGTTAGGATAATATTGCACCAAAATAGAGCTTATGTTATATACAATAGACGATACCAACATGGCGGCGCTCTGTGTGCTATAGGATATTCAGTCGGTCGTAGAACGCGGAGGCGTACGAGAATCCTCTTATCGCCGGCTTTTTGATCTCGGACCGACTGTGGACGACATTTTGGGAAAAGCGATTTTAGCGTTTTATATTAATTAAAAGTAATGAGAATTGATTGTTTTCGATACATAATAAAATAAAGAATCGCCTTACATACTTATTTTAATAAAAAAATCATGCTTTATGGTAATTTTAAGGGGCCGGAGTTAGGTTTCTGTTTATTAGTACAAATCCAAATATCGGCCGGGGCGGCCGATTTAAGACAATCATTTTTTAACAACGAATCCTAAAACCGGCAGAGGCGGCTCCGTTTGTCATTATCAAAGACATTCAAATATATTACTTAGTCTTTTTAAATCTCTTTGGTCATTATACAATTTTTTTTGAAGTGCTATATATTTTGTTAGGGGAGGGTGACTCGATTCGGAACGGTAACGAAGGAGTTTGGGAACGAAGTAGTTCCTGAATGAATGACTGACGGAACAACGCACAGCCTAAACCGCAGATTGTAGAGACCTGAGCCTTGGAGGGTGTATTCTTTGTATGACGTAGGCAACTGATAAGAAAGGATTTTCCGAAATTCTACCCCTAAGGGGGTGAAAAAGGGGGGCAAAGTTTGTATGGGACAACGTGATTCCTTGGTCCAATCTACTTCAAATTTTGCATAAACCTTTTTTAGCAGAATTGATGGAAAACGTGTTTCGTATTTTATTGAAATTCATTCCTTAACGGGATTAAAAAGGGGTAGAAAGTTATTTTGGCGGTGATTTGCTTCGAAGTTGATATAAATACTCCATAATGCTTTTGATTTAAATTACTTTTTATTTTGACACAAACATGTCAAAAACTCAATTCAATTTTATTCAAAAAAGGTTGAATTCACATAAAAACTTTTAATGAGGGATTTTCGTTTTAGCTCTTCCCTAGTCGCTGGATAGATGGCACTAGGAGTAAGTATGATAATGCAAGGTATGGAACCTAAAAAAACTGATTTTAACAAAGCGCGAGAAATGTTGGTTATATTCGGAAGGTTAAGCAAATGAACGTGTCAGTCAACGAGAGTATGTGACGTGACACAATGTTTTTTTTTTCAAGCGTTTTGGCTTTGGCATAGTAAGTTCAACGCCATCTATAGAGTTCTTGGAAACTAAGTTTTTTTTTAAAACCTCAAAAGGAAAACCTCTCATTGTAAAAAGATGTATGTAAAATATAAGTGTAATATGGATCTTTTGACTTTAGGTACAAGGATCTTTTTTTGTTGACTACTAGCTACATTACGTCCACATTGCATATTTTTAGATACCTATTAACACCTATTAGGTGTGTTCCTAATTATGTTATATTGTGACGTTGATTTTATTGTGTTCAATTTACGTGTTTTTGATTATTTGATCTCAATTGTACCTACCTAATCAATAATAATTTTGAAGACTGGACTGGACTGGAACTTAATTACTTATACAAAGTTGAAAAATCGATGTTTGATGTTTTTTTTTTCAAATAAGCCGATTTGTCCACTGTTGCTCACTGTTAGAACCAGTGTTTAACCATACATTTTGGATATGCCGATATAAGGAAATAATCTGGTCGGCTTTAGGCAAAAGGGGCCGATATTGGGGAAAATCGGAATGAATTGTTAAAAAAAATCATAATAATTAAACAACTAGGTTATTTTCCAGTTTTTACGTAAGAATAAGAAACCAATTAAATTTCACAATAGGAAAACAACAATGTTAACACTTTACTTATCAGGTTGAGATATTATGAGTAGTTTAAAACTGAAAAAGGCTTAAGGGGCCGATATTAGGGTGGTTTACCCTATATAATTTAGCTCCTATCAACGCGCCACACAGTTCCAAACGAGGAATACTGATTGTTTTCAAAGGTGCGACCTTACTTTTTGCACACAACAACCGAACGGTTGCGTCACCGTTATCGCTATGTACAATCACGGACTATAATTGATAAGCCACTTTCAAGATTTCCAATTTTGCAGTTGTATACATTCACGAGATTACACGATTAAACACGAACTCAAACCGAATGCTCGGAAACAAAAGGATACATTACTAATAATCGGAAATAGTCTTATCCATAGAGGTTGAAAATTGACTTCTAGGTTGTCAATGATAAAACCATACATACAATCGTGCTGACGTATATCCCAATCTATTTGATACTGACCTCCTTTGAAGAAATAGTCCTTATTAAATACTCTTTATTTCTGAAAACCTATCCGAAGCCAGAGTGACAGTTGAAATGTTGATGTTAGAAAATATAACATTTCTCCGTACGCCAACGTTACTATGGCTACGCTAAAATAATATTGTCGCTAGGTTACGGTTGCTACACTTGCAATTCGTCGAGTAAACGAGTCAGCGGCACGAACTAGTTGGTGGGCGGGGTTAAAATGCATGCTATTTCATCCGACATCACGAGCGAAAGGGATAGACGCTGTGAAGAGCAGTAAGAAGCTACTGCGCGTACACATACACACTCCTAACGCTGAGTGATGCATACATATGCGCGATTTCATTGAATAGTGAACGACAGCGGCGGCGCGGCGCCGCGCCGGCGGATTCATGTTTGAAGGACAACATAAACTCAAACAAATAGGTGTAATGTAGGTAGATATTGTTATTACAATGAACAAATAATTTCATTGATTTGACTTTTTTTTTTCTATGCTTACCTACCTTTGTTTTTGTAAGTTGTGCAACTTTAGGTGTAGTATGTACTATTAATATTATATTTATGTATATACCTATACTATTTTGTTACTATTTATGATAAATAGGTAATTGCTTTGGGAGCAGTGGTGGCCCAGGGGTGGCGGCCCCGACTTATGAACAGTAAGTCGCGGGTTCGAACCCAGACAGGCGTATTACTTTGTGTAATTTATTTCATCACCACTGCTCTCAAAACGGTGAAGGAAAACATCGTGAGGAAACCGGCATGTCCTAGAACCAAAAAAATCGAAGACATGTGACATCTACCAATTCGCACTGGGCCCGCGTGGTGGATTATAGCCCATTCCCTCTCATAGAGAAGAGGCCTGTGTCCCAGCAGTGGGAACATTTAATAGGCTGATGATGATGATGACTATTTTATGATAAATAGGTATTTACTTACCCTAGCTAGTTAACACACAGGCGACTCCTCATTAGTACAGCCAGAATCAGGATAGGGTAAAGTGCCCTAATTCCGGCCCCGTCCTAATATCGGCCGTGTCGAAGAAATCGTGGCGTAAATTAAAAAACGTGACATAATGTTAGGATAATATTGCACCAAAATAGACCTTATAATATACACAATAGACAATACCAACATGGCGGCGCTCTATGTGCTATAGGATATTCAGTCGGTCGTAGAACGCGGAGGCGTACGAGAATCCTCTTATCGCCGGCTTTTTGATTTCGGACCGACTGTGGACGACATTTTGGGAAAAGCGATTTTAGCGTTTTATATTCATTAAAAGTAATGAGAATTGATTGTTTTCGATACATAATAAAATAAAGAATCGCGTTACATACTTATTTTAATAAAAAAATAATGTTTTATGGTAATTTTAAGAGGCCGGAGTTAGGTTTCTGTTTATTAGTACAAATCCAAATATCGGCCGGGGCGGCCGATATAAGACAATCATTTTTTAACAACGAATCCTAAAACCGGCAGAGGCGGCTCCGTTTGTCATTATCAAAGACATTCAAATATATTACTTAGTCTTTTTAAATCCCTTTGGTCATTATACAATTTTTTTTGTAGTGCCATATAACTTCTTATGGGAGGGTGACTCGATTCGGAACGGTAACGAAGGAGTTTGGGAACGAAGTAGTTCCTGAATGAATGACTAACGGAGCAACGCACAGCCTAAACCGCAGATTGTAGAGATCTGAGACTTGGAGGGTGTGTTCTTTGTATGACGTAGGCATCTGATAAGAAAGGATTTTCCGAAATTCTACCCCTAAGGGGGTGAAAAAAGGGTTCAAAGTTTGTATAGGACAACGTGATTCCTTGGTCCAATCTACTTCAAATTTTGCATAAACCTTTTTTAGCAGAATTGATGGAAAACGTGTTTCGTATTTTATTGAAATTAATTCCTTAAACGGAATTAAAAAGGGGTAGAAAGTTATTTTGGCGGTGATTTGCTTCGAAGTTGATAAATACTCCATAATGCTTTTGATTTAAATTACTTTTAATTTTGACACAAACATGTCTAAAAACTCAATCCGATTTCAAAAAAGGTTGAATTCACATAA